>CM071859.1:5611202-6328702 GCA_036507275.1 Sicyos edulis | reverse complement strand
AAGTTCTTATTAATCCATCCAATACAACAAACTGAATGGCATGCTTACCTCATTTTGTGTTTTCTGTATAGAAAGCATGAAAGATTATGTCAATACACAACCATAACAAATAAGACCATGCAACCGTGTTAAGCAGCTTCAAATTATGGCCACACAGTTTCTTCCGTTTTATAATGGCTAGGGAAAGAAAAATAAAAAAGACATAAAAAAAATTCAATTATCAATACCAGATGGAGTGATTTTGAGCCGTACGAAAGTTTCTTGCTCAGGCTCTTTCCTCAAAATATCAGCTGCAATTGGGTCAGGCTGAACTCCATGGAGATCACCAGATATACTGTGAGATCGAATCATACTTGAAGCAGCCAAGGCAATCGGTTCTCCATTGGCACTACATTCTTGAACCTGCACGTGGGGCATAAATACAACATTGTAAATACTTTCAAGCTCCAAAGTTCATTAGGTGTCCACGAAAATAAGAATATGCAAAAGAGTCAAGTACTCACCACATTTCCATTAGCAAGCAGATATGATGAACTTAATCTAGCATCTTCCGTTATAATATCTTCTTCATCATCCGATCCTTCAACACTATCAAAGGCACTCGCACTTGCAATGGGGGACTTCGGTGAAGTAGGCCTGATTGACATCTTGGTAGAATTTTTCCCTGATACACATGATTATTTGGAGGGAAAAACACATCAATATACGCTTTCAGCCTTATAATGTTATAATCCTTTCTATAGATGAAAACTAGTGAAAGTTTGCAAGGATAATTCAGATAATCAGGAGTTTTCCTGGTCCTGGAAGAATTAAATCATGAGTTTTGAGTTTTGAAGTTCAGATTGCATGTTACCCATTTTACAGACAAGTAGGAAAAGCCATGGTTCATGGATCACCCATATCCTTGGAAATTTTAAAACATATCGTAGAATTTAAGCTAAAATTATAAACCAGAACCAAATGAACTGGAGCAAATTGTACATCCTGGGGGTGATCTACTACCAAACATTGCCAAAGTTGATGAAATAACTATACCATCTTCTACTTTTGTTATTTGAAACTAGAATATTAGAGTTTCGCTCCACTATACTCGAGGTAACCACACCCGTAGCTAGGCCATGCACAAGAAGACGTCGAAGAAATAGAGATACGAGAAGTGGCTACAAATTAATGTCACATATACCATCTTCCTAAGGATTGCTAAAACATCACGATAAACATTTTTGGGAGAAAAGGTAAACATCTATAATAAGAAACAGTCAAGCTTCAATCGCTATCCAATTTACCCTGGATAGTCATACATACCAAATACCTAATAACCATGAGGTTACAAATACAAATCCGCCTCTCCCAAACGTAGTCGAATCAATTGTTTAGAAACAAATCACCGTAGAGACATCCAATACATGTAAGAAAACGAACCACAAAACCAAAATGCACAAACAACATACGAAACCGAAAAGCATGAACGCATTCTCAGAATCCATACCTTGCGGGAGCGTATGCAACCTCGGCAAGCCAGCCGGAATCACGTCAAGCAGTACCGGTCCATTCCGCCTCTCCTCGCCATCGACCCCGCCGGAAACAGCAGTAACATCCGGCAACGAAGCGGAACCTCGCCGATTATGGCCACCACTCCCCTTCCGGCCGCGCTGCGTCCGCGAATCAGTCTCCAAGCCATCGCCCCGTTTCCTAGACTCCAGTTGAGCTACGGTTTTCAGGTGGAAATAATACCCCGTAACGCCGCCGAGGGAAGCGCCTACGACGGCCGCCATGAACATGTGCAGATGATAGGAATCCATTGGAGATTGCTGTGATCGGAACACGGAGCTCTGAATCGGAGAAGTGAAAACTGTGCGCCAAAATGATGAACTGAGAATCGATTTTTTTTTTTTCTTTCTTTTCTTTCTCGTAATAGAAGGTTTGGTGTGGTATTTATAGTGGAAGAGTTTATCGGAGACGACTGCTGAGAAAGAGATGGATACTACGAGCTTTTTCTTTCTCTTTCTTCCCTTTCCATTTTTTTTAGATTTTATAATTTATTATATTTCTATTAGGGTTTTTTTTTTCGTTTCTATCTTTTTCCAAATTGCTAAATTTCAATTTGAGAAAAAGTTAGAAATGAAGAGTCAGAAGTAAACGACTCACTTGGATATGATTATGTGTAAAAGAATTAGAAAGAATAAATAATTATTTTGAATAGTTAGAAAAAAAATCAAATGAGTAATTAAAAATAAATTATTTTGAAAAATAATAAACATATTATTAAAAATGACAATTTATTTTGGATAATTATAAAAGAATTATTGATAAATAATGAGAAATTATTTTTAATAGTAAAATGAAAAACTATTTTGAGTAGTTATAAAAAAACTCAGTTGAATATAGAAATACCGATTGTGGAACCTCGATATCCACAGGCTTACTAGCTAAATGACAGTTGGCACAAACAATATGGTCGGTTGCTTATGATGCATTTGAAAATTATTATTATTAATATATATATATATATATATATATATCATGAGTGATATATAAATAGATCAAGTAATCTCTTCCTTTATTGAAGAAAAAGGTATGGTATTTCTAGTTTGGATGGTCCAATCATTGAGCCAAAAATTTCTTCCATGAAAAGTAAATAAATTCTCTCATCTAAATCTTCCTTAAATATGGCAAACATAAGCTCCTTAGCCTTTTGATTCAAAATAATGCTTAAAAAATAAAATAAAATAATCAAAACAACACTTAAACTTTTTTTTAATTTTTAATAATTAAAAACTTATTTATAAGTTGGTAAATATATTATTTTAGTTTTCAATGTTAGGTTTGTCCATTTGATTCCTGATTTTTTTTTACAAAAAAATATTACCGATGTGATCACAATTAGGTATTAGTAAATCAAAAAAATAATTCAGGTTGTTCATGATCGGTGAATTAAGTATATAAATCACAATATGAACTTTTTTTTTAAGAATAATTTATCAGTTGTTTTGAAATAGAATAATTCTCATTTTAACCGTAAGAACTAAATTTTCATTTTTAAAAACTACAAGTATAAAAAATTTATAATTTATTAAAGTCTCCAAAAAAAATTATAATTTATTATATATACCTTTTTTTTTGAGAAAATTTATTATATATACCTTAAACCGTAGGTGGATTATAAAATATTCATATTTTATCTCGAGGTATGATTTTATTTCGTTTAACCAATTAATGATGCTTTGAATCAGGTTAATATTATTATAAACTAGGAATAATTATTTTTTTATTTTTTTGAAATCAACTAGGAATAATTATTTAAACATTATTAAAAATAATAATTATTATTATTTGAAATGTCTTAAATTATCATGCTACTAACTCTTTTAATAATAGCCAATAGAGCAGTAGCTCAAGCGGCATCGTTGTACACCTAAAGACTTTGAGGTCTTAGGTTCGAGTCTTTCCCATCCCCAATTGTTGTAATCTAAAAAAAAAACTCTTTTAGTAATATGATTATTTCAATAATATATGGTATATAACTAATTATTTATGACTCATTTCATAACCATTTGATTTTTTGTTTTTTTTTTCTTATAAACTTTGTGTATCCTAACCAAATTTTAAAAATAAAAACAAACTTTTGGAATGTACTTTTTTTTTTCAAAATTTTTATTGATTTCTACAAATATAGGTAAGTGTAGATTAGAAGTAAGAAAAACAAATGATAAAGTAACCATCGCTGAAATTTCAAAAACTAAAAACTGAAAAGTTATCAAACATGCCTAAAGAGGTGTGACTTTCATTTTATAAATTAATTAGCTAAGAATAATGGTTTAAACATGATATATTTTATTTAAAGTTTAATAATATATATAGTTTAGGTTAAAATATCATTTTGGTTTCTAAATTATGGACTTTGTTCCATTTTGATTCCTTAGGGCATGTTTCGTGTGGGTGTTAACTTAATCGGATTAAGTTAACACCCCAAATCTTTATTTGGTGGGCGGATTACATAAAGGTGGGACTAGGATTAATTAAACTCGGATTTTGAACAATAAAGACGGTTCAAATCCGAGTACTTTTTTTCTCATTTTCGTTATCTCTCTCTTCAATTCCAGAGGGCTTCTTTTCTCCTTTCTCGTTCTCTCACTTCAATTCCATACAACTCATCTACCATTTTCAAGCACCATCCAAGTTCCATTCGCCTTGAACGTTCCACTTCCCTCAAATCTCTATTTTCCGTCTCAAATGTATTTTAGGTAATTTCCCCCAAATTTCTATCGATTAATTTTTGTCATGAAGATGCAATTGAATCCAAACCCATTTCTAAATAAAATACTAACCATACCAAAATTGACAAATCAAGCCAAACCCTTTAGAAATCAACCCAAAATCCACCAATGCAAAGCCTAAGCAAGATTTAAATGGCCAAAAACAATAAAATCCTTCTGGCAATGGACAAAAACCTAATTAAACACAAATAATAATAATAATAAAAGTAATCAGCGAAATAACAAAAGAGAAAAAAAAATAACAACTAAAAGAAGAAATTGAAGAATTAAAAAAAATCCAAAAAATATGAAAGTGGGAGCAGAGCTAACAGATCGAGGAGGAAGGAAGAAGAAAGAAAAAAATAATAATAATAAAAATAGAAGTAATAAAATAAAAATAAAAATGACTTTCATTAACTCTTGGATGAGTGTTATTTTTTTTTTTGAAACAAGGATAACTACGCCCATCTCTAGGCCAGGCACCAGGAGACATCAAAAGGAGTAATGTCACAGTTGAGTCTCGAACTACGACCGGAGCTTACCCTTGAAGCCCAAGACTTCAACCATTGTGCCACCCCTTGGGGACATGTGACTCCCTATTATGATGCCATTTTTTTTCTTTTCTAATTATTTGTTTGTTTTATTGCCTATTTTTTCTTTTCTATTTTCTTTTGCCTTTTTTTTATACTAGAAATTTAGAACGTGCTTTGCACGTGATTTTCTTTCTCGTGTCCTCCTCAAATTTGAACGTACAATGCATGCATTTATATTTTAATAAATATATATTTTTTTAAATTACTAAGTCTTCTCTCTATTCTATTTTCAATATAACTTTAAATATGAAAAAAATGTTATCCTACATATTCAAAATTGAAATTCTTTTCAATAAATATTAATTACTATTAATTTTTGTTTTTTTGAAATCAATATCAATAACTATCTTTCCATAAGATTATTAATAACTATTATTTTTTGGTTTTTTTAAAATAACTATGGTTCAATAAGAATACGATTACACATTTATATTAAAATGAGGAAGAAAGGAAGAATTTGAATCTCATCTTACTCAACTCCTAAAAAACAAAATAAACAAAATCGTACATGCAACTTTTGATCTATAGTTTCACAAATATTTTCTTTCTTTAACCAATTCTAATTTATGGTTGTCATCTTTATTTTCTTTTTCATCTTCAAAATTGTTTTGAAACTAAGAAAGTTACAAAACCTTTTAATTTTCACCATTAAATATAATTAAAAATATATTCATTAATTTTAAGAATTAAGTTATAGAGATAAAAAGATATAACTTATCATATTCTAACATTTTCATTTACATTATTTTAAAAAAAACATTTGCATTTACTAATCATTTATATTGAATATTGAATAGGTTAATAAGAATGTAGGAATATGAAAAGAGGTTAAACTATAAGTAATAATTATACAATATACTAAATATAATAATGTGATGAAAGTTACAAAATATAATATTAAAACAACATGCAAACTTGAATTTGTGGGTGTAGGTGGATATAAAAGTGTCAAGTTAAGTGATAAATTTTAATACATGTAGGGACATATTTGGATTTTTTAAATTATCATTAGCGCAAATTATTAATCTAAAAATGATTACACCCTTAGAGTAATAGTAAAAAACAAAGTTGTGATCTGCAACTAAAGATAGACATATTGACGTTATAGCCAAATAATTTCTCCAATTCCAAACATAATAAAAAAGTGATAGAAAACTGCTAATAAAATTAAATACGAAATAAGACCGGATATAAAGAAGTAAGAAACATTAAAAGAGATGAAAATTGGATAACATGTATTACAAAAGTTTTATTTGAGAAAGAAATTAGTATTTTAACAAAATATACAATAATAATATAAATACAACAAAAACATAAATAATAACAACATAGAAATATTTGAATCTCAAGTTATACATCATTATCATTTGAGATACATATATTTTTGCTCAACTTAATAAAAGTAAAGTTGACAATCATAAACTGAATTCAAAATATTGATTCTCAACCTTTGATTCACATGCAACTCGAATGCAGCAACACAACATCTATATAGACTTTGAAGAGTGAAAACATTTGAGAAGAGAGGAAGTGAGAATGAAGCCTCATTTTATAGTAGATCATTAGAGTTAATTACAAAAACCTTTTGAATTCTAAAACTTAAAAATTGATTATGAATTCATAAATGGACAAAATGCATTTTAACTCCACTTGTAACAATTTTGTCTATTTATTGAGAGTGGGAGAAAATGGCTTTTAACTCCCACTTGTAACCTTTTATCTATTTATTGAGAGTGGTTAATTTTTAGTTAATGCAAAATTAACTCCACTTACTTATGTATTAATCCCTCTTTTTTTCTTCTATATTTAATAATAATAATATTCATGAGTGGCATGTTTGAAATTTTAAAACAATCAATGGACATAATAGTCCAAAAATGATTCTTCTACTCTAGCCACACTTTAAGGTTTTAAGATGTAATTATATTTAATATCTACAAAAGAAAACCTTTTTTTTATACTATGCTTTATTTTTGTGGTTTTTGTAAGTAACAATTATTTTAGCAAAATAAAACAACATTTATATTTTCATTATTTTTTTAAACAATATTGTATTATTTTGGGCCAGAATTATTCAAATTATATTAATAATTATATTGATGTAGTTTTTGTTATGATGAACTTTGTATTTCATTATTGGTTTCAAATCAATTTGTTGTGTTTCAATCCACTAATTAATATAATATAATCATTTCACTTTTAGTTTTAGTTTTTGAAATTTAAATTTATTTTTAGTAAAATTTCTTACAATATACTCTATTTATTTTTTACAATATATCTTTCTTTAAGAAAGTAGATGAATCTTAATAAATTTGTAAAACAAAAACAAGTTTTTGGAAGTTACTTTTTTTTCTTTTTTTTGTTTAGTTTCATAAAATATTTATAAGATGTAGATATGCAAGAAAAAAATATGATAAAATAGTTATTATAAACCTAAATTTTACAAATTAAAAACAAAATGATTATTAAGTGCAACCTTAAAATTGATTTATGTAAATGGTGAATTGAAATCGTAGACTTGCCTAAAATTGATAAAAATAATACATTAAAATAATTTAGTTAGAAAAAGTTGTCTTATAAAAATTATGAAATGTAAATACTATAATTTTTTTTTTTTTTTTTTTTTTATATTCATGACGGGACAATACCCTTCCAATATTTGGATTCTAACTTATTAAAATCATGATTTTCAATTAACTTATTTATTAAAAAAATAAAATAATTATAAAAGTCATCAAATAGACAGTATAGACGTATAAAAGCCATCTAAATGGAATAGTAGACTTAGCTAAAGTTGTTTTTTTTTTAAAAAAAAAACACTATGAATTTGGAATAAATTGTGTTAGTAAAATTATGGTAGAAACATGGCTAGACCAAAGCTAAATAGTGACCGTGTTAGAAGATAGTATTTTAGGTTGGACCTTGGGTCCAAATTATAATTTGATTACGGAATGCATATTGCGTTGTTACTATTTAAAATAAATATCCTTTTTATATATTGATAGAGAAATAAGTTGAATAGTCAAAGTATGGTGGAGCCATAAAAAAAGCATGAAAATGGTAAATATAAGTTCAAAAACTCACTTTCACTCAATATTCGTACAAAACACAACTTAACTTAATAGTCATCTGTTTCTCAAAAAAAAAAAAACTTAAATAGTCAGCTTAACTTAATTCATGCACCAAACAATAGTTTGTTTAACTTAATCCCTCCACCAAACACAAATTAACTTAATACTCAACTTAACTTAATTCCTCGTAACTTAATCCTAATCCCTGCACCAAGCACACTCTTAATCTTTCAAATGTCGATTTTGGTTCCATAGGCTATGAGATTTATTCATTTTAGTTCCTCAATTTTTTAATATTCAATTTTGATCCCTCGAACTAAAAAAAAAGTGTAAAAATTGTCTTTACGATCCTTGTTCATGCATAGATTCTCTTCCTCTCTCTCCCTCTTTTCTCTCCCCCTCCCTCATTCTTTTCTCCCACCTCATGTAGAGATGTTTATTTTTGCCACATGGGTAGGCCCTCGTGGGAACCTGTAGAGAATGGATCGAAGACCCGAAAGAAAACTCTGGTAGATTAAATGGGTAAAATTATATATTCAAGTGAATATTTTTCCTTAATAATTAAGGATATAGTTGGAACTAAATAGATATTTTGTAAAAAAAAAATTATTATCCAATAAGATATAAAAAATGAAGGAAATTTTTTTTTCGTGGAGATCCCAATACTCACGAATTTCGCGTAGGAATCCCGGCTCGATTGCTCCCAAAAAAAGGAAAATTCCGTAGGGCGGAAATTAATTTTGGTGGCGAAGACAATGATGGGACATAAAAGCCATTCTCGAGCCTCACTCTACCCCATAGACATCTCTATTGCGATGTGACCAATTAGTGGAGAATCTTCCATCTCATAAACCAATGAGGAAAATAAATTGATTACATTTTGTTGGAGATACTCATTGTTAGATAACATGAGGTTCCACCTAAAAATTAATTGATAATTGGGTAGTAACTCATATCTTTTATAAAATAGATCGAAATTTGGGAATTAATAACCTACATGGAACTCTGATACCATATTAGATAATATAAAGATCCACCTTAAAACAAATTGATAACGAGGAGAGTGACTCATATCTATTAATAAAGGTATCAAACAATCCTCACATTTTCAATATGGAACAATTGCCACAAGATCTCATCTCCAAAACATTCCTCATTTTTCTTTTTTCTTAATTTTGTTTCTATTTCAACACTTTTTACTCTAAAATAGAGCAATAAAAGAGTGAGTGGAATAACCCTCCATTCAATTGAAAATTGATGTAAGCAAAGACCACCACCCAAGTGTCATGGATTCCAAGTAGTGAAGTTGAGTTCCTTGAGAATCCAAAGTTGGATTTCATTTTGATATTTTCCTCCACTTTTCACGTCCATAAATTTAAAATGGGAATTCTTTCTATGTCATTTTCGCTTTGGCACAATTGTAATCGAAAAAAATGAAATAAGTTGTAAGAGGAATATATAAAGGCGAACAAAATGAAAGATTAGAGATGAAGAGATAAATTGAGATTTGGATGATTTTTTTAATTCTGCCATTATTTAGGAGCTGAAGAAAACGATTTTGTGGGAAAGGTTGGATTTTGTGAGGAGTTGATTTGATTTGTTTTAATTTTTAGATTAAAAGTTGATGTGAGATTTGGTGGTGGGATGAGACTTGAAATATGAGGGAGAAGAAGAGCCCAAAATGAGCTCAAATAGAAGCAAAAAGTTTTTTTTTTTTTTTTTTTTTTTTTTTTTAGTTGAGAGATTAAAATTGGACGTTATAAATTTTAGGGATTAAAATTAGACATAATTTAGGAAATAAAAGTTGACATTTAAAAATCTAACCATTCATAGTTTAGGCTCCATTTGATATGTTTTTTTTGTTTTTAATTTTTAATTTTTAGTTTTTTGTTTTAAAAAATAAAAATAGTATGCATTTGATAACTTATTTTAGTTTTATGTTTTTAAAAATTTTAAACCAAAAATCATGTTTGATAATTTTTTTTTTCAAACATTTTGATTTTTTTTAATTTTGATTTTTAATTTTTTCATATTTTTTAAAAAACGAAAACAAAAGCCTATTTTTAAAAACTACTTTTTTTTAGTTTTTAGAATTTCTTTAATATTTTAAAAAATTTAAAAACAAAAAGCTAGTTATAAAACAATTTTTTTTCCTCAAAAAGATAAAAACAAAAACAGAAAATAAAAAATGGAATAGTTATCAAATGGAAATTTAGAAACTAAAATATTATTTTAATCTATAGTTTATTATAGACGAAATGATAGTTTGAAAAATAATGAGATAGTGTTATTCACTGTTATTGATCGAAGAGGATTGAAAATAATTTGTTACACTAATTAAAACCTTTAAATGCATGAACTATTTCATCTTTTTTTTAATTTGTCTCCACTCACGCTTTTTTTTTTTAATTAATTAATTTAGTAATTAGATGGAAAGAACGTTGTACTAAAAAAATGGGAACACTGTCATTTTAAGTTTTATATTACAAAATTAAAGAAAGAAACAAGGGACAATTCATGTGGCTTTGGCTTGTTTATCTTTAAATACGATGAACTTAGAAATCATCATATAATAAAACTTAGGAAAATGTAGAAATAATTTAAGAAATAAAATCTCAAAAAAAAAAAAAACATGTGTTTGGTGTGAACCATGATATTTTCTTGACCTGACTCTATCTTGTTGACAAATATCTTGGTGCTAACATGGTTGTTCAATCCATATAATCATGTATTTTATTTTTATTTTTACTAATAATAGCATAACTTAATTCGTTAAAATATTATATTTTTATTGTTTAACTAAAATATATATGTCAATAAAAATAGTATCTCAACAATATTAATTAGTATTAGACTAAATAAGCAAAAGATTATGGTTTTGAAACTATCAAAGGAAAAATGTTTTGACTATAAAATAAAGGCATGGTTTTTGCTTCCAATAAAATTTCTCACATTATTATTTAAATTTGTCTGGTCAATAAGTAAATAAATATAATAAATTAATAATTTCAATCATTTCAGACATAATTTTTCACTTCAAGTTCCTTTTAAATTTATTATACCTTTAAAAGTATTACAATTTTAACCTATAATAAGTTCTCTCGCTCTAAATATCTCTTTTCATGCGTTCGAGGAACTATAATCTTTATCGAATAGGTCGATAGTACGATTGACTATCTGATTTAATGCTAATTCATTTCTACTCCACGGTCACGAGTTCAATTCCTAGAATCGGTACTCGATGAAGATGTTTTGTAAAAAATTTGACAATTGAAGATAATTTTTAAAACATTTTAAAGGTTAAGGGCATTTTTTAAACAAAATTTTAACAATTTCTATCCAATTTTAAGGACAAGGATACTTTGGAAACATTTTATAAAGTTTATGAGTATTTTTAAAACTTTTCAAAGTTTAGAAAAATGTTGACAAAAACCTCACAATTTAAAAGTATGTTTGATACTTTAGCCTATATGAATATAATTCATTTAAATTCGTTAAATATTCTATAAAAGTATTACAATTTTAACCTATAATAAGTTCTCTCGCTCTAAATATCTCTTTTCATGCGTTCGAGGAACTATAATCTTTATCGAATAGGTCGATAGTACGATTGACTATCTGATTTAATGCTAATTCATTTCTACTCCACGGTCACGAGTTCAATTCCTAGAATCGGTACTCGATGAAGATGTTTTGTAAAAAATTTGACAATTGAAGATAATTTTTAAAACATTTTAAAGGTTAAGGGCATTTTTTAAACAAAATTTTAACAATTTCTATCCAATTTTAAGGACAAGGATACTTTGGAAACATTTTATAAAGTTTATGAGTATTTTTAAAACTTTTCAAAGTTTAGAAAAATGTTGACAAAAACCTCACAATTTAAAAGTATGTTTGATACTTTAGCCTATATGAATATAATTCATTTAAATTCGTTAAATATTCTATAAAAGTTGTTAGATTTAATTCTTGCTATTTAATATGTTCTTTAAGATTTGTCACTAATTACATATCGTATTGGATTTAAGTTAGGATATTCTGTAAGATTTATTATTTTTATAGTTGGTATTAAAGCCATTAGTTTTAATGCCCTAAAAAAATAGAAAATTTTAAACAATTTTCAAAGTTTGTCATGGTATTAATGTGCTATGCATTTCCTAACACTACGATGGTAAGCCATGAATTTGCTAAAATTATCACAGTATTAGAGTTATTACCATTTAAAATTATAATAATAGGAAAGTCTCTCTAAATTAGAGATATTTATTCTACGATAGATTATAGACTTGAAAGTGAGTAGTATCATTATAGGATGTTCAGTAATTTGTGAAATCTACACATTTCGTGTGATATAATAATATGTGTTGCAATTTTTACAATGGAAAGTATTTGAAAATTTATGAAGTTATGAGTTAATTTATGATCGTTCCACCTATCGGTAAATTATTTACTTATGTTTGCACGGAAGTTAATTCATAAACATAAGAAGAAGAAAAAAAAAATCCTGATTGACCTTTTTATTCATGGCTCACAACATAAAGAGTAGTATATTAACACCGAATGAGTCAGTGACTTAATGGTTTAATTGTTTGGTTGCAAACGAGTTGAACATGAGCGTCACATATCAAAAATATAAATTTTAAAAAGGAAATGTCATTTTGCAAAAAATATTATATATCAATTTCCTCCATTATAATTTATCAAAAAAATTACGGTAAAATCTGCATTCGGCAGAATAATTTGAAATATACCTAAAACTTTAATTTGAAGTTAGAGGAGGGAGACCACAAACCTTGTAAAAAAAAAAAAACTGCTCCCAAATAATGATTGTTAAAATTGAACATGTGACTAGCTATACGGTATTAAACTCAATCAAAATTACTACCAAACAATTAAGGTCCCGTTTGATAACCATTTTGTTTTTTATTTTTTGTTTATGAAATTTAAGCCTATTTCTATTCAAATTTTCTATATGTGCTCCATCTTTCCTACAATGTATCCATCTTTTCTTAAGAAAGTATGAAAAATTGAAAATACTAACCAAATTTAAAAAACATAAACAAGTTTTTGGAAGCTACTTTTTTTTGTTTACAAATTTTGGTTTTGTTTATTAAAATATAGGTAAGAGGTAGATATCCAAATAAAGAAAAAGGTATAATAAAATAGTTGTTGTAAGCTTAAATTTTTTAAACAAAAAAACGAAAAAGAAAATAGTTATCAAACGGGGCCTAAATTATCAAGTCACCCTTCTTTGAAATTTGATCATTTATTGCATGATTCTTAAAAAGTATACTGATAGGAAAAAAAAAAAAAAAAAAACTATAGCATAAAAAATGGAACATGATTTCTACATTTGGAACAATTATCGGAATTATTTATTATAGAAGATGCTTGTTGGAGTTGGAGCATATAGACTAAATTATTAAAGCCATGAATATTTGGCAGTGGAAGATTGCTTGCTTTACATATAATGGATCCTTTTTGGATGTTATTATTTACCAACAAAAATAGGGAATTGTTCATCTGCTAAAAAATAGAACACTTGATGACACATATATTTCATTAGCTAAGCAACACTTAAAACAAATGGCTTTTCTCTTAAACAAAACAAAACAAATGGCTTTTCCAAAAAAAAAAAAAACACTTAAAACAAATGGTCCAACCTAACAAATGTGTACCATATTGTTATGTCGTCAAATTGTTAATTTCTCAAAATTAAGGGCATTTCCCATCGATATTGGTTTGAGTAAATTATAACTTTTGTTTTTGTGATTGGAATGAAGTTAAACATTAATAATTCAATGACATCAATAAACATTAGTAGCTTAATTGATTATAGGTTGATTCTTTCCTCATTGTTAAACTAATAAAAAATATTAATATTTTAAAATAAATGGATTTACATTTTATTTTTTTTTATAAAAAAGTTGAAAATTAATTACTATAATTTAAAAAACGTAAGATTGAATCAGTATGGTTAAACGAAAATTAAAATTCATAATTTTTAAAAGTATAATTTAATTTCTATAATTCAATAAAACCAAGAAATAGGTGTCTGGTCATAACTTAGACTTTTTGAAATGCAACCTAGTTAATATGATCTAAGGATTTGAAAAAAAAAACACATAGATTGAAATCTACCATGTGATGAAATAAAAAGAAATCATAGGTTCGAATTTCTGATTTTGTAGTTGCCCGCCACTCTTTTTGTAGTGCAATGCATACATAATTATTTTAATAAAGCCTACAATTATCTTAATTGATAATTATGTAGTTTTTCTTCTCTTTTTTTTTTTCATGTTTGGGATGGGACTTTGTGATCTCTTGTTCATCAACATACAATTAAACACATAATCATGTAGTATGCTTACTTATCTATTCATGATTTCTTTTTTTCTTTGTTACATACATCTTAGAAATGTTTTTAAAATTTTAAATATGGTTTAGAAACTTAACGATATTAGTCAAATTCATAAAATAATTATAAATATAATCAACAACTATATTAATAATATATATAATACATTAACAAAGATTATGTATGTAAATATTTTAAAATTTATCTATTTATTTTTTTTTAAAAGAGGTTATCCACTACCATTTTCCAATTTTTTTTAAATTAAAAAATTTTCTTGAGAGAAATGAAACTAATGTAAGAAAATGGTGCAAAAACATTGGTAAATCACAGATTTCAAATTTTAAATAAATTCAAATTGTGCCACGACAAAAATGGGGCAATTTTCCTTCTATCACGTATCGTCTCTGTATGGGAAATCATATTTTATTTGAGAAAATTAGTGGGAAATCATTTTCAAGCTTTATTTATATTACTATATTACTTATATTTTTACCTTTTATTACTTTTATGGCGAAAAAAGAGCTTCTACAAGAAAGAAAAATAGTAATTAATTCAGAAGGGAAAATGATTGAAAGCTGGCCGTTTGGCTGTTCTTCTTTTTGAATAATAATTTTATATAAATGCATATAGAAAATTTGAGTTTATTGTGGTAGTGCTCTTTTAAAATTATAAGAAATGTTAGATTATTGAAATTATCGCCTAGTCGGACTTATGCACTTTTATCTACAATAGGAGTGGTCGCCCAATCGATTGGGTTTCAATTCAAACAATATTTATTAATAATTAACTCGATGCAACCCAATTTGATACATTTTTTTTTGTTTTAATTACAATTTGATTTTGAACTAGGTTGGTTTCAAGTTGTTTGAAGCATTTATTTGAAAGAAAAAAATTTGTTAATATATAGAACATTTAATTATTTTCAATCATTAAATTAGGATTAACAATTAATTTTTTATTTTTTTCAATTTCACATTCATCTCGTTTAAAAATACATTAAACTTTTTTTAAAGGAATTTTAAAGAATAAATAATTAAAAATAATCATAAAAACTGAAATAATTATATATATATATGAGAGACATATGTATTTATAACTATATCATATGTTATCAGTAATAATAGGTTGAGTTTATTCTAAAAAAAAATAATAGGTCGAGTTTAGTTTTGATCATGGAAATCAGGAAACCATACTTATATAATTTGAATTTAAGTGGATGATTTAACCTATTGTTGACCAAAAAAGGAAGTTATTGGATAATTTTGGAGTGCTGTCACGAGCCATTTTTAAAAACTTTAGAAAGAAAAAACCAAAATTATTGACAGTGTGATGATTTCATTATTTAGTAAAAGTGCAGTTCAATACCAAAATCATGAATTTAATTATGCAAATCGATATTTAATTCGCAAATATAAAAATAATAATACCATCTATACAGAGTTTGTGGTTCATACCTAACTTATACTAAAAAGAAAATACTTTAGAAAAAATAACCATTTTTAGAAGGAATCAAAATAAAATAAAGGGCTTTTTACTGAAATAGATTAAAAGAAGAAAAATTTAACAAGCGTGTTCATCTTAACAAAATTTAGCAAAAGTAAGCAATACTTTAAAATAGGAATTTATTTTTATAAGGAAATGGCACAAATATCCTCCATTTCTTATAGCAAAAAATCCTCTCGTCATTAAACCAACCAAAAAAAATCTTCCCAGACCATCCGTACTTTTCAACTCAATGTTTTCTCCATAAAAATCTATGGCTACAAAAAACGTGTTTAAAAAAAGAAAAAGATTTTATGTGAAAACTTGATTTCTTTGTTATTGATAATTGTTTTGATTTTGACAAAAAAAAAAAAAATCTAAAATCTTCCGGCATGTATTAATAAATAAATATGGATCATTATTATTTTTCTAATATCCATTAAATGAAGTAAATTGTGTAATATATTATTCTAGTATCCATCAAATGAGGTAAATTGTGTAATAAATAAGTAATTCTAAAATATATTAATACTGTATTTTTTTACATTGATACGTAAACATATTTTATTAATACTGTATTTTATGATTAAGATGTCTGATATATTTATGTGTATTTATCTCACACTCATAATACTTTATATTCATTTGAATTGTTTATTGATTATTTGACAATGATTTTACTATAAATACAAGTAGATCTAATTTTATAGCAAATACACTAAATAAACTAAATAAGTCGAAGAGCAACTCCTGAAAAGAAAAAGCAAGGTAGAAATATTATGGGATTAAGAAAATGTTCAACCATTATTTAATAGATTAATGGTTTTTTTAGACAGAATATAGATTCATGATTTGATATTAAAAGGCAGTGTAAATCTCATAAATAAATATAGTATTAATAGTTGTATTATTTATTATAAATATAATATTTATCTTTTTTTTTAAATAAAAATACATTATTTGTTTTTTTTAAAATATAAATAAAATATTTATCTTTTTTTTTAAATATAAATACAGTATTTATCTTTTAAAAAAATATATAAATACAATATTTATCTTTTTTAAATACAGTATTTATCTTTTTTAAACATAAATATTGTATCATCTTTTTTTAAATATATAAATACAGTATTTATCATTTTTAATATAAATATATTATTTATATTTATATTAGAAAAAATAATAAAACAATGCCACCATAAACAACTAAATCTTCAGAACCAGATTTGGAGAAAAACAAATAAGGCAAGTGGCCGCATGATAAGAATAGAAGGAAAAAAAAACGTAAAGAAGGGTATTTTAGGTATTATGAAAAATTATTATTAATTAAATTTAAAATAAAAAATAGATTTACAAATACTTTAAAATATCACTATATTTGTAATTAGTTTTCTAAAATTGGTTATCCATCACAATTTGCCTAAAATAAACGAAAAGAATGGTAGGGCCTAAACTATATGACAAATGCTTGTCTGACTAAGCCCAATGGCCAGCCCAGTTCCTTCTATTTTTGAATTGCCTTTTTAATTAAGTTAAACAAGAAAAAAAAATTCCATAAAAAAAAAAAAAAATCAAATTTCCTGAAAACTGATTTTACCGTTATTTGTATTGTATTTGTTAATCATACTACCTTAAAGTGTGGCTTATCATACTAGTGTCGTTTAAGGGAAAAATCATTTTTGACGATTTTACTCCTTAAGTCATACTCTAAATTACAAACATGTTATCAATTGGAATATAAAAAAAATTAAATGCAAATAACGTAGAAGATATTTACCATATCATTTAGATTTTCATCCGTAGAAGATAAGATATTTTTATCAAATCTCAAAAAATTTTGTGACTAGAAGATAAAAGATTTCAACGATTAAATGAAAATATTTTCAATATCATTTAAATTTTCATGAGGTAGAAAATAAGATATTTTTACCAAATATTTGACATTTTATATTCTAATTAAAATAATAAATTGAATTTTCCAATCCTATAAATAGTTCTCTACATTTTGTTTATAAGAACAATTTCTATTTTTTTGGATTTACTTTTCTTTGTTTTTTTTTTGTTTTATAATAAGTTATCTTATGTTTGTTGGATTATTTTCCTTAACTTTCATCTAATTTTTCTTGCAATAACTTTTGTATGAATCTTTTTTGCATAATTGTTGAGTTAAAAAAAAAGACTTGGAGATCTAGAAAAAAAAAGTTTGAAGAATGATAAGATTATCATCTGGGGCTAAAGTGCATGAATTCTTCAGTTTCAAAAGTTTGGTAACTATGATTTCCTACTATTACTATAGTTCTCTTTATTTTGTTTACAAACAAATTTGAAACTTTCTATTTGCTTGAGGTTACCTTTCTTGGTTTCTTTTTGTTTTTTTTTGTTTTATAATAAAAATTTTAGTTATCTTATTTTTGTTGGATTATTTACCTTAACTTTCATCTAACTTTTTTTTGTTTCAATAATTTTTATAGGGATCTTTTTTTGCTTAATTGTTGACTTGGAGATATGGAAACAAAAAATTGAAGAATGATAAAATTATCATTTGAAGTTAAAAGTAAGTTCATAGATGTATACTGATAATATATTTAGTTTATTTATATTTATAATTATAATTATTATATAAATCTTATAAATTTTATAATTCAACAATAATTGGTTTATTAATAGATAAATTGAGAAAAAACTAAGAAGCATCGATTTTTAAAAATCAGAGATAAAATTTAATTTAATGCGATAAATTTATTAAGTTTTTTTTTAAATAATAACACCTATTATTTTTTAAACTCAAAATAAAATATTAACCATTTTTTTACATATATGTGAATTTTAATAAATTTAACTAACGTGAAAAAATAATTATAAAATTCAATATTAGATTGATTATTATTTGATGATTTAAATTTAGTGCAAAAATGCAAGAAACAATTTATAATTATAAATATATATATAATTTATTATTTTAAAAATTATCACGTGCAACGCCGTCTTAAAATTCTAGTTGCTAAATATGCAATCGAATTCTTATTGAAGTTAAAATGAATACATTTTCTAGTCGTACAAGTGGATGAACAACTATCCATTCTGATGGAAACTTTACCTTGACGGTTGTTATTTTTTATTGGTTAAAATACCATTTTGGTCCCTCAACTATCATGAAAAGTTTATTTTGGTCCCTAGACTTTTAAAAGTCCAAATTTGGTCTATCAACTATCATGAAAAGTCCATTTTAGTCCCTAGACTTTCAAAAGTTCAAATTTGGTCCCTCAACTATCATGAAAAGTTTATTTTGGTCCCTCAACTTTGAAGAAAGCTTAAAAGTGGTCCCTGACTTCAAATCTGTCTATCTTCCGTTTGTTAACTAATGAGGTGTCAAAAAAGAAACAATAAATAAATGGTAAATGAATTTTATTTGAATAGATCTATTTTCTTAAAAATATCCAGATGCTTGGCTTCTTCAACATCTAAACCATTTTCTTCAACCTTTTTCATGAACCTTCTTTAAATGTGGCTTCTTCAACATCGAATTTCTCTTATCAAATTCAGAAATCTCATACTCCACTTCCACCTTATCATCTTCATATCATCTCTTTTCTTTCACCCCATTTTTACGTTTCTTTTTGTTTGAAAATGAACGAAATCCACAATTCAATTTGGACGCAACCGCCTCAAAATCATTCAGAAAGTGACGACCTTTTTCTCTTCGAATTCATTAAATTCCCCAAATGGTCTGCCGATTCTGAGTCGGCTGTTCTATTCCTATTCTTGTTGTCCATAATAGCAATCGAATATAATAACTTTAATGATAAAAGATTAATTGAGATAAAATTAAATCAAATAATACGTAATTAACAAAATAAAATGAATAACCGATAAGAAAGCAACAACAATTGAATATAATAATTTTAATGATAAAAGATTAATTGAGATAAAATTAAATCAAACAATACGTAATTAATAAAATAAAATAAATAACCGATAAGAAAGTTGAGGCCTGTAATCAGTTTCCTTGAAGTTGATTCATTGTCTCCTCCCAACGTGCTTAGAGAATGAATTGATGACAACCTCCCAGGATACAACAACTTCGTCTTTAATCCGTAGCACAAGGATTGAAGACAAGCGAACTAAAAAACCGTAAGAACTCTATCACCATAGAAGATTTAGAAACAAAAGTTTTGTTTTGTTTTTGCTGTGTTTTAGAATGAAGAAGATGTGAGGTTTTTATAGCCGAAAAAACCATGAAACGTTTCGAAATAATAATGGGAGGAAAGTGTAACGTTTTTCGGTTTCAAAATAATAATAGGAGGAAGGTTTCAAAATATTGATGGACGTTATTATTCTACTTATAGGAGAAACGTGTCAAAATAATCAAAGCCTTCCTTTTGTTTATAACCTTTTATAACCAATCTAGCTTTGTATTTATCAATTGTTCCATCGGTTTTCATTTTTCGTTTGAAAATCCATTTAGAATTTAGTGGTTTAATTCATGGAGGAAGATCTACTAATTCCCACGTATGGTTTTGCATGATGAAATCAATTTCACTTTTAATGGCATCTTTCCACAAAGAGTGTTCCGTTGAGCGTATAACTTCACTGTAAGTTTGAGGTTCAGACTCTAGCATGTAGGTTAGAAAATCAGAACCAAAAGATTTTTCTACCCTTGCTCGTTTGCTCCGTCTAGGCTCTTCCTCATCTTCAACATCAGGCTCATCGTCTTGACTATTTTCTGCAATAGTTTCTGATGCCTGGTTCGAAGAACTCGGCCTAGTTTCCCTTGTATTTCAAGGGAACATTGCTTCAAAGAATGTAGCATTCTTTGACTCTATTATCGTATTCTTGTGTATATCCGAAATTTTTTAATGATGCACAAGGAATCGATATGCATTACTATTCTTAGCATAACCAATAAAAATACAGTCCACTGTTTTATGACCTATTTTTACCTGCTTTGGTAAAAGAGTATTTACCTTTGCGAGACACCCCCACACTTTGAGGTAATTGTAAGAAGGTTTTCTTCCCTTCCACAACTCATACAGTGTTTTTTCTTCATCCTTTCGAGGTACCTTATTTAAAAGGTAATTGGCTGATAGAACAACTTCCCCCCACATGTTCTGTGATAACCCAGAGCTTACAAGCATTACATTCATCATCTCTTTTAGAGTTCGATTTTTACGTTCTGCTACTCCATTCGATTGGGGAGAGTATGGTGGTGTCACTTCAT
Source organism: Sicyos edulis (assembly GCA_036507275.1). Lineage (NCBI taxonomy): Eukaryota > Viridiplantae > Streptophyta > Magnoliopsida > Cucurbitales > Cucurbitaceae > Sicyos > Sicyos edulis. Next base: position 6,307,724 of record CM071859.1, on the reverse strand, counting down.
GGACAATTCCATGTTGTGCATAGAATTCACCAAATGGTTCGACATATTCACCACCACGATCACTTCTAACCGTCTTAATCTTTTTATTAAGTTGGTTTTCAACTTCATGCTTAAAGAGAGTAAATTTCTCTATAGCTTCATTTTTTCCTTTAAGCAAATATACATAGCAATATTTTGTACTATCGTCTATAAAGGTAATAAAATATTTATTTCCCCCTCTAGTTTGTACAAATTTTAAATCACATACATCACTATGTATTAGATCAAGTGGTTTTGTATTTCGTTGAACTGTTTGGAATGAACATCTTGTTTGTTTTTCCTCAACACATATTTCACATTTATGTTTATGATCAATGCGAAATGCAGGAATGTGATCTAAGTTAATTAATCTACTCATTGTATTATAATTAACATGTCCAAGCCTACCATGCTATAAGTTAAAAGACTCAAGCATATAAACAGAAGTAGAAGCTTTCTCATTAATAAATAAAGCTTTGGCTTTGGATTTTACAGAGATAGTATTGAGTTTCCACATGCCATTCAATACATATCCCCTTCCCACAAACATTCCTCCTTTAGACAAAAAAACTTTCTGAGCCTCAAAGACCATTCTAAATCCATGCACGCTCAGAAGTGTTCCAAAGACAAGGTTCTTCCTTATGTCAGGTACATACAATACATTCTGAAGCTTCAATTCCTTTCCAGAAGTCATCTTCAGAATCACAGTTTCAGATCCCTTGATCTTTGAAGTTGCAGAATTGCCCATATAGAGCTTCTCTCCATTTTCACAAGGACTTAAATCAACAAAAGAGTCCTTGTTGCAACAGACATGTCTTGTGACACTAGTATCTAGCCACCATTCTCTTGGATTTGAGTCAATCATGTTGACTTCAGAAATCACAGCAACGAGGTCCATATCAGATGCTTCGTCCACAACATTAGCCTCATTTTTCTTGACTTTCTTCGGAAGTCTATAGTCAGAAGATTTGGGCCCCATCCTGTTGCAGTTGAAGCACTTTCCTTTAAACTTTTGTTTCTTGAAAACACCGCCTTTTGGTCCCATCTTCGACCCAGTATGAGGTTGTTTTCCTTTGGAGACCCTCTTTGTCTCCACCACGTTTGCCTTGGCAACATAAGCATCTTTGTTGAGCTTTTTCGAATTACCTCGATTATCTTCTTCAATTCGAAGTCTAACAATTTTAAATTAAATTTTATCCGTTTACGTACAAGTTTTATTTTAGAAATTAACAGCAAATATGATTTGAAATTTAAATCAATAAACCTTTAATCAAAACGAATGCTAAAAACAAAATCAACTTCAAGATTGTTGTCCATAATAGCAATCGAATATAATAACTTTAATGATAAAAGATTAATTGAGATAAAATTAAATCAAATAATACGTAATTAACAAAATAAAATGAATAACCGATAAGAAAGCAACAACAATTGAATATAATAATTTTAATGATAAAAGATTAATTGAGATAAAATTAAATCAAACAATACGTAATTAATAAAATAAAATAAATAACCGATAAGAAAGTTGAGGTCTGTAATCAGTTTCCTTGAAGTTGATTCACCGTCTCCTCCCAACGTGCTTAGAGAATGAATTGATGACAACCTTCTAGGATACAACAACTTCGTCTTTAATCCGTAGCACAAGGATTGAAGACAAACGAACTTAAAAACCGTAAGAACTCTATCACCAGAGAAGATTTAGAAACAAAAGTTTTGTTTTGTTTTTGTTGTGTTTTAGAATGAAGAAGATGTGGGGTTTTTATAGCCGAAAAAACCATGAAACGTTTCGAAATAATAATGGGAGGAAAGTGTAACGTTTTTCGGTTTCAAAATAATAATGGGAGGAAGGTTTCACAATATTGATGGGTGGAAAATGTAACGTTTACAGTTTCAAAAGAGAAACTGTAACGTTTACAGTTTCAAAAGAAAATTATGTTTACATTTTTCCAACAGTTCTTTTCCCCATGGCTCTTCTCAATTCTCCACCGTCCGATTCCAAATTCCACCACTTTCCATTTCTCCGCCGTGAAATCCGCCCTCCACAGTCGCCGCCTGTCACTTTCCCACAGAAACCCGCCGACCCATTAACCCTAAACTCAAAGGGTCATTTCGATTTCAAGTCCATGAGACTCAATTCGCCGATTCAGATCCTAAACAGAGCAATTCGGCCACTGGCGGAAACGTTTGAGTTTGAATCTCCGGCTCCGGCGACGGTAGGGAGGAGTATTTTGCTGTTGGACGTGGTGGTGACGCGGCGGAGGGAGGTGTTTAGTGGCCGGAAATGGAATGCCAGGAAAGAGGTTGAATAAAATGGTTCAGGAAAGAGGTTGAAGAAAATGGTTTAGATGTTGAAGAAGCCAAGCGTCTGGATTTTTTTTTAAAAATAGATCCATTCAAATAAAATTCATTTACCATTTATTTATTGTTTCTTTTTTGACACCTCATTAGTTAACAAACGGAAGTTAGACAGATTTGAAGTTAGGGACCACTTTTAAGCTTTCTCCAAAGTTGAGGAACCAAAATAAACTTTTTATGATAGATGATGGACTAAATTTGAACTTTTGAAAGTTTAGAGACTAAAATGGACTTTTCATGATAGTTGAGGGACCAAATTTGGATTTTTAAAAGTCTAGGGACAAAAATGAACTTTTCATGACAATTGAGGGCAAAAATGGTATTTTAACCTTTTTTATTCTAAAACACATGCTTGCTTCTAGGCGATGACTTTTTTTACTTCTCAAATAATATAAGAGCTAAATACTTATTTTCAAGATTAAATATATAATTGTAGTGTTAAATTGCAATATCACCAAACTATAAAATAATAGACATTAACTTTTTTAGTTAGTATGTGACCTTTTAAAATACTAGAAATTTGAAACGTGTGTTGCACGCGTAAAAATGATAACTCAATTTAATTATTATTTGTTAAAATTAATAACGATCTTTAATCAATAACTAATTATACTACAAATTAAAAATTGAATGATTAAATAAAATATTAGTATGATAAATAAGTATTCCTTCCACTGTAATATTGTATTTCTAATTTGATGTTTCTAACAAAAACCCTTTATAAAAAAACTTCATTTGAAATTCTAATAATTTTGAAATTTTGTTGTTAAAAATGAGCAGATAAACCTTGTTTTAATAATGGTAGGAAACGGTTAAATTTTACAACATTTAAAATTTTATTTGGTATATTATTCAATATGAATAAGTTAGAGTTAATTTTTGAATAACTTTTAATTATTTATTCAATAAATATATTTATGAGTTTTGTAAAATAATATAATTTAGCTTTATAATAAAACATTGATTTTTGTTTAATTTTGATTTCATTTGTACGTGAGTTTTTTTTTCTTTTTTTTTTGTCCCCTCTCATAAAGAGAAAACTTGAATGAATGAAAAATATGAAAAATTAAAATTAAATTTTTCATTGATACAAAAAGAGTAACTAAATAAGAAGCAATTATGATAGTAATTAAATTGTAAGAAATGGAGAATGTGTTTCTTTATTTTTTATTTTAAGTAATTAAACATGAAGTAACTTGGTTAAGAGGTACTAAATTCAAAGGAGTGGAAATGTGGTGTGGTTAAAATAAGGGAATTAAATAGCAACAAAATTGTGTAATTCATATTCTAATATATATATATATATATATATATATATATATATATATATATATATATATATATATATATATATATATATATATATATATATATATATATATATGTGTGTGTCTAATTCATGTGGGTGCTAGTGCAAATGGAATGACATAATTGGAACTTCCAAAAAATTTGCAATTGTGTATAAAATATTTTCATTTTTAGTCGCTCCTAATTTGATGATATGATATGATTTTGTCCGATCCTCTAAAAATTATTATTATTATTATTTTTAACAATAAAATTATTCTTTCATTTACTTCAATTTCTCTCTCTTCCTCACACCTAGTAAAATTCTAAGGAAAATCTACTTTGTAACTCTCTTTATTAAAACACAAACCACACTCATTAAATTTAAATCACCTTAAATACATATTATTAACTCTAACTAAAAATTGTTTTGTTTCAAAAAAAGAAAAAAACTCAATCTAAAAATCTTTATCGTCAAAATTTATGCAATATATATATATATATATATATATATATTTGGAAAAAAAATGATTGAAGCTCATTCACCATTCCTTCTTCACTTAAAAGATATAACAAATCTCACATCCAAGTAAATTTTAACTTTAATATATTCTTCTTGATCAAGCTTTTAACAATATTATAGACTTTTCATTTGCTCCCTCTATATTTATTCACGTGTATTCGATTATTATTGAAATAAAAAAAAATTGATGCAAATAATTTATAAAAAAATTTAAAATTGTAGTCTAAAATTGTTTAGATATTTGATTTTTTTTTTATTTGTAGATATATTCTTCATTTTCTTTAAATAATGCTAGTAATATATATACAATTTGTTCCTTTTTTTTTCTTTTTTTCTTTTTTGAAGACTACAACTTGTTATTAGTTTAGTAATTTCTACTTTTAATTATCAATTATAATTACAAATTTATTATTATTATTGGTAAAAATAAACCAAATTAGACATTGCCAACAAATTTGCCAAAACATTTCAAATTATGCTTATATATCTCTTTGTATTTTGAATTTTCTCCACTTTTTTTTATTGAAGTTTATATTTCATTTTTATTTGTGCAATTTATTTAGTATTATTTATATTTTATAATGTGAATTAAATTTAATTAGTCATTCGTAATAAGTTTTTATATTACAATCTCTTAATAATGTATTCTAAAATTAATTGTTAAAATTATGAATATAAAAGTGTATATATTTTCTTCAACAAAATGAACATAATTTATTAAAAAACAATTCTATTAACATTTGTTTTCACATGCATTCTAACAAATATCGTAAATAAAAAAAAAAAAGAAGTAAACAATAGCAAAAAGAATATAAATGTCTAATTATACACCAATTTCTTAAAAGATATTTGCTCATCTGATAATTTTATGATCAAACATGTTATCCAACGCTCTATTTAAGTAGAGTTGAAAGGTTACAAAGATTCTATAACATTGCATTGCATCATATGAACGAACACTGAAATTTATATTGAAGAATCTTCGAAAACAATTGAATTGAGTGAAACAAACTAAAGAGAGCATATATTTTATTCAACAAAATGAATAGAATTTATGAGAAAAAAATTCTATTAACATTTTTTTTCTCATGCATTCTAACAAATATCGTAAATAAAATTATAAAAAATAGCAACAAAAAGATATAAATTCCTAATTATACACAAATTTCATAAAAGATATTTGCTCATTTGATAATTTTCCAATCAAGCATGTTATCCAACTTCATCTGAGTAGAGTTGTAAGGTTACAAAGACGGATCGACCATATTGATTCTATAACATTGCATCATATAAACGTAACACCGAAATCTTGAGATAATTGAGAGATTGAAGAATCTTTTAAAGAATTGAATTGAGTGAAACAAACTGTAAGAGACCGACCCGAATGGGGCACTAAATGGGCCCTTACCCCAATGCATGCATTCAAAGTAAAGGACATTTAAACAGACATGATTTCGGATTCCAAATAAAACAAAACATTCAAAATAACCCCTTTAAAACTAGACAATTTCCACGAACTCGTCCCTGTTTCCAAGCACATGTTCCAAGATAAATACATTTCCAAAGTTTACTCTCGATCGAGATTTACTAAAAACCATTCAAAACTCTGTTTCGGATACAAAATGCTGGAATCCACAAAACATTTACAAAACATCCTAGGGCTCGTGTGCTTCCACATGCATTCGGGGAAACAAAACATAAAGAGTCATAATACAAAAATCGAGTTGGAAGATCTGGGCCCCATGATCACAGCTCCTCCTTCACCATCATGTCTCGCAGAACTTGTTACTCGTGGAAAAACCACAATAATAAGGGTGAGTAACGAATTACTCAAGTAAGAATTCCCAACCGGGGTACAATACGATATACATGGTCATCTCGATGAGCGTATGCAAGCTATGAGTATAAACACGAATAGAGCACATAGCTTAGCCCACACTTGGGCCTCGGATGCCAATTTAAGGTCTTAGTCCGGAATAATATCACCACATATTCCACTACATAAGTCTCCCTATACGAGAAACAAGTCCCGGCCTCAGCCTGTCTACTGTCGACGAAAGGTACACTGGCTCAAGATCCCGATGAGCTCTTCGGTCGGCGCTGTAATGAGCGTAAGCATGCACACGTGCTATCACGCACCATGGGGTGCTGCCGTCTAGAGGCAAGCGCCCATGTCCATCCACCACGCCTAACTAATTCTTTGGATCGGTGTCACCGACATAGGGGTGTGAGACTGACACGTGTAAACTATGTCACCTGAACCACCGCACTGAGGCTAAGAAAACGGGTCGTGGTAGGCTTACACCAGGAAGCCGCCCTTACCTTAACAGGTGGCAATCAGGGGCTACGCCCGAACACGCTGAGGACGTGCCGACTGCCGGGGACGAGGCAATGCCAAGTCATCATCCCGACAGTTGGGGCATTTAACAGTCTGCCACCCTCACCCAAGATTGCGGGGCCAACCGTTAGGGTTAGCTATTTCCTAACGGGATCAGGGCGGAGCTCCATCTCATACGCCCCTCGCTGTGGATGCAAGGTACTTTATGCACCCGGCCCGAGATGATGCTATCTACCCGCCACTCTAACTCGCGCCTTAGCAATCAGCAAACAATTCCATAAAATTCAATACGTGCTCAATAAGAATACAACGAGCCTAGCATGATACTATGAAGCAAGGAACAGATAAGAGCATGCCAGAAAGGAACAACCTAGCATGGATTAACATGAGAATTAATCAGAAAAATCATGCTAATCGGGAATTCAGAATAGAGAACCTAGCTACACATGTCAATAAACACAAACAAGCAATCAATCAGCAATCACATATAATATCGCAGGGTCCACACAACTCCGGTAAGAAATCCTTACCTTGGCCGGGGACGATTTGACACGAAAACCTAAATGGAGAACGAACCCGAACTAGCTACCGAGAACCTATCAATCACAACAAAAATCACACAATAGGCCTAAATATAATAAAATAAACGAGGCTCAGCTCGGGAGCAACTCACGAGGCGCGATTTAACGCATTTAACGAGCCGATTGCAATAACGGGCCGGGCCGGGCGCAGAATGGGCGCTGGCGCGCGCAAGGCGTCTTGACGAACAGGCGTTAGCGATGCGGCTTACTGGGCGCAGCGACGCGCGCGCGCTCGGACGCGGATCTGGGCAAGGATGCGCGGCATGGCTCGGCGGCTGGGCTGCGACTACGCACGCGAGCGAGGGGCACGACGCGGCCGCGCGTGCGATCTGGCGAGGGCGATCTGGCGAGCTCGACGAACAGGGCGATTGGAGAGGATTCGACGAGCGATTTGTTGCTGGACCACTTCCCCTTGGCTGGCCGCACGAAACCTACAAGCCACTCGCTTCAATTCGGCCGGCAAGGAAGAAATCGAAAACAGGGGAGAAGGGGAAGGAAAAGAGAAGGAGAAGAAGAGGAAGAAGACGTACCTGCTGCTCGGGGAAGATCGACTTCGAATTTGGGAGAGGAAACTAGGTCGAACACGCTGGAGAAGGAAGAAATCGCGAAGGAGATTCGCTGGTCGGTCGGAGAAGAAAGGAGAAGGAAGAAGAAGGAATTGGGGAAGAAGCCTCGGGCGTCCTGGCTTTAAACCCGAAGGCACAAAACAAGGGATATATACAAGGTCGCGCGATTAAGTTAATAAACACGCCCAGTGGCTTGGCTGGCAGCGCCCCCTACCTAGCATGCAGCGTGTCCTTGGCTCGAATATCACTCGACGCGCTATTTAATTCCCTATTTATTTTTACCTTTTTCCAAGCCCAAATGTCTTCACCAAAATTCCCGATCCTATTCAAATTGACTCATAATTTTTCCGGCAATTAACAATTACATAACCGGCCCGACCAAAATTACCAAAATGCCCCTGGGCCTCCCGGGAAGACCGGGATGAAATTTTCGGGCCGTTACACAAACTAAAGAGAAGATTTAGATTTTGGAGTTGGAGTTGATGAAAAAATGGTGAAAATAATTCATTTTTATAGGTAAAAGAAGTTGGATGTTACAAAAACTTTTGAATTTCATAACTTATAAAATTTAATGGTGAAAATCATTATTATTTAAGAATAATCATTAATGTTAGGTTACAAAACATAAAGCTCACGATTTGGCCTTTCTAAAATTTCTAAAATTATTTTATATATATTTAATATAGAGTGACATATTTGAAATTATGAAGAATCAATTGAACAAAATAGTCCAAAAATGATTCTCCTTTCTAAGCCACACTTTAAGGTTTTAAGATTAAGATAAGATTAAAATTAGGAAAACTTAGGGGATTAATCAAATTTATAAAATAATTATGAATATGATTATTTTTTAAAAAATTAACAATTATAATAATTAGTATTAACGAGTCACCTACTTTGTTACAATAGGGTATTAATAAATATTTATAATAACTATTAAAACCTATTAAAATTATGGATAAAATATTTTAAATTACCTCCAGTTAATTATAATCATTTTGTGAAAAATGTCCATTCAATACAATTTCCTATGGTAAATTTTGCTTTTTTTTCTTAGAAAATTAATATATTTTCTATAAATTTTAGAACCAGGTTCACTTTTATCTCTTATTTGTATTTGATATATAAAACCCCAATTTCATTAAAATTATTATTTTTATTTTAGTTTAGTTGAAAAAACATAAATTTAATTAAAAATTAAAAAATTAAAAATCCGATATTTATTTGAGTATGAGACTCTGACAGATAATTAAGGAGAGAATATCGAACCTATAATTTTTTAATTCATAGAAATATATTTATGTTGCCCAACTATTATTTTTTGTTAACACTAAAATTAAATATTTATAACTTTATAGAACAAAATGAAAAAATAGAACATTTACAGTTGTATAACAATTTTTTGACCCTATTTTATAATTATAGCAAATTTTTAAAAATAATTCGTTTGTAGCTAATTCTGCATCTTTTTTGAAAAAAAATATCTACATACTTTTTTTATACTTTGATAGAAATCTATCTTTTCTCTAGTGATAAAAGTCTATTTAATTAATTCTATCAACTTAATAGAATCTATCGATACGGAAATCTATCAATTTTACATTTTTTATTATGTGTGTAAATATTTTCATTATTGTGCTATTCATATAATATTTTAATCATTTTGTAATATACATGCAAAAGTCTCAAAAAAATATTAAAGCATAAAAACTAAAATAATATTAAAAAAAAAATCAATAACAATATTTATGAATCAAACATTCAAACATTTCATCTCTTGATGATGATCACTAACCTTAATAATCAATTTTGGCGCCAAACATATTTTTGTACCATAAATCCTGTCGTGGTTGGCGTGATTCTTTTTACCTTTTTGCATTTGGTTAAGATTTTTGCTATTTTTTTCTTATATATTTGCTATTTTTTTCAATGATCTATGAAAAGTCCTCAATTTAATATGTGTAGTCCAACAGCAATTTTCATGTTATTTTAAAGAGAAAAAAAAAGCTTTTCCGAAAAAAAGAAAGAAAAAAAAAATCCTCCCAATTTTTTTTTTCTTTTTTCGAAAAGCTCACAAATATTTCTTAACGGTAACTTTGGAATAGGGGTGATAATGAAAATAAAAAACCAACAAAACCAAACTGAACCAAACCAATTTATCGGATCGGTTTAGATTTTTCATATAATATTGACACATATTAGTTTTTATTTAGAGAAAACTGAAATTCGATCAGATTCTATTTGTAAAAACCAATAAAAATCTAACCGAATCAATATTGATTGATTTATTTACTTTCATTTTTGTTTTTATGCGTTAGTTAAACTTTTTATTGGTAGATTCCTAATTTTTTTTCGTTTAACTTATTCATAAATTATGAGATTTTTTTTAGGAAAACAACATTAAAATATGAATTAGAAGTAAAATAGCAACTAAAATAGTAAAAAAGAAATAAATCGTAGGAAACCGAATCGATAAAAAATTGAGCCAATAATTTTATCCTTTGGACATTAGTTTGGTTGCTCTTTGTTAAATCAATTGAATTAGATCAGTTATCAGTTTGACCTAAAAATAAAATAAAATCGAACCAATGGTTTTGTCTTTAGTTGGACATTAGTTCGATTATTTTTTTTGTCAAATTGATTGAATCGGTTTAGTTATCGGTTTGACCTAAAATTGAAGAAAATCGAACCAACATCACCCCTATCATGGTTAACTTGAGTATCATCTCGGGCCAAAAAATTTTGTAATTAAAAATAAAAATAGTTAGTCAAATCAGATCCGCGACGGTCGTTGATATTCAGGTGACACGCAAGTGAGAACACCTTGGTTATCATAAGCCAAGGCGTAGAGTAAAATAACCCTACCATGGTTAACTTTTAATTAATTTTTAATTTTTCATCCGATCCTCAGCTGGTTAAGTTATCAACTCTCAGGCTGAATTTCACCACAGTTCTCCTCTTTCTCTCCGCCCAATTTCCGCGAGTTTCAGTGGAAGAGCTCCAAATTGTGCTTCAATGGCGTTAACACTCAACACAGCTTCATCGTTGAGATTATCGAGCATCCAAGCCAATCGAGTTCGAATTCATTCTGCTCTTTCGCCGGCCTCCGTTTCGTTCTCTAGTGAGTTCACTCTGTAATGCTTCACTCGTATCTTGAAATGACGGAAATGATTACACATTGACATTGATGAATGAGCGTTTTGAACTCTGTGTTATATGCATGATTTTTCTGAATTTCTTTGTTTTTCTTCACTGATTTCTCTAGTTTCAGTGTTGATTTTGAGGTTTTTAAGTGTTGATTTCACTTTTGTGTTTGGTTGCTGTTCAGGGAGGAGGCTATCGGTTTTTGCTGCAGAAACTGACGCGAATGAAGGTATTTCATGCCTTTTTGTTTAGTTTGCTATATTTTGAATGTTAAGTAGTGGAATACTTTGAATCTTGCGGCGTAGATTTCTAGAAACTTGAGAGATGATTGAATTTGAGATGCTTTGATTTGTTTTTTGTTTTTAATTTTAATGTTGTGCTGCGTATTTCTAATTGTTCTTATTCGTTTTGATCAGTTAAATCTCCAGATAAGGCGCCGGCCGGTGGTGGTTCGAGCTTCAATCAGCTTCTTGGAATTAAAGGAGCTGCGAAAGAAACTGTGAGTTACAGTGTCCTCAGCCTGTTGTTTTTTGAGGAAGATTTGAATCTACGTATTACTGTAAGAATAAGTTCTCAATGTGCACTTTATGCAGAATAAATGGAAGATTCGTCTTCAATTGACAAAGCCTGTTACATGGCCGCCCTTGGTTTGGGGAGTAGTTTGTGGTGCTGCTGCTTCTGGTACTCATTTTTTACATACTAAGACATTAAAATTGCACTTGAATATTCTTTGACGAATTTACTTCTTAGTCATCTTTTATGAGAATTAGTAATCTCTTCTCATACCAGAAACTATAGGATCCATTATCATGTTTTGTATTATATGGTCTAATGCATTTGATGATGGAAAAACTTGTAATTACACATAAAAAAATTTGGGGATGGTACTACATGGCCCTTTTTCTGCTCCATTGATTAGTCACCTCATTGAACAATTGAATATACCTTCAATGATGCGTCGTTTTCGTTTTCAGGTAACTTCCACTGGAATTTCGAGGATGTGGCAAAATCAATTGCTTGCATGCTTATGTCCGGTCCATTTCTCACTGGCTACACGCAGGTAAACTATCTTTGATGCACAGTTTTTCTACGACTTATGAAGGTATTCAAGCGAATTGGTCTTTTGGTTTTGTAGACAATCAATGATTGGTATGACCGAGAGATTGATGCAATTAACGAACCTTATCGACCAATCCCATCTGGGGCAATATCTGAGAGTGAGGTATGAGCTAAAACAAATTGAAATCCATTATTAGTGGCATGTATCATCATTCCTTACTGGTTTCTTCTTTCCATAAATTTTATCAGGTTATAACTCAAATATGGGTGTTGCTTCTGGGAGGACTTGGCTTGGCTGGTTTGTTAGATGTGTGGGTAGGTGGTGAATTGAATTGATGGAGCATACTCATCTTTCAGTTGGACTATTTTTCCTGAACTTCATTTTAATTCCTTTCAGGCAGGGCATGACTTCCCTATAGTATTTTACCTTGCTCTGGGTGGCTCTTTGTTGTCATATATATACTCTGCTCCACCTTTAAAGGTAACACAAAAAGTTTTTTGTTTATTAATTAGATCTTCTGAATAGTAAGAATATTTGTTGTCCCTGAGGGGCAGTGCAATTGGTCAAAGGCTTTGGCTTCGGGGTATGCTCCCCTTGAGGTCTCAGGTTTGAGACCTTCTCGTGACATTAATTTGTAGACACTTCCAACTGTGTCTCAGTTCCTCCGATGTATCTCGGTACCATAGTCTAGAGATGGACCAGTGGTTGCGCCAGGTATATGGGAGCGAAGCTCCAACTCTTGGTCATAAAAAAAAAAGAATACTAAGAATATTTGTTATGTGGTTGCAGCTGAAACAAAATGGATGGATTGGAAATTTTGCTCTTGGAGCTAGTTATATCAGTTTACCATGGTGCGTCATAGTTCTTGGTAAAAATATAAATTGGTGAAGAATAAAATAAACCATCAGTTTGAATGTGTAATTGGGTTGGCCAAATCATTTGGTGTTTCATATGAAAATTTGAAAACTTTCTATATATTTAGTTACTGATCAATATTCACACTCATTTCACTGGCTCAATCAAACCATACTTTTGAGCATTTTGTTGTGTTATAGACAAAAACCGATCAAAGGAGAACATCAAACTTTCTTCCATTTAAATAATGAATGTTTTATTCACGTCTAATGCACTTTGATTGGAAGCTCGTGTGTTGAACTTAAATCCTTTACATGGAAACTCTTAATTGATGGCCAGTTTGCAGTTATCTTCAATTTATTATTTATGTACAATTATTTGGCTTGTTACAGGGTCTACCATTAATCATAACATATGTATCACAATGTTATCTTGTTCTTTATAATATGATAAGTTTACTTTTCCAGTAACAACCAATTTTCCATGTCAGGTGGGCGGGTCAAGCTTTATTTGGAACTCTGACTCCAGATATTATTGTTCTTACACTCTTGTACAGCATAGCTGGAGTATGCTCCTCAATTTACTTTTTGAATTCCTATTTTCACAAATCCCAATCGTTATGTAACTGTCTTCTGCTTTGCTTTAATCAGTTGGGAATAGCCATTGTTAATGATTTCAAAAGTGTTGAAGGGGATAGAGCTTTAGGCCTTCAGGTATTTCATTCTAAAACAGTCTGTGTCTCTTCAATTTCGTAATATTAATTTGGGTCTTATCAGTTTTGTGTTTTGTTTTGTTATTTTATTGTCAGCTTTTGTTTACTGCTTTTGCAGTCACTTCCAGTTGCTTTTGGTTCTGAAACTGCTAAATGGATTTGCGTTGGGGCTATTGACATAACTCAATTATCTGTTGCTGGTAATTCTTTTAGCACTTTTTGCTCCAAATTGACTTGCACTTTAAAGCCATGCGCAAATTTATAGTATACTAGATCATTTTCCGATTATACTGTCAAATAAGAATATAAGTTGTCGTTGCTTGGTTCCTGCCTTTCTTGTACTTACATTTTGGAGGTATTCATCTTGTTTGGGTTTCATATTTTTGTACATAATGAATGCCTATCATCTATTTCTGAGCAATGGAAAACGTACCGCAGATGATTTATTTCTGATGAAATAATTCGTTTATTATCATATATACACACACATATATTGCCTTCATTAGCGCTACAAAACAATCCCCAAGTCTCAATGTCTGAAAGACAATGTTCATTGCAGCTAGAGTTTCAACAACTTTCTTACTTTTAACTCCTAATTTTCTTAAAATCTGTGAACTACATTATTGCAGGAGACCAGTTATGCACTCTGATAGTAATGGCTTAAAAGCTATCATCCTTCCATGCATAATCAAATGAATTTCTATTTATTTACTACGTAGATCGAGAAATTATAAGGATTATAATGACATCTAATGGAAATTGGAGGCGTTAATTTGCAAGTTTACTACACTCTAATATCCTTGAAATGAACGTGACCATGAATAGTGTTTCTTATTGCAGGTTATTTGCTAGGCGCTGACAAGCCGTTTTATGCATTAGCCCTCCTTGCTCTAATCGCTCCTCAAGTTTTTTTCCAGGTAATACATTTAAAGAATCGTCATATAGTGTCACTTTTCTTCTCTTAAGAAGGGCAACCGCTGCCGAACATGAGTGCAAATTCCTGAAGATGAATTTTAGATACAACCTTACATTCTCAATCTTTCGTTAAAGGAACGGGGTTGAAGACTTGAGCTTTGAAGGTGTGCTCTCTTCTCAAGGTCTCAAGTTTGAAACTCACTTGTGACATTAATTTGTAGATACCTCTCGTGTCTCCATTCCTTTGATGTCTCCCGTTGCCTAGCCTAGGGACGGATGTAGTTTGACCCTTGTTTCAAAAAATCAAGTAACTTCAAACTTCTATATACGGGTAAGAATGACACGATTGTTTACAAAGGTGGTCAGGCTATTGGTCTTTGCAAATTTCATTAGCAATGTCATGATATGATCAACGGTGAACTGTTTATAGTAATGTTAAGGTCTTATTTTGTATTGAACGTGAGAAGCACGAACACTTTAGTTTGTCTAGTGTGTTTCTCAGACACATATCAGACTCTTGAACACTTTGAAGCACAATTAATGTATGCTATGTTAGACCGGAGATGTCATTTTGTGTCGATAAAACTTGTCAGTTAGATGCAATCTTTGGCTGTTGTTCATTGGCAGTTAACAGTCAATTATTTTTAAAATATACATTTGATCAGGGACTTTTATCAGCCAAGTCGTCTACTTTCATCTTGAAGTCTTCGGCTTTACTAATATTGATTGGGCCTCTGATCTATTGATTAAAGAAAATCTGCTCCAGGATCTTGTATATTCTTTGGGATAACGCTACATGACAAGTAGCCTATTATTTATCTTACCGGATTCACCAATTCCCATGTTTGATCAATCATTTTTTTAGTATATTACATACAAATTAGTGACATTCATTTTCTTTTCTTTTTTTTTGTTTTACTTTATGAATGATATAAATTCATTTATAAATTTTTTGTAGTAAAAGCTTGAGTTCGGTCTATGGTACCATTTATGTAAAAATTATTTATGGTATGTCTCGTAACATCGAAGTGTGCAGAAGCTGCCAAATTGTTGAATAGTTGTGCCAATCATACCAAGTTGACCTTTTAGCTGAAGTTCCCTTTCATTTGCAAGCAACATAAATACTTGACTAATGCACTGTTATGATCTTTACAGTTCAAATACTTTCTCAAGGACCCCGTCAAGTACGACGTCAAATATCAGGTACTTGAATCCTCCTCGAAGTCTAGAATTGCGTTCATAGAAGCTGGCTGCTATGTAGACCTACTTCTTATTATTTTATTTTTAATTTTAAAAATTGGTTTCTCAACACTGGAAAAGCATATTATAATTTTTGACCTACCCTTATCTTTTAAGTGGTCCGCCATCGTTAGATTTTCATATATGTAATTTGTTGACTTTATGTTTGCAATAACATTTCAGGCCAGTGCCCAACCATTTCTTGTGCTGGGTCTATTGGTGACTGCTCTAGCAACCAGCCATTGAAATCAGACGTGCGGAGAATGAAAAGTGCACTTACGGCCATGTGAGTCAAATGCAAGGCCAGATCAGCGAGGTTATATTTGCCTTGTTTGGTAACCGCCGGTTTTTGAATTTCTCTGCATATTTCAAAGCTTGATTTAGGCTTCTGTCACTATTAGCTTTAGTTTAAAGTTAAACATTTTCTCAAGAGTTTTTCAATGCTTTCAATAGGTTTAAATTTGTATTACACGTGAATTAGCTTTCAATAGGTTTAATTTGTATTATTACACGTGAATTATCTTATATCAGTTCCTAATGGGATATGTCTTTCTTACGTCAGGCTGCAATAGACCAATAATGCTCTGGAATTCCAATAATGCTCTGGAATTCTGTTCCCATCAGGTCTGCCAACCAACTATCCTGAATAATGTTATTTTCCAATTTCTACCACATTTTGAAAACCCAATTTATAGAAGTTTATATACCTCTATTTTTAATCTGTTTCCAAAATAAGGATGGATTAATGGTCCAATACAAGATAACAAAAAAAAGAAAAGAAAAAAGAATATTTGAAAACTAGTTAACCATATATGTAATTGTGGCTATCCTCTGGATTAGAAACTCTCAATATAGATATTAATAAGATCGGTTGAATTAGGTTAGATAGTGTAGATATTCGTCTTAAAACAAAACAATTGATTGATTAGCCCGCGTATTAAGTTAACGCACGTATACACTCATCTCAAAACCAAATTGATTAGCCCACGTATTTAGTTTACCCATATATTAGATGGAGTAGACATTCGTAGTCTCCTTACCTTGCGAGATACTCTATTGAAAAATAATCTATAACTTATAAAGCTTAGAAGATATTCTATCCTGAGAAATGGTTACTTACCTTCAAGTTATAAATAAGGGGAGATATTCTATCATCTCTCAACCCTGTAAAAGAACAATTGTGGCAATCCTCTGGATTAGAATCTCACTCAATATTAGAAGTTAAAAAAACACTTGAGACCGATTGAATTAGATTAGATTATTGGCGTTTCAGAGATATATTTCGCCTTGTCCTTCATAGGTAGATAACTTAAAAGAAAGAACGTTGATTTCTCACGCAATTCAAAGAAACAACCATATACACAGACGCAACTCTACATTGTTAGGCTAAGCCTTGAAAGGCGACATTTATTGTAGATGCTTATATAATAGACCGACCACACCCCTGAGAAACTAAGCTGTAAATGGAACTTAGAACTTGAAAAGTCTTGAGCCATATTGTGCATATAGGGTTCTATTTAGCCTTGAACTTGGACTCGTCAATTTCAACCCCTTCCTAAGCAGCACGCTCTCCTCCTGAGATACCCGAGTTGCTGAGCCCTCCTTTGCGGCCCATCTCTTGGTACCCTTCGTGTCCCAGCTGCTCCTTCCTCGTCTGTCCCCTGCGGCTCCGCCCTGCATCACCATCAAACAATCACAACTCATTACGACATTTAGATTTCAGAAAAAAAATACTAGAAAAGTTGGTTTAGTTAAGGTCATTTTGACCTCTAAGCTAAACATAACCCCTTATCATATAGGTACAACATTTAAATATCAAATTAACTTTAAGATAGTTTCTTACGTCCTTTTGAGACTTGGGCTAAATCTATGAATTTTAGCCACTTATCCCATAAACTTCATTTAACTAATCCACGACCAACTTTTTCTTAATAAAGTTGCGAAGGATTTGTTGAGGATTCACCCTCAACAAAAGTTGGTCTACTTTTGTCAAATAGTTAAGATAAAATCTGTTATCTAGTATGACATTATACCTACAAAATGTAAACGAATATTCCATCCACACTAAAAAAAAATCTACACTCCTTATACTTATTAGGATCTCACAAATGTCCCACATTGAAAAATGAGAGAGTCTAACATCAATATAAAAGAAATATGGATTACTCCCTTCATTGCCAATTGATTTTGAGATAAAATCTCATATTCTCTAATATGGTATGGAGCCCATAAAACCCAAATGGGTATAGCACCCCATATTCTCTAATATGATATTAAAATTCATAAACCCAAACAAATATCGATTCAATACAAATGAAGAAACACTATCTTGAGAAGACATGTTAAGGATCTCACAAATGTCCCACATTGAATAATGAGAGAGTCTAAAATCAAATATATGAGTTGCTCGTCTCATTATCAATGGTTTTGAGGTGAAATCCTATATTTTTCCAGAAAAAATTAGGAAGATTTTTAAATAGAGAGAAACATGGGAGTAAAAAGTCGACAAGTCGTCCCACCTTCGGCGAGGTGCTCTTGAGCTTCGAGACTCTTGCCCCCGGTTCCACCGGGGACAACAGTCTCCCCTTGCCTAGCCCTGGCGTCGAGTTCACGCCTTTCCTGCTTCGACGACATTTCTACTCTTCGAAAATCTTAGCTTTTACAATATATAGAGAAAATTCTATGGTTGTATCTCCTTGTCACTGGGGTTTATATAGACTTTGGAGTGTCTACGTGGCAGATGATGAGCTGTTGATCCTTCCCTGCCTGACACGTAGGTGATTACTCAGTCAAAATAGTTTCTTCTACTATCCCTTGATTGACACGTGTTGGGGATAGCTTACCTGGCACCGGTTCTAAAATCCAACATGCCGACCCATCTATTAGCATTTGTTTCCTATGTTACATTGGTGTTGTGATGCATACAAAATTATTTTATCTTAATATCATGAATATATAAATAGTGTTAAACATTTTTGTTTTTTTTGTATGAAACAAAAAATAAAATTATGATAGTTATGTTTAAACTGGATAATATTTTATTGATTCTTCAAATTCAATCAAAAGTTAAAGAGATAGAATGAAGTAATTTTGGTGTAAGGTAAAAGATCGATAGTTAAAAGAGATAAAGTGATTTTGGTGTGGGATAAGATAAGGATGACAATTCTACTTGAAGATTGGTATGATATTATTTATATTGAGCATACACCTTCATGATTTGATTTTCTTTTATATTAGATCAAATCGAGAATCAAACCAATTCAGTCACTTTAACAAAAAGAGGAAATAAATCAATGTCAAGTAAAAAGTTCATTATTGATTCAAATGGAGATTCGATCCGGTTCAATTGATTTGGCAAAAGAGGAATTGAACCAGTGTCCAATAATTGACATAATCATTAGCTCGATTTTTTTCGATTCGATTCTACTATGATTTAATTCTTTTTTATTATTTTACTTCCAACCTCTATTTGAATGTTTTTTTACATGGAAGATAAGCTTATGAAATAGAATTTACTGGTACGAAATATAGACATGCATAGAAGAAGTATCAATATATTTTCCACGTTTGCTGTAAGGATTAGAAACGACTACTTGAATAACCTGCACTACTAAATCAAATCATAAATATTGAGTTTGGTAATAATTTTCAACTTTATAATTTAGTTCAACTATCTAGATATAACTAGATAAACCAACCAATCTCAAGTTGGTAAACATATAAGTTGAGTTGTTTTAATAAGATTTGGACGGATATGCGAATTAGCCAACCTTGGTCTAATTGTTTTTTCCCCAATTAATTACTTAATTCTGACTATATACACGGTTGAAAAAACTTGGCTAACTCAAAGAACTCTATCCAATCTTTAATTCATTGGTATTAAAAAATAATGAAAGAAGTTTTTTACTTCCAACATGAGAATAGGACCTATGACTGGTATGTAAACGGCCAGTTATAATAACACTTAGCTCCATCGTAATGGTAGTTATCTAAATCTGTGTGTCTATTTATCATAACTTATCCCTCAAACATCATTTATAATAACCTTTCGTCTATCATAACCAAATTGGTACTCTAAACACACCCTTATATCTTTCGTGTCAAGAAATAACAATTTTCGTTTAGACCAATTAGTAAAGAGCTCATTGCTATCATTTACAAAAAAATTAAGAAAAGTGAGGTCATCGTATAGGGAGGGAGAATAGCCGAGGGAGAGAACAAAAAAAGTTCAATTCAGATCAAAATATTATTAGAGGTGTAACTCGAATTAAAATAAATACAATGGTTAAAAAAGTAATCTCAAGTGGGTTAAGAACCAGATTAACTAACACATTAATTTTGCCACTCCTAATAAATCCCCTTTCCCAATACGGTTGAATACTTCCCAATATGGTTGAATACAAAACAAGTTATCAATTTTTAAGACATTTTTATTTTTTTACATTCTACCCTCATTTATATTTGTAGAAATTAAACAAAAACTGAAAAAAAAATTGAAAAACAAAAACTAAATGGTTATAAATTGGGGAATAATAATAAACGTCTAAAATTAGAAATTAGTCTATTCATTTTTTTTCTTTAAATTTTTGTCTAAATCAAAATTAGGAGAAGAGAGATAATATTTACATTCCCATAGTGCCCATATTTTACATTTTTTAATATTAAAAAAATATAACAAAATAACAACTCCTATTGTGAACCATCCTCTTAATTTAAGAAATAAAAAAGAAAAAAACATACCTTGAAAACTCTCCCCTTAATTTAAGATATAACTAACTATCAATATATTTTTTTTTACTTTTTAAATTTTTTTTGCTCTTTTATACTTTAAATTTCTACTCCCATCAATTTTTTAATCAAATAAATAATATCTATATCATTCAACACTCAATCTCCACCATTGATTTTTATTTTTTTATCCTTTTATTCGTTTTGCAGCACTCTATCTCACACTTGTCACATTCTTCAGTCTTAGATTGATCTCAGTTCCACTCCCACTTTCGTGATTTTTTGGATCTCACTTTCATTCACCTAAGATATTCATAAGGTTCTGTTTTTTTTTCTTCGATTCTTTGTTAATGGAAGCAACGCCGATTACAATTGCTTTTAACAAAATTTGAGACAATGCGAATGTATATTCCAATGACAACACAATATGTTTTGACATCGTTCACAGATCCAACAATATCTCAACTTTTATCCATCATCACTGTCTCGAATTGGATGGAAGTTCAAGTATCTAGTCTTTTTCATTATAAATACGGGAATAACAAAGTAAAGGACACACTGATAACAAAAGATAGAGGCATGAGATGGATATTTAATGGGATTGCAAACAATGTGTACACGACTAATGCATTCGAGCTGAAATCACGCAATTATGTATTAGTATACATGGATACATAACTAGGAACAAGAGATGCAAAAAAAGAGGGAACAATACATGTAAATAAATCTACATAGTAGCATACACCTACATCGCCAAAGAGATAGAGACGTGCAGTGGATGTTTAATGAGTTTACAAATGGGTGTGTCAGTGACTGATATATTCCAGCTAAAATCACGATAGTATGTATTGGTATACATGAGTATATATAATCATGAATAGGAGATGAAAAAAAAGGAAACAAATAAATGCACACCGACTAATGTGATTGAGTCTTGTACAGACGGTCGTATATAAATCTAGGTGGGATTATTATATATAACTGTACAGACAGTTACACACACGGACAAAGAATGCAATTGTCTCAGATAAGTTTTTCTTTATTTTTTGTTCTCTTTTTAAATACATACGGCCAAAAAATTTTAGGTGAGGTTTCGTATGTAGTGTTATATATGTATATAACGTAAATGATATTGGTTAAAAAATCAAATTTAAATTGGTATATTTCATCTTATTTTTAAATTTTTATTTAGATTTGATGAAATTTTATTTGAATGGTGGTTACAAAAAGTCAATATTTGATTTCCAAAAAAAAATTAATTTAAATTCTAAAAGTATAACAGTTCTAAAAAATGTAGGCATCTCTTGAAATAGTTTCTAATTTTGAAACTTTACCTTCCTATAAATTTTCATAACATGACTACATGCAGACAAAATGCATTGCGCACAAAGCTTGCAGCACAGAAACAGATACCCCAACTACTAATTGAAGGCATATCTCTCAACAAATTTGATTTTATTACAATTGAAAAACTGAAAAATGAAGATTTGAGTTTTTTCGTATAAACCAAATGGCATAAAAATGCTACTTCAACCCATTTAAAGTAGTTCATAAATCAAACCTACTTTATTAAGGATGATTAATCGGGAAAATTAATATGATAAATCTTCTACTAAATAAAACCAAATAGCATAGGCAATATTTATTGTTATATTAACCCCTTGCATTTTGCTTATACTACACACAAAAGGAACCAAAGCTCCTTTGTTAACACTACTAAAGCCAAAACAACATTACACAACAAAAGAGCACAAAGCTACAAATATACAAAAAGTAAACATTTATTTTAAGCTAGGATAGATAAACGGCTATTATTTGATATGGGTGTATATTCTTCAATGATTCTTGGTGGTGAACTTGGACTCGTCGATCTCGATTCCTTCGTCCTCTGCTCGCTCTCCGCCCGAATTCTCCATCGTGCTAAGCCCTCCTTTCCTGCCCATTTCCTGGTACCCTTCCGTCCCCATCCCCGGCTCCGCCCTTCATCATAAACAAACTTTATAAACTTTGCCAACTCTAAGCTCAAAAGTTAAGTAGGTAAATTGAGATAAATTAAATTATATAAATAACCACTACTAGTGAATATTTGATGTATTTGATGTGAAGTTGTTAATGTGAAATTAACCCCTACCACTCCAAAAATTCAACGGACAGTCGATTGTTTATACAAAAATTGATTCAAATAATTAAAAGAAATGAAACATAGTTTGCTATAATTACTTTATAAAACCCTTTTTTGGATATTGATCGATTGAGCAAAAGAATTGATCCTTTGCGGTTTATATAAGGTCGAGCTTTGACCACGAAACGGCTCGTAAAACAGACACCTAATTACGTAAGCGTGGCACTTTCGGGGGCAAACAATTTTTTGCTTGGCATGTGGCATTATATATTTGAGCCACGTGTATTGATGCAACAGTCTAGTGTAATCTTTTATACTTATTTTAATTAAACAAAAATTTCCAACTATCTAACAATTATCTTCCCCATATTTCTCATTATTTGGGAATAATATATGAAGGAGAAGCAATAAAAGTGTCATAAACAAAAACACGCGTTTTATGACACTTTATTAGAATCATCTTGTAATCATTCACAAAAAAATGTCATAAATTAAAAAGACGGGTTTTATGATATTTTTTTATAATCATAAATTTATGAAATTAATTTTTGGTCATATTTTAATTTAGAAAAATAAGTATTTTTTTTTTTCGTTTTTTGCCGAAAGATCCCTTCTCTCGAGATTTTGTTTTTCCCTTTCATAGGCGATCGAAAAAACTTCTGCAAATCATAAATGCAATTCACAATTTTATTTTTAATTTGACATGTAACAAACTATCTAAACATGGCTTGAACGAAAATTATATATATTTTGTAACATCATGGTTACAAGGTCGTACAAAATGCCGGTAAAGCTATTTGACAATGAAAATGATAGTAATTTGTCAAAATTAAACCTTAACGCTCGGTTAAGAGGAAATAATATATATTTTTAACCAATTCATCTATTTTAGTTTATTTGATCATATTAATTTATTATATATTGTTTATGTATTTTTCTTTTAAAATATAATATTTAACATATCTTTTTTATATCATGTTTTTTAAATAATACTTGTTCTTGTTTATGAATTTGAAGTTTATTATGTAAAAATATATATCCAAAAATATTTATTTATTTTTGTTCATCCAACATTTCTAAATAATTATGATAATATAAAATTATAAGATAATTTAATTCAACAAATAATATTAAATAACTAGTTTAATTAATATTTTATTTCAATTATAATTCATTTTGGATGATTAGAATTGATATTAAATTACTGTAAAAAAAAGATATTAAATCTAACTTTTAAAAAATGATAAAGACTAAATTCTAATAATAAAAACTAAATTTAAATTTTCTTTAAAGTTTACCCTTCTAACTTATTTTGTTTTGTTTAAAGGAAAATAAAGATGATTTTAATTAGAAATAATGAGAAAGGGAGTGGTTGGATTTTTCTTATAAAAAAAAGAGAAAAGCTCATTTAAGTTATTTTAGGGAAAAAAGGAGGGAAAAAGAGTTTAAAAGAAAAAGATAAAAAGTAAACAAAATAAAAAACACAAAAACCCATTTTCTCTTCTTTCTTCTTCTTCTTCTTCTTTCTTCTTCTTCCCCCACCTAACCTTAACTCCGCCTCCACTCGATTCCCGTCGCTGTCTTAGACTTCGCCGCACCGCCATCGGACCCACCGATCGCCAGCCCGCACACCCCTATCCACCCACGCGCATAGCCATGCAATCCCGCCTCTTTCCTTCGCGCGCGAATCCTCGGCCATGCACAAGTCGTCGCTGACCAGACGCCTCGCGCCACGCCAGCCCGACGCCGCCACCTTGCGCCGCTGTGTCATCCCCAGCTGCGAGCAGCAGCCTGCCCCTTTTATTTTGCTTGTTTCATCCGTGTCTCGTGCCCGATTTGTGGGTAAGTTCTCTTTTGCTGCTGTGGTTTTGTTTGGTGTTGGTTAGTCAAACTATGGGCTGATTTATGTAGGTAATTGATTTGTGCTTTGGGTTGGTTATTGTTGTCAAGTTTCGACATCATGTGTGGTGGGATCGACGTTCAATTCAATTCTTCGTGTCTTGTTGACCTTGGACAGCCGTGCTAAGTTGTGTTGGGTAAGTTTGCGGGCGATTTTCTTTGTGGATTAACTGAGTTTGATATGGTTGCTAAGCTTGGATTTTAATGACTGACTTTTGGGTATGTTTTGTTAGGTTGAATTTAACTTTGAAGGTTAGTCATCTAGCTGCATCTCAAGATAAAAATTCTCTTGTGTTGTTCGATGTTTTGAAACAAGATAAAATTTTTAATTTAGTGAGGTTGGAGTAATCTTTGAGATTTTGGATGAAAGTTTTGGAGTGACAATTAATTAATTGGGTTTTCTTAGACTTTTGCATTAGGTGGTGCATGCTTTTGGAGTTGGATTTCTTGTTAATTTCTTTTTTCGGATTCAAGCTTAAAAGTTTGATAAAAGAATTTCTCTATAAAAGTTGTGAGTGAGGCTGATTGTACGTTGAATTTTTCGATATATATGTATTTTGTTGATTCTCCAATTTGGTATGAAATGTGGGTTCTTGCTGCACACTTGAATACTTTTAATATTATTGTTTTATTGGGTATGAAATGTCAGTTCTTGTTGTACACTTGGATTTTGGAAAATGAATGATATATCATTTTTATGAAGTTTTGAATATGTTAGTTGAGAAGAATGCATCACATTACTTAAACATTTCCTCTTGGCCTATTTTCTAGGGATTTTATTGAGATTTTCCGTCATTTCCAAACGCAAAATCTCCCACTAATTCAAGAGATTTTTCATCTTATCTCAGACTTTCGATCATCTCGCCTTCAAGGTAAATAATTATTCTTCTCTCTCTTTTTGGTATAAATATGCTTTTGTTATTTAAATCTTTTTATTAACTATATTTTCTCTAATTTTGTGTAGGTACTTTTTAAATTTAGTACTGGTTTTTTGCTTATCTTTTTTATTAACTATATTTTTTTAAGCTTGATTTTGAAGTCTCTGTTCAATGTGTGTACATGCTTTGGGTTGGTTTCACATATGTGAATGGTACATATATAAACCCAAATTAAACCCTAGCCGACTATGACATTCTATATGATATTCATTATATACTATAATTCGCCTCTCTTTAATACAATCGTTCTCTCTTTGCTCATGGACTAGCTAACCCAACATTACTGAACCACATAAATGTGTTGTTCTTCATCTTTTACGTCTTATTTATCTTTACATCAGTTGTTTTTTTTAATACATATTGGGAGAGGGGGACAAATACCGATTCTCGGGCTAGAACGTGCGACGCTAGTGTTGAACTGGTTTACAATCAAACAATGAAACCATTGCATCACTGACCCCTTCAGTATCTTTTCATCAGTTGTTTATTTTCATTTTCGTAACATATTTTTTATATACTTACCTTACTTAGATGACATATTATAATTTTTTATGAATGATAATAAGTATGTACGAGATAATTTCTAAAAATTTAACTATTACAATTTTTATGATTAATAATAAGTATGTACCAGATATTTTCTAGAAATTTGGCTGAGCGTTGTCCTTTTAATTTGGTAAACGTTTCACTTGATACATTATTATTATTTTTTTCTTCTGATTTTTCATTTTAATTTTTTTTAAGGACACGAATTAATTTGGATATTTTAAAAGTTCACAAATTAATAAAGGGTACAAATCTTATAGTATAATTTTTCTCCTAAAAACACAAATCTTAAAGTATATAAATTAAAGTAGAATGTCAAAACAAACAGAGTTTTAGTTGACTGATAATGAAATAATTAAGAAGTTATTTATGAAGTAATAAAGAGGTTATATATTCGAATTTGTTTGATCTCTAATTATAATTGTATTAAAAAATGTTAATGCAAATATGTTTGCTAACTAAGCTTTGGATCGAATTGGCGGCAACTTCATTAATCATTGACCAAAGATCACTTGGTTCCCTCGTCGATTCTAACACTTCTAACTTATAATAACCTCAAGTTTGCTTCTCTTTTTTTATATCACAACTTTTCTCTTTTAATATCCAGAGCATTACTATCAAGAACGCAACATCTAAGATAAAAACACAATCGAAAGGTGTCTACAAATTAATATTATAAATAGGATTTTGAACTTGAAACCTTAAAAGTATTTGATGAACTGCATTCTTTGAAGACGTAAGTTTGCAGTTGAGCTTAATTAAGCAGTTATATTGTAAAGATAATTTCTCCACATTCCATCCAAACTCAATACCAAATTAGAATAGTAATGAGATGAAGCAAAAGCAAAATAAAAGAATGAATGAAGAAGAGATTACACCAGATTTAAGTGGTTTGGATATAAAATCCTTACATCCACTTTTTCAATTGCTTGGAGATGTTTTTGACTATCAAAATACCCAATCTACAATTTCTCTTCGGGGTTCTGTTGAGATATGCCCTATAATTAGTTAGTCAATCTCGCTCCCTAGTCAGCGAGCGGGAATCTCTGTATTGGTGTGTTTATTTCGTAGATATTATAGACCTTTTATGTATTTGAGCTTTTATTTGTAATAGGGTTATATTGAGAGTGCAAGCTCAAATTAAACCATAACCGCCCTACGATGTTGATTCAGTTTTTCGTTTATCCTTAATAGAATTGTCTCCCTCCCTACCTGTAGACTAATTAATACAACGTTAGTAGACCATGTAAATTTTCTGTGTTGTTTCTTTTCTCTCATTGTTCTATTACTTGTTGATTGCTATTTTCATAACCATCTCTCTCAAATGCACTGAGAGGGAGAATCTTACTGCAAATGCATTTAGAATCGAAAAATAACCAGTCAAATCCACCTCTTCTAGCCTATGGTTTCTTATTCCAGATTTCAATGGTGCCTAGAATCTCTCTCAAATGGTAAAAGGCCTAAATGTGGCCTTATATATGGCCTACAAGACACACCAATCTAATTTCGACCTAATCCAACAAACTAACCATGATTAAATTAATAATATAGTCACAATTTACATACATAAACTCATCTTGGCTTTTATAATTCCTTCAAACAAACTAGATTATTTAAATCATAGGCTCCAAACTCAACAAGATAAGGATATTATTACACACAAATTAAACTAAAGATTAATCAAGACCATGTGCAAAAGGCATAACATTTTTAGGGCATAACTAAAACGTTGCATAAACTCAAATTGGTTTCTACAATTCCATCACGCAATACACATAAACCATATTAAGCCTCGAAACTCAATTAGCTAAGTCGGAATATGTTACACACCTAATTAAGGTTTACCACGAGATTTTGTAAATCGCAAATCTAATAAAACCCTAGGGCTCTAAATTCAACTTGTAGAGATGTTACAGTAAAAGATTCTCTATCGATTGTACGCCAAAAAGAATAGTACTTCAATGATATCATGTATAACATGATAATTAGTTAGTATCGGATTCGAATTCTAAATATAGTTGTATTAAAAATAAGAAGTGAGGATTGACCAAATTGATTATAACTTTAATGGAGTTTATTTGTAAGGAAAACAAGGGAGAGTATTAATTAAGTTTCATATTTCATCTTGAAATTAATTATCAATGAGAAAAGTAGTTACTTTCCATTTTTCACATAGCATAAAGAATATAATCAACAAATGAATTTCGGTTAAGCTAAACAACAAGCTTTTTCGTCTCTCTAATCCTTGCAATTATAATTTTATACTCAAATGTTTTTGAGAAAAATGTATTTTGTCCCTAAATTTGATGCGTAGTTTCTATTTAGTACTCTCCATATATTTCAAAATTACAGTTTACTCCTTATATTTTAATAAGGCTCAATTTTGAATTTATTTTTTTAAATTTAAAATTATTTTAGTCAACACTAAATTATATAATTAACGATTTTATTATTTTAAAAATTAAAGTAAAAATGTTTAATTTTGGAACATAATGATGAAACAGAAAGGATAATAATTTTAAAGACGATATATATATATATATTCGTTTTAAGTACATTTTTTGTCAAAAAAAAAAAATTAAAAAATATTTTTAATATGAGATCTTCAACCTATAGGCAACTACCTTTTCAAGATACTAGAAATTTAGAATGTGCTTTGCACGTAATTGATCAAATTTGAGCATACGATGCACGTGTTTATATTTTAATAAATATATATTTTTTTCAAATTACTAAGTCTATTCTCTATTCTATTTTCAATATTACTTTCTTCAATCACATTTCAATCTATGTATTTAAATTTAATTTTAATTTTAATCATTGTATAAAATATTTGTTTCTTGTTAACATAAATTATAATTAACTTATCTTTAATTTATTTTTTAAGATAATAAATATATATTGGGAGAATTGGAACTTTGAAACATATAAAAAGGTATATAATTGTTAATCATTTTAAAAAAGTATATAACTGATAATCAATTTCAAATTTCGATTTTACATTTACATTCTTATAATTTTTTTAATTTATATTTTTTTTTCAAGTTTTCATTAAATAATACTATAAATATGTTAATGATACAATTGATTTTTCTTTTATAATATAAAATAATAAACTAAGAAATATTGAACTTATTTTGTCTGCCCTAAAATTGATAAATGAATTTTTTTTAAACCTTCTTTGTCCATTTAAATAATATTTAGGATTTTATCATCATCCTCCACCATTTTATTCATCATTTTCTTTATATAGTTTTTTTTTACCTTTTTTGTTTTATGTAGACCATAATATAATGTGTAGAGAATGATGTAAGCTATTTGAATGTGATTTTTTTTTAGTAATGCTAGTAATATATATTGCTTACATTCTTTCTTTTTTTTTTTGTTTATCTTTCGAATCTTTAATTTATTATAATTATAATCTTGTAAATATTTTTACATGTGTCTATAAATTTATTTTCATTATATTATAAATAAATCAAATTAAACATGAAAAAAATTATTATCCAACATATTCAAAATTGAAATTCTTTTAAATAAATAGCAGTGACTATTAATTTTTGTTTTTTTGAAATCAATATCAATAACTATCTTTCCATAAAAATATTAATAACTATTATTTTTTGGTTTTTTTGAAATCAATATAAATAACTATGGTTCAATAAGAATACGATTACAAAGTAAGGAAGAACTTGAATCTCATCTTACCCAACCCCTAAAAAACAAAATAAACAAAATCCATTAAGGTACATGCAACTTTCTATCTACAGTTTCACAAATTTTTTCTTTATTTAACCAATTATAATTTATGGTTGTCATCCTTATTTTCTCTTCTATCTTCAAAATCGTTTTGAAATTAAGAAAGTTATAAAACCTTTTAATTTTCACCATTAAATATAATTACAAATATACTCATTAATTTTAAGAATTAAGTTATAGAAATAAAATGATACAACTTATCATATTCTAACATTTTCATTTACATTATTTAAAAAAATATATTTGCATTTACTAATCATTTATATTGAATATTGAATAGTAGGGGTGATTTACTTCGGTTTTTATCGGTTTTGCGTCAAACCGACAACCGAACCGATATCCTAGGTTTTTTAATAATTGGATCCGAATCGATGTCCAATATAGCATAAATCATTGGATCGGTTTTTATTTGTTTTTTTTTCGGATAATTGGATCCGATCCGAACCGATGCCCAATATATTAATAAATAAATAAATAAATTTATTATAAAATTACATACAATTGAACTCATCCCTTTTTTGAAAAATGTAGATTTTTTTTTAAGAAATTCAAATTCTAGTATGAAAAGTTAAAGATTTTTTTTTTAAATAATAATAAAGTAAATGAAAAAACTGAAGGTCTGCACCTTTTAAAGGAAGGAGAAAGTGTGGGATGCATGACCGTTTATTCTTGGGGAGAGTTTAAGACAAAAAATAATCTTAAAAAAATCTTTCAATCCTTGTTAGAACTTGGAATGGATTAAGTCAATACATATAACCTTCACCAACACACCATTGATACAACATGTCAATGTTATGCTTTATATAATATAAATCAGAAAATAATTTTTTAGAAATTTTATATACATTTCGGTTTGGTTCGGTTTTTATTGGTTTTTTAAATGAAAATCGAACCGAATCGATATTTTTCGGTTTTTTCAAAATCCAAAACAATGTGTCCAATTTTGTTCTAAAAAACAGAACCAATCCATTGGATTGGTTCAGTTTTTTGGTTTTTCGATTTTTTGTTGCACCCCTATTGAATAGGTTAATATGAAGGTAAAAATATGAAAAGAGGTTAATTTATAAATAGTAATTATACAATATATTAAATATAATAATGTGTTGAAAGTTATTAAATATAATATTAAAACAACATGCAAACTTGAATTTGTGGATGAAGGTGGATATGAAGGGGTCAAATGATAAATTTTAATTCATGTAGGGCCAAGTTAAGTGATAAATTTTAATTCATGTAAGGACATATTTAGATTTTTTAAATTATTATTAGGGCAAATTATTAGTCTAAAATTGATTACACCCTTACGACGGAAATATTGCTTCCGTCGGCCAAAATCCTCAATTCTGTAGGAGAAAAGGTTCCGTCGAGGTAGATATCTTTTCGTCGTGGTAGGTCCCTTCCGCGATGGAAATTGGTTTCGTCTTGGTAGGTATCTATCGCGACGGAACACTTCCGTCGCCTTAGCATTTTAGATTTATTTATTTTTAATTTCTATACCTTTTAATTCTTCACCAAAATACTTGAATACAAAATAAATTTAATAACATTATCATTCAACTCAAAATTTCATACAAAGTTTAAATGTCAAGTGTTACTAATCCAATACAAACTAATTCAACACAAAAGTGTGTACAAATGTTACTAAAACCATAATTGAACACAAAGTTTAAAGATCCATATACAAAGAAAATAACTAAATGTGAATGCACGACACCGCCTCTCATGATCGCGATTGTAGGTGACTACCTGAATCAAACAAAACAACTATAAGTCTTTAGTTTACAAGGTTTCTAAACTAATATTAAGTCATTCTCAAGTACAAGTTACAAATTTAGAATCTTGAAATTCTATATACATTTCGGCAGCATAATGACGTGTTTTGAATTATTCCCCAAAAAACTAAACTTGTTATAATACAAATAAAATATGGATTATAGCTATCTTTGCTGCAGGATAGCGACAAACAAATAAATTACGTTATTTTACTAACATATTTATGAACATTGTAATTAAGCTTATAAAGGTGACACTATGAAAAAGTTTTCAAATGTACCTATTTTGACGTGTCATTGCTGACATTCATCTTCCTAAAAAACTCTGTCATCTATATTTCCATCTTGGCTTGCTGACATGTCAAACAAATGAAACAAACTAGAACTTAAAAACACATCACTTAAAGCCATTGACATAACTTTAATCAAATTTATAATCCAAATCCAAATCACACATAACAAACATAAAACAAATCAATAACCATAATCAAAGTTTAACATATAAATACAAGTACAAATTTAAATCTCAAATCTAAATTCAAATCAAAGATAAAACATAAAACAAACAATTTATTTACATAACTTTAAACTAAGTGTACAACTCAAATCCCCTAATTTCTTTTTGTCCAAAACTAACACATATGTCGTAACCCAAATTTAAGTATCAGCTTTAAACCACTTACATAACTTTAAACTCAAATTCTTAATTTCTTTTTGTCCAAAACTAACACACATGTCATAACTCAAATCCAAATATCAAGTTTAATCTAAGTGTCCAACTCAAATCCTTAATTTCTTTTTGCCCAAAACTAACACATATGTAATAACCCAAATTTAAGTGTCAACTTTAAACAATTTACATAACTTTAAACTAAATGTACAATTCAAAGTCCTAATTTCTTTTTGCCCAAAAATAACACATGTTATAACTCAAATCCAAATGTTAACTTTAAACTAAGTGTTCAATTCAAATCCTTAATTTCTTTTTGCCCAAAACTAACACATATGTCATAACCTAAATTCAATAACTCATTTTATCAACAAAAAAACACAAACTTTGAAAACACATGATAATCCATAATTCTTTAAAAACACATAACCCATATTCCAAAACTCATATCCCATAAGTCATAATTTCAAAACTCATGAATCCCCTTAATACCATTTTCTCCCACACATTTCATTTCTTCATAATTTCAATAACTAACTTTCTCTAAAAAAATCACACACAAACTTTGAAAACACTTAACTCATAATACTTTGAAAAATACATAGCTCAATATTCCAAAACTCATACATAGCTCATCCATAATTTCAAAACTTATAACTCCTAATACCATTTTCTCCCAATACATTTCATTTATACATAATTCCAATACCCCAAATTTCAACACACATACTCTAAACCAAACCCATAAACAAAATCAAACATAAACTCATATCCTTAACTCCAAAAATTAACTCTAAATGCATAGAACTTTGTTTAAATAGATAAAAAAAACTTACAAGTGGGAGTGAAAGAGATGGCGACGACAAAGGTGGTGGAGACGTTGACGGTCACTAGATACGAAAAGGGTGGCGATGGTGGTGTTCGGAGATGGAGAAGATGGTGGCGGTGACCGGAGACGACGAAGGTGGCGGCGGTGATGAGTAGGGAGGAGGGGAAAGAGGAAAAATTTGGGAAAGTAGGAATTTTGGGGGTGTTTTGAAATGGGAAAATCGAGGATAATTGTATTTTTAAGAAGGCAACGCTGACGGAATTAAGTTCCGTCGCAAAAGGTAGTTTATGGCGACGGAACTCCATCGCGAAAGGTAGTCAAACGTGATGGAACTCCGTCGCAACAGGTAACCTACTGCGACGGAAAAATTTCTGTCGGCTTAGTTCACATTTTTCCCCCCAAAACGAAAAAATAGGAGGGAAATGAAATTTTAGCCGACGGAAAATGGTGTTCCGTCAGCAAAACTGTAACGGTCCAGTTTTCTATCCCGGTTCTCGAGGAGCTTCCGGTTCAGATTCAGTGGTTCGCTTGGGCCGTTAAAGCTGTTTTGTCCCTTAGGGGCATTTTGGTCTTTTTGCTCCCTGGGCAGGATTTGTGGATTTTTAGGGCTTCGAGGCAGCTCCTGCCTTTGCCGTGGCTTGTTTGGGTTGGACTGTGAGTCCCGAGATGTTTGGGCTTTTAGTTTGGGAGTTCGGTTGTCATTTGGGTTTTGGGCAAAATGATGGTTGTTTGGGTGTTTCCTTCGGGATTCGAGCCGGGCCTTCAGTATTGGTTTGGGAGGTTGATTTCATGAGTTTTGTTGTTTGGAAAGGTTGCTTGATCGGGTTTGAAAGGAGGAAGCTGGAAATGGGATTTTGAGGTTTTAAGTGGATAAGGATGGAAAATGGAATTAAAATCCCATTTTCCCTTTTATTTTCCCATTTTCCTTTTTATTTCTTTTTTTCTTTTATTTTTCCCCAAATTCATTTTCTCTCTCTCTCTCTCTCTCTCTCTCTCTCTCTCTCTCTCTCTCCGATCTAGCTCTCGCCTCCTGATTGCCAAACCATTACCATGGGTCCTGTCGCCGCCGTCGCCAGAAATGAGAGGAGCCGTCGCCAAAGAAATGAGCTCGCGTCGTCGTCGCACTGGGGCTCGCCCGACCCTCGCCGTTGCAGCGGCCACCGCCACTCGCCGGCCACCGTCCGTCGCGCGCGCGCGAGATCTGCCGTCGCGGCCCCAGTCGAGTCGCCACTGGCGTCGCCAGCCCAGCTCGGTGCCAGGCCGAGCTCGCCCGGCCGCGTCGCGCGCGCTGTCGCCCTCGCTCAGCCGAGCTCGCCGCGTGTGCGTCGTCGCCGAGTGCCTGCTCGCCAGCCGTGCCCAGCGCCCCATCCCTCATCGCTCGTGTGTCAGTGCC
Source organism: Sicyos edulis (assembly GCA_036507275.1). Classification (NCBI taxonomy): domain Eukaryota; kingdom Viridiplantae; phylum Streptophyta; class Magnoliopsida; order Cucurbitales; family Cucurbitaceae; genus Sicyos; species Sicyos edulis. Next base: position 6,273,472 of record CM071859.1, on the reverse strand, counting down.
CAGTAGCAGCGTCGTCTCATGCGCAATCGCGCCAGTAGCAATGCCGCCCCCATGCCCAATAGCGCGCCAGCTTTGCGCCAACCGCTTTAGCTAGCCCAGCAGCAAACGGCCTGCTCGCGTGTCTGCCAGTGCCTCGTGAGTGCTCCTGAGCCGAGCCTGTTTGTTTTATATTATTTGGGCCTTTTGATTGTAATTATTGTTGTTTTTGTTAGGTTCTCGCTTAGCTAGCTCTGGTTCGATCGCAGCTTAGGTTTCTTGTGTTTAGAGGTCTTCCGGCCAGGTAAGGATTTCTTACCGGAGTTGTGTGGACCCTGCGATATATTATGCGATTGCTGATTGTATGCTTGTTTGTGTTTATTGACATGTTTGGTGATAAGTGCTCTAATCTGAATTCCCGATTAGCATGACTTTCCTGGTTAATTCTCATGTTAATCCATGCTAGGTTGTTCCTTTCTGGCATGCTCGTATCTGTTCCTTGCTTCGTAGTATCATGCTAGGCTCGTTGTATTCTTTTTGAGCACGTATTGGATTTTATGGAATTGTTTGCTGTTTGCTAGGGGCGTGTTAAATTGCGGTAGATAGCATCATCCGGGCCTAATGCATAAAGAACCTTGCATCCATGGCAGGGACGTCGAGCAAGTCATTCCGTCCCTGGACCCCGTGAGGGATTAGCTAACCCAAGCGGTAGGCCCTGCAATCTTGGGTGAGGGAGGCAGTTGTTAATGCCCCAACGGTCGGGATGATGACTTGGCATTGCCTCGTCCCCGCAGCCGGCATGTCCTCAGCATGTTTGGCAGTAGCCCCTGATTGCCACCTGTTAAGGCAAGGACGGCTTCCTAGTGTAAGCCTACCACGACCGTTTCTTGGCCCCAGGTGCGGTGGTTCAGGCTGACATAGTTTACGTGTCCAGGTCTCACACCCCTATGTCAGTGACACCGATCCAAAGATTTAGTTAGGCGTGGTGACGGATATGGGCAGGCTTGCCTTGGACCCTAGCAACCCCCCATAGTCTGCAGTAGCACGCGGTGCATGCTTACGCTCATTACAATGCCGACTGGAGAGCTCCTCGGGATTGTGAGCCAGTGTACCTTTCGTCGACAGTAGACAGGCTGAGGCCGGGACTTGTTTCTCGTATAGGGCGACTTGTGTGATGTGTTGTGTGGTGATTGATTTCCGGACTAAGACCCTGAGTTGGCATCCGAGGCCCAAGTGTGGGCTAAGCTATGTGCTCTATCTGTGTTTATATTCATAGCTTGCTTATCTTTCTCGCTAGATGACCATGTATATCGTATTGTACCCCTGTTGGGGATTCTTCTTGAGTAATTCGTTACTCACCCTTACTTATATTTCAGAAACCATGGCGCGAGGCGGGATGGCTTTGGAGGAGGAGCCGTGATCATGGAAACCCGTTGTTCAACTCTGAGATTTATGTTTATGATTTAAATGTCCTCTGAATGCATGTAGTTGGGCACGGAGCCCTAGGGTGTTTTCTCAATGTATTTCCTGGATTCTAGCATTGTTGTAAAGTTTGTATGTTTTAAATAAATCTCACGATCGAGTATGTTTGGAAATGTATTTGTCTTGGAACAGTGCTTGGAAACAGGGACGTGTTTCAAGAATTTTGTATTGACTTTTTAAATGAACTCTTGCGGTTTTTGGTTTTTACTTAGAATCAAAAACAACCCTATTGCAAATTCTAGTGTTGATTTCTATGCATGCATTGAGGTAATGGCCTATTTAGAACCCCATTCGGGTCGGGTCGTTACGATTGGTATCGAGCTCGAGTCATAGATTCTCGTAGAGACCGACCTTTTTTGTTGTAGGTCGTTTTTCCATGATCATCGGCACTCCGGCTACCATCAGTGCGCCTAAGTTTACTATTTGTTGTTGAAAAAGGGTTAAGAATTTACAATACCTGTCATCTAGTGTATGCCTTGTGTAGTGTTGTGGAGCGGAGACGAGCAGGTTCTGACTCGTTGTTGGTTTGGGCTTAGAGAGCCATCATGCCAACTTCCCGCAGTGTGTGATGTATGTTGTGGCTTGTTGAGGTATCCAGTTGATTCGGATGCCCCAGGACATCGTCCCGTGGGAGGCGAGTTTAGACTCCGTAGGCCATTTGTGGCCCAGTTGTTGGTTTTCCCCTAGTGAGAGGGTGGAGGTGCTTTGCCTTGGAGTGCCACTCCAAGAGAGGAGTTAGCTATGATTGTGCTGATGTGGATGTTTGTGGAGCAGGTCCCCGTGTGGACCAGCCTGGGCAGCTCAAGTGTTGATCTTGAGCCTTAGTAGATTGTTTGATTGCCCAGTGAGTAGCTGCAGAGTTGGCAGCCTTCGAGGAGATTGTTGAGGCATCTTTGTGCTCCTGTAAAGTGTTGTTGTTTGCAGCCAGTAAGCCGAAACCCTGTAGTTAAGGGTGCAGCGAGCAGTGTTCCCTTCGGATTGGATCCGTTGGTGTTTTCCTCAGATGTGTGGGAGAGTTGAGCACTCTTCCTTTGGTGAGCTCCTGGAGTGAAGCTAGCTGCTGCATGTTGAGAGAGCCGGCCTGAGCTTTGTTGAGCATCATGAGGAGATGCTAGTGTAGGCTGTGAGCCTTCGGTTTGATGAGATGCCATAGGCATGGCTATTTGAGTTGGAGCCCTTGTATGCCTAGCCAGAGTTCGTGTCACTTGAGGTTGTGACCTTGTTGACCCCATTTGTAGTAAGATGTGGTTTTGGTAGTAGTGGCACTTGAGGTGCATTGGTTGGTGTCCACTTTGGCACTAAGTCCAGTCCGTTCGAGCTTGAGTTTGGCTTGGGCATAGCAGTTGGTTCTATGCCGTTCGGAGTTCAGCGCACTCCTTTAGCCTTGGATCTGTTTATGGCAGTGGCACCTGTTTAGGTCGTGCCAGAGGGCTAGTTCAGTGGTAGTCGATGGACTACAAGCGAAAGGATGCTCGAGAGGAGCCGGAGCCTTTTTCCTAGTGTTACTGGAGGTTGAGTAAGTCAGCAGGTTGGCGGTTGGTAATTGTTTGTGGGCGTGATTCTCGCGCTAGTGTTAAGGCCAAGAGATCTTTGTGGTTGGTAGTGCGGTCAACTACCTTCGAGTGCCTTAATCTGAGGAGGGTTGAGCATCATAGATGCGAGTTTGGTCCAACAGAGGGACCCTGAGTTGGATGCTCATGAGATGAGCTGGATGCCTATGAGGCGAGATGAGCTGATGCCTTGCGAGAGGTTTTGGATGCCTTAGGGGTAAGCACCCTTGGTTGAGGCTTGGTACAAAGTAAGTTTGGTTTGGCATGATTATGCTTTGGTAGAGCAAGGTTGCCTCAGCTTCAAGTATCGTGTGGAGATGGAACTTTTGGTGTTCCTTGGATTGTTTGTATCTCTGCCAGGAGTTAGCGTTGCTTTTGGAAAAACGCTTGTTGGTCTTGGATCTCTAAAGGAAGGTTGAGAGTTGTGCACACAAGTGTGTTTTGTGTGGTTCGTTCCGTGGCGAGAGTTTCAGATCCATGTAGGGTTTGCTTTGGAGATCTAGTGCTCAGTTTCTGGAGAAGTTGAACTCCAGGTGGTTGTTGCAAGGCTTTAGTCGAGGTGGTAAAGATACCGTGCTCGTGGTATCAGGTTGTTGCTTAGGCAAGTGTTGTTGGGTTGGAACTAGCTTGGTTGGCGGATCTTTTTGTGATCGTTGGTTAGAGTTCAGTTGGAAACTGAACAAGAAAGGTGGTAGCTAAGCCGCGTGGTTTCTGATCGTCATGGCTAAGAGAGTTGTTCGGATCCTTCCTTGGGTAGAAGTTGTTGTGGCCGATGCTTTGAGTAGGAGGATGGCGCGTGCTGTAGCGTTTGGGTCCTCTAGGTTCCCAAGGAGTTGGAGTTGTTCGTTCGAGCGGTTGTCTGTTAGATCGGTTCTTTGGCGAGCAGTGCGTCGAGGGTTGCCGAAGAACCCTAGGTTGTGGAGAGCCTCTCGAGCTCGGTCGAGCCCAGCTAGTGAGTTTCGATTGGCTAGCCGGAGGCGTGTAGTTTGTAGCCTCGGTGGAGTTGCTAGCGATCTTGGTAGATCGCAAGCCGATGTTTGTTTGGAGTAAAGTCCGGATTGGTTCCGGTGTGGTGTCGACCAAGGTGTGGATTGGAGTTGCTAGAGTTTAGTTTTGCTCGTGGGGCGAGTGGTTTGTGCCCTGTTGGTTGTTTTCATGTTTCCAGGATGTTGAGTTGCCCCGTTTGGCTTTTGGAGGTTCAATGCGAGATGGACCCCGATGTTGCCCGTGAGATTAGATGTTGTTGCTCTAGTGGAGCATGACAAAGGCGTATATGTGGAGCTCTCTGTCCTTTGGTTGTCTGCTTGTAAGAGCCGTTTCCTTCGGGGAGTTGTCAGGTTACTCCCTTGGTCTTGGAATTGATGGTAGTGGTGCTAGCAAAAGGGAATAGTTTGTTGGCTGCTTGGAAGCAGTCGGTTGTCCAGTTAAGCGGATTCTTGGATGGTGTTCTAGAGGCTGCAGTAAGGGTTGTTCTGCCTCTTGTGAGTGTTTGGCCAAGATTTGGCTCTTTTGTTGTTTCGAGAGCTAGTTCGGTTCTAGCTGGAGGGCGTTGCCCTGAGGTCTTGTTCCTAGTCGCAAGTTTTTGGGAGTTGACCCCTCCTTGGCGATTGAGCAAGTCTTTGTTAGTTTCGGATTGGTGGTCCGATTGGTTGAGTTTTCTCTTGGGTGTTGCTTCCAAGAGAATTGGTTCTTGTTGCCTTGGGTTGAGCAAGTTAGCGGCGTGTGTGGAGTTCACGCCGCCCTTACGGGTTGCTTGCTTGCTGGGAAGTCGTTTCCCGTTTGGCAGGAGTCAGCTTATCTCCTGAGTTGTGTAGTTGGTCAGAGTAGCGCAGCGGTCAGCCCAGCGAGAGTGTCCCTGCTTTGTGTTGTTAGCAAGCAAGAGTTGTTTGTTCCCGCAAGGGCGGAGGCCAGCCAGTAAGAGTTGAGTTGTTCTGGCAAGTTGTTGGTTCTTTGGGGATTGAAGATTTCCTTTTCCCCTAGCCTCTGTGGTGGTTGAGTTGCTCCTTGGATGCCAGCCTCGAGTGTTAGCTTGTGAGGTTTCGGGAGTGGAGCTTCTGGTTGGAGGTTGAGTTAGGCCTAAGCTTAAAGGAGAAGTCCTCTAAGTAGCCAGTTGGATCTTAAGAGTTGAGTGGTAGCTTGGAGGCGAGCTTTGCTCGCGATGAGCTTGAGTTGAGTTCTGCTGAGCAATTCCTTCTCGGGCTTTGCTTCTTGTTGTTGTGCTTTCGCAGTTGGCGTTAGCTGAGCCTCAGTTGAGAGAGTTGGCACAGAGGTGCCGTGGCATTGGTTGGTTAGCCTTTGGGCCGTTTCTCCTCAAGTGTTGTGTTCTTTGGTAGCCCTATGAGGTTTGGTCCTTCTTCGCCGAGATTTCCATGAGAGGAGCGTTGGTTGTTTCCTTGCCTGGCAATGTTCTCTTTGGCCTGTTGCTAGTAGGTTTTCATGGAAAAGTTTGTGTTCGGCCGTTGAGAGGCTCCTGTTTGTTGGCTAGGCCGAGTGGAGCCTGTGCCTGGTTTTGGCCATTTAGGGTTGGCCGTAGCTGAAGTTTCAGCTTGTGCTTGTTGGAAAAGTTTGCCTTTTTGGATCAATCGCCAGTGGGTGATTTGTTTGCTTTTCGTTGAGGCTTTAGGCAAGCTTTGTGGTTCGTTGGTCTCTTGTGAAGTAAGAGTAGGCCGTTTAGTTTTGGAATCTGGAAGGTTCGATTGTTGGCTTGATTTGTTGTAGAGTTGAGTTTGTTTGTTGTCACCGTGAGTTTCCTTAGGAGTTTTGCCGGTCGTGGTGTAGAATTTCGAGCTTGTGGCGATCCTCGAGTTTCTTTGTGAGTAGCACCGTTGAGAGTTGGTGCGAGTTGAGGCGTGGTTTGCCGTCGAGATTTTCGCATTTGTTTTCCTTCGGAGTTCGGTGTTTGGCGATCTGGATGGCATTGTGGCCTTGAGTTTTGAGGACCCAAGAGGGTTTGGTTTTTCAAGAAGGTTGGTGTTGTTTTAGCCGAGAAGTTCGGTTGGTTTGGTTTTAGTGCGCTTTTCCTAGAGCCGTTTTCGTCTTAGGACTTTCGAGGACGAAAGTCTTATAAGGAGGGAGTATTGTAACGGCCCGATTTTTCTATCCCGGTTCTCGAGGAGCTTAGGTTCAGATTCGATGGTTGGTTGGGCCGTTAAAGTTGCTTTTGTCCCTTAGGGGCATTTTGGTCTTTTTGCTCCTGGCGGGATTTGTGGATTTTTAGGGCTTGAGGCGGCTCCCGCCTTTGCAGTGGTTGTTTGGGTTGGATCACGAGTCCCGAGATGTTTGGGCTTTTAGTTTGGGAGTTCGGTTGTCATTTGAGTTTTGGGAAAAATGATGGTTGTTTGGGTGTTTCCTTCGGGTTCGAGCCGGGCCTTGATGTATTGGTTTGGGAGGTTGATTTCAGTGAGTTTTGTTGTTTGGAAAGGTTGCTTCAGTCGGGTTTCGAAGGAGGAAGCCGGAAATGGGATTTTGAGGTTTTAAGTGGATAAGGATGGAAAATGGAATTAAAATCCCATTTTCCCTTTTATTTTCCCATTTTCCTTTTTATTTCTTTTTTTCTTTTATTTTTCCCCAAATTCATTTTCTCTCTCTCTCTCTCTCTCTCTCCCTTCCCCAGACCTAGCTCCTCCCCAGTGAATGGCAGCCCACCACCATGGGGTCCTCGCCGCCGCACGCCGCCAAATGAAGAGGAGAGCCGTCGCCAAAGAATGAGCTCGCGACGTCGTCGCGCACCAGGGCTCGCCAGCCACATCCGTTGCGGCCGCTTGCTCGCCATTGCGTCTGTCATCGCCGCGCGCGAATCTGCCGTCGCGGCGCCCCTAGGTCGAGTCGCCCGGCTCGGCGTCGCCGCCCAGCTCGATGCCCGGCCGAGCTCGCCCGGCCAGCGTCGCGCGATGTCGCCCTCGCTCGGCCGAGCTCGCCGCGTGTCGCGTCAGCGCCGAGCCACCTGCTCGCCAATGCGTGCCCAGCGCCCCCCATCGCCCGTGTCGTGCCCCAGTAGCGTGTCGTCGCACACCTATGATCGCGCCAATGCCGTGCCCAATGCGCCCAGTTCTTTGCCTGCTTAGCGAGCAGCCGGCCCGTTCGCGTGTCTGCCGTGCCTCGTGAGTGCTCCCGAGCTGAGCCCTGTTTGTTTTATATTATTTGGGCCTTTTGATTGTAATTATTGTTGTTTTTGTTAGGTTCTCGCTAGCTAGCTCGGGTTCGATCGCAGCTTAGGTTTCTTGTGTTTAGAGGTCTTCCGGCCAGTAAGGATTTCTTACGGAGTGTGGACCTGCGATATATTATGCGATTCTTGATTGTATGCTTGTTTGTGTTTATTGACATGTTTGGTGATAAGTGCTCTAATCTGAATTCCCGATTAGCATGACTTTCCTGGTTAATTCTCATGTTAATCCATGCTAGGTTGTTTTTTTCTGGCATGCTCGTATCTGTTCCTTGCTTCGTAGTATCATGCTAGGCTCGTTGTATTCTTTTTTAGCACGTATTGGATTTTATGGAATTGTTTCTTTGCTTGCTAGGGCGGAGTTAGAATTGCGGGTAGATAGCATCATCCGGGCCGATGCATAAAGAACCTTGCATCCATGGCGGGGACGTCGAGCAAGTCATTCCGTCCCTAGACCCGTGAGGGATTAGCTAACCCAAGCGGTAGGCCCCGCAATCTTGGGTGAGGGAGGCGATTGTTAATGCCCCAACGGTCGGGATGATGACTTGGCATTGCCTCGTCCCCGGCAGCCGGCATGTCCTCAGCATGTTTGGCAGTAGCCCCTGATTGCCACCTGTTAAGGCAAGGACGGCTTCCTGGTGTAAGCCTACCACGACCGTTTCTTGGCCCCAGGTGCGGTGGTTCAGGCTGACATAGTTTACGTGTCCAGGTCTCACACCCCTATGTCAGTGACACCGATCCAAAGATTTAGTTAGGCGTGGTGACTGGATATGGGCAGCTTGCCTTCAGACCCTGGCAACCCCCCATAGTCTGCAGTAGCACGCGGTGCATGCTTACGCTCATTACAAATACGACCGAGAGCTCCTCGGGATTGTGAGCCAGTGTACCTTTCGTCGACAGTAGACAGGCTGAGGCCGGGACTTGTTTCTCGTATAGGGCGACTTGTGTGATGTGTTGTGTGGTGATTGATTTCCGGACTAAGACCCTGAGTTGGCATCCGAGGCCCAAGTGTGGGCTAAGCTATGTGCTCTATCTGTGTTTATATTCATAGCTTGCTTATCTTTCTGCTAGATGACCATGTATATCGTATTGTACCGCGGTTGGGGATTCTTACTGAGTAATTCGTTACTCACCCTTACTTATATTTCAGGAAACCATGGCGCGAGGCAGGATGGCTGGAGGAGGAGATGTGATCATGGAAACCCGTTGTTCAACTCTGAGATTTATGTTTATGATTTAAATGTCCTCTGAATGCATGTAGTTGGGCACGGAGCCCTAGGGTGTTTTCTGAATGTATTTCCGGATTCTAGCATTGTTGTAAAGTTTGTATGTTTTAAATAAATCTCTGATCAGAGTATGTTTGGAAATGTATTTGTCTTGGAACAGGTGCTTGGAAACAGGGACAGGTTTCAAGAATTTTGTATTGACTTTTTAAATGAACTCTTGCCGGTTTTTGGTTTTTACTTAGAATCCGAAACAACCCTATTGCAAATTCTAGTGTTGATTTCTATGCATGCATTGACGTAATGGCCTATTTAGAACCCCATTCGGGTCGGGTCGTTACAAAAACCCAAAGCAAAGCCAACGGAAGGTGCTTCCATCTGCGTAGGTCACTTTTCGTGACGGAATTAAGCTCCGTCGCCAAAGGTTCCGTCGGGAAAAGTTATTTTTTTTGTAGTGATGTATTACAAAAGTTTTATTTGAGAAAGAAATTAGTATTTTAACAAAATATACAATAATGATATAAATACAACAAAAACATAGATAATAACAACATAGAAATATTCGAATCTCAAGTTATACATCCATTATCGTTTGTTATACATATATTTTTGCTCAACTTTATAAAAGTAAAGTTGTCAATCACAAACCGAATTCAAAATAGTGATTCAACCCTTGATTCACATACAACATTAATGCAACAACACAACATCTATATAGACTTTGAAGAGTGAAAACATTTGAGAACTTGAGAAAAAATGCAAACAAAACATATTGGAGAGGAAGTGAGAATGAAACCCCATTTTATAGTAGACCATTAGAGTTAATTACAAAAACCTTTTGAATTCTAAAACTTAAAAAATTAATTATGAATTCATAAATTGGAGAAAATGCATTTTAACTCCAACTTGTAACCTTATCTATTTATTGAGAGCGAGAGAAAACAACTTTTAATATTTTATCTATTTATTGAGAGTGGTTAATTTTTAGTTAAAGCAAAATCAACCTCACTTACTTATGTATTAATTCCTTTTTTTTCTTCTATATATTAATAATATTAATATATTCATGAGTGACATGTTTGAAATTTTAATACAATCAATGAACATAATAGTCCAGAAATGATCCTCTTACTCTAGCCACATTTTAAGGTTTTAAGATTAAGATTAAGATATGCTTCTTTAGGTTAACATTTAATTTTTTTTAATTATCGAATTGAGTTCTCATTTTTAATAAAATGCATCAACTTCATTTTTTTCATTTTCGGTTAATTTTGAGATGAAATTTATATTTATCTAATCCAATAACTAGAATTGAGAAGAAGAAGAAAGAATGATAAAACTAAGAATTTGTTTGTCATATTTACCTAGGATTTAGTTGGAGGATTTACCAATTTCTCCTCGAAAATCTACATCCAAACGATTTTTAACTCTTCCTTTTTACTTAAAAAAAACTATCATTTCTAACTATTCATTTCTAATAATTCATTTATAAATATTCAATCATTTCTAATTACTCATTTTTAATCATTAATTTCAAATCAATTAAAATAATTCTCTTTTTTTTTACCACAAAATCAGAGTTTCGCTCCCCTATACGCGGGACACCATTGGCCTGTCCCTAAGTTGTGTCTTCGGGATATTTCGAAGTTATTCTAGTTTAAGTACTTTCCAACAGTCTTGAATTAGAGATCTCTCAAAGAACAAGTCTTTTGCCTCAATCGCTGGACTGCCCCTTAGGATAAAATAATTTATTTTTAACCATTATTTTTTTAACTACTCATTTTAAATCTACATCAAAATAAGGTTTTAACTTTAACTTCTCTACATAAAAATTACATTCAAATGAATTTTTTTATTACAACTTTTAATTTTTAACTATTGGTAATAAATTCTTAATATAATTCGGTAAACCAAATCCTCTTTTAAATAGACAAACAAACAGCCCCCAATGACTCAATTGGTTGTTGTTGTTTTATTATTATTTTTTTAAAATAAAATTTTAATTGAGGTGATTGTTCATTGAGACTGATAAGGCACAACAGGCTGTAACTGTTTGAGTGGGGGCTCCCCTTCTAACTCTGCCGCCATTGTCAATTGCCAATCAATCTCTATAACACAGCTTTCCTTTGCAGCTTTCAATTTTATTCATTTTCATAATCCCAATGGAACAATTTTTGTTGGATTGTCAGTCAAGTTTTTTAATGTCCTTTATTAACTATAAAATCATTAGAATATTTTTTGGAATATATAACAATGGTTTTTGTAATTGATGCGTCAAACATGAGTAATTACTATGAGATCATAGATTCGAGCTTCCCACCCTTAATTGTTGTAATCTTAAAAAAAAAAAAAAATTATATAGCAATGCAAATTACAATAAACAAGGGATATTGAATAGTTGAATGAGTCAGTAGTGCGATTGATTATCTAGTTTGGTGTATATTCATTTCCATTTAATGGTCACCGGTGTAGTTGGTGTGGTACTTTTAATGTCACAATTATTATTATTATTATTATTTTAAATCTCTTTTTGTTTATAACATTATTTTTTTTGTATTGTATTTCTTAAAGTTACCATTGTAGCTCCATTCAAATCTTTCTCTTAATTAATAATATTTTTTTTTATTGTTTTCCTGTATTTTGATGGATTTTAATTTGATTTATATTTGTCTTCTTTGGAAGTTATGCTCTTTTTTTATGGGATTTTTGGTAAGTTTGACTCTTACTTTTATTTCTCTCTACGATTCTGACAATGGAATTGTAGTAAAATAGAGCATGATTAAGTAGGTGAATTTTCAATTAGAAAGAGAAGATGAGAGAATACGAGAATAAAAAGAAGGGACAAATTATTTTGAATTTTTCATTTGACAATTTTGCCCTTTCCTAAACCACTAAAAATACAGTTTAATGAGTCCAGAGTAACAGTTATCCAAATTTTAGGGGTGGAGATTGATCAAATTAAAAATTAAAAAATGTGTCATTATAAATAATATATATATAATATATGACGAGCATGCATATATATAGTTATTATGAATAGCTAACTTCGATCCAACCCTACGTTAATCCAAACCAACTGCTATCTTTTTATTTTTCTTTGTTTAGTGCTTTTTGTCTTTCATTTTTTTCATTTCCTTAACCGTTGTTCTTTTATGATAAATAAGGAAATAAATGAAAAGAGAGACGAAATGAACAAAACCGGTTCTCTCAATTCGTCTTGGTACTCTAAAGTTTAGGTCCCGTTTGATAACCATTTGGTTTTTCGTTTTTTGTTTATGAAATTTAAGCCTATTTCTACTCAAATTTCCTACCATGTGCTTCATTTTTTCTACGATGTATCCATATTTCTTTAAGAAAGCAGGTTAAGACTAACCAAATTTAAAAAACAAAAACAAGCTTTTGAAAAATGTTTTATCTTCTACGAACCACATTAATTCGTACTAAAAAAACCACACTAAATCCCTTCTAAGTATTATATCTTTCTTTTCATAATGTCTCTATCCAAACAGACTTCTAAAGGTTTTTTCTGTTTAGGTCATAAATGTAGGAGTGCAAGAGGGAAGCCAAATTGGTACCTTAAGGATTTAATTAAAATAACGGAAAAAAGTCGTTTTCTTCTACTGTTTTTGCATGTTTTACATTAATTGACTTTCTGGTTGCAATTGCAAAGAGTAACGAATTAAAATCCAATTAATAATAGCAACAATAATAATAAATTTCGTTTGGTAGCTTATCATTTGTAGGGAAATTCCAACCCCAACATGTCACTTGTTGGGAAAATTATGTGGGATTGTGACAATATATGTGTACAATTCTCCAATCATAGAAATCTTATTGTCTGTAAAGTCTTTTTGCTAAATTTGCGCTCAAATTATTTATTTTATATTAGTGACGATGTGTGCGTATGATTTGAAGAAAATTAAAGTTTAATTTTCATGGATTCAAAAGTTACAGTTTAGTCTCTATGGTTTGAAGAAATATAGAATTTGGTCTTTATGATTTTAAAAACTAAAATTTAATTCCTATGGTTTGATAAAATTTTAAAAATAATCATTTTTCATTTATGATCGCCAGTGAATTAAGTACTTGAAAGTTAGTGATTCATATGTTAATGATGAAATTACAAGTTAAGTGATTGATATAACAAAAAAATTATATCATTTATGCATGAATAATGTACTTCCATGTATTTCATACACCATCGATTATGTACGGTAATGATTGTATTTTTAGGTTTTATACAAGTATAAGGACTAAACTCTAATTTTCTTTCATAGGGACTAAACTTATATTTTATCCTATTTAATATATTCATACTTTTTTTAAAAAAAAATCTTTCTTTTTTGTAAAATTACAATAATTAGGGATAGAGAAATTTGAATTCATAACCTCTTAGTCATTAGGTATACAATAATACCATTGAACAAATTAACTATATTATTTGTGCATGTGAATACTATTTATGTGATAAGAAAGTCTCATTTCGTTACGTTTTTTTTTAATTATAATTACATTTGGGGTAGGGGATTTGAGCTCGTACCTCTTGCTAGTCACATTAATGCCGCTCTCTTGCTAGTCACATTAATACCGCTGAACTACGACTATAATTAGCAAATTTGGTTATCTGTTACTATTGGCATTTACGTGAGATTTTCTTCAAAGCTTTGAGTGAGTACCATCATACTCTATACATCACATTACTACTTTAACAAATTACCATCATACTCTATACATCACATTACTACTTTAACAAATTATTTCTTTAATCATATTTTTCTTACAATATAAAAATGAGTAGCTAAGTTAGAAAGAAAAAACAAAATGTTGAATTGAAGGAAAGAAGATTTTACCTTTTTACGTTAAAAAAGAAAGCAAAGTAAACAAAGCAATCATACTCTTACCCATTTCCCAACCCAAACAAGACACACATACAATATTTTCTGTTTGTTTCTTGAAAAATGAATTCCAATCAAGCAAAGATCTCAGAATTCATCACTTTAACCTGAAATTCCCCACTTTAAAAGAAGTGCTGATAAGACATGTTTTAATCTTTAATTGTTAGAATTTGATACCTAAAATTTAAAAAGGTAGAATCCATTTTTTTTATGATTCTAAAAATTAGAAGTTTTATAAAATCACTTAAAATTAGTTTATGTGGTGGTTTTTATATTTAAATGTCAGGGATACTAATCTATTTCATGTCATTTATAATTATTGGCGAGTTAAGTATGCATGGTAACTTTCTCATATATAACTCATGTAATATTTTTTTATCTAATCAATCGCTTAATTCACACGATCAACAATGATATCATGACTAACAAAATTTCACATTAATCATTACTAAATTATTATGAAGTGATCTAGTCGTTAAGAGAGTCTTAAAAAATTAAGAGGCTAAAAATTAATTTTTTAAAGATTTTTTTTTTACATTCAAATATGTTGTAGAGTCGGATAATATGTTTGAAGAGCACAAATCTTACATAGGAGTTGTACTAATCTGAGAATCAAATATTATCGTATCTATGATTATAAAATTGAATTAGACTTAAACTAATTAACCAAACTAACACGCCACAAACCCTTACGGTACAAACCAACCAACTTGTATAAACATCATCATTTAGAAAAAAGAAAAAAAAAATCTGTTTCATTCTGTTCCAAACTTTCCTTTCTTAAAAAACAAACAGTAAAATCAATAAACTAAAGAAAAAAAAAAATAATAACAATCTTAAAAAGAATGGAAATTTAGAGAGCCGTACATTGATAAAGTCCGGCAACGATTTGGTCCTTTGATTTAGGGCAAACTACGATCAATAAAAAAACAACTTTAAAATTCAAAGGCAGAGCCCTCTTGAAGGACCCCCCCTACCCTAAAGCCCCACCATTCCCAATTTCTTTCTCTTTTTATTTTATTATTATTTTAAAATAAATTTAATTTTCTGACCCCTAAACGTGACTGAAAGTAATTATCTCTCTTTCCTCTCTTGGCCGACTTGTGATTATATGAATACAAGGACACTGTTGCCCTTTAGATAGGGGTCCCTTTAAGGGCTTTTTCTTCTCTTAACCTAATTCCTAACCTTATCCAAACAAACAAAACAAACCATTTTCGATTTTAACTATGTCGAAGAAGAACTAGAAACATCAAATTCTTAATAAAAATCTTTAGATTATATCTTTTATTATCGATTGATTTTAGAGATATTTTTAGGAATAGGTCAAATTAAAAAAATATTTAAAAAAATAGCAATTATTCTAATGATTATTTTCTAGATGTATAATTATTTTCTGAATTGGACTATCCAACACAATTTTCCTTAATTTTAAAATAAAATTTCATATTCCTTTTTTAATAATATCAAAATTTATGAAGTGTTAATCGAGTTAAACGGAATAGTATTTTAGTGACTTCATATATCACATAGTAATCCGTTGATTATGTGAACCAACATTTTTTTTAAAAAGTTGGGATTTGTTCTAAAAGTTGGGATTTAATCTAAGAACGATAACTCTAGAGAGACACCATTTTTATCACATTCAAGCTTCATGTTTTTTGAATAAATTAAACAATATATTTTTTTTCAATTGATTTGTATCATGAAACTAAAAGGGCAACTATCCAGTATGAGTTTCGAGGAAATTAAGATGCGACAAGTCGTTTTAAGAGTATATGATTATTGTGAGGAAAGAAACAGTATATCCATATTTTCTAGGGAGAAAGTTGTTTGATGATGTCTTTAGACTTTTCTTTTCCTTTATTTTTATTTGTCTATTTGACTATATAAAGTTGAAATTTGTATGTGATTTTGATTGAAACAAAAGATGGATAGAAAAAAAGTGTGTGTATATAGTAAAATTAAATGAATTTAGGGAGTGTTAGTAGAAGAGATAGAGCCAACAAAAATAGTAGCTCGGCGACATCATGGTAGTAAAAGAGTTTACCTTTCAAAAAAAAAAAAGTTTAGGCCATGTTTGATAACTATTTCATTTTTCGTTTATTATTTTTTATTTTTTATTTTCTATTTTAAAAAATAAAAATCGTATGTTTTTTATAACTCATTTTAGTTTTTTGTTTTTAAAAATTTAAAATTAAAAAACATGTCTTATAACTATTTTTGTTTTAAAATATCACATTTTATTTTTATATTTTTAGTTCTTTACTCTTTATTTTTTATATTTTCATGCTTTTTCTAAAATGAAAACAAAAACTTGTTTTTAAAGCTACTATTTTTAGTTTTTAATTTTCTTTAATATTTTTAAAATATTTTTAAAATTTTTAAAACACAAACCAAAATTGGTTATCAAACAAACCTGTTTTCAAAAAGTTAAAAACAAAAATAAAAAACTAAAAATAAAATAGTTATCAAACGAGGTCTTAGTTTCAAGGGTTTGGACGGAATTACCGAGGCTCCACATTTGAATGCAACATCTCCAAAAAAAATCCTCATAAAGCTTTCATAAAATCTCATAGGCTCTTCAAGTCTACAATATCATTTTCACTTCAGGTTGGGATTCAAACAAAGTTGTTACATATTAGTTAGATGAAAGGTAGATTATGAAGTATATAAAATGATGACTACATTCTTCATTGGAATTAGGTCTTTTGAATGAAATCAAAAGTAAAGTCCAGAAGAAGCTCGGTCTTTGATCGAGGAAAAGATTGAATCGTCGGATATTCAATACAAATGACGAGCCCACAAAGAAGTTTGACTCTTATCTTATCATACATTTGTTTTGATTTTTGTAGTTTGATTAAAGGTTTGAATACTTTTTTAGAGAAATTGTATTAGATGTGCTCTTCTCACAAAATAATTATAAACGCAAATAAATTTTAAAGTACTTATATCTATAGTCATTAATATTATATTACAAATACTTAGTAATAAAGGATTATGCATTATTAATACAATATTATAAGAAAGTATTATTAATACAACTATAGTTGCTAAGGCCGCGTTTGATAATCATTTGATTTTGAAATTTAAGTTTTTTTTATTCAAAATTTCTTACAATGTATACAATTTTTCCTATAATGTATCTATCCATTTCTAAAAATATAGGTAAGATGTAGATATGTAAGTAAGAAAAACCAATATGGTAAAGTAGTTGTAGAATTAATTTTCAAAAAACCAAAATTAAAAGTGACAATATTTATAATTATTTCTATTTGACTAATTTTACAAGTTTTCATACTTTTTAAATGAAGCTGAAAATTGTTTCAAAAAAAAAAAAGTGAAGATGAAAATTTTTATAGGGAATTGGAGTGGAAAAAGTTTAAATTTCAAAAACCAAAAACAAAAAACAAAATAGTTATCAAATGAGTCTAAATAATTATCAAAGTTTTATCAACTTATTTTTTATTTTATGGTGCAAAATGAAAATCATGATTCCCAATTTAAGGTTTTATAAGGGTAAACAATTGTATCCAACGCCACCGATGACATAAAAAAATAGTAAAGTTTTAGTGATATTATGAATACTTTAGAGTAACTGAATGAGTTAGTGCTACACTGATTTTATTGTTTTACTATAAACCAGTTCAACTCTCTTAATATATATTAAAAAAATGAATACTTTAGAGTAATCGAGAGATTACATGTTTAAAATTTTCTCTCTCGAAATTGTTGAATTAAAAAAAACGCAAGATCACGATAACATATCTCCTCTTTCCATTTCCTTGTCTCTCTTCATTATATATACACATAAAAGCTATTAAAAAAAACCTACCACTCATTTTCATGCACCAAAATTTCAATCTAACTTTGTGTTCTTCAAGTGGGTGTGTTCCAAAATAATGGACTACACTTTCCCGGAGAGCAACCCTAGCTCATGTGCAGCTCATCCGCCGGCACCCGAGAACCCGAAAAGGAAAAGGCGAAAAAGAACACGGGTGGCGGCAGCAGCGGAGGGAAGAGGAGCAAAGGCGCGGTGAAGCTGTCGACGGACCCGCAAAGCGTGGCGGCGAGAGAACGACGACACCGGATCAGCGACCGGTTCAAGATTTTGCAGAGCCTGGTTCCCGGGGGCACCAAAATGGACACTGTCTCCATGCTGGACGAAGCAATTCATTACGTCAAGTTCTTGAAAACCCAGATTTTGCTTCATCAAACCATCATCAATTTCGTTGACTTTGACCATTCTTCCAATTCCGCCGCCGCATCTGCCGCCGCCGACGTGGATTATTCCGGCATCTCTCTCGACCAAATTGCCGCCGCCGGCGAGGTGAATCATTTTATTTACCCTGAAAACGACGTCGTTAAAATGGAGGATTATCCCAACCAAGTTAATTATTGCTTTCCTTCTGAACAAGACCAATTCTTGTGTTCTTCTTATGATGCTAGTTACATGAATTTCTAGCTTCTTCTTTTTTTTTTTTTAATTTTAATTTTATTTGGGATTTGTACGTACTTAATTGTGTTAATTATTAATTGCTATGTATTTTGGAAAATTTATAAGTGGATTTTTTTTAATTCAACACTTAAAAACTCGAACTCGTTACTAATTGGATGTTATTAGAGTATTACTACTTAAAATTGGGGTTATGTCGTGCATTTTTAACATTACAATTATTAATTAGTACAAATTTGGTTTTTTTTTTAATTACAAACACAAATTTGGGGTTTGATTTGAGAATTTTGAGCAAGAAAATTTCATCAATCTACCTACATTTTAATTCTTCTTTTTGTAAATCGTATCTCTATCAAATTTGATCATATGGGTTTAATTTCTTTCTTTTTCCTTCCAACTTAGTTCAATTTTTTTGGTTAGTTATGTTGTTTTTAGTATATTAAATGTGTATTACTAGTTTTTTCTTTTCTTTTTTACTTGTGAGTGTGAGATTTAAAATTAGTATGATTTCCTAGGAGAAGATGCATATCAATTATGGTAAAATTAAGTTCATTTTTTACTAATAATGGTATCTCCATCTTTTTAAAAAAAAAAAATTGTTTGTTTAGTACAACTTGGGAGAGGGGACCATAAATTCTATACAATTATCAAATAAACGAGAGTCAAATATCGATTTCAAAAATTGAACCCGTAATCATGATGTTGAACTATTTTCACCAAACAATGAAATCATCTAACTATCTATCCTTTCGATAATAGGATGAGTTGTCACACATTTCAAGGGGGCAATTTTGTGGTAAAGTACCAATTAATTTTTTTTTTTTTTTGGGAAGATGGATTAATTCTTCACTTTAATTAATCAGCTGAGGATCCAGTGGACAACGATGTGATTTTTTAACTTTGTTTTTGTTGTTGTTTTTCGTGGTATTGTGAGATTTTTTTTTTTTTTTTAAATGCTTTTGATTTATAAATTTCATTGAGGGTTTGGAAAGTACTTTTATTTTCAAAAGCGAAATTTAAAATAAACGAAGAAATAATTGGTGATCAATTTTGATTTGTAAGATCAAAATCTTTGTATCTAGACCTTGGTTTTATTATTTATTATTATTTTACTTTTAATTTTTACTTTCGTTTACCAAAAGCATTTCTTAAACTCTTGGTGCATAAGATTTTCGTGAAAGAAAAAAAAAATCTATTGTTTTATTTTGATTGAGGATTTGAAATGGGTAATTTATTAGTTATTAGATTGTATAATCGAATGGAATAATGTCGCGATGATTTAATCGAGTTTAACACTATAGTCACGCTTCGATCTTGAAAATTAATATTTACATCTCATTTATTTAAGAGAAGTAGAACCTGTCTTAATAGGATTTGTGGTCTCCCTCTTCCAACTTAAAATGTCATCAGAATTTTATTCTTTTTTACAATATTGCAGTGTTATAAATTAAAATATAAAAAAAGAAAAAAAAATAGTTCAACATTAATGGAGGAAACTGAAATAACTTCGTAATTAAACAATTTGTTCCATACAAAAATTAGTTAAAATTTCAGCTATGTTTTTTTTTTACCGGTGACCTAGTTTTTTAATGACAAATTTCAACCATGTTTTATTAAGAAAAAAAGGGGCAAACAAATAACGATTAGCATTTTCTAAAAAAAAAAAAAAAAAAAAATCATTGTCCAAACAATATTTTAATTTATACTTGATAGTTTTTATTACATATTCATGTTTAATTAATCAATGTCCTTAAGAAATTAAAAATAATGGTTTTTTTAGGGATAAAGCTAAAACATTATATATATATATATATATATATACACACACACGTTGGACACGTTTTTGGGTAGTTAAGGATATAATGATTGATGGAGACAGATATGTTTGTATATGTAACATGAACGAATCTTAAAATAGAAAGTCCTCAAATATTACCTAATTTCCACTTAATTATGTGTTTTTTTTTAAAACCCTAATTATGTGTTACTAAGAATCTCCAATTGAAAAATTAATTAATTTTATTTACTTGATTTTGAATCGAGGAAAGTTTACCCAACGACAATTATTAATGGGAAATTGTATACATTTTACACAACATATGAAAAAAATTTGTAAATCGTCTAAGATAACATAGCAGCACTTGTATGAAGTATACAACTCATGATCAAGAGTTACGGAGTTTGATTCTCCTCGGAGTATAATTGAACTTAAAAAAAAGATAAATTCATCAATCATGTATCCTTGTGAATTGACTTAGGAGGTGTATAGATGAAATTTTGATGAGGAGTTGTTTGAAGAGTTATTTCGAAAAGTTATTTTAAGTAGTTAAAAATTGAGAGTTGCAACAAAAAACTCATTTGAATGTGATTTTTTTGTTGAGGAATAAGAGTAAAAACCTTGTCTGGATGTAGATTCAAAATGAATAGTTATTTTGAGTAGTTAAAAAATGAATATTAAAAATGAGTGGTTAAAAATAAATTATTTTGATTGATTGGAAATGAATGATCAGAAACGAGTGGTTAGAAATGATTGAGTAATTATAAATAAATGATTTGGAATGAGGAGTTATTTTTCAAAGTAAAAATAAGAAATTATTAAGGAGTTACAAAAACTCGTTTCGATGTAAGTTTTCAAAAATGAATTAGTAAATCCTCCATCTAAATCCTCCTTAAATACGGCAGAAAAACACCCCCTACATATGTGCTAGTATGATTTTTTATTCATTTGATACTTTAATATTGCTCATGAGTTATGCAAATGCTAATTAGATTTTACCTTTTCTTTTAATAGTTGAACTAAAAAAATGTGAGAATAACTGAGGGTCACTGGTACAGTTGGTTATCTTGTATGGTGTTAATCCATTTCAACTTCACGGTCACGAGTTCGAGCCTAGAAATCAATATTTGACTCTCATATTATTTGAGAGTAGTTGTGCCCTCGGGGTTTGTTGGTCCCTCTTCCCCCACTATATACTAAAAAAAGTGAGAATAACGATCAATTACTGAATATCTCTTCGACTTCAATTATTGAACTTAAAAAAAGATATTCAATTGTTTAAAATATAAATAAAGTATAATTTCACATTCACTAGAGAGTTAGATCTATGGAGATGAACACGATGCATTTTTTTTTACATATAAATATTATAGGGTCAAGTGAGATATTCCTTGACATTAATTGAGATGCACATGTTGATTCAGACAGTCAAAAAAAAAAATGTTATGATGAAAGTCTTATGTTAATGTTTAAGTGAACTAGATCATATCAATGTGAAAATATTTAAAAACAAAAATGGCCATCCCTGACAAATGGTATTAGAAGTGGTACCCTTAAGTTCGTCATATCGGTAGAATCCTCGAATGTTGAATGAAAATTTGTGAGCCTCAATATGATATATAATATAGTCAATGATATTTTCATAGTTGAACCTATAATGTGAGCTACAGTTAAGAGTTCTAAAATATGTGCTCTAATGAGAAAGGGCTAACAAAATGGGGTTATTATTGAGAGTGCTCGAGCAAGGAGTGCTAACAAAATGTGCTTTGATTAAACATATATGTATTCTGATGAGGAGTGCTTATGAAGTGTGCTCGAGTGTAATTTGGAATATAATTACTTAATGAGTGATAATCAGACTCGTATGAGGTACTTTAATTTGTTTGAGGAGATGAATTATTGGAAATACAAATAAAATGTAGTCTCACTTTAATTAAATAATGGTAGATAACAAACATCTTCATTAATATGATTAATTTTGGGTAAAACCAAAAATAAATATACTCATATGGAGAGCTTTTGAGGGTTGGCTGTTCCTAACATCAGTTATTTTTTTTATAAAACAATAAAAACAAATGTGTACACTTTGTTAAGAAGTCATTAATTTGAATCTCCTAAAACAAAATAAAAAATATATATATATATTTTTTTTTTCAATATTGTGTAAACTAAATTAGGTTTAAACTTTAGTTGGTAGGCTTTCAAATGTTTGTTTATATTTATTTTTAGGGTAAAATATAAGTTTAGGTCCTATAATTTGAAGGAAGTTAAGTGTTTTTAATTTTTTTAATCTTTTTTTGAGAAAAACAAAAGTTAGAGTTTAGTTCTCATGATTTTAAAAATTAGAGTTTAGTCTTTAGAATTTTGAAGAAATATAGAATTTGGTCCATATTGTTTTAGAAACTAGAAATTTGATATAACCTAAAAAATTGTCTTTATCGTTTATGATCGTTAGCAAATTAAGTACTTGAAAGTTAGTAATTCATGTGTCAATGATGAAATTACAAATTAAACGACTAATTTAACAAAAAACAAATATCATTTTATACATGAATTAGTATACTTTCATGCATTTAATATACCAGCGATTACGTACGATAAGAACTATATGTTTAGGTTTTACAAAACCATAAAGATTATACAATAATTTTTAAAACCATAAAAACTAAATTCTAATATTTTTTTCAAACCATAAAAATTAAACTCTCGTTTTTGAAATCATGAGGGTTGAATTATAACTTTCTTCAAAACATAAAGACTAAACTTATATTTTATCCAAAATATATATATATAAACTCCCCCAATTATAGCCATGGAGGCAAAGTTTTATAGAATTTGAAAAGAGTAGATTTAATACACCAACTAAAGCCATAACAATGATATCTTCCCATAATACATGAGATTGTTTATCACATACATGCAATATTTCTAGGGGATTTTGCATGTATATTAAAAATAATAATAATAATTCCATGTATAGCACAATTCTGAAACTTATTCATTTATAGTACAAAAATAATTGAAGTCTATCAATTTGCATCGTTCAATCATTCAAAATCGATTGAAATCTATCAGTTGAACTGATAGAAGTCTAAAGTGCATCAGTTCAACTGATAGAAGTCTAATAATGTTAGAATAAAAATTTTGGGTAAAATGTGTTATGGATGAAATTATTTTAAAAAATGTGCTACAATTGTAATGAAGAGCAAAAAAATATGTCAGGGAACACTAATTCTCATATTTTTAATTTCATTCTATATCCACGGAAATATAGTCTCAAATAGTTGGATAAAAAATTAATAATTAATTCATATTATTAGTAAAAGTATGTGAGAATTAACTTTCTATGGGCAAACAAAATGATCTTTTGTATACTTTTCTGACTTGGTGAGTTCAATTGTTTTTTTTTTTGTACATTCAATTATTGATTTAAGGCAAAATTTATTATTTAACGTATGAGAGAGAAATATCGATTTTAAAAATCGAACTCATAACCATAGCATTGAACTGAATTTCCATTAAATAATGAAATTATTAGACCATTAACGTGTTTGATTGCCGTGGTTTTCTTTATATTGTGCTTCCAGTAGAAGAGGGAACTTTATTTTTTCATCAAACATAAAAATGGTTTTAAAAGAAAATTACCCTAGAGAGAGGGGAAAGAGAAAGAGGTAATAAATAATCATAATAATAATTTTGTGATGACTAGACCATATAGAAAACAAAGAAGAAATGAGGGGAGTAAAAATCTCATATGGGTATGAGTGGAGTGAATAGTATTGAGAGACAGAAGAATAAGAGGATGGTACAAATTTGGATTAGCCAATTGATTGTATGATTCATATTTGGGTCCCTCAAGCAATAGTGCTTTTGATATGAACTTTGCTAAATAGACCTCACACAATCCCAACCTATTTATCATTGTGTTTGAGAGTCTTAAAAATGAGGGTAGTGGTTACTACAATTTTGAGTGTTTATGAAGGATTGGATGAAAATAAAATCTTGATCGAATTGTGTTATGAATAGTTGTGATAGAAATCTTCATTTGGATAGATACATTAAGAATTAGTTATAACAGAAAATTCCCTTTTGAATTAAGGAGTTATGAATAATTGTGACATAAAACTTTCATTTAAATTTTTGAGTTATAAATGGGTAAAATAAACATGATATTACCTAAATATAATCGATTATATAAATTTTTTTTGGAAAGATTTTATGGAAATTTTTATGAGAGACTTTTTGGAACTGCTCCATCCAAACGTAGAGTTGAGTCAACCCTTTAAATAAACCCTCACAAGTTCTCCATTCAAACTTATTATAATATATTCATTTTTTTTTCTTTCTTTTGAGTATATTTTCACATCTCATTCTATTTTATTATTCTTTGAGATATTTCCCTCAACAACCCTCTTTGCGATCTTTGGACGTTATTTTTTGAAATTCTTTGGTACTCAGTTTATCTCATTTCACAAAAAAGTTTAGTCCAATAACCATTTTATTTATGAAATTTAAGTCTACAACAACTATCTTACTATATTTTTTCCTTATTTGGATACCTACGTCTTACCTATATTTTAATAAACAAAACCAAAATTTGGAAAAAAAAAAAAAAAGCTTTCAAAAGCTTGTTTTTGTTTTTGAAATTTGGTTTAGTATTCACCTACTTTCTTAAGAAAATATGGATACATTGTAGGAAAGATGGAGCACATGATATGAAATTTGAGTAGAAATAAGCTTAAATTTCATAAACCAAAAACAAAAAACCAAATGGTTATCAAACCGGGCCTTAGAGATTTAAATTAGTGCTAGTTTGATGATTATTTTCGACATTTTAATAATTATTTATTTTTTTAATTTTTGAAAATTAAGCATAAAATTACTATTCTAACTTAAAGTTCTTTCTTATTTTGATATCTCCACACTGCCCATTGTTTGTGAAACAGTGAACACAATGGGAAATAATAGTCAATAGATGTTGAGTTCGCTCTCGCGAACCTCTAAGTTAGCGAATTGTGTTTACTCTTGACAGCGTGCAAGTGTACACAGTTTAGTTGTAGTATAAATTAAAGTCGTCTCCACATGGAATTGTAATTTACTTATTAAAACACTAAGTACGAGTCAAGGTAACAAGTATAAAAGATGGGGTTTTGATTAAATGCTTAACAATTGTAACGATGTAATAATATGAATTCCTAATAGTTCACTTTCGCTGATTAGTTCTAAGCGAACGAGTAAGACACAATTCTCTTGAAGTAGCGAATTACCCGTTTAACACCTTAATGTCTCTTATCTCTAAGTATGCGTGAATTGCAAGTGCTAACTTGACAAAACTTAAGGCAGTTATACAAGATGTCGATTTATTCTCTCAAATTCCTCGACTATCGCTCCTCTCGGAAACCTAACTTGTATCTAAACCACTTTTAATAACTTCGCGAAGTATAACTTGTAATTTTCTTCAAGCGAAATAAAAACGAACTACAGAGCTAACAATGAAAAAAATTAATAACTTTATAAATCGATCCAAAGTTCAAACAAACGATAAATAAACAGTAATAACAATGTTGAGTGAACGAAAACAACTATACGAATACTAAAAAGAGTTAACCCATGTGGATAACTAGGCTTGATACGAAGGCTGAATGGAATTCTTCAACTTCTCGGAGCTCTTGCTCACTTTCTGGCCTGATCTCGAGCTCTCACTCACGTTCTGGCTTGATCTCCATATAAGCACTCGTTTTTCCTCTCAAAGTCCCCCTCCCCCCCCTCAACTCCGATCTTCTCCGGCTTTTAAAGGCATGCTCGCGGTATCCGAACTTCTTGCTGTCGTTCCCACGATCTATCAGTGGCCCGCATTTTCCGCTTGACGTGTAATCGTGGTTTGGCTGGTTCCTTGGTGTTCTCCAATTTGTATGTCCAGCCGACATCTTTTCGCGTTCGCGGTTGGCTACCTGTTATGTTGGCGAACTTTGTTTGTTGTTCGCCTTTGCTTATGTTTGTTTGCAAATCACCAACCCTTTGCCCTGATTCTTCATAACTCCTCTTGTCCACTAACTCCCAATTGTTTCGGGAGTTATCACCCATATTTTAAAAATCAAACCAAAATTTAAAAGTTAAAAAAATAGTTTTTAAAAATTTATTTTGATTTATAAAATTTATTAACATTCAAATACTTCCTTAAAAGAAGTAAGACTATTTATAGAAAATTCAAGTAAAAATAAGTTTAAATTTTAAATATTAAAAATAAAAAATCAAATTATTATCAAATTAGTATTTGTTGTTTCCAAAATTAAGTTTTTTTTTCGCACAAAAGGTTTATTAATAATTTTTGTCTTATAAAGAAAACATTTGCATTATTACTCAAATTCTGAAAACAAAAACGAGATATGTAAAACTTTTTGTTCTTTCTTCCAAAACTTGACTTCATTTTTAAAAACATAGGAAACTCATTCATAAAAATAATATTTGTAGACTTAAATTATAAATATATGATTATAATTATAATTATGAAACAGTGTCTTAATTAATTATCTTTTATGCCAAAAAAATTAGAAATTCAGCAAAATGAGTGTATTCCCCCATAATTAAAGTGGGCATAAATAACTAAATTTTAAAATTTAAAATTATAAGAATTAAATTTTGTTTTTTATTTTTAAATTTATTCCTATAACTACTATTCGAGCATACAATTTTTTTTTATTGTTTTGATATCTATATTTTATTTATATTTTAAAAAAATTGAAAACTAAGAAAATAATTTCCAAATAATTTATTTTGGTTTCAAACTTAAAAAACATTTTTTTAGTTCATAATCGTTGCTGGAAGAAGTATCTAGAGGCTAGTTATTTTTGTGATTATAATGACAGTTATTTAAGTGTGAACAAAAAAAATGACATACCAATAGTTTCAAAATTTAAATGATTTTGCTTTTATTGAATATCAATTTGGATAATATTATTAAAAAAGTGAAGATATTAATTTGATTGTCGACCTGACACTATATATATATATACTTGAATTTTAACACGACGGCACGTGATAATTTTTTAAATAATAAATTATATATATAATTACATTTTTGCACTAAATTTAAATCATCAAATAATTTCAATCAAATATTGAATTTCATAACCACTTTTTAAGCTTAAAAAATAATAGGTGTTATTATTTTTTAAAAAAATTAATAAAATTATCGCATTAAAATTAAATTATATCTCTGATTTTTAAAAATTGATACTTTTTAGTTTTTTCTTAACTTAACCAATTACTATTGCATTATAAAATTTATAAGAGTTATATCATAATTATAATTATAAATATAAATAAGCTAAATATATTTATTAGTATGCATCTATTAACTTACCCTTAACTTCAAATGATAATTTTATCATTCGTCAAATTTTCTTTTTCCACATCTTCAAGTCCAATAAAAGATACCTACTAAAATTATTGCAACAAAAGAAAAGTTACTAAAAGTTAAAGTAAATAATCCAACAAAAATAAGATAACTAAATATTTTTATTATAAAAAAAAACCAAGAAAGATAACATCAAGCAAAGAGAAAGTTTCAAACGTATTTGTAAACAAAATATAGATAACTATATATATATATATATATATATATATATATATATATATATAGTAGGAAATCATTTTTACCAAACTTTTGAAAGAATTCGTGCACTTTAACCTCGGATGATAATCTTATCATTCTTCAAATAATCCAACAAAAATAAGATAACTTATTATAAAACAAAAAACAAAAACAAAAAAAATATAAAGAAAAGTAAATTCAAGCAAGAAACTGTTCTCGTAAACAAAATGGAGAGAATTATTTAAAGCATTGGAAAATTCAATTTATTATTTTAATTATAATATAAATTGTCAAATAAAATTTATGAGATTTGATAAAAATATCTTATTTTCTACGAAAATGTAAAAATTTAAATGATAGTGAAAATATCTTCATTTGATTGTTGAAATCTCTTATCTTCTAACTTAGTCATAAAATCTATGAGATTTGATTAAAATATTTTATCTTCTACTGATGAAAATCTAAATGATATTGTAAATATCTTTAATTTATTTGTATTTGATTTTTTTTCTATTCTAATAGATGACATGTTTGTAATTTAGAGTATGACTTAGGGGTAAAATCGTTCAAAAATGATTTTTCCCTTAAGCCACACTTTTAAGGTAGTATGATATCTTCTAACTTATTCATAAAATCTATGAGATTTGAAAAACATATTTCATGTTCTACGGATGAAAATCTAAATGATATTGTAAATATCTTTACGTTATTTGCATTTAATTTTTTTTTTTATATATTCAATAGATGACATGTTTGTAATTTAGAGTATGACTTAGGGCTAAAATCGTCCAAAAATGATTTACCCCTTAAGCCACACTTTAAGGTAGTATGATAAAATGTCAAATAAAATCTATAAGATTTGGTAAAAATATCTTATTTTCCATATTATAAAGATATAAAAATTTAAATGATATTGAAAATATCTTCATTTGATTGTTGAAATCTCTTATCTTCTAACTTAGTCCTAAAATCTACGAGATTTGATAAAAATATTGTAAGGACCCGACCCAAACTAGGGTATAAACCTAAGTCCTTAATTCTAAATGCATGAAAACAACGTTCGACACTTAGGGCGTGTATAATTAAATTTGGTAAAACAATGTTATTGAAATCCATTAAAGAAAAAGTTTACAAAAACCACAAAATTCGATCAAAGTGTCATTGGGTACCCAACAGTCAAAACATAAAAGCTTGAGTAAATATGTACGACTTATCATGCCCCTAAATAGTTCATGCAGAAGGAATGAATTAAAAGATTCTACACAAAGTTATGTAGCAAGTCCCATGGTCATCTCCAGCTCCGTCGATCTTCTATCTCAGTACAGTCTAGTAGTACCTGTGGGGATTCCATAGTGGAAAGGGTGAGTTTTCGCAAACTCGTGAAGGCTTCCCAAATTTCGAGGGACAGACATGCACAAGAATACAAACATCAGCAAACAAGTATGATCAGCAACATAACCAAAGGGTGTACAAAACCCAAGCTCCTGGGCGCTAGGTCAAGAAACCTCGTCCTTGACGAGCACCACGCAGAGCGGTCTAAGGATCGTAGACCCAAGACCAAAAGCTCACAAGAGTCCTCTGACTCGAGAGCAATCTGGCATCCTACTCCAGAGGGAACTGGTGAGTTGAGCAACCTGTTGGCCCCAGGCATCGTACTCACGGCGAGAGGTGGTGCCACACCAATCATCAAGGAGCCATATCGGGCCCATACCACCTACCTGGAGAGAGCCTAGGCTACTAGTAGAACCCATCCAGAGCCGTGAGCCTGGCCTGCCGACCATCAACGGAAGTCCTGCGGAGCAAGAGGATATCCCTTCAAGCTAGGGCGTGCGCCCGAATATCATCGTCCACACCCACCTACTAGCCTTCTCTATCCGATCTTCATGACTCGTTTGGGTCCAAACGAGGCATTAAACGGTGTATCAAACATCATGCAAGTCCATATCAGGACAATCATGCAACTCGACCATATCAGGAAAACACACATGAACCATGCATCATTAGTTATACTAGGGACAAGACATGAATGTATATGCTCTCGATGCAATCAATGCAACATACAATGCACACGGTCATGCTAGAACCACACAAATCAACTAATGCCAATAAACTAATACATGTATTAACCACAGGTCCTCGAGAAGGGGGTAAGAGGTCCCTTACCTCGGTCGAACTTCCAAACAACACTCTAGAGTCAACTGGAAGCTCTCAAAAGGCCAAACACAACTCTGAGCCCTAAAACAAACAACCCGGTCAAAACTAGCACCTTAGATCATTAAAACGGATCCAGAATGTCGAATTTAGTAAACAGTGAAGAACCTCGAAAAACGTGTCTCGATGGTCCTACGTGCCCCTCAAACTTGGCTCGAAGAACAAGAATTAGCTCGAGGCAAACCTGGTCAACGAAAAGTCAAACGATCATCACTTGTCATTTAACTCAAAACACATACTATTAAACCTCAAATCCAAACAACCTTTAATCCCAAACACCCCTAAACTCATAACCAACATAGCTTAATCTCCATTTGAATATTCATGAACCAATAGCCAAACAGTCCTTATTCCTCAATTGAATAAATCCAACTCTTAGTGAGTTTGAACCTAGAAACACACAACTCTTAAATTCCACTTGAATAGCCTTAACCACACAACCAAACTAGCCCAAACCCTTATTAAAATAAGCTTGATCCAGAACCAAACACCCCTTATCCCTCACTAGAATAGCCTTAAACCCAATTTAAATAACAAACCCATTTACCAAACACTCATCTTCTCCTTCATATAACCACCATTTTTACTTAACTCAAGGAAATGAAAGTAAAAGAGAGAAGAAGAAATGGACCTCACCACAACTCCGGCGACGGTGAGAGGCTGGCGACTCGCGAGACACCTCGACGACCACCCTTGCTGGAGACACACCTCGAACGCGCGCCAACCCTGCTGCTCGAACGAACTCGATGGGGCTGGAACTCGCTCCCAGAGGCGCCCTCGCACTCACTCGACGCAGACCTTGACGCCGGCCACACCGACGAGCCAGTCAGCTGCTGAATCGGAAAACGAAAATGGAGAGGGGAGGCTGCGCAGCTACGAGATGAACAGTGCCCTAGGGATCCGCGAAAATGCATTTAAATACCCATAGAAGAAGACCAAACTGCCCTTCATTGCCCAAACTATTCACAACACACCCTTCTTTTCATTTAACCACATATTTAAGCTAAGAAAAAGGGGGTAAAAATGGGGCTCTTACAAATATCTTATCTTCTTGGATGAAAATCTAAATGATATTGTAAATATCTTTACGTTATTTGCATTTAATTTTTTTTATATTGCAATAGATGACATGTTTGTAATTTAGAGTATGGAATAAAATCGTCCAAAAATGATTTTTCTCCTTAAGCTACACTTTTAAGGTAGTATGATATCTTCTAACTTATTCATAAAATCTATGAGATTTGATAAAAATATTTCATATTCTATAGATGAAAATCTAAATGATATTGTAAATATCTTTACGTTTATTTAATTTTTTTTTTTATATTCCAATAGATGACATGTTTGTAATTTAGAGTGTGACTTATGGGTAAAATCGTCCAAAAATGATTTACCCCTAAGCCACAATTTAGATAGTATGGTATATTATAATAGATGATATGTTTGTAATTTAGAGTATGACTTAGGGGTAAAATCGTCTAAAAATAATTTTAAAATGATTTACCTCTAAGCCACACTTTAGATAGTAGGATATGAAATGATTTGAAATCATTTCTACTCCTAATAAAAAAGTATTTCAATTATAAAGTCGGAATTTATAATTTATCCAAAAAAAAAACTACAAAGATATACAAATTAATATATATACACACACATTACCTATGCTTATGTAAAAATTCAACTAAAATTTACAATAGATCCAAAGATTTTATATTAGTTTATGAGGAAATCATAAAATCAACGTAGTTTTATCAGGTCGGACCGACCCAAATGATCTGGATTCAAATTATTCAGTAATCGACAAATTCGTGGAGGAAATTCGATTAAATTCTGAAACCTAAATCCCTTTTGCAATTGCATAAAAAATCCCAAAATCCCTGGTTTTTATTGCGTGTGGGGTTCGTGATTGAGGGATTTTAGTGGGTTTAGTAAGAACATGACGGAGAAGAATCCGAATCCGAAGCTAGAAGGTGAAAATGGCGGCGACGTTTCTTCTAGCAGTTCCATGATCGCTGTTAGTGTTATTCATGGCCATGGCCCTGCCAAGTACAAGATCTTGCTCCCACCCCAATCCACTTTTGGTACCATTTATTCTCTCTTTCTCTGTGAATTGAATCTGCCATGTTTTGATTTTAGGGTTTTTTTGCTCTTTTGAGTTTGATGGATTTATGTCTTTGTATCATGCTTTTTAGGGTTTTAGTTCTGAAATGATTGTATGGATTGGAATCAAGTGGTTTATTGTTTTTCCCCCGTTTTGGGTTGAAGATTAGATATGGGATCACCTAATTTGACATGGGTTTTTGGCTTTTATTGTTTTTGTTGAACTTGAGAGTTTGTGGGTGAGTTTATTTTTTGTTTGATTTAATGGATGAGTTTGAGTTGGAAGCTATGTCTTTGGTAACTCTTTTTTTTTATACTTGGCCGAGCCACCTTATGTATATCTCGACTATTGTCACGAGACATAACACCTTACTCTACAATATTTGATTATCAAAGAAAGCTCTAAGAAATTCATTTCTAGGTAGATCATGGATTGATCCCGTCACCTTAAGTATATTTGGATTTGGTAGAAAATAGTGGAAGGGTTAATGACTTAATGGTAGTTGGAGTAGTTAACTACTCATTTGGAGATTGTGTTGGCAGTGATTGGAGTAGTTAACTACTCGTTGGAGGATTGGTGTTAGTAGAGTTAGATAATTAACTACTTGGTTGGAGATTGATGTGAGTTGTGGTTGAGTAATTAACTACTCGTTTGGGTATTAATATTAATAGTGGTTGAATGATAAATTTGATGGATTGTTTGATGTGGGGTTTGATGAGTGGTTAAGGATGATTGTTTACCAATAAATACAAACAAGGGGGTTCTACTTCTAGAAGAGTGGTTGTTTACCACTCTTTTTCTACAAAAAAAAAAAAAAAAAAAAAACAAACACATCCTTAGTTACTTGAGGCCTCTTCTTAATCAGTAAGCTAGTCAATAATGGTTTTTTTGACAAATGTCTTTTTTTTCATTTGTCTGGAATTGGTATTGGGAAGTTGGGAACCAACTTGTTTTGTTTTACATTGTTGGGAATTGATGGGATCTGAGCTTCCCCCCATTCATGGTATCCAGGA
The DNA here is from genome assembly GCA_036507275.1 of Sicyos edulis. NCBI lineage: Eukaryota > Viridiplantae > Streptophyta > Magnoliopsida > Cucurbitales > Cucurbitaceae > Sicyos > Sicyos edulis. Next base: position 6,241,032 of record CM071859.1, on the reverse strand, counting down.
TATGCTTGCTTGTGAAATTTGGATCAGTTTCCATTTTGGTAATTTTGTTTGTTCTTCTTCTGTTGCAGGTGATATGAAAAATCACCTCGTGACAAAGACTGGTTTGCAGCCCGAAGAGCAGAGGCTACTTTTTCGAGGTAAGGAAAAGGATGACTACGAGCATTTGCATACCGCAGGTGTGAAGAATTTGTCGAAAATTTTACTCTTGGAGGACCACACTAAGAAACAGAGAAAGGTGGTGGATGATGTTAAGACGGAGGAAGATGTTAAGGTGGTGGAAGAGGTTAAGAAAAGTGATGAGGTTTCAAAGGCATCTAAAGCCATTGCTGAGGTGCAGGCCGAGGTCGATAAACTTTCAGAGAGGGTAAGTTTCCTTAAGATTTTCTGAGAATACTTCATTTACCTCTTTATTGCCTGGTTATCTTTCGTGCGCTTGTTTATTTTACCGTTAACACTATAGGTTGCTGCCATGGAAATAGCTGTTAATGGTGGCACAAATGTTGCAGACAAAGAATTTATAGTATCAACAGAGATGCTGATGAGACAATTGTTGAAATTGGACTGTATAGATGCTGAAGGGGAAGCAAAGTTGCAGAGAAAAGCTGAGGTTAGTGTCTAGATGTAATGGTGTTGTGCTATTATACTGTTTGCAGATAGTCTGTGTTAGCTGATATAATTAAATTTACCCTAATCCACCAGTTTAAGCTTTTGGGTTGATTGGTGATTTAACATGATTTAACATGGTATTAGACAAGAAGTCTTGAGTTCAAACCTTGTCGTGTCATTTCAACTCCAATTAAAATTTGATGGGTGTTTATCAAATTTCTGACCAGGAGTGTTAGTCGATATAATTAAATTTACTCAAATCCATCATCTTTAGTTTTTAGGTTGATTGATTATTTAACATATTTCAACAATATGTGAATAACAGGAGTGCTGATTCGCTTGTATCCCACAAGTGTGGATAACAATATGAACATTTATCAAATTTTTAAGCCCACCAGTGAGGAGAAGTGTTAGTTGATATAAATAAATTTACTCAAATCTACTCGCTTAAGCTTTTAGGTTGATCGGTGATTTAACATAATTCAACAATATGTGAATAACAGAAGTGGTGTTTCGCTTGTATCCATCTAATGTGAAATAATCTTATGTTGGGGGCAAATAATTCGATTCTTAGAGGTGCTTAACACCATTGTGTGGATATTCATATTCTTATGCAACCCAACAATTGTCATGTTTTGAATTAACTATTTCATACATTCTAGTAAAAGCCTTTCTATACAGGAGAACATATACAAGAACAACGTTCTTCCTTTCGCGAATTAAGTTTCTGAGTTTCGTCGGTAAATCATTTGTAATGATGTTTGTGTTTGTGGTTTTTCATTAAATACTATGCTGTTGATCAGTAGGAACACTAAGATTCAACAAGAACTCTTACATTATATTTTAGAGTTGCTGTTCAGTATCAACCTTGAACTAGCAAAGTATCTGAGTAGTAAACTCGTACATTTTGTGAATATCTTGCTTGTTAATCATTGTCGAAACTATTATGCATGATCGATTGTTTCGTCATCGTCTAATCAAACAGTGCATCTTCTATATGATTTAACTTCACTCAATTTATGTGTCAGATTCTATTGTAAGCACTTTTTTTTTTCTTGCAGTCTATTATGAAGTGATATGAAACATGTGCCCAAGTAAAATACGTTTGTATTCTGTAACTCCAAAATTACATCACTACATATTGAGGACCCCCTAAGTCTTTTAGAATCCGTACTAAACAGTAAGTCTTGAACAGGTACGACGTGTCCAGAACTTTGTGGACACACTCGACGCTCTGAAGGCACGAAACGCCAACCCAATCACCAACAATCACAACAAGGTTTCAGTGACGCCTGATTGGGAGACCTTCGACTCGGGAGTCAGTAACCTGCCACCCACATCCCCAGCTCCATCTTCTACAAGAGTAACTCAGGAATGGGAACGGTTTCATTAGCTCATTCTACAACACATCCCAAGGTTTCATTTACATTTTGTCTATCTAATAGTGTTATATCAGTAAAACATTAAGAACATCATTCATATATACCGCCTTCGTCCCCAAGGGCTGACACAATTGTTGAAGATTTGGGTTTTGAGGGTATACTCCCCTCAACGTCCCGGGTTCGAGACTCATCTGTGACATTACCCTTTTGATGTCTCTAGTACCTGGCCTAAGGACAGATGTGGTTACCCTTGTTTAAAAAAAAAACATCATATATAGCGCCTTCCCGACACGACCCCATTTTAAATTAATGATTTTGGTGCATATTAATGAAGAACTGGTTGAGCTTGAACCCTGAGCGCACATTAGACAAATGCCATGTCCTGTTCTGTTCTGTTCAATTCTTTCCAGTTATTATGAATTCGTTATGAATGCTTACAAGTCCTTACATTCACAGCCTTTGTCCCATCAGACGGAACTTATCGATCGAGTCGAAGTCGAATGTTAAATGTTTGTTTATAACAAAAGAAAAAGGGAAATTATGACAATAAATTCCATAACCACTGGACCCTTTACTGTGATGGGGCCATTTTTGTTTGTGGATCTGAACAAAAACTGTTGGCATAGTTTTATATCAGCATTTAGTACTGTACCTTTTCTTTTGCTTCATAGCAGGTCTTACCAATCTTGTTTGTTTGTGGTTTAGATCCCCACCTCTTTCGGAGCTGCATATGTATTTTTATTGGACACTAATTTACTTTACTGTCTTATAATATTTATTGTTTTACTGTTTTTTTAGTTCTACCATAATTGAGTTGGTGAGATTTGAACTCGTGATTTCTTGATTATTGGGTATATATTGATGTTGCTTAACTATTTTCTTGTCGGCTTGTTCTCACAGGTTCTACTTTTTGTTTTCTTTTATCAGGGAAAAGTGTAAAGTTTTGATCAGCTGGAAATGTTTGTGTTGATTACGCTATTTGATTTTTTTTTTTTTAATTGTAGCAGTAATTCTGGTGAGCAATTGTCATTTTGAAAAGTGATAAACAAAACTATGAATTTTCAACTTTATAAAAATTTAGTGCCTAATCTTTGCTATGTAACTTTATTATATGCCCATTTTTATTTTGTGATAATTCAATTCAATATCACGGCCACAAGTTCGATTCTAATAATTGGTATTTGACTTTCATTTATTTGAAAGTAGTAGTACCCTTTGTGTAGAGTTTGTTTTCCCTTCCTCGAATTTGTACTCAATTTTTTTTTCATCTCAAGTCCAGACTAGAAAGTGATAAAAAGGATGAAATTAAATATTTGATTTGCCCTAAAAACTAAAACCCAGATGAAAGGAAGAAATAGAAAATAAATTATGACCTGGGACAAATTTTCAATGGACCTTGATGTAGTGTGTCATTTGAAGCTCAAGGACAGCAGATGCCGAAGCCATTCGATGGAGGGATTAAAATTTAACTTGTTGAAAGTTAAGGAACTAAAATTAAACATTTGAAAGTTGAGGGACCAAAATAAATAAAATATTTTATTTTAATGTATTAATTATCATCCAATTGTTGATTTTAGCTCTACATTGTTGAACTTAAAACACTTTGTAGTGTATATGTACCATATCTTATACCTAATAAGTTCGATTAGATTTTTCTTTTTGAACAGATTTTTTATTAGATTCGGCAATTGAAATCATAATTATATTGGAAAAAATCATTTCTTTGACCGAGAAAGCAATTTAGCACTGAACTAAAATGAAGAAAAAAATCAACTTTAAAACAAGTTTGTCAGGAACTTTATCACAGTAAACCCTGCAACATATTTCAAAAGCTATATTTCCAACTTCATCGATTCAAAAAAAAAAAAAAAAAAAAAAAAAAAGCTTCATATTATAATATTTCAATTTTAAAAATTTTGCAAATTGAGAAAGAATTTTCATTTTAGTATACTTTTTATATAATTTTTTTAATACAAATCGAGGGAAGGAGACTGCAAGTCCTATTCAAAGGTACAACTACTCTCAAATAAATAAGAGTCAAATACCGATTTTTGTAATTAAAGTAGTACTAAATTGTATCAGTAAAAAAGTTACTGTGGCACTTAACCCTTTCGAGTTTCGATGCGTAGATGAACCGGCAAATTCTTTTGATTCTTGCAAATTTCTTTATATCCGTAGTAAAATAAGGGAAAAAGAAGGAAAAAAAAAGCATGAATATATATGTATATATATATATATATTTAGTATTAATATGTCTAAATTCTAATGTACATTTGGGGAAAAAATAATGTTGCACATGCAACTTAAAAGTGGGGACTTAGAATTTGATCTCTTGAATTCCTATATAATAAGATTTAAAGTACTTACTCTCTTAATTTTCTCTCAATTTCATTATTGAAATGAGCACAAAGAGAGAGATAAATGAGTTCTACTCTGATCTAAAACTTCTTCATTTTCTTTTTCTCCTTCAATCTTCAATCTTTTACCAATTTTCATTTCTTCTCTTTGTCCAATCATTAGAGATAAACTCAAGTCTATTTCTCCATCTGGTCCTTTCCTTTTCTGTGAAATGCCACTGCATGGATCTTCCTTTTCCATTGCTTCTTGCGTTTCACTCACCGTTGTGGTTGGTTCATCGATCGACCTATGGAAGTCGCAATCAGTCATTGGTCTCGACGTGACGGAACTGTTTCTGAATAGGCTCGATGATCTTGCTTGAATAAATGGGGTTTGTGTTGTTTTGATCTTGTAAGCATTCCATGTAGGGTTGCTGAACCTAGCAAGATGTAGATTAAGTTTGAGATGACTTTTGAAAAGAAAGTTTTTTTCAATCAAAGTATTATTTTTTCCCTATAGTCACTCTAGTAAGAAGCAGAAATCCACTTAGAAGAAATGTTACTCTTAATGAAAGTAGTTTTTCCTAGTACACACTTGGACCAAAACACCTAAATGTTCATAGTCCAAGTGTTCTTAGAATTGTTGAGAACATTTTTCATTATAATGATGAGTATTCTAATAAGAAAATTTCATCCTAATAAGAAAATTTAATATGGTATCCAATAACAAATGGTAAACCTCATGGGGGTGTTTGTTTGACATATTTAGATAGTATTTAGGTTAAAAATTGAGAGTTGTGTCAAAAACTCGTTTGGATGTAGTTTCTGTATAGAAGAGTTAGAGTCAAAATCTTGTTTGGATGTAGATTTAAAAATGAGTAGTTAAAATAAAAATGATTAAAAATGAATTATTTTGATTGATTTGAAAATAATGATTAAAATGAGTGGTTAGAAATGATTTGGTAGTTCTAAATGAATGGTTAGAAATGATAGTTATTTTTAAAAGTAAAAATGAGTACGAGTTAATAAAAACTTGTTTTGATGTAGATTTTCGAAGAAGAATTAATAAATCCTAAAACTAAATCCTACCTAAATCTGCCAAACAAACAGCTCCAAAGACCCTTCATCTAGATGCAAGGACTATGAATGCAATCATCTTTCTTATATCTTAATCATTTCAATATGAGATATTAAAAAATATATCATTTCTTTTTTTTCTTTTTTAGAGCAAGATACTTCATTAAAGACCAGCAAGAAGCAAGCCAACAAAACCTCAATAAAATAGGGTACATCCATTATGAGCAATGAAATATCTCAATATTTCAAAATAGTGCTTCTTTACGTTTAACATTCTTCAATCAAATTCTAATTTTTTTTATTACTCGTTAGATATAATAGATACTGATATCATATTAGACAATATAATATTTCATCCAAAATTTAATAGTCACAATGACTAGAGTAGATCAATCAATAAAAAGAAATATTATTGGTTATTTCTCACTTTTTCAAAGTAAAAATCTTCAAAAAGGTCAAAGATATTGTTTCTTAATTACCTGAAAATATTAGAAGTGTAGGTATGATTATAGCGTTGGAACATGGGAATTTGACTAACAGTAAAAATGTTCCAATCTCCAGTTTCAGCCATCTGATCCGCCACTGCCACATTTTCCATTAAAATAACTCAATTGAAAGATGAAGAAATTTAACTAAAGATCTTAATTAAATAGTTTTCTTTTTTTGGAAATTAAGAAATTGGAGCTTCCCTCTCTATATCCAGACACTACTAATCAATCCCTAAGATGTAATATCTCAATACTTTAAAGGATATTTTAGATTAAACATTTTTCAATCGTTTTGAACAAAAAACATTCGAGAAAGTATATCTTGAAGTTCGTAAGCTCAACCATTTTTTTTTTAAATGACAATAATTGGGAGTGTTGGTACTCGAACCCAAGACTTCTGTCATAGGGCATACACTAATGCCGCTGAGCAATTGTTCGTTGGCGTAAGCACAACCAATAGTTGTGACTCAAGCACAAAATAAATAGTTCATTTACCTTGGCATGGTTCATTGGTCTTCTTGCTTCTATACATCTGAAATTAATTATAACCACAAAATAAATGATAATTAAAATGAATTTATGCAATTAAGTTTGTTGAAGAAAAAAAGTGAGATTAGTAAACCTGGAGATGGCTCTTGACATGGGCAATGTTTAGTCCTTTGATGTTCATTAACTCAAGAACCAACTTAGGTGTAGCATCTATGTGAATAAAATCATCAACATAACAAACAAAATTAAAGATCATAACAACAGGTATAGAAATCAACTAGTTAAAACATTATTTTCACTACCTAAAAGCTAGATATTTGAACTTTAAAAATGTATCTCGAATTATCACGAATGAGCGGCCCTGTTACATATTCGAAATTCATGAACAGAGTATGCATAAATGTAAAATCCTTACTTATTTCTAGAGTTTAGGCTTTTTTTTTTTGTTGGATAACAGATATTGTATGAGTTTTAGCTTTTTTCTAGAGTTCAGGTCTTGAGACCGGCACGAACGCCACTTGCTATGTAGTGGAGACAACTATTAAACTAAATATCTATTTACCAAAATGAACGATTGTAGGAGGTTCTAATGCATCACATTATCCCTGGTCAACAAGTTCTTAAATTACTATATTTTAATTTGTTGATGAATTTATGCATCTCGACTATTCTCCCGTGACAAATTTTTTGACCCTATAACATTTAGTGTTCAACGAAATTCATAGAAAATTAACTTTTAGAAAAATGATCACTATGATTAAATTTATCACCACTTAAATTCAAAATTTTAAACTCTTACTCGATAACTATTTAAATTCACAGTTTTTAGTTTTCATAAATTAAGTTTATAAATACTACTTTTACATATCCACTTTCTTGTTTTGTATTCAGCCTCAAACATATGATTTATATTTTTTGAATTGAAATTAAGAATTCAATGGATAAAAAAGGTTACTTTCAAAAAATACAAAATCAAATGATTATTTAAAAAAAAAACTATAAAATTAGAAACTAAATATCACACACACAAAACTCATATTCTCACAACCATGTTAAATCATCATTCAATCGATATCAAGAAGTCGATGATGTAGATAATTCCAAAATAAATTCGATCATTTATTCATATTCTTAACTGAAATATTAAGATTGATCAAAAGAGAAATGAAGAAGAAGACGATGGTGATTAAAGTAGTTACGAGTATTACTTTCTTGTCCACCGAGTCGTTGAACCGCACGAAGAAAACGGAGATGAAGATCGGGCGTCCAGCGGAGTCTCGGCAGCTTGGATCTAACATAAGGCCTCACATTAGGCTTCTTTTGCTCATCATTCTCTTCAATCGTGCTGTTGCTTGAGCTCCCTTCATTTCCCAATTCACCAATTTCCCACTTGTTATTTTCACTTCCACTTTCATTTGAACATTCAGCTGTTGTATCATCCACTTCCATAACAAATATTATTGTTTCCAAATAGAGATTGAGAAAAACAAAAGAGATTTGTTACTAACAACGACTTTCGACAGATCTTCACATCGAAATACACAAATCTCCGATACCTCGAAATTTACGAGAGAGATACCGAGAGAGAGGAAAAGGGTTTCGCTGAATTAGAGATCTGATGAACAAAACTAAAGAGACAAATTTGAGAGATGAAGAGAGAGGAGAGAGAAACCCTAGCTAGCTAAAAAGACAGATCTTCATGGAGAAGATAGAAGACTTGTGTCTGTCTCTAGATATGTTGGGAAACTTCATACCAACCTTCATAGTTTTTTTTACATTTAATGATATTATTCAATAAAGTCGTCACAATGATAGATTGTAATTTTGACGGTTGAATATGAGTGAAAATTTTGTAAAAATATTGATTTATTTCAAGATAGAGACATTTTTTTTAATTAGATGATGTCATCGTGAATATAATAACTTTCGTGATTAAATAAGTGCACGTAAATTGACTCGATCATTCATAAATATTTAAATTACCATCTTTAATAGTTTTTAAAATGACCATTCACACTGTTAGTTTATTCCATATTGTATCTTAATCTTGCTTATATTAGGGCATAATCACCATGTGCATGATGTATTGTGCATGCCATTACCACACATCTACATACATATATATATATATATATATATATATATATATATATATATATATATATATATAGCTCATGGGAATCCATCAATATTTTATATTTTTCGAGTTGAAATTCCAATGAATTTGAAAAACCATTCATTAAATAAATAAAATATAATTTGTGTTTTGTATGAGAATAATTCCAAAGCATCTCTGTTTTAGTCAACTTATTATCACAAGCAATAAACAATCAACGCAGTAGATTGTCGTTTTGAAATGAATCCAAATTTGTAAAAAAAAATCAGGTTTTTCCAAATCCAGTATATAAAAATAATAAAATATTCCAAAAACTATATTTTAAAATACATTCCTCCACCGTTTTTTTTTTTTTTTTGAATTTTAGACGTGGGAATTTCAAATTTATAATTTGTCCTTAATTAGGTAGAATAATAGTGTGTAACAAAACTTTTGTTTTCATTTTTGTATTTGGATTAGGATTTACTTTATAACGAGAAAGGTATTGTTTTCATAGGAACGGAAATTTAAAATAATTTTTTTGGAGTGATTTTGAAATTGTCAAATCACTTATCTCATATTTAAAAATTGTTCTAAAGCATATTAATAATGGTTCAAATGAACTTATTAATATTCAAATTTTTTTTTTGAGATTTTAATAATGCTCAATTTTAGTCTTGATGTGTTTTTTTGAATTTATGCTTGCATTTATTTTCTTTTATAAATTTAATTTACATCAATATCAATTGAGTAATATTAAAATATTAGAGAATAAAATTGAGTTAAAAAGTGTTTTTGAAATATATAGACCAAATAAAAACTATACCTCAAATTTTTATTTTGCTTTTCTTTTTGTGCAGATTGTAGTTGGGAGTTTTTTTTTTTAAAAAAACAAATGTTTCAACTAGTTTTTTTATGTTATATACTTTTTATGGTTGAATGTATTTTAATTTTGTGATCAATACGTAGAGATGTCCATATTCCCTAGTGGGAAGAACGGGGTAGGAGAAGGTGAATGTATTCTCTATCCATGTTTTCTCGACCCCACCCCGTTTCTCCAATCCCCACCCCATTTACAATTTTTTTTATTAAAAATTATTTTTATCTCATTTAATTTTATTTTACTTTTTAGATAAAATAAATATTTTTTTTGTGAATTTATATATTCAAATGATTTTTTTTCTTGATAGTTAACCATATAATTGAAATTTATAAATATTTTTTTAAAAAAAATTAATTATTTAAGATTATAATTTAAAAAATATAAAAAAAAATAAATAAAAATGAAGAGGAAAAAATTCTCCACAGAAACCCGATTCCCGCGAAAAAAACGGAGTATTAGATAGTGTAAACATTCATCTCAAAACCAATTGACAATAAAAAAAAGTAGTCCACATTCTTTTTAAACACTTAGAGCTATCCTCACGTTATTAATGTGAGATTTTCAACAATAAACAGTGTATTTAATCATTTATTCATGTTTTACAACACAACCCGTTCGGAATACCAATTAAAGGTAATCAAAAGAAAAGGTCTTCCAATTTAAGACTAAGAGATTATAGTCTTCAAAATCTAGGTGATTTTTGTACACCAAAAGGACATTTTTGAAATGATGTTTTTTGTTTTCTTTTTTTTCAAAATGGAGTATGGGGTTTTTGAAGTTTGTCATTAAAGATTCTTGAATTTCATTCCATCCAAAGAATCCAAAACATTGAACCAAAAAGGTTGGTATAGTGAGAATTGAGCCTTTTGATTTTGTATGTCTAGAGATGGCCATTGCACCATCTCTACAATCACAATTCATTCAATCATTATATCATACTATTCTATTTCATTTTCTCACTAACTCCCCCATATATCCTTAAATATTTGTTAATTAGTTTCAATTCTTACTTTCTAATAAAACAATAAGAGAGGTTTCATGATGAGTTTCCCACATGTTTAAGATCAAAATCCCATTGTAAAATAATTTTTTTTATAAGAAAAAACAAAGGTAAAACACAAATCAGAGAAACAAAAGTTTAGTCAGAAAGATTCACTCTCTCCCAAGGCCTTGTCATGTTAGGTCAACGCTCAATAGTGTCTTTGTCTTGTTTTATAATTTAAACAAATATTAATATATCATTTTTGTTTCATTATCAAATATTTAAATACATATAATTTAATTTATAATTGTATGCATGAGATGAGAATTGCCTATTTATGCGGATCTAACCCATGATTACCCATAATTTTAGAATGAGTATGTTTGTTTATTTTCATCTTTAATTATATATTATTCCTCCCTTGTTATATATAATATATTATATTATATGTTCTTTATATATGCATGTGGATATGCATCATGCATATTCTATCATATCGTAACATGTTTCTATCTTTATTTATTTATATTATATCATTGGTAGGTGGGTGGTATGTCTATTAATATTATTTTATTGTCAATTATATGATGCCGTATCTTTTTTATATTTTCATTTTATATTTTATATTTGTGTGACAGATAAATAAACAAATCATTACCATATTCCTAAACTCAAAATTTAATATGTGAGTCTAAATTAATGGGCCTACTCCCAAATTTTTACTCGTTAATATCTAAAGTTGTAGAGGTCTATCCTTGATATACAATTTAATAATTAAGAAGTTACGGACTTATTTGATAATAATCTCGTTTCTTGTTTATTAATTCTTGATTCTTGTTTTTCGTTTATAATTTTTTTAGAATAAAAAATTAGAATGTGTTTGATAACGATTTTTTGTTTTTTATTTCTTAAAAAAAAATAGAAACAAAATTTGTTTGATAACAATTTCTTTTAAAAAAAAGATTTAAAATAAATAAATAATTTGTAAAACAAATTACAAATAAATCTTAATGCAAATTAAACGACAAACTTAATAGATTATTTCTCACTAAATCATTCATATCAGATGATGTCAACTTAAATATATGACGATTATATTACTTTGAAATTAATGTGTCTATAAAATATAAAGTAACATCGAATATCACTATATAGAGAAAAAAAAAAAGGTAATTTGTTAACAAATAAGGTATAATATGAATTAAGAAGATAAAAATAATTCTTTTAAAAAAAAAAAGATAAAAATAATTATAAAAAAATGGATATTATCTAATACATGTAAATATTTATTTAAAATTAATGAAAAACTGATATGCAATATAATTTTACAGATATTCGTCTAAAATACTGGCTCTATCTCAACAAATGTTATATACGTTAAAATTAAAATAAGAACAAAATGGAAAATTTTATAAATTACGCAAAAATTTAAAATTAATACAAAAAATTAAAAATTAAAATTAAAATTTGTATATAAGCAAACCAATTAAAGGAAATATTTATATAAAAAAAATTCAAATTTTAAAATTTAAAAAAATAAGAGTCTCAATTGGTAGGGGTGCACAAACGAAACAAGAATCCAAAGAACTCAACCTAAAATTTAAAGGTTGAATTAGGTTGGAATTTTGTAGAACCGAACCGAATTTATTATTAAAAAAAAGCACTAAAACATATAAAAGGTCACTTAAAGATTTTAGTCTATACATTTTGAGTGTGTTTGGAACACTGGTTTGATTATAATAGACGAAGGGTTATGATAAACGGTGGGTTATTATAAATGGTGTTTGAGAGACAAGTTATTATAGAGAATATGATACAAAGTATTTGAAAGGTTAATTATGTAACAAAAAGTAATATATGTAAGGTTTAGATAAATGGACACGTAGGCTTAAGTAACCACCGTTTATAATAAATGGTGGGCAAATATCGGTTGATTTATTATAATCAACCCACTTCTTTACATAAACAGGGCCTAAACACACCCAAAATTTGTGGTCTAACAATTTTTTAAACTCAGTTTTGTGGCAGAGTGGTCTGTCAAGTTTAAAGTTTTTAAAGTGAAACACCCTAGTTAATTCCAAGATCATTTAAGTGTTTTTATTAAATTTGTTTTTTATTATAACACTATAGATAATTTTTAAGTATAGTTAGTATTTTATTGAATAGGCTAATAATCTCAAACTAATTATATTATTTAATGCTTCATGTGATTTAAGCTATGAGCCACATTGATAAGTTATTTAGAAATTTATAGTAATAAAAGCTAAAATGCAAAAGTTATTTTGGGTTATGGAATTTGGAGTTTTAAAGTTAAATTAGGGTTTATGGATTTAAATGGGAAGAAGGTTTTTATTTGGCCACATTTTCTCTCTTTCTTCATTCAACCCCAACAACCACCACCACCTAAAACTCACTCTTTCCTTCTTAGTTTCACGTAGTTAGATAGCTCCGTTTGCGATTCCGAGACCAGATCCGTGCTCAGGGAGTCAAGAGCTTCGAAACATGATAAGATTTGTTGGTTTTCGTGGAGTTTTCCGGCGAGAGGGTTTCTAAACCAGTTTCTTCTTTCTCGCGGAGCTAGAGAAGTCCGTTCTAGATTCCGAGACCAGTTCTGTACTCAAGGAGTCCAGAGCTTTGAAACATGGTAAGATTTGTTGGTTTTCATGGAGTTTTCTAGCTAGAGGGTTTTGAAACCCGTTACTTCTTTTGTAGTTTTCGGGAGCTAGAGAAGTCCATTTGCAAATCCGATACTTGTTTCGTGAACCTGGGCTCGAGACTTTTCCAACGAGGTATGACCCGCCTCGTTCCGAGACGGCATGCCGCCATGCTCCAGCGAGGCATTTTCGGGCAGTAGCTTCCCCTCGTTCCCGAGATGTTAACCCCATTTGTGGCTCGTTTAGATTGTCCCTAACGAGTGCCACGACGTTGTTTTTGTGTTTAGGTGCTCTCGGGTTCATCGTAGCTCGTGGGTTCCCATGGTGTTTCGGTCGAGTTGTCGGGAAGGTAAGAAACTTCATTATGATTCGGGTTTGTGGTTTAAAGCATGTGAATAGTGGCATGATAGAATTTTCAATAATTGAATGTTGGATGACTTGTCACATGTATGCTTTGATGTTGTTATTCACTATGTGGACCTATTACTACTCGTGGTAGCACGAAATCATGTATAGCTCGTAAACTGTTACATCTCTATTGTTGTATATCTTGTGATCGTATCATCATTTCTCAATTGGTATCTTTGCTCGTATATGTGATGAACTGTTTATCTGTTTAACTTGTTGATTGACTGAATTGTCTTGGGTTTATGCATGTTCCATGTTGTTGACTTCATCCATGTTTGACTGTATACGTGTTGTCATGATTATGCTCGATTTCTCTGTTCGTTACCTAAAAGGGGTGTTTGGTTGCAGGTGAGATGAGATGTTGATAGCAGAAAACCTTGTTTAGGATGAGATGAGATGACAGAAAAACCTTGTTTGTGGTGCAGGTGATGAGATGAGATGACAGAAAAACCTTGTTTGGGGTGGAGGGAGAGGAGATGAGATGTTAAGATATGTTAAAAAAAAAAATTGTTCTTATATATATATATTTTTTAACAATAAAATTGTTCTTTTTCTTTTTTTTAAAAAATAATTATTCTCAAATATTTAGCTATTGATATAATAAGTATGTAAATATAACTACTATCATAAATAAAATGTAAGTAATATAAATTTATATTAAGCACCCTTAATCATATTAATGTTTTTATTAGAAAAAACATAGTTTCAATGATATTATGTACGACATAATAACCATGAGGTTAAAAGTTTATAATCTTTCCTACTTAAATATTGTTTAATTAAAAAAAATTATGAGAAATTTTTTTTTTCACACCACCAAAATAAAGTTTGACTAATCTAAAATACTTGTACATTGTTAATAGCTTTTTTTAAAAAGATTTGTTAGACTTAAATAATAAAAAAAATTAAAAAATACCAAGATTCTATTTATTAAAAAATAAAAATAAAACCATTTGGTTAAACTAGTCATTATAAAATCTTGATAGCAATTTTATTTTATTTTTTAAAAAAATATTTTCTTATACCTTTTATACATTCATATTCATAGTTACCGAAGGTAAAAGAATTGTTAATAAAATACACTAATTAATAGGTAATAATAAATTAAATATATTTATCTTATTAGTCATTGATACTTCTAGGGAACCAAAGACACCCTTAAATTTTTTTATTTATTGTTTTTTTGTAGTTAAAAGAGAACTCGGTCACATTTTGATAATAATTATTACATGGAAGTAATAAAATATCCCTCAAATTTTGGAATTTATTGTTTTTTTTATTAGGTAGAATAGATCTCAATGTCGTATGACTTATACAAGTCTTGAAATTTATAATTGTTTTTTGTATATACAATCAAGAGTCTCAAAATTATTTAAATTAATTTATCATTTAAAAAAGAATATCCACTCTTACTATTATTTCAAAGTGCAAAGCTGAATATAAGAGTATAAAATTTGAATCTCATTTTTTTAACAAACAAAATAAGTTTAATATTTTTAAGTTTATTGAAAATAAGTTCATACTTTTAAATCTATTGTAAACTACGGATAAAAATTTAATGTGTATAAATTATTTAAATTTAATTTTTATTTTAATAATAAATTGATATATTTATTGTTAATATTAAAAATAAACACATAACTTTTAATTGTTAATTTTTAAATATGATATTTATAGTCTATCTCTAAACAATTGAAATTCTAGAACTTTTTTTTGTTATTAAAGACGATTAAAAAATGAATAAAAATATGAAAATTTAACGTCATATATTAAGAGATAATATATATCTATTTATTTTAATTTTTAAAATTCAAATATATTTAAATAAACATTTGATATAATAATAGTATAATTATTATAATTATATATTGATATATTAAAATAATAATATTATTATAAAATAATATATCGAACATAAAATAATAAAATAAGTAAATATATATATAAAAATAAAAAGTTGAAAAAATTTAAATTTAAAAAAAAAAAAGAGGAGAGAGAAGATGAGATGAGATGAGATGAGGTGAAGAACACCTTGAGCCAAACAAGGTGTTGGGCTTCACCTCATCTCACCTCCTCTTAAAACAAACACCCCCACAAAGGGTTGTCCGTATGTTGTTTTGGCATTAGAATAGCTAAGTCTGGTTACCGTATTGACCACCTAAAGAAGTAGCTAGCTCACACATTTTAGGGCTCGAGATTGCATGATTGATATCTTGTTGTTGTTATGACTCGCTAGTGTCCCTTAGGAACCGAGCGAGGATATGAATCCTCTTTACTTCGAGACACGTGGTTGGGTTGCACTAGCCTATAGGATGACTTTTGTCTCTGACCAAGGGGTCGGATCTCATCCACGTGTCACCTTGTGCGCGGAACAACGGGTTCCTTGGTTGGGAGCACACGTTGCGGGTCATACCAACCCTCGGGTGGACCGGGTGCACTCGCCTAGGCTAGTCTAGATCTCGTGTGACTCTAGTGCTAGTTATTATCTCTCTGTGTGTACTCGTGGAACCTCATATGTTCTGTGCATGGTTCCACCAGGTTACTTTTCCAGTACGTTGGAGGGGGGCCGGTCATGTCGTGCTTGTCCCTGAGACTACTGGAAGAGGCCACTGGGACAGATGAAGGCGCGGAGAAATGCATGTCGGTGAGCCTGCATGCATTAGTGGGGATGTTGTCTGTAGGCAGGTCGGTCCTCCCGCATGCTAGGGGTTAGCAGCTGGCGCCCCAAGCCCGAGGTTTAGGAACCCTGTAGTTTTCCTCACCCGTGGCTCTCCCTGACAGGGTTAGGTGATTTTGACTCCGCATTGTGTATGCCCTTGTTGACGCGACTCGTGTGTCATTGTCTAGACCCGAGGTTTAAGGATGTTGTGTGTTCCTCTCACTCATGGTCCTCCCCGACAGGGTCGGGTGATTCTTTTGGCATTGTGTATGCCCTTGCTGACACGACTTGTGTATTGTTGTCCCGACCCAAGGTTTAGGGATGTTGTGTGTTCCCTTCACTCGTGGTCCTCCCCGAATGGGTCAGGTGAATTATTGGTGGGTCCCTGGTGAGGGTCAGGCTACCCCGAGACATTAGAGTATGTCTCCACGAGCACAACGTTATGGGTCCCTGGCAGAGGTCAGGCTACCCGAGGCATGCCTCCGCTGGTGCACTTTGGTGGGTCCCTGACAGAGGTCAGGCTACCCCCGAGATAATTGTGATGTTCCCCCTTAGGACATGGTATGAGAAGTGTCCGACCCGAGGTTTGGGGAACTTGTGTGTTCTATTCACTCGGGGTCTTTGCTCTGACCTTGGTCAGATGATTGCTTGGAATTTAGCCGTAACTTGCCCACAGCTTGCACGCTGTTATTTGACATTGTTTGCTCGTGACCGACCTGAGGGCCGACCACGCATGAGCGAGGCATTTAGCTTCAGTTGTCGTATCTTCTAACTTGTTTCTGTTTACATGCTTAACTCCATGGTGGGCCTCATTACTGGGTATATTTCGATATACTCACCCCTTACATTTTTCAAGTACTGGTCCATTCCGAGGTGGCTAGGCTGGGAGCTGGATCGATCATGGACACGATGTCGACATTTTCCTTTCCGCATTGTTTACTTGTGTTAAACCTTATGTTTTATGTTTTAAACTCTGCTAAACTATGTTTTGTTTTGAACTATTGGGATCCCGAACTATGTTTTATTGTTTCGAACTATTAGTACTGTTTTTTTTTCATGTTTCATGAGGTTATTTATTGGAAAAATGCATGTGGTTATTAAATGGGTTTGTGGATTTTGAATGCATGCACACGTAACACCCCATTAGAATATTTTAGGAAGTTTGGTCGTTACATTAAGTATTAATTGATATATTGAATTTAATTTTTTACATTTTCGAACAAATAGAATATACATATAGTTCTCTAAACTTTGAATTTATGGGGTCGTTTATTTGACATATTTAGGTAGTATTTGGGTTAAGAAGTTATATTGAGTAGTTAAAAATTAAGAGTTGTGACAAAGACTTATTTTGATGTAGTTTTTATGTAGAAGAGTAAAAATCTTGTTTGGATGTATATTTAAAAATGAGTAGTTATTTTTAGTAGTTAAAAAAGAAATGGTTAAAAATGAAATGTTAAAAATGTGTTATTTTGATTGATTTGAAGGGAATGATTAAAAATGAGTGATTAGAAATGATCGAGTAGTTATAAATAAATGATTAAAAATGAATGGTTAAAAATGAGAGTTATTTTTAATAGTAAAAATGAGGAGGAATTAATAAAAACTCGTTTGGACGTACATTTTCGATGAGGAGTTAATAAATCCGAAAACTAAATCCTACCTAAATATGACAAAAAACAACCCCTAACGGTTAGAGACAAAATATTTAATTTAATCTTATTATATTTTGTTCTCATTTTATTGGATTAGTATGAAATTTTATTTCGATGACAATATCAATTCATCTCTTTTATAAATGTAAAGTGATTTCATTTTTCTAAATGAACAATGCCTCCCGTGCTTGTTTATGCACTCGTTATCGAAAAATATGTCTTTCTTTTTTCTATTTTTTATTTTTTTAAAAACTTATTTGTATTTCATTTAGATATATTTTATATATTTCAAATTTATATGAAACATTTAGGGGGTGTTTGGCTGCAGGGTAAATATTTTGCAGGGTAGTATGATATGGTAAAAGTTTGGTAGGGATGATATAAAATATAGAAAATCATTGTTTGGGATAGAGGTATGACATAAGATATATTGGAAGTCAGTGTTTGGAGTGCATGTATAACTGTGAGTGTATTGAAAGTTAGTGTTTGAGAGCAGATATAACTGCGGGTGTACTGGAAGTTAGTGTTTGAAGTGTAGGTATAATGTAGGACATACTGAACATTGGTGTTTGGAGTGCAAGTATAATATAAGTTGGACAATTATATAATAAATTTTATTAACTTAAAAAAACTTGTAAATCGATTATTATGATAAACATGAAGTTAATTATAATCAAAATTTACTAAATAATATAATTTTTTGGAAAATTGACTCAATAATGTCAATACAAGAAAGACTAAAATGCGTACATATTTATAAATTTTAAGAATTAAAGTTAATTGATTATTTTTTTTTAAATAAAAATTGGACATTAAAAAATTTGTAGACTTAGTCGGAAATGAGATTTAGATTCTTTCCTTCCATTTATTTAGTTTTTTTAGTCACCAATATAAATTTAGTCTTAAATGAGATTCAAATTGTTTCATGAATTTTGAAATGAATTTTGAAATGTCGAGTTTAATCAAGATATATCTCAAAATATATCTCAAAATTGAGTAAAGTTACCATCTTATTTAAAAATTTGATATTTTTTCTTTCAAAAAAAAAAATTGATATTTTTTGTACTTTTGAAATTGTTAATAATATTAACAATTTTAATTCAAAAAAGAAAAAAAATTAAAAATATATACCTAAAATTTATAGAGAAAAAGAAAAGAAATTATAAAAGAGAAATGGGCAAGAACTTTATTTATAAATACCATTTTTCAATTACATGAACAAAAATAAGATAAAATCTATTCAGATTATAGTAATTAACTTTGTTTCTTTTTTGTAATATATTAATAATATAGATATATAGTGAAATTGTGAATAAAAATAGTGTATGTAGCTTAGTGCATGTTTGGGGAACTGGGTTGGGCCAGGGTAGGGTAGAGATGGGTTATAAAATTCTGTTTGGCTTGCTTGGATAAAATAAACCAGGTGGAAATTATTAGTTGCCCACGCGCTCGGTTATCCGAGCACGTGCATACGTTTTTTTTTTTTTAAATTTAAATTAAAATTTTTATCTTTCCCTTTTGTTTTAAAGCATCCATTTACTTTTTGTTTTAAATTTATTTACCTTTAATGTCTTACTCTTTTTTTAGTTCTTCGCTGAATTTTTTTTAAGTATTTAATTTTTTTTTCCTTTTGTTCATTCGTTTTTTGAGTAAAGAAACTTTGCTAATATTTTTTCAATTTATTTTATCATTATTTGAGTTATATATATATATATATATATATATATATATATATATATATATATATATATATATACTTTCCAATTTAATGTTTTTTTTTTAATTTTTTCGTGAGTTTCATTTTTTTTTCTTTTTTATATCGGTGACTATATGGGCTCGTCGCGCACCTCATCTAATGTCATCGTACGTTCGTCTTAGCTTACAATATTTTGTTATTATATTTGAGTAAAAGTAAATGATCAAAACTAAGAATTAAACCTAAATTTTCTCTTAAATAAGATAGAAAATTGAGTTTTTGAACCAATTCATCCCAATAAGTATAATTATATAACCAATAAGTATAATTATATAACTAAAGTAATATAGTTTTGTTTATATAAAAATTATTTACATCAAATTATTTTAATTTATTATTTTGATTATTATTATTTCAAATATGAAGTCTAATTATTTTACTTTTTATTTGATAAATTTTATGATCTAATAAATTTCAAATATTATTTAAATGGTAAATTAAATGAATCAATTTAAGAATAATATTTAATAAATAAATTATATATTCACTTAGTATTATTATAATAAAAAATTATTAAATATCTATTTTATAAATAAATTACCAAACACTTATTTATTATCCTTTCCCGTTATTGCAAGCACGAAGTCTGAAGTTGGCGCGGGCCCCAAAGATGTATGGGCCGCCGGCCCAGCCCCTTATTTTTCTTCTTTTCTTTCACTTATTAGCTTATACCAAAATTAATTTTAAAAAATAATCGTAACAGCAGGATTCAAATCTGCACAGATAAAGCCCATCAGATTTCAAGTCGGTCTCCTTAACCACTCGAGGAATTTGGTTCAAAAATCATTTATAATAGTAATATACATTTACAATTATCGGTTTTGGCGCCTAAACTAAATCGATTTTTGTACTTTAGAGCCCTAAGAACAGATCTTCCCCAAAAAATGGCTCATCTCTGAAACTTCCCTGAATTCTTCACTTCAGTCTCGTTGTTGTTTCGTTCATCGATTTGAGAAATGAGCGATTTCGCCGGAAAGATGAACATCGAGGAGCTCTTGTCTTACGGAAACGATTTGGTGGCTCTCTTGAAGGACCAGAAGGATGTTCAAACTTTGAATCAATGTCTCGATCATGTCAGGGTTCTTCGATCTTCCTGCGACGATGATTTCAGCACTGTTCACAGTTCGGTTGAAGGTCAATTCCTCTCTCTCTCTAGATCTAGAGCTAGGTTTCATTAGGAATTTTGAGATTTTGGAGTGGTTTCGTATGATTTGTGTAACGATTTGTTGAGTGTATCAGATTATGAGAAGAAAATTGAGGCGTGTAGGCAGAAAACGGAGGAGGCGAAAGCGAGAACGGTTGAAGATGTTGATATGGAAATTCTCGAAAAGGAGCTTGAAGAGGAACTTGGAACGGAGAATTTGCTCATGGAGGAGATTAGATGAGTATTAACATTAGATTTTGTTGTTAATTTCTTCATTTGATTGTTTGTTCTTGATGTATTTTTCTTTACCTGTTTTTCTTCAACACGCTTGTCACCAATGAAATTAATGAACTAGATCGACAAAGGATTGGTCTTCAAGAAACGAAGCAGGCAATGAAGAAACTTGAGCAACGAGAACTCAGGGCGCAGTAAGTGTATTTTCTATAATTGTGACTGCTAATTTAGAATCAATTTACCACCATCATGGCTAGTGGTTTAAGGTCTTGGTGTGTATAAGAGGTTATGGATTCAATTCACGGTGGCCACCTACCTAGAAATTAATTTTCTACAAGTTTTCTTGACATCCAAATAATGTAGGGTCAGGCGGTATGTCCCGTAATATTAGTTGATGCGTGCGCAAGCTGACCCGGATTAGGAAAAAAGTATCAATTTACTGATTCCGGTGAAATTTTCTGATTTCTTCATTTCATTAATGTGCAGTATGAAGTATTATATGATAAGCATAGTTTTTATGTATTTGTAGTTGGAAGTAAAACACCTTTATTTGCTCCTATCGATTGCTTATGGTAGTTAGGTTAGGGTAACAAGTTAGACGCTCCTTTGAAGATGGATGCTCATCTTTTAGAGTGACGAACGTTTTATAGTCTAATTTTGATGCATGATAGAGATAATGCCAACATATTTAATCTCCACATCTCAAAGATATAGAATCCCCCCATAAATCGTAATTTCCTTTCGTTTCTAAAATAATCAGCGTTATCTATTTCATTTTTACTTTGTTCTTCTAAAGTAACTTAGAATATCTCTTATGTGTTAATCATTATGGAATGGTCTAGCGATCAAGAAGAACTTTAAGTAACAAAGTGGTGATGAGTTCAATCCATGGTGATCATCTACTTACCTAGGAATGAATTTTCTACCGGTTTTTTGACATCTAAATGTTGTAGGGTCAAGTAGTATGTTCCGTGAAAATAGTCAAATTGGTGTAAGTTGGTTCAAAAAAATCTCATGGGTTGAAAACAAGAAATGTGTCTACAAGGTACACAATTTGTTAAAAGATTGGAGAGACTAGAGAGTAGAAACAAAGTTTCCAACAATTAATAAACAACACTACCAAGTATCAAAAGTTGTTAAAGTCATTATTTATAGTAACTAGAGCAACTTGCTAACTATGAAGCACGGACACGGACACGGACACGAACACGGACATAGATACGGGATACGGATACGACACGGTGATACGCCAATTTCTTAAAAACTAAGATACAGATACATTTGAGATACGACAATTTTACTAAAATAAAACGTATGAAATTGAATTTAGGTTAATTTTTTTCTTTTTATAATTTTACTAAATAAAACAAATGAAATTTAATTTAATTTTTGTAGCAATAAAATGTGTTCAATAAAATGAGAATAATGGGTTCGGCTCACAAAAATGAGTTTAATTTGGTGAATATAATGGGTTGGGCTCGTAAAAACGGCTTTTAAAAAATGCAAAAGCATTCTCACATATTCTGGTAGTTTCTTCTGCAAATCTTCCCGTGTCCAATATTAAAAAAAAATAAAAATATATCAGATACTTCAATTGACATATCTGATACGTATCTTAGGCATATCTTGTCGTACTGGTGTCCAAAACGTGTCTGATACAGATTCTCAGCCCAAAATGGTGTGTCTGTGCTTTATAGCCTGCTAATGCCTCCAAACCAGTTATTCTTGTAGATAGACTGATGGAGATGGATTTTCTTTTGTTTTTGGAAATCTAAAGATAATAATATCAGAAACTGAAAATCATTCCAGAACTGAGTTGTAAATAGTTGCTACTACCATGTCTCTTTTTAACTATAAGCTTCCTTGTATAAACTGAGTGGCTGTCAAAGATCCCTGATAACTCAAGTCTCAGTAATATTTAGTTGACATTAAATCCGATTGCTCTATATCTTCCAAATTGATGCATATATTTGTTTTTCTTGTAGGAGGGAGCTTTCTATGTATGCTTCAGTCACTGATATCATCCCAAACATGGACAATCAGTCTAAAATTTCTGGCCGTATCCTTTATCTGAATTTATACTCTTCTGTGCTATATGTATATATTTATATCCATGGCTATTACTTGACCTTAACGTCAATCGATTACAGATATTGTGAATAGAAAGAAACAGGTTGTGCAGAAGTTTGAATTGGATCCGACTAAGATGCCTGCTTTTGATATATGCAATGACATTTGGAATAGGATTGATTCCCCTTAGTACCAGCCATCAATTGTGAATTATCTGTTTGTTTTGTTATATATGTATGTTTAAAGGACTGGCTTCTAAAGTAGGTGTCGTTTGTGATAATTTTTTGCAAATCATATCTCCTTCGAGTTCGTCCTTGAAGATTTTCTAAGTTAAGGAATGCCCATCTATGTTAGGAACCAAGCCATGAAAATGGTAATGAAGTGTGCAGCATTGTTGCTCATCTTCATGAATATTTGATTCTCAATGGACAACTGACTTTGTATGCATTCCACTCATCTGAGTTTAATTTTAGAAACCTATTAGTCTGATCATGCTAGTTATTAAAAATGATTATGATATAATTTTTGCAAATCACGGTATGTTGTATCTAATTATGTTGTAGTTCAATGCAATATTGTACGATAATCACTCATTTGTTGAGCAACCAGAAAATGTATGAGCATTGTTCAGAATATGATATGGACAGAAAAACAGCCAAGAAACGCATCAGCCACCAGAGAGGAAGAAAAACAAGATCTAGCCATCATTTTTCCAATCATGAGATCAGATTCAATTTCCCCAAGTTTCAAGCTATGGAGTTCAGAATATCAGGTTCTATTATTTTTCCTTAATCTTTTTTAGAACTTTAATAGTTGAATTGGCCACTTGAATTGAATTCTCTTCCAACTCTCATGTGGAAGAAATGTGCTATGCTTGGTATATTATGAGTGATATAGTTTGCAATTTTTCAGTATGAGGAAAATATCAGATATTGACATGTTAACGAAGTTCTATACTATACACTACCTGAACAAAGCCAACATTATCATCAACACGAATGTGAACATTAACTAAGAATATTTTGTAATTGGGGTGAATTTCTAACAAAAAAAGGACGAAGCGCACAAGAAGGCATCGAAGAATGGAGAAGGGGGAACTGTCGGCTAGGATATAATTGAAGGCTACGTGTAAGTTAAAGGGAGGGCAAAGGGAAAACGATGTCGTTTTAGGATTGTCATACAGAATGTCCTTTGTTCTTTTGTAATGCTGGAGGAAACGAGGAAGCGGAAGGAGGGCAAGCGAAGAGTGGGGGGGTCTTGTGTGCAATCATTTCCAACGTCAATGAAGGGCAATTTCATTGTCGAATAATCGAGTTGATGGGTAGTGCACGGTCTCTGTTGGCGTGAGTGAAGTGCAAGCTATTTTTTTTTAAACAAAGATAACCACGTCCGTTCCTAGACCAAGCATCGAGAGACATTGAAGGAGTACTGTCACAGCTGAGTCTCGAACTTGGGACCTTGAGAGGAGCGTACCCTCAAAGTCCAAATCTTCAACCACTGTGCCACCTCTTGGGGACAACTGCGAGCTATTGGTTTTTGGGTTTGTTACTTGGGGTAGACAAGAGGGGAAACTTGAAACGAAATCTTCTTTTGCATAGTGGTTTACATAAAGGACCGATGCAAAGAAAATCAACCTCAAACAAAATGGAATGTGGATTCTCTTCTACAACAATAAATAAATAAATAACTAAAAATTGAGAGCAGAGAACGAAAACAAATTGAGACTAGAGAATGAAAAAGAAATCCATCCATTGAAAGAGGAAAATAGAGAAAGTGGTAGCTTTTCCGCATAAACGCACCCTAAATTAAATGGCAGATAGAGAGAAAGTCATGGGGTGAATGTGAAAGTAAATGGAACATGTTTGAGGAACCTTTGGGCTATAATACCCATTGTGTATTTTTTTTTTATTTGTTTACTATAGGTGGATAAATTTATATTGCTTAGAAGTGTCAAGGTTAGGTTGAATTGTAAATGGGGATCCATGAAGCAGGAAACGAAAACTTTTGTCGATAGAATGAAAGGGACTTAAGTATGATCTGAACTTGTAATAGTGTTAAGTATCAAATCGATTCCTAAGGCAAAGAACAAATGAAGCAAGCAGGTTCAGAGAATCCCAGTTGAAATGTATAAGCCCATATAATTGGACTTTTGCCGGCCCAACCCACTAACTCCGACATATTTGACCCGGCACATACTCCAACGGCAATAAAATAAAACTCACACCGACCTTCAATTTAAATATTTCCAAAACTCCCCACGTGTCGAACGATCATTGGATTCCCATCCGACATATTTACAAAAATACGTGTAACCTTAAAATAGCCTCCTTTTATCACTTGGATCCATGCCCTCCCCAAGTTTCTGCTTTTATATATAAAATAACAATCAAAGTTCCATAGTGATCGAAACCTTAATCCGAAAACAATGGAAGACACAGTTGCAGAAAAACAACGAGGGAGTGACGAAGAAGATGAGAAGTCGAGTGGGTTTCTGAGAAATTGTATCTCAAACATGGCTTCTGGAGAAGAAAATGGGGAAGAGAAAGAAGAAAAGGGACAAAAAGAAAGTGGGTTTCTCAAGAATTTCATGTCCAACATGGTCTCTGGAGATGTAGCTGAAGAACAGACAAATGGGTTTATGAAGAATTTCATGTCCAATGGAGCATCTGCAGAGGAAAATGGAAAAGAAGAACAAGAAAAGAAGAAAAGTGGGTTTCTGAAGAATTTCATTTCAAATATGGTGTATGCAGAGGAAGGCGAAGAAGAAGAAAAGGAAGATGGTGGAATTGTAAGGAATGTTATGGTTCCTCAAGGGGAAAGCCACGATACTGGCTGTTCCGAGTCGGTCCGAGAATATGGTGGCAATGGCGGTGGCGGTGGCAGTGGCGGTGATGGGAGAGGAGGTGGCATTATAGATAACATAGTTTCTCACTTGCCTGCTTCACTTCAAGGTCGGTATTTTTTATAAGTTTACATTTTTTAACCCCGCAAAAGGAAAAAAAAACATGGAAATTTGTACTATAGCATCTTAATTATAGGAACTCTTGTTTCTTAATATAATAAATTGCAAAAAAAAAGAAAATTCAAAATTCAAAAATAGAAATATTGGGACTTGAACCATGGAGCATGAACTAAAATTAAAAATAAGGTGGGAGACCCCACCACTACACCACAGCCATCTATAATAATCTCTGTGAAACGCGAAATTATATAACATAACAAATTATTGCGTTTGAGAAAAAAAAAAAAAGAACGGACCAATGGAAACAGGTTTTAATAGTTTCTCATTTTTTTCATATAATTTGAGAAATGTTTCTCATATTTTTTTGAACAAGAAACAGGAACAGTTATCAAACAAAACTGTTTCTCAATAAATAAGAAACAGGAACGAAAAATAGGAAACATGAATGTTATCAAACAAGCCCTTATATTTCAGATTTTGTTTTAGTTTTTGATGGCATGATTGAAGCTGAAAAATTCCCAAAAAAAACTAGTGATTAAAATTTAGAATTTTCTCATGAATGAAACAGGTGATGCAGTGACAACAACGGATGAAGCTACAATTCTAATTCATTCCATCATCCATGAATGAAACTTTTTGGTTTTGTTTTGTTTTGTTTTGTTTTTGTGTTCATATGTCATTCCCATAGCTTTTGTTTTTTGGTTGATAGGGTTTTAAGTTGTTTTTAGTCTTCATTGTATTGGTTGTGTACTCATTTTTTTAGACAAGAGTACAATGGTATGTGATATTTGATTTGATTATCAAATTGTAGCTCAATCGACTTAATGGATTCAATGTGTCGTTAGATGTAACAAATTGATATCAAATTGTGTTAAAGAGTTTCTGAATGTAAGGGCATTCTTTGTTTGGACTAGTTTGAATGTAGTGGTTGAATGTTTTGTTTGGATGAGAGGTTTTTACAAAGTCATGTTTGGATTTAAAAATAAGTTGTGTTCGAGGTAGGAGCAAAAAATTGTTTGTACCCTTAATTTTTTTCTTTATCCATGCATCCCCTAAATTATTATTATGATTCATTTTTTCTCTTTGATTTGGATCGAAAGTTGATTTATTTATTTTTATTTTTATTGAAATCTTGAAATTTGAGTTTTGCTCTATTATATTCGGAGTAATTACGTCCATCCTTTACTAGTTTAGTATTGAAGGAATGGAGATGTGGGATGACTATAATTTAATATCACATGTGAGTTTAGTATTAAAGATGATGAATTTCTTCTTCTTTTTTATATTTTTACTGGAAAAATAGAAGAGTTCAAAACTCATAATTATTAATTTAGATGTTTGTTTACTAGATAACAAAAATACCTAATGTTGAGTATGCATAAAAAAAAATCAAAATTATATGCTTTACTAGTTTGAGAAAAAGTGGGTACCGATAAATAATCGTTGATTATCTTAATGAGTGGTATTCATTTCAATTCTACTATTATAAATTTGATCTTGTTCGATATTTGACTCTCATATTATTTGAGACTAGTAATATCCTCTCTACATAGAGTTTGTTGTTTTCTTCCCTCAATTTGTATGCACTCAAACAAACAAAAAAGCCATCAAGTTTGAAAGACAAGCACATTGCTAATAAAGTTTATCAAGTTAAATGTTACTTTTAAGAAAGTTTAATACAAAAAATGTATTATTACAATAGTTTAAATGTGATCTTGAAGCATAAAACTTACCAAAAAAAAAGGGGAGTCACCATGCTTGGATATGAGTTGGCCTATAACCATTCATTGACCATTTTGATGAGTAATGGTATTAGAGATGAGATCTAACAAGTTACCAAATAAATAAGTATGATATAGATGCAACAATTAAAGTTACTAAAAAGGGAAGTGGAAATCAATATGGTTTGAAAAAAATAAAAGAGGAGGAATTATGGTTTACCATCACAGTAGTTGAGGTCATCAAAATTGTTATTTAAAACTAACAAAATAATGTTAAAGTGGCTCCATCAAGCACAAAAGAAAGGAAGTGTGACAGTATTCTATCCCCTCAAATGACATCTTTGGGCATGGTCTCAACTTCATTCTCCATTTTGCCCCCAATCCACCCTACAAAGATGGGGGCATTGATGGAATTTGATGAGATGTTTGAAGTATATATGCCAATGGATTTGAGCATAAGTGACTATGATCCATCCATCATCTCATGCTTGGCCTACCCTAACCTAACCTAAAAGGGCTCTTATCTTAGGGAGAAAAATTGTTTTTGAAGTTTGTGTTTCCTACCCTTTTCAATAACACATGTGGAGACGATATTAGGAATGATGTTTAGAATTGATTTCTGTAATAAAATATTGTTTCACCAACATTTGAGATTCGAATACATAACTAAAATGTAATATCATTAGAGTAGTACTTCTTTTTATTGTAACAAAATATTGTAAGACTCGTGTTACAATTTTCATTTATCTTCTCATACAAGCAGTATTATGTATTCTTCATTTGAATAACTCAAAAAAAAAAAAAAAAAATCAAAGTATTCTTCATTATTCAAAATTTATCTTACATTTAATTACATGAGTTCATTATATCAAAGTGTAACTCATGGTGTAAAATTAGTAAAAGGGTCCAAGTTGTCACAAACTCAATTCTTCGAAGTGGCTCATTGGATTTACATACAATTGAGGTTGACTTTGAGTTTACTAAACCTTAAAAGTCACATTTCAACTTGTCAAAAATATCTAGACATTCTTATCCAAAGTAAAGTGTCGGAAAAATCCTAGCCATATATTTTACTTGATCACTAAGGCAAATTTTGGACCATTGGATGATACTAGGAGTCCAAGTTTATGGAGACTATAAATAGGTTATGCCATTTGTTGGCAAACCATCTCAAATCATCCCAAGACTTCCCACATCTAAAAGTGAGGTTGTGAGATAAAATAGAGAGTGTTTCTCCTTGTAATAAAGCTTATTGTTTCTTTGTAGAGAGAAGGTTTGTAACTCCTATTTTATAATAAACTTCTTCTATCCTTGCCCGTGGTTTTTACCCTAATTTTTTTAGGGGTTTTCCACGTAAAATCACTGTGTCATTTTTTCTCTTCTTCCTCTTCATTATTATTGTAAACTTCAATCTCTTTTTAGCTGCGACCCTGCTCTATGGTGTAAACAATTATAACATATATATATATATATATATATATTAGCTTGTAATGTGTGTGTTTGGCTAATAGCATCCAAATCTATCTTTTTCGTCTTCAATAAACCTAATCTCAAATCATATATGCTTCTTCATTGGCTTTCCATCATTCTTGCTCCAATCTCACATTATGACATTTTCAACCGTTTGTCAACAGAAGTAGAATTCTAATGATATATTGTACGATTTAATAATCTAGAGGTCGCAAGTTTGAACTTTCCAAATATTTTTTAACTAAAAAAAAAATTGAATAATAAAATATTGAGAGCCTGTAAGAATTTATTGAGAATAATAAAATAGTCATAAAATTATTAAAGAATGCATTCATTATAGAGACAAAAGGACCCTTCTGATAAAGGAACGCAAGTATCCACATGATGGGTTTGAAGAAAAAAAGATAGACATGCATAGAGAGTACACAAAGAAAAGCCAAAATTTTCTGACCCTATAAAATTTGATTGTCAAAGAAATCGGCACGAAACTAATTCCTAAATACGTGACTATCATGGATTGAATTTATTGCTACTTAGTTCTCCGGCGTGTTATTAAGCATTGTTGAGAATTTGCGAAATGATGAGGAAGTTCAAAACCCACCGTAGGAGGCATTTTTCTTGGCTTCTCTCTTGCAGATTTGCGAGATCGAATCGAACCAATAACGAGCAGCAGCAGCGTGTACAAAGGTATGATTGAAAACCTCTTCTTCTTTCTTCTTTCTTTCTCTCTTCTCTCTTTTCGGTGAAGAACAAGGAGAAACACTCAAGAAAGTGCGAGAAAGTAAAGAGATAGAGAAGGGATTGAGAGAGTTGACACAAGATGTAAGTGGTTGACCCAAAATCGGGCTAATCCACTATGAAAATGAAGATTCAAATAGTATTTACTATGGGGTTTCTCAAGAACACAAATGGATTTCTTGGAGCTCTCAAACTACAATCTTAAATCTGGAATTTTCTCTAAAGATCTGAAGAAAAAAAAACTGTATAACGTCTCCCTAAACCGTTCTACCTACTGATCCTTATATAGAGCAGTTGTTGCAACAAACCTGCAACTAACTTTCTGTGACGGATCCTAATACAGTATAGAAACTACGGTATAGTTAAAGACTATTTTTGCTTGATTCAACTCCGTAAACTAAATGAAGATTGTATGTATAGAACATCCTATTACAACTGATCTTGATTTACAAATCTCCACCTTTGATTAATCAAAACCAGTCTCTTGCCCTTTTGAAAAAAGAAACTTACCCATTTTCTGGCAACTCAAACCCTAGAAGCTCCAAGCAGTGTTCAAACTTCTGTCTTGGTAAGGGTTTGGTCAGCATATAAGAGGCATTCTCTGATGTGTGAACTTTGCAGACTTCAATCAAACCTTTTTGTATCTCATCTCTAATGAAGTGGTATTTGATATCTACATGCTTTGTCCTGTTGTGGAATTGCTGGTTCTTTGATAAGTATATTGCACTCTGGTTGTCACAATATATCTTCACTGAAGCTTTATTGTACCCTAGGTCTTGGAGAAGACCACTTAGCCACAATCCTTCTTTGATTGCTTCAGTGAGAGTTATGAATTCAGCTTCTGTTGTGGATAAAGCCACGACTGTCTGAAGATTAGCTTTCTAGCTTAGCACATTTCCACCAAGTAAAAAGACATATCCTAATAAAGACCTTCTTCTATCAAGGTCTTCTGCATAATCAGAATCTACGAAACCATACAGATTAGTAGAGTATGTATTTCTGTATTTATATACCCGTTTAGAATATACAATACTTTTCAAGTACCGTATACTTCATTTTATGGCTTCCCAATGTCTTTTTCCAGGATTAGACATGTACCTACTTACCAAGCTTGATGCATAAGATAAATCTGGTCTAGTAGAGATCATTAGATACATAAGGCTGCCAACAGTTTGTGAGTAAGGAGTTTTAGACATATATCGTATATGCTCATATTCATTCTCCTTTGGTGAATTCTCTTTAGAGAGTTTGAAATGTTGTGCTATTGGAGTAGTAACAGCCTTAGCATTCTCTAAATTGAATTTGCTCAGAATCTTCTTGCAATAAGTAACTTGACTTATGCTAAGAGTTCTTTTGGACCTATCTCTTTGAACCTCAATACCCAAGATTCTGTTACATTCTCCAAGATCTTTCATATCAAATTCTTTGCTAAGTAAAGTCTTGGCATGTTTAAGATCCCCTTTTGACTTGCTAGCAATTAACATATCATCCACATATAGCAACAAAAACATGACAGTACCGTATGCAACAGAATTTATGTAAACACAATCATCATATGAACTTTTAGAAAATCCTATTTTTGAAATGTATTTATCAAACCTTTGATACCAGCATCTAGGTAGTTTTAAGCCATATATAGATTTATTTAGGAGACAATATAGGTCTCTTTTACCTTTAACCTCATGGCCTTTAGGTTGTGTCATGTAGATAGTTTCATCTAAATTTCCATGCAAGAAGGCAGTTTTAACATCAAGTTGATCGAGTTCTAGATTATGTAAAGCAATTAAAGTAAGCAACATTCTAATAGACGTATGTTTAACTACGGGAGAAAAACATTCAGTATAATCTATACCCTCCCTTTGAGTAAACCCTTTTGCCACTAGTCTAGCTTTATACCTCAGATCTAGAACACCTTGAATACCTTCTTTTATTTTATAGATCCATTTACATGCAATAGGTCTACAACCTTTAGGTAGAGGAACCAATTTCCAAGTGTCATTTTCTTTTAAAGAGTTCATTTCTTCATTCATTGCATTTATCCACTTAGGTGCTTCTAAACAATTAATAGCATCTTCAAAAGTAATTGGTTCATTTTCACTAAGGGAACTAGCTACATTTAGTGCTAGATTTATACAATCAGTATTTTCAATACATTCTGTATTATCTGTACTGTCTGTAACAATACAGTCTGCATCTGCATACCTAGAAGGTTGTCTAATTGTTCACCTTTATCTATCTCTAGCAAGGGAATAATTTCTTAGGTTTGCAGGGTTGGCTTCTACCTCTTCTTCATCATTAGACTCATTAACTTGAGTATTAGAAGTTCCCGTAGGTAGCTCCACATCAAACTGTATATTATTAGGCACTTGTTATGTATTATACAAGACTGTATTAGAGTTAGAAGGTATTTTTTTTATGCATAAACATTTCATGTTCTCTAAAGACAACATCTCTACTGTTTACACACTTCTTTTCTATAGGATGCCAAAGTCTATAACCTTTTACCCCTTCGATGAAACCTACAAACATACATTTAGTAGCTCTAGGTTTTAACTTTTCCTATACTTTGATGAACGTACCCAACACACCAAAAAACCTTTATATTATCTAAGTTAGGTGGATGTTTGGTCCATTTTTCTTCAGGAGTTAGGAAATTAAGAGAAGTGTGAGGACATTTATTAAGAGTATATACTGTATAAGATACTGCCTCAACCCAAAACCTTTCAGGAACCATAGAATCAGATAAATGACATCTTACCCTATCCATTATAGTTCTATTAAGTCTTTCAGCTATTCCATTTTGTTGAGGTGTATATCTAACAGTTCAATGACTTTTTATCCCATTAAGTTTACAAAATTGGTTAAATTCTTCTCCATAATACTCTTAGCCATTGTCTGTCCTAAGCAACTTAACTTTCTTAGAAGTTTTAGTTTCACTAAGGCTTTCCATTCCTTAAACTTTTCTAGTGCTTGATCTTTAGTTTTCAGAAAATAGACCCAACTTCTTCTAGAATATCATCTATGAAAGAAATAAAATACCTAGCTCCACCTATGGATGGTATTTTTGTTGGTCCCCAAAGATCCGAGTGCACATAGTCTAGAATTTCCTTTGTTGTATGTTGTCCCTTTGTGAAGCTTTGTCTTGTGAATTTACCTACTGTATAATGCTCACAAAACATATCAGTACAAAGACTTTTAGGCAATAAGCCCTGTTTGGGGAGTTCAATTAAACCTTTAAAACTAATGTGGGATAACCTTTTATGCCATATTTCACTTTCTGTAAGCTCATTATTAGTAACAACTAGGGCCGATCACAGAACTTCAATGTTATGTATAACATATACCCCATTTTGTTTAATACCTGTCAATACCGTATGGTGATCTTTAACAACTTCTAGAGTTCCTTCAGATTCTTTATACGAACAGCCTATTGAGTCTAGCATACCCAATGAGATTAAATTTCTCTTGAGTTTTGGAACATGTCTTATATTCCTTAGAAGTTTGGTAGAACCATCTTCAAGTTTGAGTGAGACTGAACCTATCCCGTCAACTTGACAAGAATGATTATTACCCATGTATACAGTACCACCATTCCATTCTTTATAAGTGGTAAACCACTCTTTACTTAGAGTCATATGAAAAGAACAACCAGAGTCAATAACCCAATTTTGTC
This sequence comes from Sicyos edulis, assembly GCA_036507275.1. Taxonomy (NCBI): domain Eukaryota; kingdom Viridiplantae; phylum Streptophyta; class Magnoliopsida; order Cucurbitales; family Cucurbitaceae; genus Sicyos; species Sicyos edulis. Next base: position 6,207,550 of record CM071859.1, on the reverse strand, counting down.
TGGTTTTCTGACCTACTGTAGTTTTACCTACCGTATCGGCACATACCATAGTAATACCTACCGTATTGGCGCAGTCACACTTGCAGCTAATGCATCCGAGTATTGAAAGGTATTTTCTCCAACAGAGGCATCATCTTGTTGTTTTCCTTTCTTCTTTTCGTCGTTCTTTTTCTGTAAAGACCAACATTCTTCTCATCGATGTCCAAGCTTGTGACAATAGTTGCACTTTGGCTTCGGTTTAGTCTTGTCCTTTCCACCTTTAGGTGCTTTTCCATGGAATTTTCCCTTTTCTTTTGAGAACAAACCTTCAGCTGGTTGTGTTTCTTTCTTCACACTTTGCATTTCAATTTCCTTGGTCCTTAGAGTAGAAATTGTACCGTTTGTTGTGACTGAATCTCTTCCATATTTTAATACGGTTTTAACATCTTTGTAAGTGTTTGGAAGTGAATTCAGTAACACAAACGCCATGTTATCATCTCCAATGGTTTCTCCAAGATTTTTGAAATCAGTAGTGATCTTCTTGAACTCATCAAGATTTTGTGAAAGGGTTTTCGATGTACTCATCTTGAAAGGAAAGAATATTTCTCTACAGTACATCTTGTTCGGTAGATCTTTAGTCGCGTAAATTTTTTCCAACTTTGTCAACATCTTGTATGCCGAATCTTGATCAATAACCTATCTTAACACATTGTCACTTAGGTTTAGAACCAAAGTTCCATGTGCCGCTAATTCCATAGTCTCTTTGTCATCTTCGAACATAGAGCTAGGAAGAGTTGATGGATCCAAAATGGCCTTGTGAGCCTTTTGCTGCCCTAACAGAGCCTTAACTTTCGCTTTCTATAAAGAAAAGTCTCCAGTTCCACCAAACTTTTCGATGTAATACCTTGTAGTAGCCATTATACCGTCTGACAGAAAATAACAATACTGTCTGGAAATCAAGAACAGATTCAAGAAACCACTTACTTGAACTTTCTTGGACGATTTGATCTGGTTTTCCTGCTCTAGTCCTTCTGCTCTAGTTCTCCCGCTCTGATACCAATTGTTGAGAATTTGCGAAATGATGAGGAATTCCAAAACCCACTGTAGGAGGCGTTTTTCTTGGCTTATCTTGTGCGGATTTGCGAGATCGAATCGAACCAATAACGAGCAGCAGCGTATACAAAGGTATGATCGAAAACCTCTTCTTCTTTCTTCTTTCTTCTTTCTTCTTTCTTTCTCTCTTCTCTCTGTTCGGTGAAGAACAAGGAGAAACACTCAAGAACGTGCGGGAAAGTAAAGAGATTGAGAAGGCATTGAGAGAGTTGACACAAGATGTTAGTGGTTCACCCAAAATCGGGCTAATCCACTATGAAGAGTAGGGGTGAAAAGAAAATCCAAAAACCGAATGAACCGAACCGATCCAGTGGATCGATTCGATTTTTTAGAAATGTACTGGAATTATCGATTTAAAAGTACATAAAATGGAATTTTTATTGGTTCGGTTTGGTTTCATAAGAAAAAACCAATTAAAAATCGAACAGAACCGACTATATAATCAACAACTTAAAAACCCTAAAAATCCTTTATTCATTCAGCAATTCTGTCGCCGAAAAAACTCTATTCGACTTCCCCATCTTCTTCTCGCCTCTCATCTCTTCTGTCTTCTTCTATTTGCCTGCTAAATCTCCTTCCCCGGCCATGGTAGCAAGCAACAACCTCTCTTCCTGTTTCATCTTCTTCATCACACTCATTTTCTTATATGTTTCAACCTCTCTTCTTTTTCTGATTTTATAACAATTTGATCTAAATGCCTCGATTAGTTTTTCGTGGAGAGCACCATTGAACAATAAAACCGTGTGCAATGATGAAGCAAGTTCGATTTCTTTGAGGTTTTCAAGCTTTTGCTGGATTTTGATATTTGTTTTGCCAAGTATTAGAGTGGAAACAATGGATTTTGATCATTACTCTTCAGTTGAAGAAACTTCTACTCTTCATCTTCTTAGTTCGCTTTTCTTCTTGCCTCTTCAACCGCTACAAATTTGAAGGTTTGCTTTCTCCCCTTTCTATTTTTTCATTTAATTTTATAATACATATAATTTTCCCCAAATTTAATTTTGATAGTGTCCAGTTTAGTTTTTGTTTCTGGAATAGCTTCAATTTCTTCATTTGTTTCTTCTTCTTAACTATGGCAACATTTTCTTACTTTTGTTAGGATACCAGAGATTACATATTTACCGCAAAGTATTTTAAAAAAGAACCAAACATATTCACCATGAAATTGCTTTTTCTTCAATTCATTTTTATTTTTGTATTCTCTGATTTATTAAATTCTTAAACATTGAACTAAAAGATCCTAAACATTCAACTAAAAAAGCACACAACATTGAGTAAAAAAATTGAAAAAAAATTAAATTCCCAAAACCGAAAACCGATCCAAAACCAAACCAATTCAAAACCGATCCAATGGTTTTATACTTGTTGGACATTGGATCGGATCCATTTTTGAAAAATCAAAGATAACGGATCGGTTGTCGGTTTGGCACAAAACCGACCAAAACCGAACCGAAATCACCCCTAGTGAAGAGCAAGATTCAAATAGTATTTACTATGGAGTTTCTCAATAACACAAATGGGTTTCTTGGAGCTCTCAAACTACAATCTTAAATCTGGAATTTTCTCTAAAGATCTGAAAAAACTGCATAACTTCTCCCTAAACCGTTCTACCTACTGATCCTTATATAAAGAAGTTGTTGCAACAAACCTGCAACTAACTTTCTGTTACGGATCCTAGTACAGTATAGAAACTACGGTATAGTTAAAGACTATTTTTCTTGATTCAACTCCCTAAACTAAACGAAGACAGTATGTATAGAACATCCTGTTACAACTTATCTTGATTTACAAGCATTGATCAAACCTATAATAGTTACTTGTTTGGTGTATTTTAATGGAGAGAATCTAGGTGTAAATGATAGAATAAGAAAGCAAAATTCAAACTCATAAACTCATATTAATTTTGGTGTTCATGGTATTTTGTGTTTTTTTTAGTTCAATAAAAATAACAGTGAAGATTCAAACTCATAACCTCTTAATCACGAACACACTTATAATTATTGAATTATAGCTCTTGTGTCTAATCCTTCTTGGTTTTCACTGTTTTTGGAACTTGTATATTTAAAAGGAGTTTGGTTGGAGAGTAGAGCTTAAAGATGAAGAATAAAAAGAAATTGAGATTATGGGGTGATTTCAAATGATCATTCTTTCTCAGAGTGAACTTAAGGCTTCTCCATAAGCCTAAAGGTAATCTCTTTCTCTTCATCTCTATCAAAATCTCTGTTACGTTATTACTTAGTCGGAAGTTTCACTGTCTAATCAGTGAACAATTTGTTTTCTCTGACCAAGAACGTAGTTAACATGATGTTAGTAAACTAAGTAAATCACTATGGCCCTGTTTGATAATCATTTTGTTTTTCGTTTTTTGTTTATGAAATTTAAGCCAACAACAACTAGGGATGCAACAAAAAATCAAAAAACCGAACCGAACCAATCCAATCCAATGGATCGGTTTTTTAGCTCAAAATTGGACATATCGGTTTGTAATTTGAAATAACCGAAAATATTGGATCGGTTCCGGTTTTCATTTTAAAAAACCGATCCAAACCGAATATATATATATATATATTGTCAATAATTCATATAAAGTAATCTTCTTTCCATTAATATTTCTTTAATTCACACCTATTTCAAGTAAAAAATATCCTTAAATAATTTTAAATAAGTTAAAAATACTTCTAACATTTTAAAAAATAGTTGTTTATGAGAATGTTGTTTTTATATGAGAAATATTGTTTTTGATATATTAAAAAAAATTGGACATTGGATTGAATCGGATCCATTTTTGGACATTGAAAAGCTGAACCAATTGTTCTATACTTTATTGGACATTGGATCGAATCCATTTTTTGAAAACCGAAGATATTGGTTCGGTTGTCGGTTTGGTACAAAACCGACAAAAACCGAACCGAAATCACCCCTAACAACAACTACCTCACTATACCTTTTTTTTCTTATTTGGATATCTACATCTTATCTATCTTTTAATAAACAAAACCAATATTTGTAAACAAAAAAAAGTAGCTTCCAAAAACTTGTTTTTGTTTTTGAAATTTGGTTAGTATTCTCCTACTTTCTTAAAGAAAGATGGATACATTGTAAAAAAGATGGAGCACATGATAGGAAATTTGTGTAGAAATAAACTTAAATTTCATAAACCAAAAACAAAAAACCAAATGGTTATCAAACAGGGCCTATATTATTTATTTTGCGTTCGTGTTTAATTTTTTATTGTCGTTCCATTTATAAATCGCAGGCAATGAAAATTATGGGCTAGTGGGTCTCTACAAAGACATAGAATCTTGTGGAGTGTACAGAGATATCAAAGTTATGTGGGATATGATTCAATCATGTTCTCAACATTCAACTCATAATAATACCTTCACATTGAAATTATTCTGCTTTCAGCCAACTTGAAAACAAAAACAATCTGTTTTTATTTACTTCTCTCTGCACAGCAATACCACAGAATGCTCATATATCACTTTTGGGATATCCTTAAAGCTAGTCTTTGATTGAGAAGGGCTTTACGATCGATACCCGATTTTTCGATTTTTTTCGTCAAAATTTGGTGATGTTCTTGATCTGCAATACAAGTTTGGTTCTTGTTGGTTTTTCCCATCAGTTGAAAATGGCACAACTGTTTGGTTTTAGTCTGTTTTTTTTGGTGTGTTGATGGTCTGGTTTTTGAGCCATTTGTTTTGCAGATACTACATTGGACAAGGATGTAATGCCAAAAGCTTGTTTTTGAGAAAAAAAAAATACCGTAATCATTTGATTTTTTGTTTTTAGTTTTAGAAATTTAAACTTTTAATTATTCAAATTATCTACCTATGATTTCATATTCTTTAAGGAAGCATGTGAGGAGTAGTTGTAGACTTAAATTTCAAAAATTAAGGCCTCGTTTGATAACTATTTTATTTTTTGTTTATGAAATTTAAGCCTATTTCTACTCAAATTTCTTATCATGTGCTTCATCTTTCCTACAATATATCCATCTTTTCTTAAAAAAGTAGGTGCATACTAGCTAAATTTTAAAAACAAAAGCAAGCTTTTGAAAGCTACTTTTTTTGTTTCTAAATTTTAGTTTTGTTTATCAAACGGTGGTTAAGGCTCCGTTTGATAACCATTTCATTTTTTGTTTTTTATTTTTATTTTTAATTTTTTGAAAACAAGTTTGTTTGATAACCAATTTTGATTTTTGTTTTTAAAATTTTAAAACGGTTTTAATTAAATTATTACAAAAAATTTAAAAACTAAAAAAAAAACTTTTAAAAACAAGTTTTTATTTTCGCTTTTAAAAAAGTATGAAAATATCAAGAATAAAAACTAAAAAACTAAAAACATCAAAATAAAATGTGATATTTGAAAACAAAAAACAGTTATCAAACATGTTTTTTAGTTTTTAATTTTTATAAACAGAAAACTAAAACCGATTATCAAATGTTATGCTTTTTAGTTTTTTAAATAAAAAATTAGAAGCCAACAATGAAAAACTAAAACAAAAAACAAAATGATTATCAAACGGGACCTAAAGATATCAAATAGAATTTTAAAAGTTAAACTTTAATGATTGATATATGAATCTTACTAATTGCAATTAGAAAAAATAACCACTAGTTTGATAATTATAACCGTAGGTTATAATTGATTCGATTAGTAAAGATATTGTTACTCTGGTCAAAAGGTTGGAAGTTCGAATCTTCATAATTGGGCTATGAACTCCAAGATGAGAAGTCGGCAGTTGCTCAGCAACACTAGTGTATACACAATGACTAGAGGTCTTTGGGTTCGAGTCTCCCTACTCTTAATTGTAATCTAAAAAAAAAAACTCCGAGATGAAAAAAAAGAGAGTAAAATCTCCACAAAATAGACAAGTTTGATTCTTTTCAGATAAATGATAACTAAGTTCAATTCTAAAACCATGTCTCATTCAACTTTTTTTTGTACAAGCCCGGAATTATTCTCAACAAATATCATGAACAAAGATGAAAAAAGTTGGAATCAACATGAATGAAATATGTATCTCAAAGACCAGAAAAGGTTTTAGCATTCTTCTTATGAAGATCAGAAAATGTGGTAACAAATTCTATATATCAATTCATAGATGTCCATGGGACGGGACCGAGCCAGAGAATGACTTCACTGTCCCGTCCTCATCCCAGTCACCAAATACAATTTTAATCAATAATGTTACCAATAATTTTCAATTAGTGCATATATAATATTTAATCAATTTTACAAATAGTTTTTAATTAGTGGCAGATAATTTTGAATCAATAGACGATGAAAGGTAGAATTGGAATATATAAAATATACACTAAATTTTGCTATTGATGATTTTTTTGAAAAAAAAATATTATAATTAAAATAGGCAATTAAAAAGTTGCTACGTACAGAAGATTTCTTTAAATTATTGTTATTTAAAGATAATATAAACTCACTCTTAAATAAGTTTGTGTTAAAAATAAAATAAAATTCCTATAAACAAAATTTAGTATAAATACGAACAAATTATCCATTTATCTCCTCGTCTTCTAGCATGTAGTTCTAGTCACAATTTTTTTAAAAAAGAAATTATACTGGATAGTTTATTCACACAAAATAGTTATAAAATACAAGCAAATTTTAATATATTTGCATAAAAAATTATTAGTACTTATTGATATTTGTATATTGTATTATAAATATCAATTAATATCAATAATATTATAAGAAAGTATATGACGATATCCATTAATACTTTTTCGGAAATAAGGTAACTAGGCTCGTTCCTAGGCCAGGCACCGGAGACATCGAAAGAGTAATGTCATAAGAAAGATTCGAATTCAAGACCTTGAGGGGAGCATACCCTCAAAGCCCGATATGCATTAATACTAATGACTATATTTACTATTTTTATAATTATTTTATAAATTTAACTAATGTTATAAGGTTTTCTTTTTTTAAATTCAATAATATTTTTGAAAGTTAGAAAAACTCAAATTTGTAACTTTTGATAGAGCTCTGCTCTAGTTTGTCCTATCTAGCCATCATATTGAACCATATGCCGAGATTTAATTATAACAGGATCTGCATATATGAAATGAATGCAAATTAATGTTAAAAAATAATAATAGGTGCAATGTAAGTTTTATTTTTATATATAATGTATAATTATGCTGCTAATATCGTCATGTCCTTTAGAATTTTTCAATGGCCTTTCCACTATGAAAAGGGCCATTGCCTATCTTTCAAAAAAAGGGCCATTGCCTATTGGTGACTTCCAAGTAATCAATCATGGATTGCTAAGTTAAATAATTATTATTATTAAAAAAAAAAAAAAAAAAATCGTTTTTTTTTTAATACATCTTGGGAGAGGGGGACAATACCGATTCTCGGGCTCGAACCTGTGATGTTGGTGTTGAACTAATTTACAACCAAACACTGAAACCATTGTCTATTAACACATTAAGTAATTCGTTATATTTTTAAATTCAAACATGTGAGAGATTTAAACTTATTATCAATTAATTACTAGTTTGATGTCCTAATTCTTATTATTAGTGATTCTAACTTTTATTAGAATTTCAAAATTTTAGATCTTTCAATCATATTTTTAAGGCGGCATTTTGACCTATCTAGTTGGACTAAAAAAGGGTAGGGAAGATCCCTTCATTGGCCTATCGAGTTAAAATAATTTGGTCAAGTTATAATATCTCGGCGAGTAATCCATGCTCCCAAAAAATAATCAAGCATCTTCGTTATATTTGTCATTTTATGTTTCGTTTTTCTTTTCATTTCCTCTGTTTATCTTTATCTTTAGTGAACATTCTATTCTTTGAAAATTCTTACGCTGTTCCACATTAAAAAGATGAAGAATCCTCAACTTCATTATAAAATATGTAGACTACTTTTATTATCATCAATTGATTTTTGAGATGAAATCTAATACTATTTAATAATCTCACTAAAATGGCATATATACAAAAAAGTTCATTAAAAAATCAACAAAAAAAAGTCCTTGTAACTAGTTACTAGTAAGTTTCTCATACCCAAAAGAAATTTATGGCAAAAACATCAATTAGTTTTGCCATTTTTTAGTTTCAAATTTCTTTAAAAGTGACAGGTCAAACTTTATATTTTATTTTGATTCTTACCAAAAATTGTTATTAACGTGAGTCGTTTGTATTGTATTTAATAGAAATCTTTGATCTCATATTTCCAAATTTGATATCTTAGACCATGTGTTTCTAAATCAAATATGGTGTTTATATTTGTTGTCGGTAAATTATAAGATGCATATATGATTGTTTTTTAACGCAACAAGAAAATTTTAAAAAGAGAAATAAAAATATAATCTATACATAAATGAAAAGTTTAGGAAGTGATGTTTTTTTAAGTGAGAAAAAGTTATAAGAAAAAACATTATTTGAAGAGTTAATGTCGTGAAGAAAAAACAATAGATGAAAACAATGGTTAAAATATAGTAACTAGTTACTTTAGAGGATTAGTCCCATAAAAATGAGTTTTGAGAAAATAAATTTTGTTTTTAAAAACTAATTTTTTTTCTTTTAAAATTTATTAATAATTTCAAAAATATTTTTCTAAAATAACAGAATATAAAAAGTATTATATAATTTCTAAACTTACAATCTAATAAAATTTATATGCAAATGAAGGGATGAAGTTCGGATTTTGAGGGTATACTTTCTTTTGAGGTTCAGGATTTGAGACACTACTGAATTTAGTATCGAAAACTCTTTGATATATTTAGTGTTACTTCTTAAGAATAGATCAATAATACTATTCTAAATACTGGGGATTGAAGTTCCAATTCTCGCCTATATTATATATATATATATATATATAAAATGTCACATTATTGATCATGGGCAAAAAAATGGTCCCTATTGTCTTTAAACTCATGAAGAGTAAGGATAGGGGCATGACTATATTACCCACTAGCATGTATGATTTATATAACTCACATGGTTTTGGTTTCAAATTTTGACTCCCAACAGAAAACACATGCATTTTAGGAAGATGGATGAAAATGATTGAAAAAATCTTATTTAAAATCAGAATTATCCACCTACAAGTATTTTATTTAACTTAATAATTTTCTCTATTACATATGTATAAATGTATTAGTGTCATTAGAATCCAAGTTTGAAATCTTGAAACATTCAACTAACCATAATCTTTTACTTTAAATTATTATTACTTGACTTTAAGTAAACAAATATCTACATGTCATTTATTTCCCGACATATTCTTCAATGATGAATTCCAAAGATGAAAAGACTACATTTTATAAAGCTAGATCAGATTTTAAATCCTTTTGAAAATGCAACTAAAACAAAACATTATACAACAAAGAAATAATATCTTTTAAGTATCCTTTATCATTTGAATTAAAAATTTCTTTGGATAGAATCTCCATTAAAAAAAAGGAGAAGAATTGAAACTTTAATTTTAAAACAAACTTAATGTAGTTCTCTATATTACTAATTGAGTACATTGATATTTAACTTTTTTTTACTATATAATTGACAAAATCATTGATCTTCATCTTATTCGATGCATATTGACATTTAATTAAAAGAGAGGTTAGCTTGAACCACGAATATCAAACTATTTACAAGAAGATTTCACACCTAAAATTTATCATACTTGTTAAACTAATAAATTAATTAAAAGTTGTAGGTGATATCTTACATTATAAATTAGAAAAAAAAAATGAATCTGCAATTAAGAATTTACAAGAGACCAAAATGAGTCGGCAACACGATTAGTTATTTGATTTGGTGTTAATCTATTTTCACTCTACGATCACGGATCTGATTCCTAAAATCAATATTTGTAATCCACATTTCCACGACTTATGCTCAAAAAATAAAAACTTTACGAGAGACTATTTTCTTTTCTTTTTTTCTTTTTGTTCGAAAAAGCCACCTCCAAACTTGCAATCACATTTTATTTTTCTTATAGAAAATGACGCATTATTTAAAATGTCTAAGATGGAATAATAACTCCAAATTGCCATGATATATTAATTATGACATCTTAAACCCCCTTTTTTATTGTTGAAAAATAATAATTAAAATTTGTTGATCTTATCCTTGGGATTACGCTTTATTCAGCAAGTTGATTGCCTAATTGGCAGTCCGGATTACCAGTTGTCAAAGCCTCTTGCACTTTTTTATTCGCAAAATTACTGTTTTGCCCTTTCTTTTCTTTTCCTCAAAAGTCCATAAAATAATTTATTAATCTTTTATTCATATTTCTATTTTTTTTTAACCCTTTTTTGTTTTCCATTTCCTATTTCTTGTCCATAAAAATTACTTTTTTTAAAAAAATTATGCATGTTTGTTGTACATGCGTTCATCTTGTAATAGAATTATGTGTATATATATATATATATATATATATAAAAATTTATCTTCATTATTTTTGTATTAAATTTTGGATGGGTCAACTCCAACTTTATAAAAGGTAATTGAACTCTTTGTTAATCAAGTTACATATTTATAAAGTATTTTTGAAGTATCAAAATTTCAAATCATTTAAACATACTTTTTAAAAAAAAATTGAATGATTTGAATATAATCATATAAGAAAGAAGATGAATAAAATATATTTTTTTATTTGTTTTCTTTAGTCAATAGAAAAATGACAAGAAATAATGCATTTTAAAATTCCACAATGAAAAATGTAAAAAATTCGAAATGTAGAAATCAAATTATTAAATGATAATAAAATAAACTTCAAATGTAAAAAAGTTCATTTTTTTTTGTCGTGAAAAGATTTTTTTACTTTATCCCACTAATTGTATTGCATTTGATTTACCGAACTCTATAATTCTACAAAATCATTATTGTTCGGACTTTTTTTAACATTATTGTTTGTGCATTTGAATTAACATTGTATATAGAAAGACTTTATACACTTTTTTTTTCTTTAGAAAGACCTAAGTTTGGAGTAATTTTAATTTAGTATTTATATTTAAAATAGAACACCTTTATTTTTAATATTTGAATAATTTTCATATGTAACCTAATTATTATTTTAGACAATCTTATATAATCTTATATAATGTAACTAACGGTTTTTTCTTTTTTTTATACACCACAACAATATTTTAGCTCCGATTTGTAATAAGGATGTTCAAAAAATTTGATAATTAGAAGAACTTCGTAATAAGTATTATCATGTTTTTTTAAACATAAGTATTTTCATGTTACTTATATAAAACTTTAAAATAAAAAAATGTATATTGAAATTAAAAAATAAAATGAACAACCATAATTAGATGATTTATATCTATATATCTATATATTTTTTAATTCCAATAATTAGATGACTCAACCCATTCAAATACAAAAATTAAAAAAAAAAATAAACAACCATAATTAGATTATTCGATAGCATAAGAACTTGGACGTGTTATAATTCATTAACCCAAAATTTTAAATTAGTAAAAAAGAAAAATCCAATACAACTTATGTACGTCCCAAATTTTGATAATTATGTCAATTTGTTCCACATAATACATAAATAATATATATATATATATATATACATAAATAAACTCTATCCCAATTAAAATTAAATAAAAAGATAATGATGAGAAACGACGAAGGAAATTCTAACACAAAGAAAAAGAAAGGGTATTCTGGTCATTTTGATTCATCCAAGTTGGCCTCTTGCAATTCACATGAACTTCGAATATACTTCTTCCGTTCTCTTCACCAACAAAAAAAAATTCCAAATTGCAAGAAAAAAAACTCTGACCATTGCCGGTCCTAAGATTTTCATCTCTATATAAATCCGCCACCGGAGCAAAAAAAGAAACCCGCTAACCCTCCGCCGGAAAATGCCTCCCAAGTCCTCCGTCGCCGCCGCGCCGGTGTTTTTCAGCCGCCCCCGTCTCCCAGACGCGGTGGCGCGTCACCACAACCACGCCGTCGCGTCGAACCAGTGCTGCTCCGCCGTCATACAAGAGATCGCCGCCCCCGTCTCCACCGTCTGGCCCGTCGTCCGCCGGTTCGACAACCCGCAGGCCTACAAACACTTCGTCAAGAGCTGCCACGTCATCGTCGGCGACGGCGCCGTCGGCAGCCTCCGTGAAGTCCACGTCATTTCCGGCCTACCGGCGGCGAACAGCACCGAGCGGTTGGAGATTCTCGACGACGAACACCATATCATTAGCTTCAGCGTCATCGGCGGCGAACACCGGCTCGTCAACTACCGGTCCGTCACGACGCTCCACCAGACCGGCGGCGACGGCACCGTCGTGGTGGAATCGTACGTCGTCGATATTCCGCCGGGGAACACCGAGGAGGACACGTGTGTGTTCGTCGAAACCATCGTCCGGTGTAATCTTCAGTCGCTGACTCAGATCGCCGAGAACTTGACCCGCCGGAACCGAGCGGCGCCGCCGTGAGCGTTCTTTTAATGGTTTTTTATTTTTCTTTTTTTTTTAAAGGTTTAATTAGCTGGATAGAATCCGTGAGGTCATTTTGTTTGACGCTGATTTTAAAAACATATTGTTGAGTTTTTATATTGTATCATGTTAATTGAATGTATTATGAAATATTTTTTTTACTTTGAGATTTTTTTTTTTTTTTTAACATAATATTGCAAAATATTTTTTAGTTCATACCATATAACACAAAATTGGAAATGCTGTAATTGATCTTTTCATTAAGTTTTACTATAAAAAATTTGAAATTCTTTTTTTAATAGTGTTGAGGGAGGAGGGGAATATTTGGGGTAGAGGGGAAGGTGACTTTTGCAATATTTGCAAGATGGAATTTAATTGTTTGTGGTGAAAGTGTCATTAATTTATTAGTTTAAGAAACTAATGAAACCTTTTTTTTGAGATACTAACTATTAAAGAGCCTTGAACTCGTGACCTTCTAATCATAAGATATTTATTAATGTCGTTGACCTATTACTCTTGTTGGCTAGAAAATAACTACATTGAAATGCAGTAAAATGATGCTTTTGGATATTTTATAATGGTATAAATTAATATAGTACTTAAACTTTTAACTTAATTTTCATGAACAAAGGCTTTAACCCAATTAATAGATATGTTTATTTAGTTCATAGTTTAGTTAATCAAAAACCAGATTAACAAGTTCATGATGCTTTTAGCTGAATATTCATTATAAAAATATGTCGCTTAAATAGTGAAATAATAGTTACATTAAGGTTATTATTGACATTTTCTAATTGAAAGAAATCATTTTTTATTGTCATTTATATATTTCTAAATATATTAAGAACACCATACTATTATAAAAAACGTCAAGGATCGTCCTAGTACAAAGTTGTTGAGGCTTTTAGTTGAATATGTAGTCATTAGGCAGTTTCATTTTTAATATTTGTCATTCAAATAGTGAAATAATAGTTACACCAAAGCTATTATTGACCTTATTTAGTTGAAAGAAATCATTATTTATAATCCTCAACTAGATATTTATGAAGATATTAAGAATAATAGTATTATAAAAGACCTTGTTAAGTGTCCACCTAAATTAGTTCGCGAAGTTGATAAAGCTTTTAATTGAATATGGTAGCTCTTTAAGTAATTTCATTATAAAAATATATCACTCAAATAGTAAAATAATAGTAACATCAAGGTTATTATTGGTATTTCTTAGTTGAAAGAAATCATTCTTTAGTATCATCAACTATATATTTTTAAATATATTTAAGTGAATATGTTTATATGGTTAAATAAAAGAAATTGTGGCTAGTAAGAATAATGTACGTGTACTAATCATGGGTTCGAATCCTTCTAAATCTCATTATTAAGTAGAACTTTAAAGAATATATATAAATAAAAATTAGATCAAATGAGTTATCCAAAATTTGATGAGCATGTAAAACAATAGATCCCATCAAAATAATATTTTTGTGTTAGAATGATAAATATGTTACATATTACCTATATTATATTATGCCATGAATTTATTTATGATAAATAAAATAACATGATAAATGGAGAAATAAATAAATGATAAAATAAAACTTTATGATGAGATATTAAGTTTTCAACAAAAGAAATAATTGGTATAAAATCTTTATGTTTTCAATCTAACCCTAAATCTAAAATACTAGGTTAATTTTACCATAGAAAGGTAAACAGATCTTATATGTGAAGACAATATATATATATACAACACCATCTAATAAATAACTTTAATGAAACCTAAGACTATATTATATATCTATGTGCTTTTCTCTCTCTCTCTATATATATGCACACATATTTGTATATATATAACTTAACTAATCTACACAAATCATATATTTATCTTATCAAAATTGACATGTATCTTTGCATGGATAGAAGTGACAATACATTATCCATAAGTCAAGTATGATTGATATACATCACCAAAGGAAGAAAGTCGGACAACCAAAGTTAACATATTATCATTAAATCTACTTTTTTTAAAAAAACATATTGTCATTAAATAGATTTTTTTAAAAAAAGTTGTCACTAATTGGATTATTAACAAGTCCATTGTCTCGCAATGAAATAAACTTAAATTTAAAAAAAAAGTACGAATTATTGTTGTGTCATCAAAAATCAACAAATGAACATAGTATAGAAACCAATTTAATAATGCAATTAAACTAATGATGTTTTTTAAGGAGGGCAAATTAGCTAAGATAATGTGAACTTTTCTTTGTTGAGGTAAAAATGGAATGGAGGGAGATTTGCTTTCTAGTACTATAAAGTTTTTTTTTTAAAAAAAAAATAATAAACTAACTTTTTGATTGAATTATTATGCCAATTACTATTCATTAGCACTTTTTTTTTTCATTCATCAATTATTTAAGAAATGAATTTAAACTTGTAGTCTCATAATTATTAGATTGTATATGATATATTGGTACTTTATTTTTAGTAGTTTGTTTGTATAGATTGGGGATGTTTGATTTTTAGTTTTATGAAAAAATTATAAATGAATATTTACAACTTCTTCTCAAAAAATCAAATTCAAATGAATTATTGTAACCACTTATCACTCAAAATAATTACTTATTTTTGCAATTCTTCCACAAAATTCACATCAAACGACCTACTGATGACAATTCATTTATAAGAATTCATCAAACAAATTATTATATGCAATTTCTCTACAAAAATTTATATCAAAACAAATTATTACTGCAATCTCAATATCTAATCTCTCAAAATAGCTTATCATTTTAATCTTTTAAAATAATTTCATGCAACTACTCATTCCTAACACCTATTTGAGATTTATTCAAACAATTGTACATCAAAAAAGAAAACAAAAAAATGTGCGTTAATAGTAAAAAGAGAGAAATTTTGAAAAGAGGCAAATCTGCCAACTCTGCAACTTGACCTTTTATTTATTTATATTTTCACTTCTATTTTTAATATGGGGTTTGCAAGTTGCATACATTTTTTTCTCTCTCCAAAGAAAGAATTGTTGAGATATTTGAATAAGACTGGCTTATGCAAGTTGGTGTGCAAGTTGTGGGGGAGCTTTTAATGAGATCCCTCATGTTTTCTTTTTCTCCACTTTTATTTATTTATTTTAAAATTATAATTAAAATAAAGTTTATAATTTTAGTCTATGATCTTTTATGATTATATATATATATATATTTAGTATATATTAGAAAAAAATGACAAATATCGATTTTCGAGATTGAACATGTGATGTCAGTGTTTGATTGATTTACAACCAAATAATAAAAATATTATGCTAGTGATCTATTCGGTATATTTTTTTTTATTTAAGTAATGAATTAAATTGTCAACCAAAATAATAAGTGATATAAATGTATATTGAGGTGATGAATTTGAATTTTGATCAATCTATGATCATTGTTGAATTAATATATATATATATATATATATATATATATATATATATATTATAAATGGTGAGTTTTATTGTTCTATTTTTACAATGAAATATCGATTAAAGAAATTTGATAATAATGATTATACTAATATTAAAAATAAAAAATTTGAAATAGGTAATTGGTACTATTTCAAAGCTAGAGACTGATTTGAGGTATTTTAAACCAATATAACAATTTGAGGTATTTTAAAAATAAACTAATTTGTTGAGCATAAAATCAAACTTATGGTTTTTTTTAAGTAAACAATAAGAAAGAAAAGAAACAAATTTATGATTTAGTATTTAACGCATGCGATGTCTATTATATTTTTATTAAATAAAGTAAATTGATTAAAGGGAAGAGAATTTGAATTCAAATAAATATTTAAATTAGTTCATCTTTACCGGTCCAATTGTCTTGTTGGATTGGAAGTTTCTATTTGTTATTTTCAAAACTTACGTTTTAATATTATCTATTTGCTTATAGGTAAATAAAAAAAATTTCCCTCCTCAATACTATTAAGTTCTTAATACAGTAGGTTTATATTGGGATTAAAAATTAATGTTAAGTTTGTTAGCTAAGAATAATCCATTCTAACTTCACGAATTGATTGGTAGCACAATTAGTTATCTTATTTGGTATTAATCTATTCTAAGAATCAGTAAGATTCAATTTTTATTAAAAAAAAAAAAAATCAATTTAAGATCTTGCCTTTTCCAAGCACTTGTCAAATAGCCCAATTGATGGTTCATCCATCTCTCTCTACCATGTTTTATGTGGACTTTTCTTGTTTGGCTTTCTGGCTTTGACCAAATCTAATTGGCCCTTTTCTTCCATCATTTTCTTCAAATAAAAATGGCTCAATTTATATTTATATACTTTTTTAAAAAAAACAATGTTTATATACATAACTGCAAGCAAAATTATGGACCCAAATTTCTTAGGGAAGAATCTCTAGTATTTTAGTTGAAGACACATGGTTAATAAATTTAAGAGAAAAACTTCTTGGGTAGAAAACTCAATGTAAGATATATGTGTCATCATTTATAATTATATAAATAATTCCTTTTTTAATGAATTTTATTTATAAAAAAAAACTTTATGTATCACCCAATAGTATCATTAAGTATGATTTAAAAGGTTGATGACATGTTAGTTTGGTTGATTAATTTGTAAATCAATTAATTTTATAATTATAGATTCGATTTTGAAAAGTATATAAAAAGTTGTTCTCTAAATTGAATTATGTTCAAATGACTTTTTTTATATATAAATTAGAGAAATAAAATTTTAACAAATCACAAATTTTATGACAACTCAAATAAAATGATTAATCAATAAGTTCAAATATTAAGAACGTAGGGATCATAATACTACTATATCAATTTATAGGAGTTGAGCTAAGCCAATTTCAAAATAACTTCTAGATCATTTTATCTATAGCTTCAGGGTGTGTTTGGGCCCCCATTTGAGTTGGTTATAATAACTCAACCGATGTTTACCTCCATCGTTTATTATAAACGGTAGTTACCTAAACCTGCGTGCTCGTTTATCTACATCTTATATATATTATTTTTTGTTACATAACCAGCCTCTCAAACACCGTTCATCATAATCTCTCTTATAATAACCCTTCAAACACCATTTGTAATAATTCACCGTTTATAATAATCTTCCGTCTATAATAACCAACTGGTGCTCCAAACGCATCATGGGTGTGTTTGGAGCACCGATTTGGTTATGATAGACGGAAGGTTATGATAAACGGTGGGTTATAATAAACGGTGGGTTATTATAAATGGTGTTTGAGGAACAAGTTATTATAACAAGGATTATGATAAACAGTGTTTGATGAGTTGGTTATGTAACAAAAAGTAATATATGTAAGATTTAGATAAATGGGCACGTAGGCTTGCATAAACAGGCACGCACGTTTAGGTAACCACCATTTATAATAAACGGTCGGGCAAACATCGGTTGGGTTATTTATAACCGACCCGGCCGCGGTCATTTTTATAATAATTTCTTTTTTATAAAAACTATCTTTTTTTTATCACATAAAAACTATTTCTCTAACACTCTTTTATCTTTCTTATGCAATTGATTTTTTTTTTCTTTTTATATATCTGCAAACGGAACTCTTTTTTTGAGAAAATGCAAACGAAATTCTTAGTTGAACTTCAAAAACAATTTTTTTTTAATAAATAAATAAATAATTTTCAAAACTTTACTTAGTTTTTTAAAATACATATAAGAATTAGATAATCTTAGTTTTTGAAAACCCAAAAGACGACTAAATAATTATCCAACATTGCTTGCTTATTACAAATGACCTTTTGTTCTTTTCGAGCTCATGAAAGCTACTATTCATTTTAATGAATCGTTAATTAAACTCCAATTGTTAGCTAATTTTGTTAATATTTTATTTATACTATAAGCTAAAAATATTTTTTGTCTCAAATATAAGAATACAATGCCATAAAATAATATTTTGGGAAATGGTACTAAATATCTAAAATTATGAAGTATCTTAAGGGAATGTTTACTCATTTTCTGTGTATAAATTGATGTCTAAACTCAAATTCATGGGGGTGAGATAAATTATTCCTCCCCATAATATCCCTATTACCTATTTTTTCAAACAAATGTGAAAATTAAAAAGAAAAACAATTAAAAAAAGAAAATACACTAGGTTTACATGAATCAAGGGGAAAACAATTTTTACCCATTTTTAAAATGACTTTAAAAAAAATTAGTAAATTGGTTCAACAAATTATCCCATGAATTTAGGGATAATTAACGGTTTAACAACCACCTCACACATCAGTTTCATTTTTTTGTCTGCTTCTCAATTTCACATGATCCAAAGCTCGATGTTAATGGAAAAAAAACTCATATTACCATTGCATTTGATGAGAATTGGGACATGGGGGATGTGTACTCAAATTACATGTGCATAATATCTCAAATTTTTTCATCCATCGGTGCTCGACTCAAACTCAACAAGAGTTCCAAAATTTCCAGTCTATGCTTTTACAAAATGGTGTTTTTTAGAAGCATGTCATTGATATATTCGAAGATAGGGATGTTCGGTAAATGCTCAATAGTGTTGGCAAATGGTTGTATACTGGCGGTGCGTCATAGTTGATAGGGATGTTTCGACGCGTGTACAAACACATTGTTAGGGTCAGGTGTAACGAAAGTAGGTCTAGTGTTTCCGAACAAAAACGACTTAAATGAAGCACTTTGTAAGTTAGCATTGAACATAAGCTTCCAGTTTAGAACCATAAAGTCTAATAAGGCATAGTTTACTACAAATATACATCCACAAGACTTGTAATCGGTACTTTCATGCGTCTATCTATAGGGGTAGCAACCTTTGGGTGGTCAAGAAGTTCACAGACTCCCACACATGCCCCCATTGATGTTGTTCAAGATTACCATAAGCATGTCACTCCTATAATAGTGTGTGGATACGCAGAATATGCATTTCGAGCTAACAACAAGGTAAGTGCACATCGGTTGATGTGATTAAGTACGAGTACGGACAGTCGTATATAAATCCAGGTGCAGTCTCTACTCCCAATTTGCTGCATATATTATTTTGTGTAGTCGTATGGACAGTTACACACAGTCAAAGGATGCAATTGCCTCAAGTGAGTTTTCCTCTTTTTAAATACATACATGGACCAATAGATTTTTTGTGGGAGTTTCGCATGTAGTGTTATGCGAATATTTTTTGGATGATCCAGTCAACCATTCGGCCAGATCGGATAGTCAGAGTCAAAGCCATTGAGAAGCACGCAAGGTATTGAGCCCAAGCCCACATTATCATCTTCAGCTCTTATATTTGGTGGAGAAGGCCCAGGATTAAAGCCCTGTGGGTGGAAAATGCCATTATATAACTAGGATATTGAAAATCCCTATGTTCATAAATAATTTATTTTTGTTACCTTCCAAATCTTTGCCACTCACTCTAGGTTTGGTGTTACTTTTTAGCAAATGCCTATTCATGAATATATTTAAGATTTCTTGGTTGGCTAATCGGGGATTGTATTCCTCCGATCACCGCCCTGTTTACTTTTTTTTTATATAAATATTTTTTCTTTATTTTATTTCTTTAATTTTAAAATAAATTTAATTTTTTTTAATAAATTATCTATGCATATAAATGTTTTTCTTTGATGATTAAAATTATAGTTGAAACATATAGATATTTTATTAGAAAATCGAATCCCCACTCCGATTCTCGAGAAAAAAATGGAGATTTTTCTAAGGACAAAGATTAATTTTTTATGACAGCTACGCGAATGCGAAGTCATTCCTCTGACTCCACCCCGTTCCAAAGACATTTCTAGTGAATATAGTGGGAAAAAAATATATTTCATCGACCGTAAGCAAAAGTGTATCATCTCATACATATATATAAAAAAGAGTAGCCAACTAATCAAATCAAAATAACAACCATAAGAAAATAATAACAATATAGTTAGAGACTATTAACCATCATAAAATTTTTAGTCATCAAGAAAATCTTGGAAGTTCATGATAGCCACCTATTCTAAAAATTAATTTTTTAGATATTCATATATAGGTCAAATAACATTTCTCGTGATAATAATTGAAGTTAGCGTAAGTTGATTTGAATAGTTATGGTCATAAAAAAAAACAAAAACCATATGTAAAGTTAATGGCTATTACACCATAACCTTATACGTTTATTTTTTTTTATATACATAACCTTAGACATTTGTCATACAACGTAAATTCATTTCGATCTTAGACAAACATTTAAAAGTGGGATTCAAATTTATAACTCCTTATAGTAGACATTCAATATGTTAAAATTTATGAATGGATTTAACTCTAAAAAGGTAATACAATGACATTAGAACAAGGATTTGATCATTTGCCACATGCTTATGAACTCTCCTAAATTTTGCAATAATTATGGGCCAAATATGATCATACCCAAATCAAAAATTGGCAAATTATGAATGTTGAAAATGATTTGACCGAGACCAATTTTAGTAACTTAAATAATAGCGACTTTTTTCAATCTGTTCTACATAATCTTTACCCTTTTCTTTAAGGTCTACCAAATTTCCAATCAACAACAAGAACACTTCAGTGGGGTCAATGATTTCAATTCTAGGGTTCTTGCTCCCATTTCATCTCTAAATAATCTCAGATTTGGAACTATTTGATCCTTTTTTAAGTGGGTTTTAGTCAAAAAACCCTTTTTATCAAACCCCAATTCGATTTCCCCTTTTCGAATTCGATGCAGAGATGGAATCGAAGAAAACCCCATTTTCATTTACTTGCTTTGCTTTTTGTTTTCTTTATGATTCTTACAATCTTCCACAACGAGCATAGAATTCGACGAATTCAAGAAACCCCAGATCATGAAACTCGCCGCCAAGATGATTCCATTACTTTCGTGAAACCTAATGTTTTAATCCATCGAAATGGAGATCCGGGTATGTTGAATCTTCACCTTGTTTCTTCTTTTAAGGTGTATTTGACATTAATTTGTGAGATTAAGCTGTTTGTTTATGTGGGTTGTAGGAATTTTGGATAGATTTAGTAAGTGTAACGGAACGAGGGATTATAGTGGCCGGAAAATCTTGTGGGGTGGCCGGAAATTGGAGTCTAGTCGCCGGAAAGTGAGGTCGGAGAAGTGTGATGTGTTTTCAGGGAAATGGGTTTTTGATAATATTTCATATCCTTTGTACGATGAATCGCAATGTCCTTATATGTCAGATCAGTTGGCTTGTCATAAGCATGGCAGGTCTGATTTGAGGTATCAGTATTGGAGATGGCAACCCCATGGCTGCAATTTGAAGAGGTAAATTTGGTGGGTTTGTGAAGTTATGGTTTCATTGCGTAGATCCAAACTACATAGAAATTGAAATTGTTGCTTTTTGTTGCACTATGATTACTTAGTTTAGATCTCGCCACTCCAACAAGTGGTCATATGTTGCATTAGGATTTTATAAAAGTGCACTAGCTCCGTTTGACTAAACATTTGTGTTCTTATCTTCTTAATAAAAGGGTTTCCTCCTATGCCGGGCGACGTAACTAAGGCACTATTAGTGAACCACGCAATCAATGTGTTTTGTCTCTCGTGCTTTTCTTTAATTCTTGATTGTTGTTCTGTTTATTCATAGCAGAAATTTTGAGCTTGTATTAGTTTTCTTTTGGGAGACCAGTAGTTTCATTTTGGCATAAAAACCTCAATTTAGAAATGTGTAAAAGATTTGACAATTTTGTGTGAATTATTGGAAATAGAATCTCCTCTGTTTTCTAGTACAATTTGCTTAAAAGGTAGCTTCTTCTTTAGGTAGTTGAATTGATGGATCTTTTAACTCTTTTTTGTAGATGGAACATTGCTGAAATGTGGGAGAAGTTGAGAGGGAAAAGGTTGATGTTTGTCGGGGATTCACTGAATCGGGGGCAATGGATTTCGATGGTTTGTTTGCTCCAGTCTGTGATTCCAGCTGATAAGAAATCCATGTCACCTAATGCTCCGCTTACTATTTTTAGAGCTGAGGTAATTAGAAACTTGTTTGGATTAGTCTTCATCATCTAGGAAATATGGATATGAACTTGCAAGATCTTTGACAGAATGAATGGAAATCAAGATTTGCTCATTAGGAGAAGCATTTCCTTTTCATCTAATTCTCTCTGTCATGTTATTGATGAATCACAGGAGTACAATGCCACCATAGAGTTTCTCTGGGCACCGCTGCTCGTGGAATCCAATTCAGATGACCCGGTGAATCACCGATTGGATGAGCGAATAATACGTCCAGATTCGGTTCTTAAGCATTCATCGAAGTGGGAGCATGCTGATATCTTAGTTTTCAATACCTACTTGTGGTGGAGACAAGGCCCAGTTAAGCTATTGTCAGTATTACTCATTGATGTTTAATTTAAGCTTCTGACTTGCCTTTAACGTCGATCTTGCTTACGTCGATGAGCTCTAAAAAAAAATTGCATGTAGATGGAGTGCTGATGAAAATGGAGCTTGTGAAGAACTAGGCGGACGCAAAGCTATGGAATTGGTTATGACAACATGGGCGGATTGGGTGGCTTCAAGGGCCATTCCATTGAAGAAACGAGTTTTCTTTGTCACCATGTCCCCGACACATCTGTGGTATGCACGAGAACCCTGCTAATGAGCTTCCATTACTCCTAACGCTTAGCTATTCCAAGGTTCATCCTGCAACTCCTTGCTTCGATCCTCCTTTCCTGCATTGTGATAGAACCTCCATAACTATGACAGTTTTAACTCATAAAGTCTTTTTTCTGATTACCATTTTGTAAATCTTGGGATTGCATTCACTTTTCTCATTTATTACTTATAGATTACACTACTGATTGCTTTCACGAATCTCAGGAGCCGAGAGTGGGAACCGGGAAGCGAAGGGAACTGCTACAACGAGAAAACGCCAATCGAATTAGAAAGCTATTGGGGAAGCGGGTCAGACCAGGCAACGATGCGCACGGTCGAGGCAGTCGTCAACAAGTTGAGCTCGGAGGTAACAGTTCTCAACATCACTCAGCTTTCGGAGTATCGAAAAGATGGCCACCCTTCGATCTACCGAAAGTTCTGGGAAGAGCTAAGCCCCCAGCAACTGTCAAACCCTTCAAGCTATTCAGATTGCATACATTGGTGTTTACCAGGTGTTCCTGATGTTTGGAATGAAATGCTCTTCCATTTTTTATGAAAAAAATTCTACCTTGTTTTATAGAACTTCTTGTATTCTGTAATTTGTTTCCTTGGAAAATTTCAGGGAAAAATATGAGTTGAGTTATATAGTTGGTGTTTATTCAAAATCCCTGCTTGTCATGAGTTTTCATAAATTCATTGTTTGGTTAAGAGTTTAAAAAATTGTTTACAAATGGTGGTTTTATACCATTTTTAAAGTTAAAGAGTTAAGCTGATCCCTTTTAAAGTATGGTGTATCTTGCCTAATATATCATGTCGAGTTTCTGTTTGTCTTTTTTAAACAGTTTGTCTTAATGTTTTTTTTTATTTTAGAACATATTGGGGGAGAGGAGACAATACCGATTGTCAGGCTCGTTGTCTTAATGTTCATGACAATGTTCAAATAGGAGTGGTAAAAAAAATAGATCGATGAAATTTAACAATAAAAATTAGTTCATATGGATATAAGAGTATGCATCAAGAATTAAAGTGATTTAAGTCTTCTATTAATTAATTTTTTTATAGATATATATATATATATATATATATATATATATATAAAAAAAAATAAACAGAAGGAGAAGATATCCAATATAATTATTTTCGAAATTTGACTGTGAATATAACTCAAACAAAACATAATATGGGCCAAAGTTTAAATTGTGTCAAAGCCCAATGTTTGTTGACATGGCTAAATTGAGGACTGGTCAATTACATTTCAATTCAGTTAATTTTCTTTCTTTTTTTCAGCATTCGAGGTGGAAAGGTTGTTGGAATTATTTTTAATTAATTTATTTTTAGTATTAATTATAATTCTCTTTCTATATTTAGTAACCTATGAAATAGGTTAACTCTCCACTATCCTCTAACCACCACCCATTTTATTTAATCAGTTAAAACTTATGTGGAGATAATGGGCTGATTCTACAGAAAACAAAATACAGAGAAAGACGGAAAGTTTTGTGAGACATTTGTTATGTATTTTTTTTTTGGTCCCTATGCCTATTCTCCCCTTCAAAAAAAACTACACCATTTGAGTTAGGAAGAGTGAGGGTGTAGAAGAACCAAGAACTCCGCGGCCGATATGTTCATTGCTCATGTTGCGTGTTGCAGAGGTATGGATTGGCCTTCGTCTCTTGGTTACCAAAGCAATGGCTAGAGGTATACACTTTATTTACTTTTAATTACGTTTCCGCTGCATGTGATTAAATTTATTAATCACATTTTGTAGAAGTAAAATTGTAGATCTATGCCAAATCAAAGTGCAAATTCTAGATCTATGAAAATCAAACCAAACAAAGAAGGATAATGGAGAAGAGAGACAAAACACACCGGATTTATAGTGGTTCGAGAACGTCCCCACTCCACTGTTATGGATCGATTGAGCTTATTCGATCTACCATCATAATACAATTGCTAAGATTGTACAAGGACTCTCAAATTGGTGGCTAGAGTTTCTACTCTCACTCTCACATGAAGAAAACCCCCAAATGAAGCTCACATACTAGCTTCTTACACATCTCTCATGATTAGTAAACTAACTCTCTAATTAACCCAAGTTACATTTAACTCATCTAGGGCTAATTAATGATGTGTAATTCACCTATCAACACATTTTATTTTTTTGGAAGCCATTAATGGAGTTACTGAAAGTTAAATTATATGAATTTTTTATATACAGTTTAAAGTTTGAAATTTTGAATCCAAATTTATGATTAAATTTCAAAAAAGATTGTGTATTATGTAAAATAATTGAAAAGTTATGTATTCTGTTGAGGAGTCCAATTAATTAATTAAAAAGAAAATATAAATGAAAATTTATGCAAAGAGAATGGTTGTTTTTTCGTTGATTTTCTT
This sequence comes from Sicyos edulis, assembly GCA_036507275.1. Taxonomy (NCBI): domain Eukaryota; kingdom Viridiplantae; phylum Streptophyta; class Magnoliopsida; order Cucurbitales; family Cucurbitaceae; genus Sicyos; species Sicyos edulis. The sequence goes on along the minus strand of CM071859.1, from coordinate 6,182,004 downwards.
TTATTAGGATCCTGATATTATTTGACACAATTTATTTTGTGATCTTTAAGTGTGATATATATCATTTGGTCAAACAAATAAATATTATATTTATTATTAGTATATTAATTTGATCTTTATTTGTTCTATATCGTGATATATTGTGTTTATGAATTTGATTTATTTTCACATAATAGTTATGTGATATAAAGGACATTAATTTTAGCTATGTCCAACATCTTTTTTGCCAAATAATTATGTGTTATTGAATATTATTTGGTGTTGTGATTTTTTGATATTCTGTGATATCTGGTCAAAATAGTTCATTGACCATATTATATTTTTTGTCAAATTAATGAATTTAATTTTTTGCCATTGTAAGTTTTGATATCATGGTTTTTCTCTAATATATTTTAGCATTATATTTTTTGTCAAATTAATGAATTTAATTTTTTGCCATTGTAAGTTTTGATATCATGGTTTTTCTCTAATATATTTTAGCACACAATATTTCTGTGATATAAATGCATGTTATTATATTGTGGTAATATTTTATGTCCTTCTGGCTGGATCATTTTGGCTATGATATTTTGCCATATTTATGGATTTGATTAAATTATGTAATTTTTGTATATGCCAAATTTATGTTTTTAAAATAAATAAATTTAAATCTGCATATTTTCCATTTGGTTTGGGTGAATTAGATTTAATTTTTATTTGTTTTATATTTGAGATATAATACTTCGAAATCCGAAGATTTTGTAAATATAGTTTTGATTATTTGGGTCGATGGATTTTCGTTAATGAGTTATTAAAATAATAAATTCATCTGTATATTTTTCATCCCGTAATCCATCTTGTGATATCTTAATTGTTATGGGATATGGTTTTGGCCAAATTTATGGTTTTTATTTTTATTGGGAATATTAATTTTAAAATCTGGTTGGATTGGTTTTTGGCCATATATGTATATTAAAACAAATAACTTATATTTACTCGTAAATTGATCCGATTTTTTTTTGTTTGTTATATAATGGATTATTGGATATGCCTAATATATTAATTTAATTTTGGCTGATTTGCCTATCTGGATTTTGATTGCTATTTATTAAAAAAAAAAAAAATCAATATGTATATTTGTCATTTGTGTCGGTGAATTTACTTAATTTTTGTCATAGATTGAATTGATTAATTTATTGAACATATATACACTGTGTTGATGTGGTTCAAAATATGTATTTGATATGGGGTGCAGTTAATTTAAAAATAAAGTTACTACAATTAGGAGTTGATGTCACACCCTTTTGGTACACACATATTTATGTTGAACCATTAAGCTAGTTGATTATTTTATTAACTAGATTGGTTCTTTAAATAATTTATGTGCGATTGTTATGATCAATTTAATACATTATGCTTATTAAATATTTTGGTATTAATTTTAATAAATTATGCATAATGGAATTATTGATAATGACTCAATTTTGTTTATATATTATCTACATTTGGGTTGCAGGATTATTTTTATAATTCATTATGCAATAATAAGTTAGATAATATTATTTCTTTAGAAATACTTTAATATTCCATGAAGTAATAATTGAGTCTAGGTTTTATGATGTTTAAATGATACATATAATTAAATTAAATTAAAGAGTAGCCACAACATCTTTAATCTAATTAATATTATAATAAAGTTTATTAGGGTCACATTTGGATAATAAACATTAATTGTGATTAATCTATGTAATATGGTAAATTTTATCATGTTTCATATGGATTAATTAGGATAAAATATTAAATTATATTTTCTAATTTACTCACAGGAATTAGAAAAATGAACATAATTTAATAGTTTTATCATTAAGTTTAAATGAATCTAATTGAATTAAAACTTTAGTCCACAAACAAGTTTTATGTTTCTAGATTCATATTTTTCATTATTCTACCTCAGTAGAATAATACTTCATTTAATATACTAGATAAAATATTAAATTATATTTTCTAATTTACCCACCGGGATTAGAAAAAGAAATATAATTTGATAGGTTTATCATTATGGTTAAATGAATTTAATTGAATTAAAACTTTAGCCCACAAACAAGTTTTATGTCACTAAATTCAATTTTCATTATTCTACTCCGATAGAATATACTTCATATAATTATGATAAAATATTAAATTATATTTTCTAATTTACCCACAGAGATTAGAAAATGGAACATAGTTGAATAGTTTTATCATTAAGTTTAAATGAATCTAGTTGAATTAAAATTTTGGCTCATATGCAAGTTTTATGTCACTAGATTCATATTATTTATGATTCTACCTTGGTAGAACATACCTGATATTAGCTTCAAAGTTAGTAAAATGAGCATAATTAAGTCATTGTAGCAATTCAACTTAAGAGTTTCTCTGAACTAAGATGTGTTGTTCCCGAGCTCAAATTCCTTATAAATTTGGAAGGGAATAATTGTTCTTCATCTGGGGTGGAGCATTAGGTTTGTGGAATTAAGAAATGTTTAATTTCTCGAGAATCACTTGATTGGTGGGGGCGATCGATCTCAGAATATTGATTCTGGGAAAAATCATTCAGATGCTCAGTGTACCACTTCAAGGGATGGACTAATCATTCTTGTTAACAATGCACCTTAAGTTTGTGTGTTGAAGAATCAATCCTATAAAAACCACAATTTGTCCACCAATGCTATTTGATATTCCATGATGTCATCTCTTCATTTGGTTTCGAAGAGAAGATTATGGATTAATATATATACCAGAAGGTCAATGGACGACATTAAATTTAGTCTTATGTCTTGTCCTAAAAATGAGCTCGGGAACAGATGAAGAACATTTCATCAACATTGGTTGTTGAGATGTTATAAAGTTTTCAGATTAACCTAGGTGTTGACCACTAGAGAGTTACAAAAAAAATTATAAGATCAAAAGATTATATGCTCATGTTTAGACTAACTTACTATGGAGGTTGAGTTCGTATTATGTTTTGAAGCTATCTCACATGGTATATAGTTGAAGAGTTTTACTTTTGGGCTTAGAGTCATTGACTCTATTTGTAAGCCATTAAGGATGTACTATGACAACTCAAGTGTTATTTTTAGAATGTGTTAAACATAAGAAAGTGGTCATTTAACACATTAACACTGAGTTGATAATTACTGATCCCTTGATTAAATGCATGCTACGCTAAATAATTTCAGGGATCGTGTAATCATTATTTTATTGAAACTCTTATTTAATTTATATTTTCTCTTGTGCACATACATAATTATTGTTGAGAAAAATATTACTTTAGTATGGACCTAGAATAAACATAGAGTTTATTCATTTAAGTATGTGTTTTGGGTTAAGAGAAACACGATACATTGTGATATATGGAAGATAATACTCGCATTAAGAGGACTTGTCGCCATAATCCATGTACCTTGTGTTTTCATTATGATATTGGTGAGCTGTTCGTGGGTCAAGTGGGAGAATGTTGGAATTATTTTTAATTAATTTATTTTTAGTATTAATTATAATTCTCTTTCTATATTTAGTGACCTATGAAATATGTTAACTCCCTACTATCGCTCTAACCACCACCCATTTTATTTAATCGATTAAAACTTATCTCTTAATGGTGGAGATAATGGGCTGATTCTACAGAAAATAAAATAAAGAGAAATACATAAAGTTTTGTGAGACATCTGTTATGTATTTTCTTTTGGTCCCTAAGCCTACTCTCCCCTTCAGAAAGAACTATGCAGAGGTATGCATTGGCCTTCATCTCTTGGTTACCAAAACAATGGTTGGAGGTATACAATTTATTTACTTTTAATTACGTTTCCGCTGCATGTGATTAAATTTATTAATCACATTTTATTTTTTTGTGTTAGAAAATATCTAACAAAGGTTTGCATGACCTTTTTGTTATGGGTCATTCTTATTGACAAATTCAAATGTTATTTTAAAAATGAATAAATAAATATTGATGACCTTAGGTGGAGTAAATTATACTTGGTTACAATTTATTTATTTATTGTTTTTACGTATGTAATGAATTAAAATGTGATTATCAACGATTAATTTCTTTAAAATTAATATTCAAATGTTATAAAGTTAGATCGTTTGTTTTCATAAAAATAATTATGAAAGGTCTCTTAAATGGTTAAGGTCATTCGTTCCTATTTGAAAGTTTTTATTAATTATTTTTTTATAAATGTGAGAAATATGTTCACATTTTGTATTCATTTGTTTTAATATTATTTTTTTTAGTGTGGAGAAAAGGTTTACAAATATTAATTTTAAGGATCGAACCTGTGACCATGGAATGAAAATAGATGAACACTAAATCATATTATTTTTTCAATATTATTGAACAAATTTTTATTCATATTAACTTCACATTTATCATACAAATTTAAAATTTTAAAAATTCAAGAACTAAAATTAGAGATTTAAAAATCGAGTCATAACTAAAATTTGATAATTACTAACGTGTGAATCAAAATAAAATAAAATTTGAAGTTTAATAATCAAAACATTATTTTAATGGCTAAATTATCGAACATACCTGTGAACTGTGTCAAACATATCTGTCAATTTTAAAAAGTTTCAAAAAAAAAAAGTTTCATAAACACCTAATCTTAAAACACATCAAAGAAATCGTTATCAATAAATTGTTTATGAATCTTTTTTTTTTTTTTTGAGAATGATTGTTTATGAATGTATTAAAACTATGTTTCAAATACCCTGAAATGAAATCATAAAAGAAAGTTTTAAAATTGATGAGAACCTAAAATTAATGAGAATTTTTTTAAAAAAGAATTAATGAAATTTAACATATGAATGTTGTATTAACAAACTCAAAACAGAATGTCCCGCTAACAAATTGATCAAATAATTTTTTTTTTTTTTTGAGATGATTGATCAAATAAGTTCTACAGACGTAATAACCATAACCATAATCTTTTCTTGTACTTTTTTTTTTAGCACATAATCTTTTCTTGTACTTTATATATGTATATATAATTAGGTGTGGAGCATTCTCAAAAATAATACTGATGTCGTTTGAGCTACAGCTCGATTGGCAATAATTTAGCTACTTAAATGTCTAAAGAAAAAACTTAAATTCTCATAACAGACATATCAATTTAAAATCGAATTTAGTGTTTATGAATGCATAAAGATTAACGCTAGAATTTAGTGATTATTTTTATCTTTATTATATATTTAAAAATTTAATATTCTTTTTATCAATTTTTAATATGCATTATATTTGAAAGTTTAAAAGAATGTTACATACTAAAAATATTCGTTAGTTTTTTTTAAGCAAAAAATATTAGCTAGTTAGAATTCACATTTCATGACTTTCTATAATAAATAAAATAAAATAAATGATAAAAGAATAATCATATGATAAATATTATTAATAAATTAATTTTAATCATCAAACTAATAGTTCAACTAATTAAACTAATATTTAAATAAAAATAATTCACAAATTAAAGAAAAGGTAAAAAAAATTATTTTACATTTAAATGTCTACGATATTTGAAACAGAAATTTAACATTTTGGCATTAAAAGAAATGACGATAAGATATTTAGAGTATTTTTGAAATTTTTCAAAATTTAAATATATTCTTTAAATAAAATTTTAATGATTTTCATCCAAATTTAATGGTAAAAACAGTGTTGACATGTTTATTAAAATTCATAAGTATTTTTAAAAAATTTCAAAATAGCACTGTTGATACATAGTTTAAAACTATGTTTTTATAATATGTAATAGATTTTTAAAGGTATGTTTTGATAATTTAACATAATTTAATCTTTGTACTCAAAATATACAAATAAATAAATAAAAATAAAAACATATTTTAATCTTATTCTTAAATTGAACAGGTAATCCCACCTGACCTGAGGCTGCAGTTTAACCTTATTTTTTAAAGTAAGTGTACCAAATATATTATAATTATTTATCCTTGTATTTTTATTTTCGGAAACATTAAAAAAAAACAAAAACAAAAACAAATCATGAAGGTTCTTAAAAAACACAAACAAACAAAAAAATCATGAACCAGATGGAGATTAAAAATTTTAGCATAGCCTGGCCATTGAATGCAAATTACTTTAGTAACCTTTTATTAATTAAAATATCTAATTGCAATTTTCTTTTCTTTTTTTGAATAAATTGTACATAAATCTCTTTATACGTTCTTACAATAATTTTACCTATTTTATCTTCAATAATATAAAATTGTCGGTCGCATAGCTTTAGCCTACCCAAATTATTTCTTTTTTATTACATTAGAAATAGAATTTTTTTTTAGTACAAAGTCGGGGAAAAAGATTAACAAATCTTACCACAACTACTCTTAAATAATACGAGAGATAACCATACTGCTCCATTAGGTGAAACTTTTTTAATACAAATGAAATAGAAACTTTTTTAAAAAAGCAATGAAAATAAACTTTTTATACAGCCGTACTCCACACATGCAATTTGGATTTTTTGAACAATAAAAAAAGTTATTAGAATATCACCACGTTTTCGATTTTATGTTTCATTGAAAGAAAAAAATATATCAATTTTAAGATATAATGTTTATTGAGATATGATGTTTGGTGAAAATTCAATTCAACAAGAAATTGAATGAACAAAAAAAATCATCTAATGCATCTATATATATAGTTACACTCGTATACTTAATTAACCGAAGATTACATAAGACATGACTTATTTTCAGATTTTCTGAGGAAAAAATTATAGTTTATACAACTATACATATTATATTTCAACTTTTGTTCTATTTAAAATTAAAAGAATTAAATTATAACTTTTAGTTGGATTAATTTTAATTATTTTTTATGTTATTAAATATTGATATTACTATATTTATTGAATCTGTGGTTAACGTTAATATTTATAAATGTAATCTCAAAAAAAATAATTATAATATTTCTAAATTTGAAATTGATTATTTAGACCTTGAATTTAATGGAAATTGATTGAAAAGATTTTTTTAAGGTCAAAAACTGCGGTTTTATTCTATTATATATCAAGGGAGGGAAACAAATATTGATTCTCCAGATTGAACATGCGACAAACTAGTTTACAACCAAATAATAAAATCATTGCATCACTCACTCATTCAATTCAAGAAGTATGGATTTAAATTTTAAGACATTTTGGTAAAAATATATAGTTTGTGCATATGAGTTATATTTTTTTGTCTAAAAAAAGCTGATGTTAACTATATTAAATTTACATTCTTTGACATCATTATACAATATGTTACAATAATTCTCATCATAAATGTGGAAAAGGTTGAACTAATATTAGGTTACAACAAATTCTAACTTTCTGTCAATTTTAATAATATCTTGATTGAAACTTACATGTTTTTTTTCTTAAAAAAACTTTATTCTTTTATTTTGATATTCATAATTGTTGGGGTAAGCTTGCATACACCTCAACTATTATCAAGGGGTATATCGCCTGACACTATAAAATTTGGATATTAAAGAAATCTGTAAGAAATTAATTCATGAGTAGGTGGCACCATGAAAATTGAACCCACACTCCAAGACCCTTTTTGACCAATTGAGTCATTTAAATTGGAGGAGAGATACTCAAAATACTATATAGATAGTGTTTTAGCTCTTAAATAAATAATAACCAAATATCAATTTTTAAAATTAAACTTATGACCGTGGCATCAAATTAAAATATCACAAAACAATTAGATTAACATACCACCAATCCTTTTGGTAATTTATTTTAGGATAAAAATATTATTTTGATCCCTAAATTTTAATCTTTGTTCAATTTCAGCTGATATTTATTCAATTTTAGTGCACTTTAAAAAGTCTACTTTTATTCTTTATACTTACAAAAAAAAAATCAAATCAAACTTAATCCCTATAATAATATTAAAGTTAATATAAGCAAAAATTAATTTAATAATGTTAATAATTTTAATACAATCAAATAAATAATATGAACATAGTTTTAAAATTTAGAGAAAAAGATGATAAATTAAAAAATAATAATAATTTAATTTTCTAAACACCAATTTTTAGTTTTTGGCCCAAATATAACGACTCTTAAAATTTATGAAATTAAAATAGAACAGTTTTCAGAAATTAAAATTCAAAATTTAAAAGTCCACTGACAAAACCAAACAAAAATCGAAATTTTATACGCAAGATTATACTTTACGGTTTAGTTTAATTCTAAGTTTTTAAAAATTTAGATAAAATTAAAGGTAGGGCCCACTGAGTTGGCAGAAGGTAAATAAGCAAATAATGAGGGTTGGGAGAGTGGGGTCCATCATACAGAGTGGCAGTAGCTACCTGCACCGTAGTCGTACCCGCACACAATAATTTCCCAGAATTAACAGCACCTTCCCCAGGCCCAGGTTCAGGCCCATTACTCACGTGCCGACAAAACATAATGGGTCCCACCACTTGTCAAATGATGATTATACTATACTCATACGCTTGACGTGATACGTACAAAAAGTCCACCCGGTTTGTCCGGTTCGGCTCGGATGGAAATAAACCCCTTTTTCGGTTATTCTGGCAGGCTCCCTTGTGTGGGAAATTTGACCCCTTTTTTTGTGTAAATTCAAAATTCTTTTATACTTTAATAATTTTTAATCAATTTTTTACGTTCTCTGGTGGGCCCCATTTCTGACATTGTCATCATTCTCCTAGCACGGACTTTTTTCCTTTTTATTAAATATGTGCTTTCTTATCCTAGTTTACTTTTTCTTTCTTTTTTTTTTTTAAAATGATGTTCCATTTTCATGATAGACCAAAATTGTGAACTTTTTACATTTGTATTTTCTTGGTTAATGAAATTTTTTTTTTGAAAGAATTGGTTAATGAAATTTTAAGTGTCTTGATAGTGCATTTGCATTTACAAATTTGTTAGGAATAATACTATGGTCTTACATCAGCTAGATAAATAAAATTTTATAGACTTATAAGTGAAGGATCACTTTAATAGTTCACAAATCAGCTAGGTAAATAAAATTTTATAGATTTATAAGTAAAGGATCCCTTAATAGTTATTGTAAAGTGACTTAGTAATCGTCAAATGGAATATAGAAAATTAAGGGGCTGTTTGTTTGACATATTTAAGTAGGAGTTATTAATTCCTCGTTGAAAACCTACGTTCAAACAAGTTTTTATTAATTCATCCTCAATTTTACTTTTAAAAATAACTCTCATTTCTAACGATTCATTTTTAATCGTTCATTTATAATTATTCAATCTTTTCTAACCACTTATTTTTAATCATCTCTTTCAAATCAATCAATATAATTCATTTTTAATCATTTCTTTCAAATCAATCAATATAATTCATTTTTAATCATTTCTTTTTTAACTACTAAAAATAACTACTCATTTTTAAATCTACATCTAAACAAGATTTGGACTCTAACTCCTCTATGCAAAAATTACATCCAAACGAGTTTTTGACACAACTGTCAATTTTTTACTACTCAATATAACTTCCCAATACAACTTCTTAACCCAAAAACTACCTAAATATGTTAAATAAACAACCCCTAAGAGGTAATTAGTTTAATCTATAATGATTATTTACATAGAACTAATTTTTTATGAATTTTGTGGACATCTAAATATTTTTAATCTACGATATATCCTGAAACAGTAATTTGTGTGGGGGCAAACTAGTGGAATAATTACAATTATTTTTTCTGGAAAAAGGACAATATTCTCATTCCCACCGTATGAATTAGGAGATAATTTGAATGAAACAAAAAATAAAGTCACAACTATTATATTTAAAGTGAATAATGATCTACGGTTTATTATCGTGACAAAATTTATGATAAATATAAAAAAAAATTATACAATTACTTGTTTAGTTTTAATTTGTTTTTTAATAAACTTTTGTCCATAATTTCATACAGAAATATATGACTTAAATATAAATGTATACATATACATTCAATTTGGATCATTTAAATATATATACATATTCATTTTTTAGGTTTCAAAATTGACATAAATTGAATTACGAGTATATATTGATATTTAGGTTAGACATGTCATAAACTACTCTTCTTTCCTATTAAAAATATTCCCCAATGTGCCAGAATTTTTTTATATATTGAAAAGTGTCTTTTAGAAAATTTAATTAAAATGGCTATGTTGGGACAAATTCCAATTTTTCTTTTCTTTTCTGAAAATTATCAAAATAAAATTAATTCCAAAATATATAAATTTATAGCTGGACAAAAGTTGAGATTAAATTTATAGTTGGACCGAATTTAATGACAGAAAAAAAAAACAAATAATTAGAAACATAGGAAAAATGGAGAATGAAGAGAATAGAGAATAGAGAATAGAGAATAGAAGAGAAGGCGACGTGTCGAAAAATAATATTCTGAAAATTCTAAATAGCAGAAATGAAAATACGCTTCCCAACCAGCCGTGCATGTACCTCATTCCTATTTTTATGCAATTAAAATCTCAATTCAAATATGTCATTTTTCTATTATTAAAAAAAGTTTTATTTTTCATTTCAATTATATTTAATTTTGTCTCCGTCCGTATTAAAGAACTAAAGAAAATTCTTAACCTCTTTATTTTAATTGTACTATTTAAAAAAAAAACTACATAAATATGAAGTATTTAGCTTAATTTAAACCTGTCAACCAAATGAGTTAGTGACACAATGATTTTATTGTTTTGTTTTAAATCAGTTCAACACCAGTGTCGCAGGTTCGAGCCTGATAATCAGTATTTGTCCCCCGTCCTCCAATATGTATTCAAAAAAAAATTTCAACCTGCCAATTTCATTTAGGGGTCGTTCACTTCATGGTAATTCAGTATTCCCATGGGATGGGCATCTGGATTACCACGTTTATTTAACAGGAATTGTAAATATCTCGGGCATCCTACAATGTCTATTTGAGAGGCATTTGGATGCCCTCTTGCACCATGAGTTTTTAGGATTCCCATGTATAGGGCATCCCAAATGACATTTTTTACCCTTATTATTTATTAAAATTATATTTTATCAATTCATATCAACTTTTTCCCCATATTTTATGAGTAGTTTGTAGCTTAAAATAAAATAATATGTTCTTTTTTAGTATATGATTATTATGCATGTATTAACAAATAACCATACATAATTAATTTTCTTTATATTTTTCAAATATAATTGTCTACCTTTTCATATTTAGCGAATTGTATTGCTTATTCAACTAATGAATTTATTTTAGTTTTTTATTAAATAAATTTATTTCAAAAAATAATATTTAAATTAATAAAAAAAATATATGTTATATAAATTTTAATAATATAAATTAACTTTGTAAATTAAGTTAGGAGGGCATTTAAGACATTTTCATAACAGTTTCTCCGCCCCATGAAATTATTCGTACAAAACAAACACGGTTATCTAAAAATGTCGGACATCTATTATTTCAGGTATCTATAATTTCGGATATCCAAGGATTTCGGTTATCCAGATTACCAGAAAGTAAACGACCCCTTAAATTTATCAATTTAACCTAGTTGAATCAAGCTTTGCCATGTTTTTTTCTTTCTAAAATTTGAATTTATGTACAAATTATTTTTTCTTTTTTTTTATTTGCTACTTATGAAAAATCTTTAAAAATAAAATTAATCTTCATTAAAATCTTCATTAAAGTATACAAAAGAACCGAAAACACAAACAAACTATTCAACCTTAATTATAAAGATGGGTCAGGTTATAATTCTAATTGCATTGAATTGGATAATGGCTTTTCTAATTTTCACTCGATTCAGTTGATTATAGGGATTAATCATATATGTGTTTGAAAAGAAAAATTAATTAATAAGATATATTTCTTAGCATATTGACACATAACATGCACGGATAAAATAGATAATAATTCAAATGTAATACCATTCATTCATTATTTATTTATTTATATATTTATGGAATATGAATAAAGTTATTTTGAAGAAAGATAGAAGATTGACATAAAAAATTCAAGCCAACTTAAAAATATAAGAGTGAATTACTCTAATATATAGGCTTGAAGGGGTTAGAGAATCGACAAACACACAATTTTATGTTAGTTTTAAAAAATTCCCTTAATCCAGAGCATGTACATCCTAGCCTTTATTAAATTTTATATCTATAAATTTAATAAAGAGAAAAACTTGTCTCTTTAGTTAAGGAGCAAGCCCTCTTTAAAAGGGGTATGTGACACCATTTGGTGCCACAAATTTTTTCTTTAAACAATATTATTTTTAAAATAAAAATATATATGTGGCACTAAATGGTGGCACATACCTCTTTTAAGGAGGCAAGTTTTTCTCTTTAATAAATATATTCTTACAATGTAATGTTAAAGATAATCTAGAAAATTTATATTGAATCATTTCAAGGGCCTTTACTAAAAACAAAATGATAAATAAAATACAAATCTCACAATTTAAAACATCATTTATATATGACATAAATAATATTAATATAGTACTAGAAAAAATAATATATATATATATATATATATATATATATAAATTTCAAAATTCGAGGGTCAATCACCTTTTTTTTTCTTACATCGGGATCATCTTCTTTTAACCTATCATAAATGGTATTGAAGTATGAGAAATTTTGGGGGAATGACCCCTAAACCCTTCTACAATCCACCTATATTTTTCGTATCCTTTGAGCTAATATCTATGATTGTTTCAAAAAAATAAAAATAAACTAATATCTATGATTTTTTTTAGTACAAAATTGAAGAGGAAATGAATGTCAAAATTTAGGACTAACAGATTTTTTTTACCTAAAAATATTTTTAAAAATAACTCAAAAGAATAATTTGAGGGATGCTTGATTTTTTATTTTAGGAATAAATTACGAATTATCAATTATAACTTCTCCTCAAAAAAACATATCCAAATAAGTTGTCGTAACTATTCAAAACACCTATTAATTTCTATTCACTCAAATTCTTTATTTAAAACCACCTACTTCAGTATGCAACATTTTCATAAAATTTATATCCAAACAAGTTATAGGTTGCAACTGCTCTTCCATTAAAATAAATTATTACTACTAACTCCAATTTCTTCATTTAGACACTCGTAGAAGGTATTTGGGCGAAATTTTAAAATAATTATAAATGATGGATTATTTAGAGTGATTAAAAAGTTGAATTTTTACAATAGCTTGTTCGAATATAGTTATTTGTAGAGAGGTTGCGTATAATAGCTCATTTGGATGATGAACAACATAGAATAGTTTGCTTAAATGTAGTTATGAATGAGTGATTATTATAAGAGTTTAGAAATGAAGAATTATAAATAGATAATTGTTTTGAATTCTAAAAATTGATCTATAGTTGGTTAATTATGTGAAACAAACCCTCCATAGAAAGGTTACATTTATTTGGAATTAATAAGAGAGGGGTATTTTGGGAAAGAGGGGAATATGGGCCTTGGATCCTTCGCTTGGGCGAAGAGGACTTTGAGAGTCGGGAAGAAGAAAATGAAAGTCAGGAACTTTTCCAATTTCCAATGCCACCCCTCCGTTTTCAGTGTAACCTCTTCCTCTTTTCCTCCCCCGTTTTAACGGATCCACTTTTTTTTTTTCTTTTTCTTTTTTTCCTTTTTTTCTTCCTTAGTATCTTTTCTCCATAATTTCAATAAATATATTCATGATTATTTATGTATTACAAAATCAAACAATAAAATAAATTTATATTAAGAGGGCTTGAATGGCTCTACATTATAAATTATTTTGAATTATCGAGGTGGTACCAATATTTCGTTTGAATATCGATTTTTGTATAGAAAATTACATTGAATAACTTGTTTGAACAAAAATCTTTGTAGAAAAGTTGCGGTTAATAATTCGTTCGAATATGAACTTTTTAAGAAGTATTGTAGAAATGAGTGAATAAAAATAAAACGTAGTATTTTTTCAATAATTCAATAGATGATTTTAATTTTACTAAATTTGGTTTCTTTGAACTTGATAGAGAGAAAAATCGATGTCTTATGTATGTGTAAAGTGAGTATATTTGTTGTCATGTGCCACAAATATTTATCATATTTATTTATTTGGTTTTCTAGTATTTTTAATTTTATTTTTAAAAAAAGTGTGGCAAATTCTTGTGCCAAATGACGATAAACATACTCGTCCTATACATTCATGTATAGATAAGTTCTGTTGTTTGATAAAATCTTAGCAATAGACATTGTTTTTTGTATCCACTAGCAAATAAAATACGTGATAATTAGATATTCATATGTTAATGAAATGAGTTTTTATATTTTGTTGCCGTAAGAGTTAAATAGTTGATTCGATAAAAATAGATTAAGACAATTTATACAATTTTGTGTGTACTAAAAAAAAAATTTGTGGATACACAATTCAAAATTTATCCAATCAAATGTTTAACATACACGGTAAAAAAATATAAAATTTCACTTAATTTACGCATTAATAAAACTTATTTTCTCAGACCGAGGGTAAGTGGCGCAGTTGGTTATCTTGTCGGGTGTTAATTCATTTTAACTCTACCGTCATGAGCTCAAGCCCGGAAATGGATATTTAGCTCTCATATTATTTGAGAGTAGTTGTGCCCTCTATGTAGGGTTTACTTCCTCGGCAAAGATCATAATCATTGTTATAATAACTTGCTTTTCAAATACCATTTATAATAATTTAGCGTTTTTCATAATCTTCCGTCTATAATAACTAAATCGGTACTCCAAATACATTTTCAAGTGAAAAATATATATAAACGACTGCTAGAATTACCGAATGGGTCAATGACACAATGATTTCATTGTTTGGTTGTAAACGAGTTCAACACCACCGTCACAGATTCGATCTCGAGAATCGGTATTTGTCCCCCCTCCCCCAATATATACTAAAAAAAACTGCTAGAATTAAGTTGACATATGAGATGTGAAAGTGATTTATTATTATATATATATATATATATATATATATATTCATTGAAAAGATAAAAGAAAAGAAATAATACAATCCCACGTTGAGGCTATAAATACGATGCAATTACCTTTCTTCTTCCCCCACACACAGCATTTACTTTGGTTTGGTGGCCTTTCTCCTACTGCCTTTAACTCCCTATATATCCAAAATCCACAAAACACAAAAACAAAAAACCTACCCCAAAATCCTTCTCTTTTCTCTATTTTTCTCCGATTTGTCGAAGCACGGAAGACTCCGTCAAGCTCAGGAGGGATAGCGCCACGTACGCTCGATGTCGTTCGGTTTGCTCAAACCGACACCCATCGTGTTCTTTTCGGGCGCTATCCATCCTGAGTTTCATGGCTTCTTCTTGCTCTATTTTTCACTCTCAATAGCTGCCTATGGAGGAGAAGATCCATGTATAAAAAATAACCTGGCTATTTTCCTCAGATACGTGTGCATGCTCTTCATATGATCATTATTATTTTTAATTTGCAATGTTTTTTTTATAGGAACTATTTTGTGAAGGAAACTTTTATCATCCTTTGTCGATTAGATTTCACTATTAATAGGAACTATATGAACTGCTCTTTTATTATTATTATTCATTTATTTTGAGATGTAATCTCATATTTATCTAATTAATACTCTAAATATTTAAAATTATGACAACAAACTATTAAATGATGTAGAGCTTCAACTCGAAAACCAATTGATTCAAGAGTATTACAAGGTGAAAATCTCCTAGCCTAACTTAACATATATGAAGTGTTTTTTTTTGGATTTCATGTGTCCCTTTGCTTTAGTTAATAGATTTCAATCAAGTATTCATTTTATAATTTAAGTATTTGTAAGCAAGAAAATAACTCAAACTTACAACTTCATGTATAAGTAGTAATAAAAACAAAAATAAAAAATTATAGTTTTAAATCTTCTTCCCTCGAATATATATGAAAGTCAACTGTATTTGATTGAGAATTTAAATTCATAAACTTTTAGTAATAAAATATATACTGCATATTACTTGAGCTATGTTCTTTCGGTTGATCATAATACTTTGTGCATATACAAATTATAACCTAGTCTTCTAAAATATTCAAAATGTTTTATGTGATTTTATATTCTCCTTATTTCGGTTAAAAGATAAGTTTGTACTCAATGTGAAAATGAACTAGAGCATAGTGTAAGTTAGATAATTTAAAAAAATATATATTTATACAATAAAGTCTTGTGGTATCCATACTCAGTATTTAATTCATATTTAAGGGTCTTCTGGACCAGGACCAGGTGATTTGAATTCTTAATAGCTTTTAGCTTTTAAGTGAGATTACATTTAAAGGTCTGGTGGTATCCATATTATTGTTTCATTGGGATGATTTGAGTTTGAATTTTACTAGTTTTCATTAGGTTTTTTTTTTTAAAAAAAAACAATAATATGTTTGTTCTTATTTTCTTTGAGAGTGTATTCTTCTTTTTTTTTTTTTTTTTTCTTTTTTTTTTTGTAATAGAAGTTAGGAGAGGGGGACAACAAACCCTATAAAGCGAGTATCAAATATCGATTTTCAAGGTTGAATCTGTAACCATGATATTAAATTGGTTTTCAAACAAACAATATGAAACTATAAGGCCACCAATTCTTTCGATTGGAAGAATATTCTTATTAAACACATTTAATATATATTATATTATGTGTGACAAATTAATTAACATTTAGTATAAGATGTGTAATGTTTTTTATTTTTATTATTTAAAAAAAAAAAGATGGGTAAAGGTTAAATATGAATTCAATAACAACTTGTCCAAATGATTATAGATTATTAATTTAAGTGATTAGGAAACTTAAGTAGGTTGAAGTATGCCAACAAGAGCAAAACTTTACTGACATCTTGTATAACCTAGTAACCATGAGGTTACAGGTTCGAAAGTCCTCTTCACCCAATATATTATATAAAAAAAAAAGTATGGAGACTAAAAATTCAAACAATTTTAACGCGATTGCTCTTATGTATATATAATTATAAATTATTTTCTACATTTTTGTATTAAATTTAAATCATCAAATAATAATTTCAATATAATATTAAATTTTATAACTATTTTTTTACGTTAGTTAAATTTATTAAAATTCACATTTATGTTAAACAATAGTTAATCTAAATGATATTGTAAATATCTTCTACATTATTTGCATTTAATTTTTTTTTCTATATTCCAATAAATGGCATGTTTGTAATTTAAATTATGACATAAGGATAAAATCGTCCAAAAATGATTTTTCTCTTAAGCCACATTTTAAGGTAGTATGTAACAAAATAAAAAAATAAGATAACTTATTATAAAACAAAAATAAAGAAAAGTAAATTCAATTAAACAGAAACTTTTCTTATAAACAAAATGAGAACTATTTATAGAATTGAAAAATTCAATTTATTATTTTAATTAGAATATAAAATGTCAAATAAAAAATCTATGAGATTTGGTAAAAATATTTTATTTTCTAGGTTATAAAGATAATGAAAATTTAAATGATATTGAAAATAAATTCATTTGATTGTTGAAATCTCTTATCTTCTAACTTAGTCATAAAATCTATGAGATTTGATAAAAATATCTTATCTTCTACGAATGAAAATCTAAATGATATTGTAAATATCTTCTAATTTAATTTTTTTTCTATATTCTAATAAATGACATGTTTGTAATTTAAAGTATGACTTAAGGATAAAATCGTCCAAAAATGATTTTCCACTTAAGCCACACTTTAAGTAGTATGATATGATTTGAGCTTTAAAATAGTCGATAAATTATTGTTGAACAAAATCCCTAAATTTAAAGTGCAAAACAAAAGCTAATAGAGATGAAATAATAATCAAAGAGTAAAAAAGAAATAGAAAAAAAATTGTACACACATATAAAGTGGACTTGTCTTCCCCACTATTCAAAATGTAAGAAAATATCTTACACTCATAATTGTGTCATTGATCCAATCAATAATTCTAAATTTAGTGGCGAAAGTTTTCTCTCTCAAAAGATAGAAGAAAAATCCAAGAAACTTTGTATACTAGTTCTATTCACACACGCTAAAATGGTTAGGTAACCTAATCTCATAACTAACCCAAGTTTACTAAACCTTAGTTTGTCACTCATGTTTTGAGAACAAAAAAAATATATAAATATAAATTCTCAAGATCAAACATGTAACAAGAGTATTGAACTAGTTTATAACTAAACAATGAAATTATTGCACTACTTAACTAGTAGAGTTAACTAAGTTAAATCATATGGCCTATAGAAATTAAAAATGGTGAATTAACTTAGTATTGCTATTTTATTACTATTTATATAAACCATTTTAATGCCTTAGATGATTTAAAAAATGATTCAAAATTTTACAAATCCATCACTAATTAAACAAGTTAACGATCAACAATTAAATTTGGGGACAACAAAATGTTTTTTAATTCACTCGGTTTTTTTAAAACACCTTGATCTAGATGATTTTTTTGACAAAAGGTAACAATATTATTAAAACACTTAGGGTACGTTCAGAATACCGGTTTGATTATTATAGATGAAAGATTATGATAAAAAGTGAATTATAATAAACAGTGGGCTATTATACATGGTGTTTGAAAGGAAGTTATTATAACAGGAATTATGATAAACGGTGTTTGATGGGCTGGTTATGTAACAAAAATTAATATATGTAAGGTGTAGATAAACGGGCACGCAGGTTTAGGTAACCACCGTTAATAATAAACGGTGAGCCAAATATTGGTTAAGTTATTATAACCAACTCGATCATTTACATAATAGAGGCCCAAACACATTTATGATTCAGTCATTGTGATCAAATATATACATCTTAATTTAATAATAGTCGATATTTTTTAATACATGGGCATTCATTTTCATTTAGACGTTTATAACCTCAAACAAAATGTTAGAATATTTTTTATTTTTCATTATTACATCGTTGAGCATAAAAACAAAAAATAATTATTTATTACCTCACTAAATTTATTTATTGATAGTTTTACTATCAGTAAAGTCTTCCACAAAATTAAGTAATCTCTTTGAATTATCCAAATCTAAAGTGTTACTAGAGAAACATTTCATAATTTAAAAGGGTTCAATTATAGGTTTTTAATTCATCAATGAAATAGTGGTTGCGTGTTAGCCCGTAAGCCGTTTTCTTGCTCTCACTTTCCCGTGCCTGCTCCATTGCGAAACAAATTCAATAAAACATTTAATTGAAAAACGATCAAAGTTGAACTCCTACAAATTTCAAGGAGTTATATTAAAGATTAAGTGTTTTGATAACTTTAACGGCTTCAACAATTTACTAAAGTTCTTAAAAGATTTGTCAAAGAGTTATCAATATGGAGTTAGCAATACTGAGAAGTTATTAAAAAGATTTGTAACACCTTCATTTATCATGTATAAATAAGACTTGAAGTTCTTAAAGCATCAAACTACTTTTTTATATAAAAAAAGTAGAAATTGAGATGGTGTGAAAAAAGATGCTTTGTATTTGAGATCTACATCTTTTGAAGAAAGCAAAGTGGTGCAATAATATGGCTACCTCAAGTGGACATAGACGCTCTTGACGAACCACTATAATTCCGAGTGTTAGTTCTTCTTCTCTTTATTTTTCTTTTCTATTTTAAAGTTTACAAACTGGTGTCAGTGTAAACAAAGTTGTGTATATAAGGTAGGCAAACAAAATGTACTTTGTTTGAGAGGAGGATTGTTGGGCAAACAAAGTTATCTCACATTACTAAGATAAGAGAAAGATCTTGTGTATATAAGGTGGAGACAACACCTCCATTGATGTGAAACCTTTTAGGAGATGCCAAAAAACGAAACCACGAGGAGTGATCCTCAAAGTATACAATATCATATCAATGTGGAGGTTTGTGATTGTTGTTTTCCCTAACAAGCGGTATCAAAGCCAGACTTAGCAATCTGGGTGAAGACTCCCGATGTAGAACAAAGGAAGGGCTAGTCTCGTATGGCTCGGTGTACTTTGTTTTCAAGAAGAGGTCTCCCTGGTGAAGACAAAGTCGATAAGGTTTGAAGGGTTCGAAGTGTACTTTGGTTGAATGTAAGATTGTTGAGCAAACAAAGTTGTCACATATCACTAAGATAAGAGGATACGAGAAATACCTTGTGTATATAGGGGAGGACAACACCTCCATCAATTTAGGAATTTATGATATTTCAATAATATTTTTTTAAGTTTTTTTTAGACTTATTTTTAAAAAAATAAATTAAAAAAATATTATATTATATTAGTCAACATTACATTATACAATTGCCAACAAAAACAATAACTCATCTAATCATTGGATTGTACAATTATTACCTTCGATGGTGTCTTCATTCCTCTACGGTCTTGGAGCTCATTTCTTTTCTTTTGGTGGTTACTTGTTCGTCAGTATGTTTTCTATCCATTGATTTATTCCCCAAACTTCATCAAAATTCAACCATTGAAGTGTTGAAATTTTTTAGTCGATTGCTTGTGTTGAGATCTTCCGATCTCAAATATAAGAAGATTTACTTGTTGGGATATATTGATCCTGGTCTAGAATTCTTTTTTATTTTTAACTCGTTCTTTTGTTGTCGACGTCAATCCGAGCAGTGGAACGATGTCTTATTAGTTCAAGAGTTTATTTTTCTTTTGTGTTGCTCCTCTTATGCTGGGAGTGAGTTTGTAGCATTTGTCTTACAATTATTATGATTAATGAATGGTCTTTTATTTCAATAAATAAATAAATATATATATTCAAATTTCCTACCTTAATTATTGTAATCTTAAAAAAAAAAAAACATTACATATTATCTAATTAAAAAATGTTATCTCATGGACTCAAAAGCAAGCATAATTGAAATATTTGGGATAAAATTATTCAATTATGAAATTGAAGAATCAAATTGAAATTTCATAAGCCAACGAGAGTAGAGTTCTACCCGAATTTTAATAACCTAGCCTAGTAACCATGATATTAGAGATTTGAATCTTGATTCTCCTAATATTGTTATATATATATATAAAATAAAATAAAAATCAAATGGACAGCAACATGTATATTTTGTGTGACACATAGTTTCGTCTTCCCGGTTGGGAACCTCCACCGGCCAGCAATTCCACTGTTCCAGTTCTTGCTGATCGGAGATGGCAAAACCAGTCCTTCCATCTATGTTCTTCTCTTCAATACCGATTCTAATTTGTCTTCTAAGCTCCAAATGCTGCGAAGAAACGCCGATTGTCAACTCCGATTTGGGCATTTGCCGAAATCGCCGTTCCGGAAGAATCTTACTCCTCCGTCGCTGAAGAATCCGCCGGAAGAATCGAAATCTACAGCCTCATCGGAGCAGATTGGTCGAAACAAACCGGAGAAATCGTCCAGCCAAATGGGTGCGTCTCTGAACTTCAGATCTTCTTTTTAGTGTCATTGTTCTTTGATTTGATTGCATCTTAGTAGTTTGAATGTGGAATTAGTCTTGATATTAGTCGATATCTAGAATCTGATTTAGGAATTTGATTTCTGGAATTTGCGCGTAGAGATGCGAGTGTTAGGTTTGATAATCTCTGCTGCAATGGCTTTGGCTGCTGATCTAATTGCATTGTTGGCCATATTGGTGTTAATCTAATCCATAACATTTCTATGGATTGTGCAGCAGGAACATTTCTTTACAAGTTTAGTCCTAAACTTTCATGCATGTGTCTAATTCTCTAACTTTAAAAGTCTCTATTAGGTCCTTTAAATGTCAATTTTTTATTTGTTGGTAGGTCTATGAAATTTATAAAATGTCAAATACCTATTGAACACAAAATGAAATTCAAGAGCAGAGCATGCACATTTCAAAATTAAATGAGCTCTATTGAGTTAGAATGAAGTGATGATTAGTTTCAGCTTCTTCTTTTTTTTAATGATCGAGAGTCGAAATTTTGTTGCCCCTAGTACTCTGGGTACTACTCCCTCCATCCCTAAGGAGCAACATCAAGATATATTGGAGGAGTGGTGATACAATTGAAGGTGTCTACAAATTAATGTCACGGACGGATCTTGAACTCGAGACCTTGAAGTGAGCATAGTCTCAAAGTTCAAACTTTCGACTAATTACGTTACTCGAGGATGAGTTTCTTCCAGTTGCGGCTTAATGGTGGAACCCACTAATGTTCAATTTGGTGTCAAAGATATTCAATTTAAACCAATGTTTGACTAAATTGAACATTGATGCTGATACCAACTGCAGCCAATTTAGTGGATCCTACAGAGAGAATGTATATGGCATAATTCTAACCACTAAGATTAAATATTACAATTAAAATTATTTCCAATATCAAAACGAGTTTCATCACATTTTTGGCACTCAACTACCAACTCTTGGCTCCAATTCAATCGTCTAGGTTAAGTTACATGTTTACTCCCTCAACTTCGTATGTATCACTTTAATTCCTAGACTTTACAAGTGTTTAATCTTTTTTTTGAAAACTGAGAAATCGGAACTTCGCTTAACTATATCTACAATAATCATGTCCGACTTTAAGCCAGGCACCAACAGACATCCAAAGAATAGAGACATGGGAATTGTGTACAAATTAACGTCTGAAAATTTGACTTTAATTTAGGGGGGGGGGGAATTTGACAGACAATTCTGAAATTGGGGGAATGAATTGCTAGCTAGTTCCATTATTTTTCTTATTGACAATCTTGATATTGTGATCGATTGACCTAATATCTCTTAGTCGTATTTTTGCAGTTTGTTGCTGGATCGCAACTCTCTGGCTTTTGTTGTAGATATGGAATTTCGGATATATGCAGCCTATTCTTTGGTATATTCCCTTGTATCCTTTGCAAGCTAAATAAGTAAATTAAGCTTCTTTTTAAGAAATATATCTATTTGGCCCGAAAAAAGGGTTATGAAATCGGAACAATAATCAAAGAAAAACAGTAAATAACGCGGACACAAAACATGATAATTGACGAGGTTCACTAACAATATGTTAGCTACATCCACATACAAAGAAAAGAACCGTTTTTTTATCAACTTTGGAGATACATACATACTACAAAATGTGAATCAAATGGAACTATAGTTTTAAGAGAGATTATATAGCGCACTCTCGTAAAACCCTATTACAACATATGGTGGTCCTGGTGCACTCACGTTAAAATTGTCCAAAATGGAACTTTTTCTAATCAGATGTGTTGGGAATCTTGGGATATTAGTGTGGACTTGGCTCGATACAGAAAACTCACTTCATTGGGATAGCTAACTAAATTACGTATATAACTGATGAATCTTAGGCCTACCTAACACGTAAAATTATATATCACTAAGAAGTAAGAGTTTGTCTCAAACCTCCATGTCCTGAAAAACTATCCGATAAGACTGCTATAATTAGTTACTAATATGGAAGATCGAAAGTGTAATTGTTATCAGAAATTACAACTAATTCCTTAGGATATGTTTTGGATGAAAAGTTAGTTTAAAGAATTATTTTGAGTAGTTAAAAAATTGAGATTTTTATAATAGCTCATTTAGATTTTAAATTTTATGAAGAAGTTGCAGCAAAAAATTCGTTGAGATAGTGTTTTTTCTAATAGAAAAGTTAGAAACGATAATCTATGTAGTTGTAGATTTGAAATGAAGAGTTATTTTGCGTCGTTAAATGAATGAATAGAAATAATTAGTTAAAAATTTTCGAATAATTAAAAATAAGTGGTTAAAAATGAAGAATTATTTTCGTTAGTTATAAAAATTAGGGCTTCTAGCGAGACTAAGCCAAATAAAGGAAAAATTTGCAAAAGTATTCAAATTTAGAAAAAAATTTCAAAACTAATTGCCGTGTTTTTAGTAGAAACTTTCTTTTATAGGGAAAGATGCAAATATCCTTCCTTCTTCCTTAAATCAACCTTTTAAAAACTCTCTAAATCGTGGTTATTTTCTATTTCTCTCTAATTTTTGTTTTTTTCTTTTTTCAACTTTTCACCTAAAAAATTTCTCAAAATCGTCGGATTTTATAGAGTTGTTTTTTCCTTCCCATTTGTGAAGTTTGATACAAGGTTTTTGTTTTTTTAAGGAGTTGTTTTGATTTTTCCTAAATACTTAAAAACTTTAATTATGTATTAATAATAAATAAATACGAGTTTCAAATAAACAAAGATTTATGGATCGAGATTGTTTCTATGGTATTTATCTTGTTATGGTATTGAACTGCAACTATTTTTTAGGGAAATATTGAACTGCTACTTATTTAAAAAAAAAACAAATGAAGGAAAATTCTAAAATATTTGCATGCATAATAACTAATATATTTTAATCTTGTATTATAAATAATAATTAGTACTGTTATTATAAGAAAAGTATATGACAATACTCACTAATTTCAATGATACTTTTGCTAAAAAAAAATGACAATACTCACTAATTTCAATGATACTTTTGCTAAAAAAAAATTAGAGTGACCGTATTTTTAGAAAAAAAGATGAACGAACAAGTAGTCATATGATAGAGGATGTCGTTAAAATTTTTTAAAACGTGTATTTATTTATCAATACAAAATGCGAATTTATGGATATTGATTTTGTGGTATTGATCATGTTATGTATAAGTAGTGTAAATGTTTTTAAGAAAATTGTATTGTTTATCACAACTTAATTACAATGTAAGTAAATTCTAAAATATTTGTATTCATAATCATTAATATATTTTAATACTTTATTATAAATATTCATTAATACCTGTATTATTAAGTAAAGTATGTAATAAATAACTTCTTTTGCTAATTATTTTTAGAGTGACCGTATTTTAGAAAAAAATGAACCGACAATTAATCTTATAATTATTATATTATAGGAGATGTTAAAATTTAAAACCTGTATTTATTTATTAATACAAAAGTTTTAATATAAATAAAGATTTATAGATATTGTTTTTGTAGTATCGATCATGTAATATATAAGTACAACAATTTTTTGGAAAATTATAATGGATGACCTATTCTAACAAAATAATTATAAATGGAATCAAATTTGAAGATATTTGAATCAATAGTTATAAATACAGGTCAATACATACTCATTAACACAATATTATTTATTATTAATATAATATTTTGTATTATTAATACATTATTATATGTTATTAAGACAGTATTGTGTATTATTATTGTTATGTATTATTAATACTATATTACTGTTAATAGCGTATTATTATTAATACCTATTATTACAATTGCTAATTTTCTTTTTTAAAATTGACCATATTTATATATTTTTTAATTTGAATAAAATAGAAATTAAATGTCTTTCTTCACTATTCAATAATTATCATAGGTTTGATTTTTTAAAAAATAAAAATACAATAATCAATAATCATCCTAGTTTTGGAATACTTGAAAAAATTGAAATCCACGCAAGGGCAAATAAGAAAAAAAGGACTAAAAGAGGATTTGAAAGGAAAAATAAAAAAATAAAATAAATAAAAGTAAGAGAGTTTTAAAAAATTGCTCCAAAGATAACACTATTTACCTTACTTTAGACGGGTAAGAAAAAGAAAAACAAAAGAAAAACATGTAAAAGAGGGTATAATAGGCGTTACAGAAAATATTATTAATTAAATTTAAAACAAAAAATAAATTTACAAATATTTTAAGATAATGATTAGATATGTAATTAATTTCCTAAAAGTGGTTATTCAATACAATTTTGATTATATTGAATAATCACAAATGAAAAGTTTTGTATGTTTACACTTAGCTTGTTTGGATTTAAATTTTCGAAACTTTCCAGCTTCTCGAAGTTCGAAAAGCTCATCTCTTTGCTGTGTTGAATACCACGAATACCACGATGTTGTGGATACGTTCAATTATTTTACTGACATGACAGCTTTTATTCAACAGAGCTGGTCACTTCGATGCAACAGTTCAAGAACATGTCAGATAGTTCGCCGCAATATTCACCAGATGAGGTTTGTTCACATATGCTGTGTTCTTAGTATTTCATCATTTGAATTCTCCATAGTAATGTTTATAAAGTGTGAACATTATTGATAGATCTTATTATAGAAGGTGCACAAAAGAATCACATGTCCACAAAACTGAGAAAAAAAAAATGAAGCTTACTATGTATGTTCAAAATAGAATGAAATTGTAAAAATGTAAACCCCCCAAAGAAAAAACTATTCCTAATCTTCAATCTTCATCCATGGAAGCAAGAATGAAGCCACTTGCTTTCTTCCTCCAATCCAAAATCATAATCAGGTCTCAGAAACTCAAAGTTGTTACAACCATCATCAACTCTCTGATCCAGCAACAAACTCAAATCATAGCTCCCCATCTCTGTTGCCTTTCCTTTCATCACCGTCGGCGACTCGAAATCGCCGATCTCACATTCGGGTATCCAGTAAGTTCTTGCATACATATCACCCTGAACCTTCTGTATCACATGTGGATTGCAATTGTTAAAACCATTTGTATCCACACCTTGAGAAGAATCATACTCATCATGGCTTCTTATAACATCAGCTAATCCTTCCTTGATACTTCCTTCTGTTGATCTGTTCTCAAGCTTAGAATCATCAAAACCCTTTCTTGGCTTTCCTTCCATCATCGTCGACGACCAGAAATCGTCGTTCTCCCATTCGTGTATCCAGTAAGTTCTTGCATAGTTATCACCCTGAAGTTTCTGTGTCACATATTGATTGCCACTGTCAAAACCATTTGTATCCATATCTTGAGAAAGATCAGCTAATCCTTCCTTGATATTTCCTTCTGTTAATCTGTTCTCAAGATAAGAATCATCAAAGTCCTTCCTTGGCTTTCCTTCCATCATCGCCGACGACCCGAAATCGGCGTTCCCCCATTCGGGTATCCGGTAAGTTCTTGCATATGTATCACTCTGAAATTTCTGTATCACACTTGTATCCACAGATTGTGAAAGATCAGCGAATCCTTCCTTGATGTTTCCTTGTGTTAATCTGTTCTCAATTTCAGAATCATCATCAAATGAATCAACTTCCACTTCCACTTTCACTTTCAATTCATCTTTCTCATGAGGAAAATTGAGACGAGCAAAAGGGCCATACATGGCTTTAGCAGCATCATCATAAGCAAGAGCTGCGAGTTGAGCAGTGGCAAAAGTGCCAAGCCATAAACGATTCCCTTTCTTCTTGTTGTTGTTCACAATGGGCTCTCTAATCTCAGCAACCCATTTGCCCCAAGTCCTCTGCCTAACTCCTCTGAATTTACAATCTGAGTTTTGAGGACCTCCTTTTCCTCTCATGCAGCCCTTCTTTGATCCCTTTGCTGGAACTCTACGAATCTCTTCCGCTCCATCTTTTGCTAAATCCTCCAATTCATAATTCAGGTTCTTCCACTTGTTTAAAGTGTGCACTAATAATAACCCCCCATTTCTCCTCTTTCTTGATGTCTGATCTCTGCAATCAAACCCATAAAACAGCACTCTTTAGCAAAATCAAAACAAGAGCGTGTTTGATAACCATTGTTAATGTTTGTGGTTTGAAATTTAAGCTCAGAACAACATATCAAACCAAAATTTGGAAACAGATTAGTTAGCATTCACATGAAACACGAAATAGTTTAAATTTCAAAAACGAAAAGCAAAAAACCAAATCCGGGGCCTAAAGGAACTCACCCTGTCATGCGATTCTTCAAACTTTGTTTCTACTGAATTGAATGATGCCTTTTGCTGCTGTTTTTGTTTTTGTGGGTTTGGGATTTTGGTGAAATTTGAGGAGTTTTTGAAGAGATGGGACTTGAAAGGGCAGTAATTTGAGGAAGAGAAGGGATTTTATAGGCATTTATGTGAAGTGAAAAGTTGATAGGAAGAGCTTTGGAAATATCAAAAGTTTGATGAGTGCTTTGAGTGTCACTTCCGGAAAGATCCTACGTCGTGTTTTGTGTTTCTTTCGTTCTTTCTTAGCCACGAAGTTACCTTTTTGTGTTTTTGGAGAAAGAAACATGATTTATTATTATTATTATTATTTATTTTTTTTAGTTTTTATACATTATATTGAACTACGCTTTTGGAGATTAAAAAAAAACACGCACACACACAAAGAAGTTAAACAAAGAATTTGGATATAAATTTACTTTATAGTTTTAGATTTTTATTTTTGTGATGTCTGTATATCTGTCGGAGATGTTTGGATGAGAAGTTATTTTTTAATAGTTTAAAATTGAAAATGGTAGCTAAAAATTTGTTTTCATGTATTTTTTTTGGTATAGAAGTTAATGTTAAAAATTTGTTTGGATGTAAATTTAAAATGAGTAGATACAAAAATAATGATTAAAAATGAGTTATTTTGAAATATTAGAAATGATTGAGTCATTATAAATGAATTATTAGAAATTAGAAATTATTTTTAGTAGTAAAAATGATGAATTATATTGAGAAATTACAAAAAAAAAAATTGGAGGTAAATTTTCAAGAAAAAATGAATGAATTACCAATATAAATCCTCCTTAAATTTTCAAGAAAAAATTTTGATTATTGTAGGCTGTCAAAAGAATTCATAATAAATTATATTTTAATTAGATAACTACTTACATATTTTTTTTTTATTCGACGATATTTAAATAAAAATAAGAAGACTAAACTAAAGTATGTTGTATTATTACAATTTTTTTTCTATTAACATATTTTATGAATGAATAAATTGGGTGTGTGAAGATAAAGACGAAGATGGGAAAGCGAATTTGAGAGATGCTAGCTAGCAGGGGATTCACACAAACTACTTGTTGTCCAAGTAATTATAATATATATATATATATATATATATGTCTATTTTTTAAAAAAAATTAAAAATTAATGTCTGTGTCGTGTGGGACCCATCCGCACGGATGGTGTGTTCTTCATCTTACCGCGTCTTTGTCACCAGCACCAAGTTTTTTTTTTTCCTTCTTCTCTCATTCCCTTTTAAATTTAAGGAAATTCAATATTAACACATTTTCCTTCTTATATTATATGTATAGTATAATTTTTCAAATAATTTATCTATAATATACAATCTTTTATTCATGAACAATGAATTTGCCATTAATTAAATTCTGTCGGTGATAAAATTTTACCAATATAATTTTTCATCACTAATCAAGTGATAGAATGAATTTACTATTGTTTAAATTTTTATCATCGATAGAATTCAACCACAATTTGAATTTTTTGAATTAATTTTGATTTTTTGTCGTAGATGAAAATATTTTACTCTTTTTTATGATACATATAAAATCCCCTAAATTTGTATAAAATGAATTAACCGTAGAATCGGTATGACAACCCTAGAGGGGGTGAATAGGGTTTCTTTAAACTTTATGAAATTTTTTCCTAATGTGGGCCCAATTAAACAAATGAATTTACTTTTTACTAAACAATCAATTTAACCAAGAATACCATGTAAATTAAATAAGAAATTATCAAAGACCGATTTCAAGCACCCTATTTAATTATAATATAAAGATTGGTAAAGAATATGTCAAGATAAAATTATAACAACCAAACAAAACATATAAGAGCAATTAATATAATATAACAATAAATTAATTGCAAAAATAAAAGAAGTTAAGGATAGAGAAATTGACACCGTGAATTTATAGTGGTTCGGCGCACCTACTCCACTCCCCAAGCTCCTCTTGGGTATTCCACTAAAACAATGAAGACTCTTTCCACGGCTTAGAGTCAAACCGTTACAACGTTCCTTTTGCGGGAGCAAGAACAAACCCGATCTTTTCCACGGCTCAAGATCAAACCGTTACAACCTCTCTTTTTATGAATCAAGAGAAAACCGTACAATGATTTGTAAATGTAAGATCAAGATGAACAAACTCTCTCCAAGAGTGGATTTACAAATTTAACTCTCACAAATCAAATCCTCACAATACAATAATTTCTCTCTCAAGAATAAGATGAAAATTGAAAGCTTGGAGAGAGCAACAATGAATACTTCTTTATTTTTTAGGATTCAGAAATATGAAACTTGGTGCCTTCATTTGGTGGAGAAGATGAAGCTTAAATAAACATGAAAGGGGCAAAGTTACCGTTAGACACAAAACATAATAAAATTATAATATTAAAAAAGTTACCATTAGACACAAGTCATAATAATATTATAATATTCAAAAAGTTACCGTTAGACACAATGTATTATAATGATATAATATTCAAAAAGTTGCATTTGGACAAACACATAAAAGTAGTATAACAATATATAACTTTCTTTCCTTTTAAGAAAGTTACCGTTAGACACATCCTCAAATAATAATATAATAATGGATACCTTTGTTTTCCTTTTCTATTTTGCTTTTACCTTGACTTTTTATAACACACAAAAAAATCTCAAATGTCAAACATCCAAGGCTTCACATGTCGCTCTTGGATTGGCCAATTTTTGCTACGTCATCACGTCGGGATTTACCATTCAAAATCTTTTAGGCCATAGCCTTTTCATCTTAATTTTGATTTGAGTAATTCAAAATGCGTTTGAATTATTATTTCAAGTTCTACAAAATGTATACTTCAAAGCACTATATTTGTTAGTAAATAAATTTCAAGTTTGTTATCATCAAAACATTAATCAATTAATTAGTTAAAATTAATTAATTTGAGATGGCCAAAAAGCCAACAAACTCCCCCTTTTTTATGATGACAAACTATACAAGAAAAATGAATTCAAAATGGTGTATGATATATGATATTAACTAGATGCACAATCAACACACATACAAAATATCAATATACTTTCATTTTTCTTATCATCTCTCCCCCTTTTGGAATCAATCAAAAAGGAAAAATAAGAAAACTAATATAGAGATGATTTTAACTAAACATTTTCCCATTTTAAAATAATCATTAACTTCTCCCCCTTTTGAAATCATTTTAATACTCCCCCTTAATAAAAGACAAAAAGGCATTTAACACATAAATCAATTATAGATGAGTATAAAGATATTAGTCAATAAAATAAATATTTTTAAAGATGAAATTACTTCAAAGACAATAACAACTTCCCCTAAAAAGATAAGCAATATGCATAAGAGGATTATGAGTTAAAACAACATCAAAATTATCATAGAAAGTAGTACTCGCCCTTAAAACAAATAATATTCTTCTAATTATAAAAAAATAAACACCGAGTAGATAAAACTATTTGAGTAAATTCAAGATTAATAATGTACACAATATAAAAGTAAAATTTTGAACTTCAAACTATCACAAAATAAACCATTTATAAATTTTTCATTAAAAATCTCATTCAAGAAAAATAATTTTGAATAAAATGCTTACGGGATTCAAGAATATAGATCAATTTCATAAAATACTCCCCCTACGAAAAAGACTTGTACAACTTTTTTGAAGCATTTTTTTTAGAACATTTTATTCAAATGAGACAAGCAATGTATAAAATTAAACTTTGATTAATAACATGCTTCACATAATGAGACAAAAGCCAAATAAATATTCAGTATTTTCTAAGGCAACAAAAATTTATAGAGAGCAAATATCATCAAGACACAAAACATAGCTCATGTTCAAAAAACAACAATAGTATTGAACTATAAGTATAATAAAGCTATTAGCACTTTCAATCAAAATAATAGCACATTTCAATAACTATCATAATATAAGATTTCTCAAGAATTATATGTTCAATCAACCAAAAATCACAATAATACCATAAATAGATATTCAATATTTTTCCATAATATCAATAATTAAAATAATAAGATATTAGAAATTTTGAATAATTTTGGAAATAATTTGCCACAACATTTAAAGAATAAATAACCTAATTTATGGAAAATAAAGCAATAAAAAATATATTCATTTTAACTAAAGACATTTAACCCAATAATCAATAAAAAGAATGAAATTAATTTCAAACATTTAAATCATTCATGAGATATAGTTTCCATAACAGATACCAACAAAAATACTTATCTCCAAAATTAAAAAATAAGTTACCAAACTAAGCAACTTTTCCTTTATTGGTTTCAAGCAAGCCAAAATTGTTGCTCCATTTGAATTAAATTCAAATTTGAAGTTCAAGCAACCAATTGCTTCTTGAAAGTTACACCTACAAAGAAAGTTCAATCAAAGGATTTTGGTACCCATCTTTTGGGTCTTTCATTGTTAGTAAATATAGATTTTGGAATCCATTTCATTTTAGGTCAAATACATTTAAAATTCAACTTTGGCAAATAACAAGTATTGAATTTATGACCAATTTTTCCACAAGAATAACAAATAACATTTGACATGAATTTCTTTTTAACACGATGATTTTTCACAAAGAAATTCTTTCTTGGAATATTTTTCAATTTAAAGCAATTTGGTCTAATATGACCTTTAACTCCACAATAATGACATATTGATATAAATTTAGATTTTGAATGCACATGTCTAGTATTTCTAAAATTATGCACAAATTTTGATTTTTCATGTAAATCTCTATCTATTTCATACTTATGATTACATTTTTCATTATGAACACATTTAGATCTAGTATGAAATTGTCTAAGCACAAAAGTTGAATTCTCATTAATTTTTCTAACTTTTTCATACTTTGACACAAAACTAGAACTAACCAAATTAGACGCATGGGGTAAAACACTTTTAGACATACAAGGAGTACCCTTAACAAAAATATTCTTAGAGCTAGATGAAGGATTTTCAATCCCATAACCTTAACTCTTTTTCACATTTAAAGCTTTATCCATGTCAATGGTTTTATCTAATTGTTGAGCATCAATAGTCAATTTTCTAATGGATTCTTTTGCAATTTCAAGTTCTTTAGTAGCCATCATTTCTTTTTCTTTAAGCATATGCAAAAAATCATTTTTACCAAGACTATCACATTCAAGAAATTTAATTTTGTCAATCAAAGAAAATTTATCACTTTCTAAAGATGTATTGCTATTTTCCAAATCAATAATTTTATCATTTAAGCTAGCAATTTCTTCTTTTAATTTCAATGAACAAAAATCAATTTCCTCATTTTTATTTTTCAAATCATCTAATTCCATTTTCAAATCACAAGATAAAGATTTGAGTTCATCATTCTCTTTTTCAAGGGATTTAATTTTATCATCTAAGAGATTTTTCTCATCACAACAACTATCAATCTCACTATGCAACAATAAAGTATTTGCACCATTTTACAAATAAACATTTTCATCTATCAAAGAGTTATTTACAAAAGATAAAATTTTATACTTCTTTGATAGTTTGACATATTTAGATACAAGTTTTTCTAAATCATGTTGCATGCTTTCAAATGCATCAAATAACTCATCGTAAGAAAGAGATTCTCGAGTTACCTCATCTTCATCGCTTTCCTCATCGAAATCGTTGGTTGAATTAGCCATCAAGCATAAATAAGCTTTATCACATTTCTCTTTTTCAACTTCATGAATAATTTCTTGATTTTGAGAATTGTAATTCTCCTTCACATCAAATAAATCATTAGAAATAGAAGGAGAATTTTCTACACTATACATGTTTTCAAGAAAATTCCAAACATCATATGCATATTCAAAATGTGAAATTATATCAAATATTTTTCTATCTAATGCACAATATATAATATTTAAAGCTTTAGCATTAAAAGTGAGCAACACAATATTCAATTCTAATTTGGACAAATCATGCTCACAAACATATAGAATATTAAAATCCATACCAAGCATAAAAGTCTTTATTCTATTTCTCCAAACATTATAATTTAAACCATCAAAGAAAGGAGGTCTATCATTAGAATCACTTTCAAAATTTAAAGTTGTCATAGCTCTTAGCAATTAAGCTTTTAAAATAATTTCTTCAAAATATTAATAAGATACTAAAAGTATCAAAATAATATTTGAAAAATATTTTTATCCAAAGAGCAACCGCTCTGATACCAATTGTAGGATCGATATGACAACCCTAGAGGGGGGTGAATAGGATTTCTTTAAACTTTATGAAACTTTTTCCTAATGTGGGCCCAATTAAACAAATGAATTTACTTTTTACTAAACCATCAATTTAACCAAGAATACCATGTAAATTAAATAAGAAATTATTAAAGACCGATTTCAAGCACCCTATTTAATTATAATATAAAGATTGGTAAAGAATATGTCAAGATAAAATTATAACAACCAAACAAAACATATAAGAGCAATTAATATAATATAACAATAAATTAATTGCAAAAATAAAAGAAGTTAAGGATAGAGAAATTGACACCGTGAATTTATAGTGGTTCGGCGCACCTACTCCACTCCCCAAGCTCCTCTTGGGTATTCCACTAAAACAATGAAGACTCTTTCCACGGCTTAGAGTCAAACCGTTACAACGTTCCTTTTGCGGGAGCAAGAACAAACCCGATCTTTTCCACGGCTCAAGATCAAACCGTTACAACCTCACTTTTTATGGATCAAGAGAAAACCGTACAATGATTTGTAAATGTAAGATCAAGATGAACAAACTCTCTCCAAGAGTGGATTTACAAATTTAACTCTCACAAATCAAATCCTCACAATACAATAATTTCTCTCTCAAGAATAAGATGAAAATTGAAAGCTTGGAGAGAGCAACAATGAAGACTTCTTTATTTTTTAGGATTGAGAAATATGAAACTTGGTGCATTCATTTGGTGGAGAAGATGAAGCTTAAATAAACATGAAGGGGCAAAGTTACCGTTAGACACAAAACATAATAAAATTATAATATTCAAAAAGTTACCATTAGACGCAAGTCATAATAATATTATAATATTCAAAAAGTTACCGTTAGACACAATGTATTATAATGATATAATATTCAAAAAGTTGCATTTGGACAAACACATAAAAGTAGTATAACAATATATAACTTTCTTTCTCTTTTAAGAAAGTTACCGTTAGACACATCCTTAAATAATAATATAATAATAGATACCTTCGTTTTCCTTTTCTATTTTGCTTTTACCTTGACTTTTTATAACACAAAAAAAAAAATCTCAAATGTCAAACATCCAAGGC
Source organism: Sicyos edulis (assembly GCA_036507275.1). Lineage (NCBI taxonomy): Eukaryota > Viridiplantae > Streptophyta > Magnoliopsida > Cucurbitales > Cucurbitaceae > Sicyos > Sicyos edulis. The sequence goes on along the minus strand of CM071859.1, from coordinate 6,147,000 downwards.
TTCACATGTCGCTTTTGGATTGGCCAATTTTTGCTACGTCATCACGTCGGGATTTACCATTCAAAATCTTTTAGGCCATAGTCTTTTCATCTTAATTTTGATTTGAGTAATTCAAACTGCATTTGAATTATTATTTCAAGCTCTACAAAATGTATACTTCAAAGCACTATATTTGTTGGTAAATAAATTTCAAGTTTGTTATCATCAAAACATTAATCAATTAATTAGTTAAAATTAATTAATTTGAGATGGCCAAAAAGCCAACATTAACACTAGACAAAATAATCAACTACGTCATTGACCCTTGATAGTTAATTAATCATATTAAAATTATAATACCTATTTAGGAATGTCAATTGAAGAGTGGGGAAGTAAATCGCCTTCCACATCTCCCAAATCATTTTCTGTCGCCTTCCGATCTTTATTAATAGACATGTAATTGCAATTAAGACACTGAGGGTCAGTGGCGCAATTGATTATCTTGTCTGGTGTTAATCCATTTCAACTCCACTATGTACTCAAAAAAAAAATTGCAATTAAGACGTCACATTTTCAAATGGTTTATTATTTTCTTAGAACAAAAAAATCATATCTTGTATACAACGACAAAAAGAAAAGTCAACTTCTTCGATTTTTTGTTTATAATATAATACTTTATATATTAAAATTAAAAAGTCTATCAATTTTTCTTTTACATACAAAGTTGATCAAATTCTTATACTTTTGGTTATATTAGGTATTAAAAGTAAACATCATGGAAAACTTAATGGCCAAAAGAAAAATAAGATTATATATGTATGTGTGTGTATATATATATATATATATTTATAATATAAAGGTGATACAGGCATAAGTATAACTAATACATATAGTTATATATAGGCAGATTCCTCATTCAAGAGATCTGCAAACCAAACAGGGCACTCGAAGCCTAAAAAACAAACAGTCCTCTCAAAAACACAGGAAAATAAAAATCAAAAGAATTATTTGATTCAATTGATATTAAAAAAAGAACCAGAAAATAATTTTGGTCAATGAGGTTAACATCCTGTTCGGAAAAGAAGATATTTTGCCAAGAGCTACTTGTCCTAAAAGAAGGAAGCTTCTTTCTTCCAAATAAAATCCAAAATCCAAACAAGAAATACTTCTCTACTCACCAACAAGTAGAGTGACTCTACTTGTTGCTTATGTGTCATCACTTAGAGCCACAAAAATATTTTCATTTCTTTGAAAAAATCAACAAACAAAAAATGTTAAAAAAAATTTGTGGCTTTAAATGATGCCACATAAGGAACAAGTAGAGTCTCTACTTGTTCATGTGTAGAGAAATATTTCTCAATCCAAAATCTAGATTGATATTAAAAGGAAAAGAACTACAAAGTAATTCAAAATTTAATAAGTCTTGAAACCTCCCCTTTCTAGAGAACAATTGATAACTTGACTTAGTATTTTGGATACTTTTACAACCCAATTCTCTCTTATTTATAATCATATTCTCTAACAAAGTCTCGAACTAATTACCCATATACCCCTACATTACTGCTGATTCCTATGGTTCTTAATCCCGATATCATGAACTAAAGTAGAGATCAACACACAACAACCAGTGGATGATGATATAAGAGAATCAAGCAGTTGCACCTAAAGTACCACCCAAACAACACTTCGTGGATGGAAAGTACCTACTAAGACTTTTCCTAATAGGGACCATTGAAAATTCATTTAAAAAAAAACTCAGAAGTATCAAGATTGAAGAGAGTCCAATCAAGAACAGAACACTTTGTATGGAATATATGAAATCATATTAAACAGAGTGGTAGATTCTTCAAAGTGACAAAAGGCAAGGAATGATAGTATAGAGAAGATGGACCTCATACACTAAGCAAAGGTTGTGGGGCAACTCACTCTATCCATCTTGATGTCTATCAAAACAAACTGCCTGAGCTTTGAAGGTCATTCCTAGGGCATCTCTCATGATTGATTAGTACCTTCAGCTAAGAAAGCCACCATTGTAATGTCAGCATCATGCAGCATTCAGGTCTTGGTGCCAAAAGCTCGCAGTTTTGTTACTGCGTCGACTTGCAATCCTTGCTTCTGGAATATAGATGGAAACAAAAAAATGGCAATTAGATAACTAATACATGTTGCAGGTCTTGTTTCTGTACTTCTTTGCTGTGAATGGACAGTTTTACTTGTTTGGTGACTTTATACATTCATTCCATCTGTGTATAATCTACATTTTCAAGATATTTAACTCATCAAGTCCTGATTATTGTGAATCGTTGCAGTGCAGGAGAATGAGATGAATGGTAGAAAGTGAAAAAGTGAGAAATTGAGAAAGTATGAGATGAATTCTCCCCCACATCTTTCTCGTGCCATCGGCGTCGGGATGGAAAATGGGGGTATTGCTCTTGATCTATATGTGAGGAAGTCGAAAATGGTGCCTACGCTTATAAATGAACACCAACATTTTGCACCAAACTTGCTATCTCAATAATAAAGCCAAGGGGAAAAATCAATTTACTTAGAATTAAACTTCAAGAAAGAAAAACATCTAAGGAATGACACTTCATTAAGAAAAATATTAGATGGGATTCTTCACCCTCTCATTTCTCCTTTATTAAAAAAATGACACTTAATTAAAACTAGAGGGAAGGAAAAAAAAAAAGCAAACAGATTCTTTGAGTAACGTTCACTCATGACTCAGGAAACTGAGGCTTCACTTCTTTCCATGAATCCGGATACCTCATTCTAGCTAAAAATCCGGATCATATGCTTCTCACGAACAAACAGATTATATGCTTCTCAATAACAAACATTTCAATCTAGAGGCATTGATGCATACATAGAGTTAGTTGGCCTTCACCTAGATAGTTCAGAGGGAGAACACTGGAATGGACCATTCAAGAGTGGATCAAGACTTACGAAACATAATGCCTCGAGATTACATACTATTGGACTCCTACAATCATCTTCATCATTTATTTTTTGGTAAGATTATTATTGTTATTAAGCTAAATAACTTCAACTCAAAGCCCTTTATATTATCCAACCTAATGATAAAGTAATAGGTTAACCATAAACTACAACTAAAACAATTAGTCTCATTCTCACCTGCCAGACAACTTCAGGTATCAAGCCAAGCAAAGGAAATGCATCCGGCAACGCACCAAAATGATTAGAAATGCAAATGAAAGTAGAATGATGGGTGATGAAGAAATGAGCTTACATGAACAAAAATGCCAGTAGTAGGAACGAATTTCTTACTCAAAACCAGGGTACCTTGCAACTTTATATCTCAACTTCCTGTTGTGGTTTTCCTGCAAAAAGTTACAAAGTACACTATATAAAACCTCGAAGAATTTTTTTTATAAATTTTTGTATCCGTGATTGTTCGGGGCGCCTTATGCCCATCTCGACTATTATATCGTGACATACCGACTGACCCTACAACAATGAAATGTCAAGCAAATTATAGAAAATTAATTTCTAGTTAGGCGGTCATCATGTATTGAAGAAATTGAACAATCAATGGAAGCATTAAGCAATGGCAAACAAGAGAATGATTTATTAGACCCTAAAACAAAAAGAAATCCACAAAACAAACAAGCCTAAATGAAATACTGGCTGTTTTTCCTCAAGGGTTCATTAATACAGAAGCAATTGAATACCTGCTCGAGAACCTGAGCAGAGCCCTTCTCGACAAGCCGCGCCAAGCTCTCGATCTTAACCAGCATCTTTTCATATAAATCCTCCAACCCAGCAGTATAATTAGCAGCCTCAGAACCCAATAACCGAGTCAAATTCCCAACCTCAAATCCTTCAGCACATACATTCAATTTCTTCTGATCTTTCGAGTTTTGCTTCATCACATTCAAATTCTCATCATTCCGATCCTCAATCATCGGCGAAGCTCTCATTTCGCATAGCAAATGAGGAAAAGGAGAATTAGGGGTAAACGCCCCATAGTGACCACGAAATGCCGGACCAATATTCACAATGTCAATCGACTTCGGCTCGAAAAACTCACAGGAGCATCGAAATTGAAAAGCTCGGTACTCATGCGTGTGGATAATTTGATCGGAATGCGGCGAAGTTAACAGAAGAAACAAACTAGGGTTTATAACAATCGGATTCGCAGAATCTTTAACCAGAAACGAAAATTCCTTCATCAAAGACAAAGAGGAGCTCACCAAATACTCACGCATGGACGGCCGAGGGTGAGATCTCCGGCGGCAGGAAAACCAACCAAGGAAAGAATCGGAGTCTTGGAGTTGAGATTGACCGTCGGAATGGCGGCGGCGGAGAAGGCGGTTGAGAGATTGAGAAACTACTTGGCCGGAAGAATCGTAGAAGCTGTTGGTGGTGCCGGAGCAGAGAAATCCGGTGACGGTGGCGACGCGAACCGCCGGTTGGGTGTTGGATGAGGAAGATGAATCGTCGGTTAGCGATACGGGGGTGATCTCGGAGACATGGCCGGAAAGTACGCCGTCGACGGCGCCGGAGGAGGAGAACCGTTGGATCAAAGCGGCTAAGATTGGCCCTGAAATCGCAACTTTCTGTATGGATTCGTCTTCCATGGCGGATTCGCATTTATCGTTGGTCCAGATCCTGCTTTTAAGGTACATTATTATGGTTTTCTTTACGACGTGTAGTTTTAATGAAGCCGACTTGTCGTCTCAAATCTAAATTAAAAACATTTTACTTTCAAATTATTATGAAAGTGTTTGGTAGACAGTGGCACAGAGGTAGAAGACTTGGACTTTAATGGTATGCTCCCCTCAAGATCCCGAATTCGACTCTTTCCCGTGACATTACTCCTTCGATGTCTCGGCCAATTCCAGTTTGTTTTAGGGTTATGTTGTGGCGACCTCTAGTCATTGGACATATACTAGGCCGCTAAACAACTGCTCATATTGGTCACTTTCCCATTAGGTTATTATATAATGAGTTGAAAGAAATTTTTTTATGAAAATAAATTAGTTTCAAAATTATATTATTTTTGTACACTACATACAAAATCATTTTAAGTTTGGTTCATTTGAAACACAAATTTATAAATCGACATTGGCTCATTTCTACTAAAAAAAATATTCCAAAACAGAAAGAATAAAAATATTAGAATTTAAAGATCAAACCATAATTCATAAATGTTAGGTTAAACTAAAAGAGATCCGAACATTATGCTCGTGTCTATATGATATATAACTTTTGTTATACAAAAATCTTATTGAATCCCTTAAATTGTATGCAAGTTTTCTATTTAATTGCTCTATTATTTACACACCTCCTAACAACATTTAGATTTTAGGTAATCTAATTATTGATTCAAACACCTTAATTACTTATGAAAGTTTTTGGTGTCTCCAAAGCAAATATTAGGAGTGTTCATCGATCGGTGTGGATTTTCGGTGAAAATTGACACCGAATCGACCTATCAATTTCCTAAAAAATGAAACTGACACCGACTAATCAATTAAGTCGGTTGGTACTATTGGTAAAGTCAATTAAAATCGGTTAAATTTAGTTAATTAATGTTTTTTTATTATTAAAAAATATATTCATTATAAAATTTTATAGTGAAAATTTGAGAATTAATTTTTAAAAATGAATCTAAAGAATAATTTTTCGGAAACACAATTAAATTTAAGTTAATTTTGTAATAATTTAATAAAGAATATATTTTATTATATGAAATATATGAAAATATCCATATTTTATAAAGGAAATTTTTGGTTGATCGTCCCACCAACTTAACCGAAATTTTTTTGGTTAACCATTTTTGTAACAGACACAAGCTTGAAACCGACCATTGATCTTAATTTAGTCGATTTGGTCGGTCATATCGATTTTCGGAAAATAGCAAATATTACTTATGACATTATCATCAATCATGACATGACCACTCTTTAACCCTTTTAAATTCAGAAAATTGTCAAATACAAAATTGAACATTTAGAACCCTATTAGACAAAATCATCAAGAACCAAAATAGAGATTTAATTTGCGATTAAACCAAAATCAAAAGACAAACACAATCCTCAATAGTTTAATCCAGCCAAGCCAAGAAATGAAATCCCACACCCAAATTTGAAAAAGGTAGAAGAAAAAAAGTATACAAATCCCCCACTATTTCAATGAAGAAGAAAAAAAAAACAAAGAATATTCAATCAAACAAACAAATAAAAATAAAAACACAAAAACAACACATCACATGAAAATAATAAAATCACATAATTTACAGGGCAGAAGGAGCGGCTCGGCTCGGCAAGGAGGCGGCGGAAACAGGGCCGCCGCCGGCGAACAAACCAAGAAAACCGGTGGAGTTAACTTCCTGCTCATCGAGAAACAGATCGTCGGGCGATCGGAGAGCGCCGTGAGCGCAAACGACGGCGACGCCGACGGTGAGGGCGGAGAAAAGAACAGATCCAACGCTGGTGAGAAAGACAACGCAGGCGGTGAAAACAACGAGGCCGATCAAGACCTCGCCGTCGCCGAAGAGCCGGCCGAAGAGAACGAGCGGCTGATCGGAGGGGCGGAAGAGGTAGAGGAAGATCCAAGAACAGAGAAGCGCGGTTAGGAGGAAGAGAGAGGAGGGATTTGAGAAGAGAGAAACGGCGAGGATGAGGGCGACGATGGAGAAGTAGTTGACGCGGAAATAGGTGTAGTTTTTGCGGATCCGGAGGGTGGCTTCGGCGAGGGATTCCGGCTTGGAGAAGGCGGAGCGGTCGAGGAGCTCCGGCCAGGGGCGGCGGCGGGAGAGGGCGTGGCGGAGGGAAAGGAGGAGCGTTTGGGTTTGGGATTGGGGGTTTAGATCGGAGATTGGGAGGATCGCCGGAGATGGAGATGGCGACATTGTGAGGGGTTGATTGAATGGATTTGGGGATTAGGAATTGGAGTTTTTAATGGCCGGAAACTATGGCGGCGTTTTGAAGGGAAGGGATGGCCGGAAAGTGTGCGCTGATTTTAGTTAATAATCCCTTTCTTGCATTTTCTTTTTGCTATATTCTTGGGAGACCCAATTTTCTGTTGCCAAACAAGTTTTTTTTTTTAGGGAATAGGTTTGGTGGTTTTTTTAATATTTTATTTATTTTGTAAAATACCACTTTGGTTTTAACCTCAAGTTTTTTTTTTTTTAGAATCAATAACCTCAAGCTTTGAATAATTAAATAAATGTAATCTACTACATTAATATTGGTTTTTAATGAAGAGTTGACAAACGAATTCTAACGAATTCCGGCCAATGAGTTTGAGGCACGGAATTGTTTCATTGTTTAATTGTAAATCAATTCAATATCAATGTTATAGGTTCAATCTCGAGAATTTTAAATGTACTTTTACATTTTGTTTTATCTTATATTATGTATTTGTGATTGTCGTTGGTGTCCACCTCCACTATTGTCCTAGAAAATATAGCTCGATTCTATAACATATGGATGTCAAGAAACTCGTAGAAAATTAATTTATATTCAAAGATCAAAATAATAATTATCTTTCTTTAGTATAAATTGTGGAAGGGGACAAACAACCCCTATATAAAAATATCAAACATATTTAATTGAATTACCATCAAACAATAAAACTATTAAATGATTAACCATTTTGGTTGATTTTAAGGAGTCAATAATTATACAGTGTATTATTAAAACTATGTTTATGTTTTGATCGACTATAAATAAGTTATCCTCATATTTATCTTTTTTTTTAGTTTAATTATAATAGGGAGGAATCGATTCAAACTCCTAATCACTTAATTGTGAGAATACATGATTGCAGTTGAAGTACAACTCATATTTATTCTTTGCCATAGTTATATTTCCATATGTTTATAGAAGATCAAAGGTTAAAATTCATGTTAGAACTAAAAACCCATGAACTTATACAAATACAATATTTAAGAGAATTAAATGAATATAGTTTATACAAAATTCCAATTTCGTTCTGATTGTACAACCAAATTTTATACAGAAATAAGTAAAGTTTCAATATTCTCAGGTTAATGTATGTCACACTAATCCATGACTATTGAGATTAAGAATTTTAATTCCTCATCCTTAATTATTATTAAATTAAAAAAATGTAAATTTATTATTTGGAGAGTTTTTTTTTTCAAAGTTAAAAAATCTATTAGACATTTTACCAATAATATAGATTATCTATATAAAAGAGTGTAGTTATGATCAAAAGATCATGAATATAGGTTAAATCTAGATATTAAGAAGTTGGTATACAATATAATAATAATAATAATTATAAACCTCAAAAGCCTATGTTAAAAATTATTTAGGATAAGAATGAGTATGTATAGCAAAAACCTTTAAATTATGTTGAAAATTATTTACAATAAGAATAAGTACGTGTATAAAAAAAATCTTAGCTCAAGTGCTAAGCTGCTCTTGGGAACTAAATAACCTTAAGTTTAAGTTTGAGTATATTAGATCCTTGTTTTCAAAAAAAAAAAAAACCTTAAACTTTAAATGAATATAATAAATCTTTTAACTTTCAATTTTATTGAAATAATAAATTTGAATTTAGTATCTAACTTTAAATGAAAATTAATTGATGTTGATAATAGTATGTAATTAATTAGGATATTGTTTATTAATTTAGTTAGATTATTATTCATTAATTTAAATTAAAGTAATTACTTAGTTAAAAATATAATAAATAATTATTTTTTAATAATTATTATCTACATTTAAAACACAAATTCTACTTATTTCGTACACTTCAAATACATATTATCATTCTTTCGATAATTATTCTAAATACCTCGAACACAAATCTCCCCATAGTCATTTTTTTCTTTTATTTTTTTTATAATTTTCATTTTTCTATAATCATTTTCATTATCATCGTTGAACATTTCCTAAATATGTTGTTGTAAGACTTAGAGTTTCAATTTTTTAATATAATAAATTCTTAAAATTCTTAAAATGTTGAATAAATCAACCAATACAATATGATAGTTTTTTAAAGAATTAAATGCTAAAAACATACTTAATATTTAAATAGTTTGAAAAGTTGAAACTAATAATCAACTATAGAAATGCAATATTCAATTAAAATAAAGTCCCGAATTTAAACTAATAATCAACTATTGAAATTAATGACAGTGAAAACTTTGTATTTTTTTTTCTTTTTAAAACTGCAACATTCAATAAAAAAAATAAAAAAAAGAAGACCATCTTCGACGTGTCGAACTAATACAATCCCATCAAACTAGGACCAACGAAATCGTCCTTCAGTTGTCGTTCGAATGCTGCCACTTATCCCACATCGATCAATTTTGCTTTATTTTTATTGTTTAAAAAAGTAAATGTAATGGAAAATAAATGTTCCATTTGGGACATCCGATCATTCGGGGCTGTTTGTTTGACATATTTATGGAGGATTTAGTATCACATTTGAGTATGTTTAAACATTACTCTTTTTTATGTGCTAAGCTATTTTTTTTTATTTGGATTCCATTACATGGTTAGACTCCAAAGAGGGCTCAACCCGTATGGAAATATTTATGTAAAATTGCCACGTCCGTATTATCTCTAAATAGGTCAATTCATAAATCTATGAGATAAGCTATTTTGAAACCTAGACGAGTGTTGATAATATTATATAATTAATTAATATATTGTTTATTAATTTAATTAGATTATTATCTATTACTTTAAACTATAATTATTACGTAGTATAAAAAAGAAAAGTAATTAATCTTTCCATAATCATTTTCTTATCTCCGTCTCAAAAAAAATTTAAACTAATATTCAACTATACCATTTTAAAAACGAGTATGTTAAACATTACTCTTTTTTATTCCATTAGATTATAAATATTTGAACAGTTACTCGAATGAGACCAATAAAACCTATATAGAGTGTATAACTGCTCTCAAATAATATGAGAAACTCGAATTTGTAATCATAAAGTTAAAATAGATTAACATCAAACAAGTTACCAACTTCAGTATGGACCCACGAATGTAATGTTTTAAGGGTAAGTTTTTTAGTACAAGTTGGGGAAGAGGGATTACAAATACTGATTTTAAGGATCAAACCGTGATCTTGGCGTTGAAATGAATTTCCACCAAACAATAAACTAGACTAGTAAATGTTTATTTATAAACCTTTCATAAATATGACAAACAAACACCTTTTTTTGTGAGATTACAACAACAATTAGAGGTGGAGGACTCGAATTCAAAATTTCTTATCATTATGTATATACTAATACCATTGAGGTTGTTTTTTAAGACTTGCCTAAGAATTCAAATGCTTATTTTATCATTTGACTATTCAAAAAAACTTTGAAAACATAGATTAACAAAAAGTTGGTATATTAAGGGGGTGTTTGTTTGATGTAATTAACCAAGCTATTATAAATGAAGTTTTACAACTTTTTTTTCAAACAATCACATCTAAATGAGTTATTATAATTGATCGTTTTTTAGCCACTAAAAAATAATCATTCGTTTATAATTACTCATTTCTAATAATTCATATCCAATCATTTATTTCTAACCACTCATTTTTAATCTCTCAAAATAATTACTCATTTTTAACTACATTCAAACGAACCATTGTCTGCAACTTATCTACAAAAATCATTATTCAAACGAGTGATTAATGTTAACCCCCTACAAATAACCACATCCAAACGAGTTATTACTAAAAATTAAATTTATATTCACTCAAAATAACTTCTTATTTTATTAATCACTCTGTAATCCAAAAGCCAAATACCTTCTAAAAATAAACCCAAAGTTTACTATTGAGTTTTTTTTTTTAAAAGTTTAATCCATATAATGCACCATCATTCATAACATGTCAACATGCAATTCGATATTAGTATACATCTAATAACCAACAATTTTATGAGTTCGAAAACCCACATTCCCAAATCTCGAGAAAAAAAGCATCATACATAATATAAACTTTTAAGTTCAGGTTGCTTAAAAGAAATTGTTGGGCTATTTTGTAATTATTTTATAGATTATTAATTATTTGGCTATCCAAGAGAAGATGGCGTTGAAGATATTCATGTTGCTTAAGAAATTCACATAGTTTCTTCCTCACATTTTGGCTTCCTTCTTCCCCTTTAAACAATTTTAAAAAAAAAACAGAAAACAGAGCACAAAAGGAAGAAGATGAGAAATTGTTTTAGTATTATTTTTAATTTTTAATTCATCGACTAATTTAAATTTTTTTAAAAAAAGTTAAAAATCAAAATTGTACATTTGAAAATATAGAAACTAAATTAAAATAAACATGAAAGTTCAAAGACAAAAATTAGATAAACATAAAAATTTAGAGATTAAATTAAACATTTAAAAATCAATTGAGCAAATTAAAACTTTCGTAAAATTCAAGCACAAAATGCTATTTTAACCTTTGTTATTTGTATCCCATCTTGTAAAAATAAAAATTCAATAATACTAAATTAGGGAAACCCATAATAAAGTGGAGACCAAAACCAATCCAGCCCTAGCAGGTAGAACCATTCCATCCACAATCAGAGCCCTACAAATTTCACAAATCTCAAAACCAAAAAATGGATTCAACAAATTCATTTCACGAATTTCAAATCTCGACCTTCACATAGTAGAATTTGAGGATGAATCGTTCTTTCGGAACAGAGAGCTCCGCCTCGAGCACGGCGGCGCAGATCTGTTTGTTCACGTCGGGATTGAATCCGCCGACCGACATCAATTCGCCGTGCGCGGCCGGATCTCCGGATCCTTTCAGAACCACCGTCACTTGCTGAAGAATCAGAGAAAAAGGAAATCCAGGTTCAAAATTAGGGCAAAATCTTGAATCCGATTGTGGGAAGGGAAATCGGAGATCGTTACCGCCTCTGGCCTTTGGAGATGGGTGGCGACGGCGGCGGCGATGTCTACGCCGTCGAGATTGACGTTCGTTGACAGGTTCAAGCACGGTATCGTGTTTCTCTCTCTCAGTTACCTTTTCTTCTAAACAATATAATTTTTTTTAATCAATTTTAAAATGTGTATTGATTTTTTTGAAGCTGTGTTTAAACAAGAATGTATTCTGTTTTCGAAACAACAACAACAACAACAAGAATATATTCCAAACTTATATTATTATGACTATTTTATAAAGAATTTTGAAGGTCAAGAAGTTTTTTCTCTCAACTTTTCTATAAAATTCCATATAAAAGCGAGCTACTGTCTCAAACTTTTTTTTATATATAATCATATTCATGTAAATTATTGTTACATCTCGAATGATTAATTGTTCAAAATAGCTCTTTATTTTAATCACTCAAAATGTGACTATTCATTCAAATTGTGATTCCGTTAGATGATCCAGTTGGTTAAAGGCACGAACTATAAGGTTAATGCTTTCTTTGAAGTTTCGAATTTAAAACCATTTATAACATTAATTTGTAAATACTTTTCAATTCTATCTTTATTCTTCATGTATTTTAGTGCCATAGTCAAAAGACGAGCTAATAGGGGTTGTTTGTTTGACATATTTAAGTAGTTTTTGGGTTAAAGAATTATATTGAGGAGTTAAAACTTGACAGTTATATGTCAAAAACTCGTTTCGATGGAATTTTTGTGTAGATGAGTTAGAGTCAAAACCTTGTTTGGATATAGATTTCAAAATAAGTAATTATTTTTTGTAGTTAAAAAAGAAATGATTAAAAATGAACGGTTAAAAATAAGTTATTTTGATTGATTTGAAATGAATGATTAAAATAAGTAGTTAGAAATGATTGAATAGTTATAAATAAATGATTAAAAATGAATTGTTAGAAATGAAGGTTATTTTTAAAAATAAAAATGAAGAGTTAATAGAAACTTGTTTGAAGGTAGGATTTCGAAAAGAAGTTGATAAATCATAATACTAACTCGTAACTAAATATGTCAAACAAACAGCCCCATAGTGTCTTCGAGTTTAAATGAGTGAAAAATGTACTTAGTCTCTTGCAGTATTGAACTTACTTTAGAAGGATCAAATCTTTTCAGTTCAAGGAAAATTCTCCATCTCCAATCCTAAACTATATAACTTAATACCCTGCATATTACTTCTAATTCTTCTTTTTTAAATGAGTTTTACTTTGTTTTATCAACTACACTTGGAGACCAAAAATTTTCCATGCATACATTATTTACTCATATTTCTGTGGAATAGTTTGCTGATTTAAGTATAAAACTTCCAAACCTTCCCAATATATATATTGGATATACTCACTGCATAAAAGAACTCAAGATTCTAAGATATATTCTGCTAAATCCTCTATTCGTATTTTGGAATGCACTTTAAAATGATCATGAAGGACTAAAAGTGATTGGGTTAGCCACCACGGATTGACCCTGTGATCAAAATGATATTGAGAACCCAAAATATTATGAGTTCAATCCACGGTTTAAGAAGTACGGGCACAGACACGAGATACGGACACATAACACGCCATTATTTAAAAATGCAAAACACGAATACGTCGAGGACATGCAATTCATTATTATTTTTTATAATATACTATTAAAAGATAAAATACAAAATGTTTTAGTTAGTTATAGGTCTACCCATAATAGTCTTTAAATATTTTAGTTTTTATCTCATTTTTCTTCCCTCCATTTTATTTTTTCTGTTTCTTTCCTTTTTTTCATTTTAGTCCATCTATCTTCGATAGACATCGTTGTCGACAGCCTCCACCAACACTATGCGTTGTCGTATCATCCACTATTGGAAACAAATAAATCTTAATTGAGGTATCTATGAAGTGTCCAAAACTGAAAACAGTAATAATAAAAGAGGACACAGAATTTTGAGTGTCGGACACGTGTCCGACGAGTATCTGAAAGTATCAATGTCGGACACGAGTACGTTGCCAAAATAGAAGTGTCCGTACATCCTAGTCCACGGTTACCTACAAATTAATTTCTTATAGATATTTTTGACAAACAGATGTTGTAGGATAGGACAGTTTGTATCGGTAGAATAGTCAATCTCCACTTAAGTTGGAACAGATACTCATGGATATCACACTTCAACTCGACCTCTATCCAAAAAGAAACGAAGAATCCGGCGAATCTGGCAGTATTCCCATGAGATTACTTTCGGACCTCGATTAACAGATCACCACCAATATCATAACAAGAATCTCCCCATGATCATATTCCATGACTTACAAGTCATAGGAAATATAGATAATACTCTAATATAAAGTGTTAACAATACCAAATCCTTACAAGCATGTCTCGGTACATAGAAGTTGACAAGTTCCAAGACATTACAATTGACACTTAGAAAGTGGAACCATTCCATCCGAAATTGGAACCCTGCAGCAGCCAAAAAGAACAATGATAAGAACCGCTCTCAAGTTTAAGCATAGGTCATCAAAGCAAAACCAATGGTGAATATATACTTCTACAAGTGATTCAAATGCTTGCTACAAAACCATTAGGTTGTGTTGTGCACATTTGTTTCAAATAGAAAAAAGATTTAGTTACATGATCTCTAGTTCTGGTGTAAAGCATGTAAACACTGTGCATATTCTTGACTCGGATAGGCCTAAACAAAGATAAGAAATGCAATGAGAAGAGACTACATGCATGTCTTGGTAACTCATCTTTCAGGACTGCTTAGAAAGTTGGAATAGCTTGCCTTGGTGTCGTAAAATTTTAGGAAGAATCTTGACTTCGGCACCGATAACTTGGTCTCGAGAATTGCAGAAACAGCAGCACTCAGTTTTTTGTTGACATCGGGGTTCAGACCACCGATGGACACCAACTCCTCGTATGCTGCTGGCTGCTCGTTGCCGCCAAATGACATGGGTACTGATCCCTTCAGAACAACCATCACATACTGCTCCCACCAAGATGATCAAGTAAACACATAAGAAAGGACTTATGGTGAATGAAACTCACAATTGGACACACTCACACACACAAATTACTAACAGGCTAAATTTCCAAGAATACAATGTTTGGGATGAATAAAGATCATGTTTATTCACTTATGGTGAATGAGTTGTGATTGTGGGGTTTATAGAACTCATCTATTTTGAATGAGTGAGAGAAGAAAGTATCTCTAAGCACCAACATAAATTTGTTGTCACAGAAAAAATTGAGACTTCCACCGAAATCAAAGAAGAAAAATATACCACTTCATTGAGACCTTCACCAAAATCAAAGAAAAACATACCACTTCATTCCTCGATTAAGAGACAAAAGCCCTTCATCAACGATAAGAACTTATACAAACTAAAAAGATAATACCAACTACATTAACCAGATGGTAAGCTGCACGATTGGATAAGATCAACGCTAAACTACAAAACGAAGGTCTCGTTTGATAACTATTTTGTTTTTAGTTTTTTATTTTTAAAATTTAGGTCTGCAATAATTATCTTATCATATGTTTTTTCTTACTTGGATGGCTACATCTTACCTATATTTTTAAAAATCAAACGAAAATTTGAAAACAAAAAAAAGTAACTTCCAAAAGTTTGTTTTTTTTAAAAAATTCGGTTGGCATTCACATACTTTCTTAAGGAAAAAGATATACATTATAAGAAAGATGGAACACAATGTATGAAGTTTGAGTAAAAATAAGCTTAAATTTTAAAAGCAAAAAACAATAAACCAAATGGTTATCAAACGGAGCCTAAAGAACGCCACTTAAATTTTTTATTCTCTTTTGATATCTGTGACAGTCACCAATTTGCAGCCACCTCGACTATTTTCACGGGACATATAACCTCACTCTACAAAATTTGTATGTTAAAAGAAACTCATAGAATTTAATTTCTAAGGAAGTTGTCGATGACCTCTTGAACACTCCAGCATGGTTAATTATAGTAACATTCTAACTTCCATCATACCAAGGATCGCCAAACCCTAAAAGCACCATCTAAACCAAAAATAATCACATTATCTTATCCAATTCCATGGCAGATCCAAAATGCCAGTTAAGTCAAAAAGTACCAAAATCGGTTTTCTAACACTTCATCAATTCATCTGTTATGAAAACGGCAATCAACAATCGATACGAAGATGTGAAAACAGATAATGATAAACGCAAAAGAAGAAGAAATAAGAATACACACAGATTTACGTTGTTCACTAACGTAGTGTCAGCTAGTCCACGAGCAGAGAGAGAGAATATTTTTATTAATGAGAGGCGAATTAAATGAACGGTTTAATTGGAGTTTATATATGCACTCTCATTAAATCCTATTACAGAATGCTGACGTGTCTACGCATGCAGAACACATTGCAACAATAAGCGCAGCGGGATGCGCTAAGAAGATTGGTGCGTTCAAGGCATATCTCGAACACCATCAAATATCAAATAGAAAACCGAAGACTAAGAAGCCAGTGAAGTAAAAAAAAGTAAAACCAAGCAGGCTTAATCAGTTCAGGACACAAACATTTCACAAATGCCTGCAAATTGAAGCAAATCCATCCATAACTAGAATCGAGCACTCTAAAATCAGAGAAATTAAGCAACGAAACAGCAGAAATCAAATAAACAACCCGATCGCAAACATAACAACAACAAAGACTAAATCTGAAAAGAGAGAGAGTGTTAGAAGCATACAGCTTCTGGTTTTCCGATGATGTTGGCGACGGTGGATGAAGCTTCCGATAGAACAGAGGATGTGTCGATCCCGTCGAGGTTGACGTTTGTAGACAGGTTAAGGCAAGGCATCTTCTTCTTCTTCTTCTTCTCCGATCACAGATTCTTATCTGTAAAATCAAAACTCTAATTTCAGTTTTCTTATCTCTGCGCCTCAAACACTTTGGGCCGTATTATGACCCATTTTGTTCAAAGAATTTGGGCCCTTCATTTCTATATGGGCCTAACCCGGAAATTATGAACGACCAAATACATCAAGAGGATTTTACCCTCAATGCCACCTTCTATCACTTATAGAATTCAACCGGTCGGTGATAGAACACAATTTTTCATCAGTCATAAAATATAGTGATAGAATATACTTCTCTATTAGTGATAAATCTCAATCAGTCTACCATTAATTGAATTCTATCATTAATAGAATTTAAGCAATATTGATAAAACTCAATTGGAATTTTATTTTGTACTATAGATGGAAATATTTTACGTTTTTTTATTATACATGCAAAATTCTCAAGCCACTTTAAAATATGGATTCTTTTTACAACCAAAGTACCATAGCTTGACTTGTATTTTGATGTGTTAACAATTCCGAGACTTGTGATTCAAGTCATCTAGTTTCTTATTATATTAAATTAAATGGTAAAATAGAAATAACCATGCTTACAAATTTGTGCTTCTAAATATAAAGATGGTTTTTTCATGAATAACAAACAAAACAAAGGTTACAAAATTTCATGAATGTCAAAAGTTTATAAAAAAAAAATCAAATATAACCTAATTTGATTCAATCAAATCGAATTCATAGTTATCAAACTAGTGGTTTCATTCATGTGAAATTGATAACTTAAATTGATTGAAAATAATCAAATGGAACTTTCATATAAAATAAAATGAATGTATGCTATGTGGAAAATATTTTTAAAAAGTTATTATAATTAAGATAGAAAGATATAGTTTATTATCTACAACAAATTTTCATATAAAAAACTAACTTTTTTATATGGAAAACTATAAATTACTATGATTTTTTTCGATAAAATTAAAGAATAGAAAGATTCAAATATATTACTTATTAGATTGTATAAGATGATTTGATGCATATAAATTTTTCATATGATATACCTAACCAATCATAATAACTTTGACCAAATACATTAAATGATTCATCATCAATTCACAAAAACTTTGACCAAAATTCATGAAAATTAAAGTCTCTGCTGCTGATGAAAATGGATGCATAGTCAAGAGGGAAAAGACACAATTTAAAGCATGCAGATGTCCTTTTGGACACAAACATTAGACTATGTAAGGGAAATATAATTGCTTCAACAACAAGGATGTTGTTCATATTTGCCTCAAATCTAGGGGCAGGGAGAGACCTCCGACATTTATTATAACATGTTTGGTTGTCTCATTTCATCAATATCAAAGCCCATCCTTTTCTTCTATTTTTTTTAAACGGGAAATCAGAGTTTCGTTCCTCTATACCTGAGATACCACTGACCCATCCCTAGGACGTGTCACAAGAATACTTCGAAGGATACTTTAGTTCAAGCGCTTTCCTACGGTCTCAAATCAGGGATCTCCCAAAGAAGCATACTTTGAAGTCCTTAGCCTCAACCATTGGATTGTCCTTTGGGGACCCCATCCTTTTCTTCTCATCATTCTTCTTATTTCCATGGTCTTTAATTAAATCGTCATAAATAATTAAAAGGCGATTAGTTCAATTCATAGTAACCAATCTATAAGTTGATTTTTTTAATAAACTTTTTAACATTGAAGTGTTGTAGGGTGTGTTTGTTTTTTTGTAGAAAAAAGTGGAGCGGAGTGGAAGAGAATGAAGTGGTTAATAGTAGTTTGGAGATTGAGATTAATAGTAGTGGACTAGTTAACTACTTGTTTGGAAATTGTAGTTAATAGTGGTTGAATGATAAATTTGATGTGAAGTTTAATAAAATTTAATGTAAGATTTGATAGAAGGGTTGACGATGTAAGATTTGATAGAAGGGTTGACGATGTAAGATTTGATAGAAGGGTTTTTGAGGAGTAATTATTAATCGCTCCTCATATCCAAAAAACAAACATACCCTAAGTCGTCATACACTATATCTGATAAAATAGTCAAAATGTACGTAAGTTGTCTTGACCATACTTAAAACGATTATAATTTATGAGTACAATAATATTATATGAAGATAGGAGTAATGGATTTATAAGAAAAAGTGTTAGTTTTTTTTTAATTCATAACTCTCTAGACTAGTTCGTAAAAAAATTAATTTTTAAGTAGGTGATCATCATACATTAAACTCTTCAATTCTTTCGTTACACAAGGTCTTCTTGACTACTAAGTCACTCCATAATGGTTAGATTAAAAAAATAATTAATTACATGAGCAACAAAGTTTGAAAGATATATTTTTTTAGGTTACATTGGGGAGGAAAACAACAAATCCTACCTTGACCATAACCATAAAGTTGAGTTGAATTACAACCAATCAATCAAATCAATACCATAAGATATGAATTGGACAACTCGTGGCTCTCAAATAATATATGCTTTTTTAATAAAGAGAACACAAATTAACTAACGACTCTGGTGAAAAAAAACATAAATTAACTAACAACTCTAATGATGTGAGGTTTTAGCACAAATCAAAATAATCAATATTATAATGTGTAAAAAATGACTCGTTATCGTTAGGGAGTTTTTGGGATTTGGTGTCAAGGAGAAAAAAGGAATGAAAAAAAGTTGAGATTTTCCAATTACAAGTTTGTTTTTAGTAATTAGCTTTTTCCGTTAAACCTCTCTTCCAACGTTAAATCAATTTAAATTTAAGATTATTATATGTCACATCAAATCTTTTTCAATTTTAAATTATATAACATATGATAAAATATCTTTTATTTAATCTTGTCAAGTATTACATCATACTTTTTTAATTTTCAATCATATAATATAAATAAAATATATTAACGAAATTTACATTCAACAACACATTCTACCTCTGCCAAAATGAGCAGTTGTTCAGCGGCATTAGTGTATGCCCAATGACCAGAAGTCATGGGTTGGAAAAAAAAACACATTCTACCTCTTGTATTATATTTATAGCACAAATTTTAAAATAATTTATCTATAAAACATAATTTTTTATCACTGACAAAACTCAACTAGTGATAGAACATAATTTTCTATCAGTGATAGAATGAATCTACAAACCATTCCACTTTCTCTCATCTCCTCGTTTCAAATCTTAAGGCATACCCTAAATTACAAAAATGTCATTTGTTGGAATATTAAAAAAAAAATCAAATAAACTAGAAGAGTTTTACAATATCATTTAGATTTTCATCCTAAGATATTTTTATCAAAACTCATAGATTTTATAATTAAGTTAGAAGATAAAAGATTTCAACAATCAAATGAAGATATTTACAATATCATTTAAATTTTCATGTAGAAAATAAGATATTTTTATCAAATCTCATAGATGTTATTTGACATTTTATATTCTAATTAAAATAATAAATTGAATTTTCCACAAAATTCAAATAACGTAGAAGATATTCACAATATCATTTAGATTTTCATCCGTAGAAGATAAGGTATTTTTATCAAATCTCATAAATTTTATGACTAAGTTAGAAGATAAGAGATTTCAACCGTCAAATGAAGATATTTACAATATCATTTAAATTTTAATGTAGAAAATAAGATATTTTTACCAAATCTCATAGATTTTATTTGACATTTTATATTCTAATTAAAATAATAAATTGAATTTTCCAATCCTATTTATTGTGCCTACATTTTGTTTACAAGAACACTTTCTGTTTGCTTGGATTTATTTTTCTTTATTTTTTCTGTTATGTTTTTTGTTTTTATAATAAGTTATGTTGAATTATTTACCTTAACTTTCATCTTTTTTTTGTGCAATAATTTTTGTCGGGATTTTTTTTTGTATAATTGTTGTCTTTCAAAAAAATACTTGGAGATCTGGAAAAAAAAAGTTTGAAGAATTATAAGATTATCATATGAGGTTAGTGTATGAATTCTTCAATTTCAAAAGTTTGGTAACAATGATTTCCTACTATATATAGTTCTCTATATTTTGTTTACAAACACTTTTGAAACTTTCTTTTCGCTTGAGGTTACTTTCTTGGTTTTTTTTTTTATAATAAAAAATTTAGTTATCTTATTTTTGTTTGATTATTTACCTTAACTTTCATCTAATTTTTCAATAATTTTTGTAGGGATCTTTTGTTGCTTAATTGTTGACTTGGAGATGTGAGAATTGTTGCTTAATTGTTTGTTGTCTTGGAGATGTGAGATTTTTTTTTTTTGAAGAACGATAAAATTATCATTTGAGATTAAAGGTAAGTTCATATATGTATGCTAATAAATATATTTAGCTTATTTATATTTATAATTATAATAATGATATAACTCTTATAAATTTTATAATTCAAAAGTAACTGGTCTATTAATAGATAAATTGAGAAAAAAAATTAAAGAGCATTGAGATTTAAAAATCATAGATAAAATTTAATTTTAATTCAATAAATTTTATTAAGTTTTTTTTAATAATAACACCTATTATTTTTTAAGCTCAAAATAAATAATTAACAACTTTTTAATATAAATGTGAATTTTAATAAATTTAATTAACATGAAAAAATGGTTATAAAATTCAATATTATATTGAAATTATTATTTGATGATTTAAATTTAACCTAAAAATTAAGAAACAATTTATAATTATATATAATTTATTATTTAAGAAATTATCACGTGCAACACCGTACCAAAATTCTAGTAACTTTAAGTTCATGAAAGATTGAGGACATCAACCTTTATTTCAGTCGGTCAAAAAAGCAAGAAACACAACATTAATTTGGTTGCTTTTGTTATCTTCTTTGTTTGTTTGATGCTTTAAAATGCCACCCCATTACAAGTGTCTTTTTAATGTTCTTGAAAATGATACATTGTGAGCTGTAATCCCTTTTTATTTGTGTTGGTGGGATTTAGTGGTTTTTGTGGGACAAAGTTAACCTTAAAAAAGCACATGGCATGCATTTCGTTTTACAACTATAGTTACTATCATAGTTCCTCCCCACATGATATGAACATTGCTTAAAACTTAATACATCTTGATACATTTGATTTAGTTAAATATATTTTTCTTTAGGATTTTTCCTTCTTTTAAACAATAATTTAAGGAAATAAAATTCTAATTCATGACCTTATGGTTCATATGAGTTATTGTTTTTGTTAACTTTAACCTTATTTATAAGTGATAAACATTGAAAGAAGTAGGTTTCAAAAGTTTGAAGTAGTCTCAATGTTTGTAGTTTCTTTTTTTAAAAAAATCGATAATAATTGAAAGATTCAAATTCATAACTTTTTTGTCATAAACACATATTTTATCAATAGAGTTATCTTGTTAGCAATTAAAAAAAAGTTTTTTTTTTCAATACAAATTAAAGTAAGGAGATTTCAAATCCTACGTAGAATAAATGAGAGTCAAATATCGAATTGAACTGGATTACGACCAAATAAATAAACCAACACGCCATCCATCCTTACTAGTTTATCTTTACCTATAGAACAACAAACAAACCTGCTAAATATAAATATAAAATAGGATTTTCCATTAAATATAAATTAATTTTTGTTATGACATATAATAAACAAACAAGGATGAAAAAAAAATAGGGTGCAACAATTTAGGGAGGTGAATTAGGACTTTTTGAATGTGTTATGATTAAAGTGTATAATTAATCAAGTGAGGTTTTGTGCACAAAGTCAAAAGGCAATGGCTTTGTATTCAAACCAACAAAAGCAAAAGAACTATTTTAAAAAAAAAACAGAAAGAAAATCATTTAATAGTAAAACAAATTACTTTTTTGAAATTTAGATTTTTACATTGTAACTTTTTTCGAATACCAATGTAGCTAAATTATCACCACCATGTACTTTGGAAATCACCGTTTCTAGATGCCAATTATTTTCGAAAAAAGGCTAATAGTTTAACTTAAAGATGGTATTTTTCTTTTATGGGGATTGCAAATTATAGAGATCCTAAAAAAAGGGGTTTTTAGTATAGATGAAAATTATATTTTTAGGCTAAACTATACTTTTCCATCTGTCATTTTTGTATGTTTTAAAAAAGTTTTGTGCTGATTTTTGTTGTATGCAACACCATTTTTTTAACACATAAAGTTTGAAGAATTTGATCAAAGATCTCATAATTGTAAGTATTTTTAAAATACCATGTTTGTAACACTATATATTACTAGTATAGACCATTAATAGTTAAATAGTTAAAGAAAATCGAGTTTTATTTTATGATTACAATTTAATTTTGAAAATTGATATTTGAATTTTATTTATTTTAAAGCAATAGAACATTTTTTATATAGTTTTTGTAGTTTGTCTTATCTGAATTTGTATTATAAAAAAGTTAAAGGATATTTTTCATAAATAGACTTTATTTGAAAAGTATTTATAAATATAGGCATCTCCAAAAATATTAGCAAAATTAGAATTTATTTTAATATCTTATAAATTCCGGAAATAGCGAATTATAACAATACCTTTAATTTATTGGTTTTTCATTTGGGAAGAGAAATTTTAAAAAATGAAATTCATCTCACATTCCAAACTAGAAACTGCCAATTTAGAATGCATTAATTGAGGAAAACTAGAAACCGCCAATTTAGGGTGCATTAATTATGGAAAACTAAAAATCGTCAATTTATGGTGCATTAATTGTTGAACGAAAGTGGCGACAGTCTATTCTTAGAGGTAGAGTGTCATTTACATACAGTATGGTTGGTAATGTACATGTACAATGTACAGTATAATTAGTAATTTACATATTATTTGATTATGGTAATTTTGTTCATAAATAGACCGTATGAGTTGTTAAACATTCAATTTTGTTGATTGAAATCAGAATCCGTTTGATAACCACACAGTACTAAAATAACTTGGTATATACAGTACACCCATAATATATCATGTACCATACTGTATTTTAAAACTATATGTTTTTTTAAAAATATTTAATTTGCTGATATGGATACTTGTAGTGTGATTTAATATGTTTGCGACAACGAACAAGTAATTTTAAAATTTTAAATGTATAAATTTTTTAATGTACAATACAGTATAGTAAAACATTTGGAAATAACATACATAATATTTGTGAATTGATAGAGACTCATACTGTTGGAGCAACTTCACACAAAATTACTATTTAAAGTGAGTTCAGTAGTAAATAAAAAAAGGTCTCATGGTTACAAAATTGAAACTGAAAGTGTTCGGCATAAAAAAAGACTGTAATATAAAATCATCATTAGGTGAATGCATTCCTCAATATATATGCAACGCTCTTCAGCTACTTCATGATTATGGTACATCTTCATTTTCATCTCACTGACCACTACGTGCAATATGGATTGAGATGCTTGTTGAACCTATAAGGAAAAGTTGTATATTATTAAAAAAAATGTTCAAACAGTACTGTCTTATATTATAAGTCGTATAATATACATGTATATAAACAATACTGTATTGCAGAATAGAAATGTAATGGATAGTAATATGAGTACGAAAAATATATTAGACATGAATATAATGAATAATAACCCATAAATATACCATGCAAGTTATACACTATGTATAATAAAATAATGAAATATATAGAGTTTTGTATAGTTTATATAGTAATATAACAGTACATGACAAACTACAGTATTAATGGTATTACAATAAATGGAATGATTGATGAACATATAAGAAGAAGATTTAAGTATAACTAACCTAAAAACACTGTATTGTTCTACAAATGATTTTACTGCATTTCTAAACATGATTTTTTACATTCTAAAGACTGAAATATAAATAAATTAAATGTAGAGAAATGACAGAGTAGGAGTAAAACATATCATACTCTACATGGCAAACAACAGTATTAATGGTATTATACAAATGAAATGATTGATGAACCTATACGGAGAAGATATACAGTATAACTAATCTAAAAACACTGTATGAACATACGGTATATACTCAAGTGTACAGTTTTGTAGATGTGTATATAGTCAATTATACCAGAATATGGAAATCAAAGTACAAAGAAACTATTGTTCTACATATAATTTTATTGCATTTCTAAACATGATTTTTGACATTCTAAATACTGGAATTTAAATGAGTTAAATGTACATAAATGATAGAATAGCAATAAAACATACCATACAAAACCATCTGAGACATATCAGGTTACGATTATACTGGAACGAACAACAATCTGCTAATGGTGATGAATAAGGGAAAAAAATGTAATACAAATACTGTAAAAAATGAAGATTATTGAGAAGAGATGACTGAAGACGTATGATTATACCGTCTGATCGAAGCTTTGTGGTCGACGACAATTTACGTGGTGGGAGAAATGTGAAAAGAAAGATTGAATGGAGCTGAAGAAACGAAAATAGAGGAATGGAGAATGGAGGAATAAAAGTGAAACAAAAACGGAATAGGAAGAAAGATGAGAGATAAATGAGAAAATGAATTAAATCTCATTGCATTAAAAGAGTTGATAATTATATATGGTATGTTTTAAAATGAGGGGAAGTATGCAAAATGAGACATTTAATTCGAAAATTTAATATTAAATGTGAGGAAGGGCAAAATGGTATTAAAGAAAAATTAATAATTAAGATTTTTTATAAAAAAAAATTAACTTTGCAAAAAAAAACTTTGGCGTCTATATTTACAAATGTTTTTCGATTGTTATCTAATTACTACAATTCCCCATAAAAAATTATCCTTAAACATATATTTTAAAATTTTAACGTATCTTTATTTTTCTTAATTTTAATAAATGAATATGGAAATATTCAAACTTATAATCTTTTAAAAATTAAATCATATTAAATATTATTAAATTTTTTAAATAATTACCATTGCCTTAAAAAAATGGAAATTAACAAAAACACAGACACACATTTTAGTCATACATAAAATAAAATAGATGAAGATGTTTGGGAATTAAAATTAAATTCAAATATATATATTTTTATATTATTAAGTTTTAAAAAATTGGGGAAAAAGAGTACAATTATATGGCTAAGTTCGAGAAGGGAAAATTGACAATACAAAGCCAAAGAGCCAATCATTATTTAAGTAAGAGATCAGCCTTTTTGTCATTTTTCTGTCACGCACATGTTTAGAAGTCATTTTCGAACTATAATTTCTAATTTATTTAGAAATAATAATAGCAAAATAAACTTATATATCATTTTTCTTTATTGGTGAAGTTATATCACAAGTGATTCAGACACTGGATTTAAGGGTACTGTAATTTGTCTTCTCTTTTTTAAGTCATTTGATCATTGCTTTGTAAAGAAAAATCTAGATTTCATTTAATGACTATTTACACTTTGTTGCATAGCTATTTGATTTTTTTAAAACAAATTAATTTATTAAGATGATTTTATTTATGAATTTTATTATTTTTTTAGGTAAGTCTTGCCTATATTTTTAAAAATCATGTCATGTTTTGGCAAGAAAAATTAAGTTTTCAAAGAATTTGTTTTGTTTTGGTCAAAAGAGTTTAAGGGAATTAAGAATGTATAGTGATTTGATTTTAAGAAAATTAAATTTATAATACTATTTTCATTTATGAATTTTATTATTTTGTTACATAAGTTTGCCAATATTTATAAAAATTAAGTCATGTTTTAGCAAGAAAATAAAATTTTCAAATAACCTGTTTTGTTTTTGGTCAGAATCAACAATTTATATGTTCAACGTAGGTTAGTTAGTTACTTACTTGAAAGTAATGTTTTATAATATTTCTTTGATGACATCAAATTACAGAGTTAAACATTAGAACAAAAAATAGTTAAACCGACAATACACTCATGATTACTAATACGATTATTTTATTTTGAATTATGTCTATGAATTCGAATCATATCTTAATAAAATGTATGAAAATAATTATATAAATCTTATTTTATATAATGATTGCAATTTCTAAAATAGTGAGTCTAATACTTTAAGAAGTCATACTTGATAATTTAAACTTTTAATAGTAGAATGAAATCAATTTAGGTATGTTTGGATAGAATGTCTGTGAGTTCAAATTAAATCGATTGAAAAATCTCACATAAGACCCACAGAACTTCCATAAAATATTTATAAACTCTTCATCTAAACCAAACTTTTTTTTATACAATTTATAATCTTTTAATCTACAATTACCGGTTTGGCGTTAATCTAATTTCACTCCACGATCACGGGTTCGATCCCTAAAATCGGTATTTGTGATCCTCCTTCCCCAACCTGTTCTAAATTTTTTTTTAATACAATTTATAATCTTTTAATCTAAAGAGAATTTTTGCAACATTTATTCATAATCTTTCCACTTAAACGTGAGTTTCTATCACAATTGTTGTTGGAGATGCTCAACTCTCTCAAATTAAAAATGTGAGATAAACTTTTAGTTTATAAACCTCATGTTCGAAAAACAAAAAACAAAATGCTAACTAATGAAAAAACAAAAAATGCAACCGTGTAAAGTAATTGATAAAGGAAAAATCAACAAAAATACTAACTTAACCCTATCCATGTACATTAAATAATAATAAAAAATTATCTCTTCGAACATACTATCATTGTAACTAAAAAAAATGAGATAAGAAAAATGTTTTTATTCATACAAAATATATTGGTCAATAAGAATCTTAAGATATTGAAAATGATAAATTCAACTCATGATGATTATTTACAAGAAATTTTTGGGATTAATAACGAATGTAACAAAAAAAAAAAGTGTATATATATATATATATTAAGAAATGTTGATGTATTTAGCCCAAAAGTCGAGGAGGAGAAGGAATACACAAGCAATGGGACCCACACCACAATCTTATAAATTTACTTTTTTTTTTTTTTAAAATTTATTTATTTTAAAAGAAAAAGTAAAAGTAAGAGAGAGAAAATAAAAGAGGTAGAAAGAGAGAAAAGGAATTTGTCATGTTTGGAGCTGGTGGGTCCCACAGCATAGAACTTTTCAAACCCGTGGGCCGTGGCCCAGCCCAATAATTCTTTTTCTTTTCTTCGCCTATTCAATTATTGTCGCCATCGCCCCCCCTCTCCTACCCGCTATGCTCTATTCGAAAACAAATTCACATTTTAGATTCAACTATATAAGATATTTCATCCATTTTTTTAGTAAACTTTTTATTTTATAGTTCTAATATATATATATTTTGAGAAACTAGTTCTAATATAATTGAAGTGGAGAAATTCAAACTCAATCGTCAAGACAGCTGAATTATTGGTGTGGTTAACAATTTTATAGTAAGATTTAATTACATTTAAAGGTCTATCAAACGCAAAACTATAATTGAATGTTTTTTTCCTCTCAATAAATAATAATCATTGAAATTAATTAATTAAGTTTGACTATTTAATAGTAAATATAACTTCAACAAAAGGAGTAACTCAATGATATTCGATAATTAAGAAGTTAGGGGTTCGAATCCTCTAACCACCAATTAAGTAAACATAATATAGATTTGAGTTGGAACTTCAATTTTATCTTTTCTATTTCATAAAACAAATAAAATATCAAACTATTTTAGAATGATAATAATGTTTACGTAAAAAGATATGCTATTTTTTAGTACAAATTGGAGAAAGGAGAACCAACAAACCTTACATAAATGGTATAACTGTTCTCAAATAATGAATTAATACCAAACAAGATAACCAACTACGCCACTAACTTTTCGTCGGTGAAAGCAATTTCGAATTAAGTTTATATCCTACTAAATGAAGTATAAATAAACATGAAAACATGGAGATGCAGTCTATTACATGTACTACATTACATTGATGTCCTTCCGTTAGCAGTAATGTTGGCTACTTCATACACTTTTAAAGATATAATATAAATATTTTAAAAAATGTAAGGTGAAACAACCAAATTTATTGTTTATCATAAATACAATTTACAAAAATAAAACTATCATTTTCGTGCATAAACGGTCAATTTTCTAGGAGATTTTTTTAATGAATATTAAAAAAGAAATAACCAATATAAATGTCAAAAATTTAAAAATAGCTCATTCAAATATAACATTATCTCAAAATAATATTGCACCAACTTGTGACACTACAGCCCACTAAATCACAAGTTTAATCACGGTAAACAGAATAAATAATAATGAATGAAGTTAATATAATTGAAAAGAAAATAAAATTTCAGGCTAACTCAAAATTTTCGACCTACAATAAATTTAATATTTATCTAGTCAATATATTTTAACACTAAAAATGTGTTAGGATCTTCCTTTATGCAACCCTACTTATATTTGCTCTCACTATTTATTATAAAGTGTGGTTATTTAAATTTACGTGTCCATTTATTATATATCTTGTCATTCAAATATTATTTATAATAATTCATAATTTATCATTAATCTACTGTTTATCGTAATATTCTGTTTATTATAATGAAATAGGTGTCGTAAAATACAAAACTTGTCCGTACAAGCAGATTAGTCCAGGCTCACAGGTCGGCTTAGCGGCTGAGCAGCACCTAGCCCTAACAAATCTCACCGTCACCAAGATCTTGTCTCACCGTCTCGTGATTTTATTCTTTCTCCTCCTTCCCTTTCAATTTTGTCTTCTTCTTCTTCCCCTGTTTTTCAAACTTCAAACCCAAAATCCCAACTCCCTGTATTTCTACCACAACTCCCCTGTTTTTCTTCACACATTCTCA
Source organism: Sicyos edulis (assembly GCA_036507275.1). Taxonomy (NCBI): domain Eukaryota; kingdom Viridiplantae; phylum Streptophyta; class Magnoliopsida; order Cucurbitales; family Cucurbitaceae; genus Sicyos; species Sicyos edulis. The sequence goes on along the minus strand of CM071859.1, from coordinate 6,117,588 downwards.
AATCCATGGATTCCACACCTCAAAAACCGGCCCCTTCCCCCATTTCCACCACACCCAAATCCCCATCCCCGAAACCCTTCAAGAAAAGCTTCGTCTCTTCGTTAATGGAGGCCGCCACTCTCCGCTCCCCCTCCTTCAAAGAAGACACCTATTTCATCTCCCACCTCAAATCCTCCGACCGCAAATCCCTCCTCGACCTCAAACAAAAACTCTCCTCCGCCACCGCAACCGCCGCCGGAGACGACTCCCCCTCCATGTGGGGCATCCCTCTCTTGACCGGCGACCACCGCGCTGACGTCATCCTCTTGAAATTTCTCCGAGCTCGAGACTTCAAAGTCGCCGATTCCCTCTCCATGCTCCTCAAATCCCTCCAATGGCGGTCCGATTTCGGCGCCGACAAGATCCTCGATCAGGATCTCGGATTCAAAGAACTCGAAGGAGTCGTCGCGTATATGCAGGGGTTCGACAGAGAATCGCACCCTGTTTGTTACAATGCGTATGGGGTTTTCAAGGATAAGGAAATGTACGATAGGATCTTCGGCGATGAGGAGAAACTCAACAAGTTTCTCAAATGGAGGGTTCAGGTTCTGGAACGTGGGATTCATCTCCTCGATTTCAAGCCTGGTGGGGTTAATTCGTTGATTCAAGTCACCGATCTTAAGGACATGCCGAAACGAGAGCTTCGTGTTGCTTCCAATTCGATTCTCTCTTTGTTTCAAGATAATTATCCTGAATTAGTTGCTCGTAAGGTAATTTCAGCCATGAATCTCTGTGACCCATTTGAATTTTTTGATGTTTGATTTGAAATCTGAACCGATTTGCTCTGTTTTTCGTTTAGATTTTCATCAACGTGCCTTGGTACTTCAGTATGTTGTATTCCATGTTTAGCCCGTTTTTGACTCAACGAACCAAGAGCAAATTCGTCATTGCCAAGGAAGGAAATGTGGCTGAAACTCTTTTCAAGTTAGTCTGTTCGATCGAAATCTTCCCTCGTTGTTTCGTTTTTCTCTGTTTCTCGCTGTATAAGATGGGTTTTGGGTTCTGATTTTGAAACAGGTTTATCAGACCGGAGGATGTTCCGGTGCAGTACGGCGGTCTGAATCGGCCGAGTGACTTGCAGAATGGACCGCCTAAACCGGCGTCGGAGTTTTCTGTCAAAGGAGGAGAGAAAGTTAACATTCAAATTGAAGGCATTGAGGTTTGTTTCACTCTAAACTAGGGGTAAATTAGGGATGTTTAATAAAACCGACAATTCGAGTAACCGAGACTATTTAACAAAAAAATTTAGGATTGAGTTGAGTTGGATTGGATTGTAATATTCTTGAATTGAGTAGGGTTATAATGTGATCATTTTGTTTGGTCCCGGCAGCCTTGCTCGAGGCATGCTTCTTTTGAAATTTAAGGTTCGAGCTCCGGAGTGAGTTTAATTGTATAATCCCTTGTTGTCATTTGGGGCATGGGCATGAGTCTTGGGACGGGCACTGTCGTCTCATTTATAATAAAGCATTTTTTGATCGGGTTGGATCCAACCCTACCCGAAATAAAATACATAATAAGCATATGCCTCTAAGATTAAATAATAGATAGATTCTTAGCATATTCATAGATTACATGCATAAATAAGATGAATAATTTGAGCTTGAGTCAGAATTATGCTATTTTTCTTTATTTTACTCCTGGTTTTAAAGAGTTAAAGATGAGATGTTTAGAACTCAATAACCCATCACACCTTGACAATTGGGTTAGGTTGCTCTAATACATGGGCTTGGACGTGCTGACGAGCCCGACTATTGAGATTGGTGCAGATGCACATAATCCAACCGAACCCGAACATGTATATACCCCTATTCAATTTTAGTCCATATAACTCAAATCTAACAAGATTTTGTATCAACAGGGGGGCGCCACAATCACATGGGACATTGTTGTCGGATGTTGGGAATTAGAATACAGCGCGGAGTTCGTCCCAATAGCCGCCGAAAGCTATACCATCGCCGTGGAGAAACCAAGGAAAGTTTCAGCGAACGAAGAAGCAATTCACAACTCATTCACCACACGAGAAGCTGGAAAATTGGTGCTCTCAGTCGACAACACTGCATCACGAAGGAAAAAGGTCGCTGCCTACCGCTACGTAGTTCGAAAATCAGCAGCCATATAAAAGATCCAAAGAACAAGATGAAGAACAGTTAGATCGAATTTGTGATGTTTAATGTGCTTATCTGTATTGGGTTCTGTTTTGTTTTTTTGTGTTAGATCAGGTTGAAATGAATGAATGAATTGAGTTTATAACTAGTTTGGTTGCTTTTGCTGCTTGTTAGAACTAGAAACTGAACTGAACTTACTTGTTTGTTAATGTAAGTAAAAAAGGGTAAGCTTATGTGGAGTGGTTGCATATTTGTTGTTATTTTTTGTACACATTGTTTGGTTTTGGAAGGAGGGGATATGTTGATGATGAAGAAAAGAAACTCATCTTTGGGATGATATTAAGTGTGTTTGGATAGAGTGCCTGAAATTTTTAATTTTTTTTTTAGTTGTTAAGATGGTCTTTGAGGGTGTGTTTGTTTTATGGATATGAAGAGTGGTTAATCACCACTCTTTAAAAATTCTTGTTTGTTTTTTGCAGTAAAAAATCATCACTGTTAATCATTCTTCAATCTTTTTTCAACACTTTTATCAAATCTTATATTAAATTTTGTTAAACTTTACATCAAATTTATCATTCAACTATTATAAATTTCAATTTTCAAATAAGTAGTTGATCACTCTACTATTATTAATTTTAATTTTCAAACGAGTAGTTAATTACTTATAATTACTATTATCTACTTCATTATTTTCTATTTCATTCTTTTCTACAAAAAAAGACAAATATACTTGAAGAAGTTTAGAATGTGATAGCGGCCATCTACCACTTAATAGTAATAATTTGTTATATATATATATATATATATATATATATATATATATATTTATTGACATTTAAATATTAAAAAATGGAGAAATGTTTTGATAATGATAACCTGAACAAAATATAATAATAATAATAGTAGTAGTAGGAGGAAGGAGATAAATGGTTATTAAATTTTACGAGATATTGTTGGAGACTTGTTTTTATTGATGATTTTTTAGGGTTTGGGAGTATTTATTGTGAAGTTAGTCAACTTTTCCTTCAATTATTTATAACCTTACAATCTAAACTTTTTTCTTTTCTTCTTTTTGTGTAAAAAACATTCATAACTCTCGATTTATAACTTTGGATTAAGCAATTTTTTTTGTAAGAATTATTCATAATTTTTTACAGGGATGTTCATCTGTCACTTAGTTTCGATTTTCAGAAAAAATGAATACTACATCGTCGATCGATTTGGTCAATTATTCATAATTTTCAGAAAATTTCGATTAACTGTTTTTTTTAATCGACACATTTATTTAAAAACTAACGGATCGATTCTAATTTAATTGTTTCAGTTGGTTAAATCGATTTTCAAAAAACAATAATACTCGTACTCCTTTAATTAAAACAAGACTTCATAATTTATCTATTTATTTTTTTGAATATTGGCAAACTAGTTTTCATCCAAAAATGTAGGTTAAACCTAGAAAATAAAAATATAAAAAAGAAGTGTAAAGAAATAAATTTATGATCGGTCACGGATTCCAAGAGAAGAAAATGATGGAAAAGAAAAAGGGTAAATGGCGGTGGGGATGAAAGAGTGGGGAGCGAGGAATCACTTTTGGAGATGTCAGAAGAGAAAGCGTCTAGAAATGGGTCTTTGATTTCAAGTCGAGAAAATAAACATCATGTGCCCTTCATCAACAGTAAACTGATTTTGACTGAGTCGGAGACCTCCGATTAGATATCTGGTTTAGTGTTAATCAATTTTCAGTTTAAGGTTACGGGTGTCGGTGTCATCCCTAATATCGATATTTATAATCATTTTTCCCTAACTTGTATTAGAAAAAAAAGTATAGTGATTTAATGGTTTGGTCGTTATTTAATGTTAATCATTTTCAACTCAATACTTACGAGTTCGAGTCTGAAAATTCTTTGACTTGTTGATACCCCTCTTCCCAATTTATACTAAAAATAAATAAATAATGCAATGATTTCTTCTTTTAATTTTTTTTTGTTTGTGGTTGTACCTTAGATTTTTCACACCATTTGTTTATTTATCTCTTTGACACTTTGTTTCTTCTCTTATGTCTTCCTGAAATGCAATATAAGGATGGTTTCATTCATCCTCTACAATAATAAGTTCTAAGTAAGTTCTAAGTAGTGTAGTACATATTACTTATATTTTTAAAAATCAAATTAAATTTTGGAATAAAAAAGTACTTCCAAACTGTAAGAAGTTTAACTAAAAATATGCTTAAATTTCAAAAAAAAAAGAAAAAAAGAAAAAATCAAATGGTTATTAAACATGACCTAACATATTAGATATTTAGTGTAGTTTTATTTATTTTTAATATTCGTGAGTATTCAGAATAATTTTGATATATTCTAACTATTATAACATGACATATAGTTTGACCTACATTCTCGGATATCAAGAGAATTTTAAGAAATTAATCTTTAGTTAGATGATCATGATGGATTAAACTCATTGCTTGCTATGATACTTTTAACATCTAAATGTTTAGTCTATTTAAGGATAGACATGAATGAGTTTGAGTGGCCAATAATAATAAAGAAAACTTTGAAGATTAGTCCAATTTATAAAATAATTACAAATATAATTTTTTTTTTTTTTAAAATAAGCTATAATTATTGTACCAATAAATATCGTCACATATATATTTTTTATAACATTAATATTAATGAATATTTATAATACAATATTAAAAATATATTATTAACTATAAATATAAATATTTTTAAATTTATTATTATTTTGTGAAAACAGTCCATCAATACAATTTTCATAGTAATAATGGATGAGTTTTAGCTTATAACTTTTCATTTTATTATAATCTTACTGTAATAATCTAATTCAACTATTGCGGCAAATATATCCGCATTCTTTGAATAATAGTTCAAGTCTTATTGATTTTCTTAAAAAATGAGAATATTATTGCAGTGAATTTAAAATTAAAATTCTACTGTGGAAACCTCATCTATGGTTAGCTAGCACTATTTCAAATTGATGTGGGGTATAACAATATTTAAAGATTAGTTAATAAGATAATATAAACAGTGGGGGCCACCAATTTTTAACATGAGTTCATAAAATAATATTAATAACATATCACAAATAAGTATAAGATTCTTTTTGTACTTGAGCTCATGACCATTATGAAATTGTTAATAGCCAAAGATGGCATTGAAAAAGTAAGAACTTATAAATTTAATTTACAATGACCACACACACACATATATATGTTAGATTACCTTTCAAAGTTTAGTGTGTTGTCTCATTAATGGTTAAGGGCATATATTTGTATTCCATTTAATGGTTAATGAAGTCTAACCATTTTGACCCTATTTGATAACTATTTTGTTTTTTGTTTTTTGTTTATGAAATTTAAGCCTATTTCTATTCAAATTTCCTACCATGTGCTCTATCCTTCCTACAATATATCCATTTTTCCTTAAGAAAGTAGGAGAATACTAACCAAATTTTAAAAACATAAACAAGTTCTTGGAAGCTACTTTTTTTGTTTATAAATTTTGGTTTTGTTTATTAAAATATAGGTAAGATGTAGATATCCAAATAATGAAAAAGATATAGTAAGATAGTTGTTGTAGGCTTAAATTTCATAAACAAAAAACGAAAAACAAAATGGTTATCAAACGGGCCTTTGTTTTTAGTTTTTCGTTTTTGAAATTTAAACTTATTTCTATCTTTAAGAAAAGATGTGAATGTTTACCATATACGTAAGACGTATATGTTTAAGTAAGAAAAAAAATACATAATAAAGTAGCTATTATAGATTTAAATTTCAAAAACTAAAAATAAAATAGTTGACATGTTTTAAAAAAAAAAAAAAAAAAGAATGACCACACATATATTAATTACTTTTTTTTTATCATTCAAATATTATAAGATCAAATTGTATGTTTCATAAAAAAAAAATAGTCAAAGTACCTGCAAACTAACATAGACATTATGGATAATAAAAAAAATTAAAGAACTTTGACATTATATCTTCAAAATTAGATCGAGATTTGAATCACTAATCAGTAAGGCTCAAATTTTGAGAGGACTTGGTGAACATTTGATTCCAAAAGTTTGGTTCAAGTGGCAGAAATAGTACTAATTTCTGACATTGAGTTAAAAATAAAGACTTCGCAAAATGAGTTGGGTTTTTGTATAATATAAACTTTTTTTGTCACCTCAATATCATCTCATTTGTTGTATAGTCTCTATCTCAATTTTAGTACTATCATCTCTAAGTTATTGTAGGCTCGCAATCATCATTCACGTCTCCTCGATTCATGCACATTGACAACATAATTGATTTTCATGAATCAACAAGAAATATTAGTTTCCACATGATGGAAAATGATGGGTCAATTTTTTGATGTTAGCATGTATTTAAAATCGGTTTTGATCGATACGCATCTTATACTATGACTATTAACTTAACATTTTATTAAATCATTATTTCATAATAATCTAAAAATAATAATCATAGTTTAATTTAATAGAAAGATATCTTGCTCGAAGAAAACTCTATTAGAGTTTGATATTCCCTAAGAGCTAACATTGATGGGAAGATTTGACCTACCTCCACTCTAAATAAGAGCTTTCGAGTACCACATCTACTTCACCTTTGAGTTATCGGGGTGAGGTGCGAAGCAAGTTCTCGAGTAAGTAGCAACCCCTTGAAGTAGAGGGAACATTCTCTTTATTTTTCAGTTCTTTCATTCGGCTCGATTCGAAGAAAATCATCCAGAAGCTCTACAGGATTATTACGAAGCTATGGGGTGTGAATTTTAGTCAAGACTGGTTAGGGCTCCCGAGAGGAAGCATGAAGTATATTACATTGTTGCGCTGCACATGTACTTTACCAAACGCTGACATCTGCCACAGGGTAAACCACCGCCTCTCAGGCCTTTAACTGATTCTATCATAGAGGCACGAATGAAAATAGTTGTCCCTGTCTTCCACTTAGACTTACTCATTTAGTGACTTTTGCACTGGACGTTTCAAAAATGGGGTACTATCGGATTCTAATTCATACACATTTAGAAAGATATCAAAAGGATGAATAGGTATTTGAAAAAGCCTGCTGTTGAGATGTCAAACAAATTCCAGGGAGTTGACGGATGACCAACCAATGAAATGAAAATAGAATCGATCTTTAAGTTTCAATCGGATGAAATTATGATCAAGTACACCTCATGCTTTGCACCTCACCTTCTCAATGAGGCGCAAAAGAGATAAAAAAGGGAAATTATTAAGACAATCAAAGAAAATTAAAATATTATAAGCTCAATCACCATGACTACTTACTTATAAATTGATTATTATTTTTAATAAATTTCTTTGACAATATATTATATGAGAAGATGATTTATGAATATAATTGAGGCCTAAGTATAAATTAATTTAAAAATGGGTAGATATAAAACAAACATATCCAAATGAGAATAAAATTAAAGTTTAAGCCTTATTAGTTCATTTTGTAAATTAATTTAAAAATGGATTAATATAAAACAACCCTATCCAAATGTGTAACAAATTAAAGTTTAAGCCTTATTAATTCATTCTTTCATAATTTTCAATTAAAACTAATCCTTAATTTTTTTGGAATTTGTGAGATGATGATTAGGTTTTTGGTTTATATCTTCATGGAGTGGAGGATGCTCCTTTTAAGAAAAACACACAAGGAAAAAAAACAAGACAATCACAAGAAAAGAAAAACACAAAAGAGAGATTCCTTCATTGAAAGACAAATAAGACAAAAGAGACATGGCCAATGGTTCATAAGTCTCCCAATGAATCTGCCAAACAAAAAAAAAAAAGATTTCAAAGTACTCATTAGAAGTTAAATTCCAATATAATATTTGAAAGAAGTTTCTCTTTTTTGAAAAAAAAAACAAGAAAAGAAAGATGCCAAAGGATATAAAAACTTTGGGTATGAAACAAAAAATAAGACACATACTTGGTCTAAAAGGTTTGAATTTTTAACTCTATCATCCATTCATTTCCATGCTTAAATCAGCAATGTCACCCATGGGAGGGACATAATTTGAATTTTGAAACCAAGTTAGTTATTATGATACCATCCCTAATTTATAAGATTTTATATATATTTTCAAGTATGGTTATTTGAATATTAAATATTATATAAAAATGGTAGAGAAACATAGATTTAGTGATATCATATAAAATATAATTACTTAAAATTATAAGTATATGAATATAAAACTAAACATGACTCAATTAATTAAATTACGATCAACTAAATAAATTTCTTAGTGACACAAAATAACTCTGTCCTATCTTTTCTAACATTTTAGAGATATTTTCTTAAAGTTTTCTTTTGTGAGGTTTATCATCAAAGTAAAGAGGTTTTGTCCTTTGGTTTTGAAATATCTCATCTTTCGGTAAGGGCATTCATACAAAATTGAATTGGCCAACTAAAACCAACCAAATAAATAGTTGTAAGTTGGTTTTCAATTATATGTCGATTGACGACAGTTAAAAAAATATTTAAATGAAAATGTGTTAGTTAAATTGGCCGATTTGCTAGAGCAACTACATTCCTTTAGTTTCGCGACACGGACAATAAAGTGGAAGTGTGTTGAATTTTGTGAACCCTTAAAGAGATCTATTTTAAACAATTGCTAAATGATTTTATATAATATAAAAATTAATTTTTTTCATCTAATTAATTAGATTTATTATTTTAATTATTAAAAAATTAACTTAAATTTAAATGCGTGGGATATGTCCAATTTTTAAAAATTAATTCTCAAATAATATTAAAAAATTATAGGATAATTATATATTTTAATTAAAAAAAAGCTAAATGAATTAATCGATTTAACCGACTTAATCGATAGGTAATTTTTTTGTGTCATTTTTTAGCAAATTGATAGGTTGGTTTTGGTGTCGATTTTCACAAAAAAAATTGACCCCACCAATCGATGAACACCCCTATCTCTCACTACTGGGAAGCTTGGTTGCAGTGGGTTTTATATAATATATACCCTCAACTAAATTATTATTATTTTACATTTCAAAAAAAAAAATGATATTTGCTTGCATATATTTGTCTATTTCTTATGAAAGATGTAGCTTTGAATTCATTGTAGTCTTGTGATGATATTTAAGAAGAAAAAGGGACAACTACACAATTTCTCAATTATATGATATAAAGTTGAAATTTCATAATTTCAAATATGTATTAATGTTACAACATTTTCTGTACAATTTTTGAAACAAACAAATCAACCAACAAAATAAGATTATTAACCTATATTCTCGACCTTTTTTTTAATACTTAATAAAAACAAAATAAAATCGTAGAAATCTTCTGTGAGGACATTCATCGAACACTTTAGCGAGCTTCAACTCCATGAAAAAGCTTCCCCAATTTCTGATTATGGTTCAGAGTTCTTGTAAATCGAGAAACCCTAGTCTGTGATTTGGCTCTGTTTAATCCATGTACAACCTTCAGATCTTCCTCTTCTTCGATCGCCATGGATTTGCAGCTTCTTGAAACTGCAAGCTCTAGGTGGTTTCTCAGGCTTCGCCGCCCAATGCTCGTCATTGATCTGGTCAGCAATGGTGGGTTCTTGAAGAACAAGCATATCACTGTGCAATCGTCGATTGTCGATCCCGGAAATCGGCTTTTCCATTCACGAACGGCTAGTTTCACCACCAATTTCGCCGCCGTGGATCGGTTCCTTGATGCAGCAACTATGTTGATTACTTGCTTGTTCGTCAATACGTCCCATATCTGCAATTTTCGTGGTAAGAATGGTGAAATTTCGTTAGGGTTTTGAAATTGGGGGTTGAGGAGGTGTGTGGATGAGTAGTTTGAAGAATTATTTTGAGAAGTTAGAAATTGAGATTTTTGTAAAAACTCGTTCGAAGGTAAATTTTTAAGGAGTAATTGTAGCAAAAAAGTCGTTTGGATGACAATATGTTGATTTAAAATGAACCCTTAAATAAGTAGTTAAAAATAAATAATTGAGAATGAATGGTTAAAAATCATTTATTTTGAAAAAAATATTGATAGAAATGAGTATTTAGAAATGAATAATTCAAAACGAACTGTTGGAAATGAAAAATTATTTTGAGTAGTTAGAAATGAATTATTATTAGAAGTCAACGGTTAAAAATGAGAAGTTACTTAGAGGAGTTAGAAATGTATAGTTGTTTTGACTAATTTCAAAAATTCGTTCAAATGTAGATTTATGAGTAATTGTTGAGCACTTGTCAGTAAATACTCAATTTAAATCTCCTAAAATTTGGAAAACAAAACACCCTTTTAAGGTTTTGAAATTTGACTGACCCCATCTGTTGCTAGAATGATGAACTGATCGTTTCTTGTGAGTTTTCTGTAGTAGAATTGAGGGATTGGAATGACTCCATAATCTTTGAGGCAAAAATCTCCCAAGGATCTTGACATTGCCAGGCCAGGATACTCTGCATCTGGTACCCATATTCTGTATATGTCTGGTTCTTCTTTTTCTGCTATGATTCTGCCTTGGCAATTCTTTATTCTTTCTGCTTCACCTGTTTCATGTATGTGTAGATTGATAGATTGAATATGATGTCCAACTAAGTGAGGATAGCTCAAACTGTTGAAGACATTATATCGTTTAACAAAGGGTCATTAATTCAAATTTTGACTCACCATGGATGGGCCAGTAGTCAAGAGGGTCTTAGGGGTGAATTTTTTAATTCCTGGTGGCCATCTACCTATCTACGAGTTTTCTTAACATCTAAATCTTACAGAGTTAGATGATATGTCCGTAAAAATAGTCAAGCCGCCCACAAATTTGGATAGTCAACATATAAAAAAGTACTGATGAAAACATTTTCATTGATAAGAAGGTTTTGAGTCATGTTCTCGGCCAACCCATCAACTTAAGTTAATTGATATGATTTAGTTTACGTCAACTCATCAGTTTAAATTTTTGAGTTGATTGATGTTTTAATACGATAGAATTCATCGGATTTTCACATGTTGAGTAGATAACTTACAAATCGAGCACATGGCATTGTATTTGCTATCGAGAGTTTACGTCAATTGTTGTTGCCAACTTTCTGCAACAACAATTGCTTGAACTTTTGGCTGACATGTTAGGGTTATAAATTTAAGGACCTGGCCACCCTACTAGATAATTTGATTGAAACCAAAAAAATTGATAGATACTCAAATGGCTTGGTTAACAACTTAAACATGTGCAAAATTGTTCATTCATTTGTGATCTTCTGAATGAATCGTTTTTGGATAAGAAACAATGTGATCTTCTGAATGAATCATTGCTATCATTTGTCAAATTGATAAGATAGAGTTGGTTACTATGGAATAAAAATATCCACCTGGAACATTTGGTTTCTGGTCAACTGTTAATTGGATGGGAATATGTTGATGTTTGTCTCCTCTGGTGCAGAGAACCGCCCGGGAGTCACCCACGTTTGCAACCAACAAATGATCTCCCTGATGATCAAAAAGAGATCAAGAAAATCAAAGGGGTTTTCTTTTTCCAACAAAAATTGAAGCAGAGGATTGAAATATTCACCTGTTTGATAATGTTCACGGCTGTCGTTCCACTACAGAAAGTATCGATAGATGAATCGAAGGCGAGTTCTTGATCGAAATCCTTGCAAGATTCCTCAAAAGCTGCTTCCCATCTGGAAGCAAATGGATTTGGTTGGTTTCCACCATTGTTGTCTGGTTGAACAGAAGCTTCAGAAACTCCATTTTCGAGTTGATATGGCTTCTGCTTCTTGATTGCCTTGGAGAGCTTTGATGGCAGCAGGTCTCGTGCATTGCAAGCAACTCTATGACCAGATGGACCATGGCCATCAAAAACTCCACAGAACGTCAAATCTTTCTCCCCTGAGAAATCCTGTAAGTTTTGATTCAACCCTCTTTATTTACATTGAAAATAAATCATAACATTGATAAAACTTTTCCTGATCTGCATAATATTCAAAGTCTTGTTGGTTGAGGCCTGAGGTTTATAAGGTATGCTCAATTGGAAGTCTCAAGTTTGAGAACAACAAGATGAGCTTAATTGTAAATTTTTTTATTATCTTGTCTCTTTGAGTCCGGGCCTTGGAATTGACACAAGTGCCCCCAATATATGGGAGCGAAGCTCTAATTCCCGGTCATCAAAAGAAAAAAAAAATCATCCAAAATATTCAAATTGCTTTACCTCCCAAACCGTCATTGCATCTTGATTGATTCCTTTTCTTCCTCGTTGAGTGTACATTGATGTGAACACAGAGGATCCATGGAGTCGAACGGTGGCGCCATCGTCACCGCGACGAACCTCTTCTCCATCGTCCCCGCCATTCGAATCCCTCTCATCCTTATCATAGGTATTGCACCCTCCATACATGTGATCTTTTGTACAACATGCTCCCATTTCTGAGACCCCCCCAACCTAGGGAAATCTCAAAAAGGAATTTGACCCACCAGAAGATACAACAACCCACAAGTTTTCTGGGAAAGAAAATGCATTAAAGCATAGAAAATTTGGAGCTTTTCTCTTGTTCAGAAACAGAGAGAAGAGATGGAGAGGAGAGAGAATGGAATTAATATGCTATGGAGAGAGAATTAAAAAATGTTGTTAGGATGAGAATGTGGAATTTCAACAAACAGAATTATATTTAGAAAATCAAGGTTGGGTGTGTCTTGTTGACATTTGTGTTTAGTGGGTTTGTTCTTCTTCCAATTATTGGCCTCATTAAGGTTATATCCCATAATCTTACTTAATTTTTCTTTTTATTTTGTCAAAAAGAGAGAGAGAGAGAGAGAGAGAGAGAGAGAGAGAGAGAGAGAGAGAGAGAGAGAGAGAGAGAGAGAGAGAAGAATGAGATAGCTGAAGATTTGCATTCAGATGAATGCAATTTTCTATTCAAATGGCCTTTTCTTTTGGGTAGACGTGGATTTCTGCCACTTTGATTGGCTGGAATTCGTTTGTCAACTCTTCGTTAAAAACCACTACCAATGAAGTAGATTATCTTCATTTAATTATTCAAAGCTTGAGGTTAATGGTTAAATAAATAATAATATCAGTTCCTTCCTCATAATGGAATTGTTTTAATTTATGGGGTTAATGATGTGACTTGGTATTTATCTCTTATAATTATCATCTTACAAATGCTATATTTAAAAAGAAGCATTGTGATGTGATTTTGTAAGATCTAAGTCACATCATTAAAAGATTGGGTGGGGCTTCCTATCCAAGATCCTTGCAAGGATTTTTTGTTTGGAACTAAACCTTATAAACAGAATAATAATAACACTGATATTTGTATAGAATTATGGTTGAATTTGCAAGTTCGAATCGTAATTCCGAAAAAATATAATAATTTAGGGAAGATACATAGGAGGTTGGTTCTCTAATTTAAGTGTAACAAGGTACACTTTCATCTACTTGAAAGGCAAGTTAGAAAGCAGGCTAGTATCGAGTTCATCGGAAATGGAGATGATATCGGAAGAGAGGAGTGCTGGAAATGGACTTCATTGTTGCAAGTTCAAGGAAGAAAATCTCCCAAGAGTATGATAGGAAGGATACACATTGGATATACAAGGGGGCCATAAGGGTATTATCTAAACAGTAATCATAGAACATTGGACACACACAAGGTTACATATCAAGGCTACAACAAGATCACACAAGGTTACTCATGCTCATCATACAGTTTCTAGTTATCCATTTGCTACAAACAAGATTACATTTGGATTCAATATGTAAGCTTCTTTCCATTAACCTGCAGATGAAGGCCTTCATACCATACCGCCAATTTTTATCTCCCCAACTTCAAAACAAATATTACAGATATTGGATTTCATTTTCTCAAGGTTATTTCTGTATTTTCATATCCTGATCCTTGATTTGTTATTTTGTTGGGGCGGGGCATATTTGGATGGAGAAAAAAATTAGAAAAATGTAAAGGAGTCATTAAAACATTATACTATGAACGACCGCACAAACTTATATTCGAAAAAAATGAAAACTTAGTAAACATCGCGAGGATTAGGAATGAGTTAAAATGTGTAGTTCTTACTCTAGACAAATCTACTTTCTTAAAACACCTAAATTTTTGTTCGTTTCAAGTAACTTAAGCTCGTCCGAGGCACCACCAAGAGACATCGACAGTTGAGTCTCGAACCTGCGATCTTAAGAGGATCAAAAGTCCAAATCTTCAACCGATAAAATATTTTTTTCCATCCACAAAATTAAAAATAATTAATTTTTAAAAATAATTCATTCATATTAGAAAATTCAAATGGAGTTCTACCGAAACTCAATAAAATGTTCTATTACTAGAGATTAATTATTTTAGAGATAGAAACATATATACTATAGATTAGGGGTGTCGGTTAAATTAGATTTAATTAATATGAATTTTTCTTATTTTTTATTAAAAAATATATTAATCATAAAATTTTATAATAAAAATTTTAGAATTAATTTTAAAAAATGAACGTATAGAACAATTTTTCGGAAATACATATAAATTTAAGTTAATTTTACAATAATTTAATAAAAAATATATTTAATTATATAAAAATATAAATATTTTATAAAGAAAATTTTCGGCGACCGAACCGACCGCTTAACTGAATTTTTTTCAGTTAACCATTTTTGTAAAAGACACTGACCGACCAAAACTTGAAAACCAAGTGACGTCAGTTTAGTTGGTCGGATCCATTTGTAGGGAAATGTATGAACACCCCTATTTAGATAAATTATTTTAGAAATTGTGCACGGTAGGATGTGCGATTAATGATTGTTTCTCCTTTGCTAGGGCCGCTTGCCAAAAAAAAAAAATCACCAAATTCATAAAATGACAAAAAAAAAAAGAAAAAAGAAACCCTTGTAAAAAGAGCAACAAAATCAATAAAAACTCAATGAAATCAAACGAAAGGTCAAGCAACCATGCATTTCCTAATTAAACAAGCAAATTTATATATCATCTCACATTTATTATAACTCCAAACAAACCAGATATTTTTTTTAAAAACGAAGCTTCCACAAAAAAAACCAAAGAGTAAAAATGATATAAAGCCTATCCGGTGCCGGTTACTCCAAGGTCTTGTTTCTTATCATCTTCCCCGGCACCGAACACGGGGCCTCCTCTTCCGGCAGCATCGTCAACCTTATCCTGAATCTTATCAATCTGGATCATGCCAGCATCCTCCCGGGATCGTAGGTCGGTCCTGGTGCGGTTCTCGCCGCCGGCCACCGACTCGTAAGTGGTGGCCGTGAAGGACTCCTTCGGCTGCGCACCCTGAGCTCCTGACATTGAAAAGTGAACGGTCTATTGCTGGAAATGAGTATGATCAGAATCACTATCCAAAATTTAAATTGAGAAATTGTCAATTGGTGTGTGATTTTATTGCTGGGTTTTAAAGAGAAAAGAGGCTCCACGTGGCAGCAAGGTTCAACGTGGCGGCCATGGAGGCCATAACAACCGTTCTTCTGCCACGTCGTCTGTCGGTCTCTTTCTTTGTCTCTATCAATAGATAAACGTTGGATAAATTGACAACATCATAAATGTATTTACAAGTTCATGTTTTTATGGATATATATAGGAAAAAGGGGAAATATTTGTTTATCTTGGACAATTTAATCCTTTTGTAACCCATTAGTATTAATTAGCGAAATAATGATGGGTTAAATAAATTGACATTCTCAATGTACCAATAGGGTAAGCGTAAAAAAAGGAAAAAAAAAAGTACCAATAGGGTAAGGGGGTTCTAAAAAAATTAATTTAATGGACAGATTTGAAATATTTTGAAAATTTTATTCATACCTACCAAAAAAGAAAATCACAAATTCTATAATTGCCAATATACATGGGAGGTCTATTTTTATATAAAAATAATAAATTTCAAAATTTAGGAGCATCATTTATTTTTTTTTGACATTAGGAGCATCATCTTATTTATATGCACAAAATATGATAAAAGCATAGGTGAGGTCTATTTTTAAATTTAAAAAGTTTGTCCAAATTCAAAATCTTAAATAACCGTCTCATATATTGGCCATGATGTATTGACACGTGTTTTGTGGTTCAAGTCTCCCATTTGATAAATAATGTATTAGAAAATGATTAGCCAAGTTATGTACTTTAAATTTTTTAATTTAAATATGAAATTTACATCGATTTTGGGGTCCGTGATTGCCAATATTTACCACACTAAATTATTTCATATATAAATTTTCTTGAGAGCAAAACGGACGTCAATTATTAAAAAGAATATGAAATAAACTGCACACAATGATCAAATTAATAATAGGAATTTTTTTATTAGCTCATTAGCTCTAAACGTAGTTTGTAGTTTCTATTTGGCCGCTGCATTTCGATATGAAAGTATTTTAGACATGGTAATAATACTCAATTTTAATTCTTTTTGTATATCTTTTGAATTTATATTATGTAAAAATTCTATTTGGCCGCTGCACTTCTCTATCTTCTGTTACCGTCAGCCTTATATTTGTAAAGAGAAAGACTAGACACTCAGACTTGTATCTGGTTTGAGACCTAGAGTGAATGTGGATAAAAATTGGGATATTGTGGATCCGATGTCAACACATTTTGTGGTGTAATTTAAATATACATTCGCGTCGTTCAAACTTCGTTAAAAGCAATTGTAATCGGCGTCGCTTTTATTGATGGAGAAATCCATGAAAATCAAACAAAAACTTGTGAATACCTTCACTCAATAGAAGTGAGATCCAACAAAACTCATGAAATATCTTGGGTGTGCAATTGTATCCTCAATCTCCAAAATTCAAAATCATTAACAAAAAGTGTGAGTTGGAGTGTGAACAATCGAAGAATTTGAAAAATGTTGGATGTAATGAGTTGTAAAATGAATAAAATGATAACTTAAGTTGCCATGGAGAAGACGATCAAAGAGGATTTGACAATTGGTTGTTGTTAAATAAAAAAAGTTTTGACAAAGATATTAAATAAATAATTGAAAGATATTAAAAATAAATATATGAGTTAGTTGTATAGAGATATTCTCTCATAAATTTGAAGGTGTTAGTCTTGATAAAAAGAACATTTAATTAAGTTTTGTAATTAATAAATATGTTTAAAAAGAAAATAACAAGGATATTATGGAAATATTTTAATTAACTATCTCACTGATTTTTAACGTAGATACTCATTTAGAATTTTTAAAAAATAAGTCATTTACTACTATTTCTCTTCAAATTGCACTGTCTATAATGTTCAGACTCCAAAGAACAGGAAATGGGCTTCCATTGACTTCAATGGGCCCTTGAAATGCGGCCCACATACTGTTGACCAAGTAATTTGGGCTAACACGTATTGTTGACCATATTGAACATAGCTGTCAATAGTTGTCTAACTAACGTGATCCTTTACCGTTGACTCTTTATCCATAATAGTATTTTTATACCACTAAGAATAAATTATCAACTTCTAATTCCCATTTACACCTAGTAGTTTATATATGTTGCATTGCTTTGTTATTTATCACTATCATTGTGTGTTTTGGCAATTTTCTTTGCCTAGTAAACAATGTCAAACCCTAATGTCCATTCATTCGTGGAAGTCGTTGAATCGATCCCTCCGGTTCCTCCTCCTCCCGGTGCCGAAAAGACGAGCACGCCGCCAATCGGAGTCGAAGCAGCTGCAATAGTTAAGAGGAAGAAGAGGGAAAACATGTTGAAGATATGTTCTTTGGTTTTGAGATTGTTGTGTTTTTTTATTCTCGTTTCTTGCTTTTGTTATCATGGTCTCCAACCGACACTCGCAGTGGAATCTAAATTTTGAAGTTAAGGAAGAATACATGTATTTTATGGATGATTTTTTTTTTCATTTTGTTTTTATGTGTTGAACTTTTATTTAAAATGATGTTTGAACATGTGTATGGTACGAATCATATGATATCGCATGATCCTACAATATTTGAGTGCCAAAAAATTTATTAGAATTTATTTTTTTTAAATAGGTGGCATGAATTGAACCATAAACACTCTTCACCACACTAAGTTACTCTATGATGATTGACATAATTTCCTTCTTCAATAATCTAGGACACTAACTTAATGAGTGGTGCACTGATGTTTTAGCACACACAAATTTATAATTAAATTTACGACAACAAATAATGTTTAATAGTGACTTCTTTATCTATCCTCAAGGTGGCCTGCTTGGCTCAACCTTTACAAATTTTAGGTTCGAGATCTATAAGTTGAACTTAATTGTAAAATTCCTTTTGTGTTATAAAAAATATGGAAGTGAAACATCAAATTCCAATCATAAAAAATAGTTTATTTATCGTACTAATAAAGGAAGTGATATTGGAAGTTGTACAATTAAATTAATTTTTACAATAACTTCGAAATTAAAATTTTGAGGAGAGAACACTCTCAAAATTTAGGCGCTCAACCCCTGTTGGCAATGGGAATAATCTCAAGTGTATATTCAATCTACCAAGGAATTCGAGAAGTGATTCAACTTGTTAATGGAAAATGTATATTTCCTCAACAAGCTTTTGCCATCATTGACTTTATTGGTGATCAGGTATTTTCTCTTTCTTTCTTTGTCAGTTTGTAATTTAGAATATAACCTATAAAACTTTAACGAGAACAATTAAGATCGTGCTTTAATTATCATGCGGAGCTGGTTGTGTCCGTTTCTAGCCCCAATCTAAGGATTTCGATTGTTTCTTAATTTACAAAGTGTTTACCTTAAAAAAAAAAAAGATCATGCTTTATCATTATAGAGTGGCTCAATTGGTCAAAAAATATCTTGTAGTGCATAAGGTGATGACTTTAATCCACAGTGACCATCTACATATGAATTAATTTCTTACGGGTTTTTTTACATCAAATGTTGTACGGTCAGACGGTATGTCCTGTGACATTAGTTGAGATGTGCAAAAGCTGGCTCGAACAATCACTAATATGAAAAAAAAAAATTTAGATCATACCTTAATATCGGTCTAATTTAGGTAATATTTTACTTATCTATTTTTTTGGGTTAGAAAAAAATAAAATGAGACTCAAATTAAGCTATATAGATAAGTTTCAAAATATAAGTGATGCCAAGATATCACATAATTTGCTTTCAACTTTAAATTACTTTCATAAATGAACATTTTTTAAGCCTCTAACACTTCTTTAAATGTAGGAGAAAATGTCTTAATTAAGTTTGAGATGTAATTTATATTTAGTTTCTATATTTTAAAATAAAACACTTTTACCCATAACATTTTAATATTATTTGGTTTCTATACTTTTTTTCCTTTTAAGATTTAATTCATGTCAAAACAAAAATCATCATTTCATCGATCTATTAAAATACAATACATGATAACTTTTCTTACTACTTGAGTAATATATATATGTATATATATTATTTTTTAAAGAAACCAATTATATTTGATTTTGAGCTGGCTTTAACTAGAAACAAGTTAAGATACAATCATACATCATTGAAGGGGGGAAGTTTGAACTTTCTTTTAATTGATATAGTCTCAAAGTTTAGAAAAGTATAAATTGAATTTTTAACTTAATTTATTTATTTTGGTGACAGATTTTGGCATATTTGTTAATATCAGCAGCATCAGCAGCATTTCCAATAACAAATAACCTTAGAAAAAAGTACATTAATTCTCCCATAATAATGAAGTTTTTAGACATGGCAGCAGCTTCTATTAGCACGGCTTTCTTTGCTTTCTTCACTTTAGCACTCTCTGTTCTTATTTCTGGATATCAACTCTTTGCTCACCTTTTCATTTGATTTTCATGTCATTTCCTCCACCTTGTGCCCTAATTTGTTTTCGTTTGGTAATGTTTTCGTTTTAGTGTCCTTTATTTCTAAAAATTGTGGAGGACTTTTCTCGTGAGATATACGCGATTTCGAATAAATGAAAACGAAACACGTATGGATCATCAACTTTGTATTTGTGTAATAGGTTCAATATTGTAGAGTACAATCTTTAATTTGTTCATTCGACTATTTTCCTCCCATTTACAAATATCTTTAATTTTTGTAGTTTTT
Organism: Sicyos edulis; assembly: GCA_036507275.1. Classification (NCBI taxonomy): domain Eukaryota; kingdom Viridiplantae; phylum Streptophyta; class Magnoliopsida; order Cucurbitales; family Cucurbitaceae; genus Sicyos; species Sicyos edulis. The sequence goes on along the minus strand of CM071859.1, from coordinate 6,097,396 downwards.
TTTAATATAAAATTTTCTCGAGAACTTTTTAGTTTGTTATTGAATGTGAATTTATCTTTTAAGGGTTTTGTAGCTGTTATTAAATGTGTGAATTTGTCTCGAGAGGTTTATGCAATTTGATCTTCAAAGTATTTCAATATCAAGACTTCGGTTCAAAGAATGTCTGAGTTGAAATGGTTTTACTACCAAACAAGATAACCAATGTCTCATCAATCCATTTGATTTTAATTCATATATTTAGTAAAAATGTCTCTCGTAAATCATTCTAAGTTATATTTTAACATCACCTAAAATTTAATGTCTACTTATACGTCCAATTTAAACCAAATTATATTTTATTTTAACAAGAAAATAGAGAAAAATAAAACATAGATTATCCATAAGTTTAAAATGTTAACATGTCTCAGCTTTCTATTTAAACTGTTTCAACATATTGTAATAACAAATATATAAATGTGTATTCATAATCAAGAAACTATGATTTCAAATCCCACCCACCAAATTGATGAATTCACAAAAAAAAAAAAAAAAGAAGACATGATTTGTAAGAGTTTGACTAGTCTAAAAATATTAAGTTATAAAATTTGGTAAGGGAAGGATTGGTGGTGTGTTACCTTGATTGTAATCCAATTGAACTCCATAATTACGAGTTCGATCATAAAGATCGGTATTTGACTCTCATCTTCTTTCAAAGGAGTAGTATTAGAGTTTGTGGTCCACTTGATCACGGAAGATTTCATATCCTCGATATATTGGCATGTTATGGGCCTGAGACGTTACGAGTTTTTGTTTAGAAGCCCTAATTGAGAGGAAATCTATTGAGGATATCAACCTCACGCAAGATCCCAAAATCTATTGAGGGCAATGCTTCTAAGTTAGTGGCTGACTTTAGATTCATAAACCGATTGCGAATAGACGGAAAGAGGTTTTGAAGGTTATAATTTCGCCCAATTAAAGTGCCTTTGGGAAGAAGCATTTTTTATAATGCCATCATTGGTTTTGAGTGTGTACACACAAAATTAAAGGAAGGAAAAGGGCAAGGTGGGGGTTAATATGGAGTAATATCGAAGTTGTCGGTCGACCCGAGAGTTTAATTGGTACTTTACCGAGTTCAAACTTGATATGAGCAAAACTTATAATAGAAAAGTGAGCCTTATTTTACGTTTTATTATTATTTTTTTTTTTTTTATAGAAATGTTCATGATTGCCCTAGGCTTCTTCACAAAGCTTGTCACGGTCATCACGTGTGGTGTCTCTTATATAAAATGTACCTCTAATTTTAATGAAAGGAGTTGAAGATTGGTCGCCCCGTCTATAAGACTTCGAGAGGGTGAACCTTTGTCCTTTTATTTTTTCCTCTTATGCATTGAGGCTCTGACTCCACTTCAATATGGTTGAATCCTAGAAGAATATTTAAGTCTGGCGAGGTGTCCTATGTAGCCCAAGCATTCAAAGATTATAGAATCATTATCGATCAAGAAGTTAATTATTCGAAGTCAACAATGTGCTTTAATCCTAAGAACATTATAGACATCCAATTGAAAAAAATCCGATCAATTTTAAGTTTTGAATTCGTAAATCTATACTTACTTATATATATATTTTTATTTATTCTAAATGGCTGAATATTTTTGTAAATACTTTAAAATTGGACTAAATTTATAAATGATTTTCTAAAAGAGGCTACTTGTCACCAATTTCTTAATTTGAAAAGGTTGATCTGTGGGCTTGTAGAAAGTGTTAATAGTAAAAATCAAATGCAGCCATGTTGTCATTGATGATAATGAATTATTTTATCAAAAAACAGATCAAATTAGTTGTACACAATGATCAAATTCTAGAGATCAAATTATTAATATTTGCATGTTGCATTTTACTTTTTTTATAAAATTACTACTCTATAATGTCTAAATAGGTGGAAATGGGCCAAACCATTGACTTTGGACTGGGCTCTTAAACTTTCGGCCCAACATTTTGTTGACCAAAGATTTTTGGTCCCACATATTTCAATTGACTTTTAGAAGAATAGCTGTTAACAGTTATTTCACTTACCAACGTGATTCCTTCTCCCGTTGACTTTATAACTCCTTGTTGACTTTCTCTCAATTCTTTAGATAGTACATTTGTACCACTAAGAATAAAATACCAAGTTGTCATTCCCACATAGTACTTTATATATGTCCTAGGATTGGTTCCTCCATTGTTTTGTTATATCTATCACTCATATTGTGTTTTGGACATTATTCTTTCTCTTGTAAACAATGTCAACCCCAAATAACAATGCATTCATGGAAGTCCTTGAATCGATCCCGCAGGTTACTCCTCCTCCTGGCATTGGAACGAAGAGTACGTCGCCCGTCGGAGTCGAAGCAGTTGCAATAGTAAAGAGGAAGAAGAGGGAGTACATGTTGAAGAAATGGTCTGTCGTTTTGAGATGGCTGTGTTTTATATTCTCATTTCTCGCTTTTGTTATCATGGTCTCAAACAGAAACCCGCGATTCGTCTTGCGTAATTTTGAGGATTACGAAGAATATAGGTATTGTGTGAATACTTATATTTCTCTCAAATTTTTTGTGTAGGGAAATATTTCTAATGTTGTCTTAAGTTATGAAATAATTTATTAATGGACTAAATCTAACTAATAGTTTAACATAAATGGCAGCTATTTGGTGGCAATTGCAATAATCTCAAGTGTATATTCGGTTTATCAAGGAATTCGAGAAGTGATCCAACTTGCTAATGGAAAATGTACATTTCCTCAACCAGCTTTTGCCATCATTGACTTTATTGGTGATCAGGTACTTATTCTTGCTTTCTTTGAGAAATTAGTTCATTTATGCACTTTTGAGTTCTAAACGAGAGTCGAATACCGATTCTCGAAATTAAATTTGTGTTGAACTAGATTACCATCAAACAATATAACTATCAAACTACTGTCCCTTTCAATTAATTTCATTACTTACGAAAGTTTAAAGTTGATCTTATTTAAAGTTATATCATTATGAAATTTTTTCAATAATATATTAACCTTAATACACAAAAGATAAAGCGTAAACATATTTTTAAAGTTGATGAGAAAATGAATAAATTTTTTAAGAAAAATATTACAAAAAAACCAACAATAAAAAAAGTTAATTTAATTTTTTTTTTAAAGTATGAGATTAAAATTGGATACTCGGACTAAAGTATATATAAGCAAAATTGATATTCTTAACTTGAATGTATACTTCTTAACTTTTCGTTATATAATTAAAATTTCGAACTAATGACTATATCCATTAAAATCTTAAATTATTTTCATGAATGAATTTTTTTAGACCTCTTTTAGAACTTGGTTTCAAACTTCTACACATATATTGGGGAGAAAATGTTGATATCAAATGAATGATGTTTTTCATTAATCTAAGTAGATTTTTCTGTCTTCCGTATGTGATAATTTTTCTTGTTACTCCGATTTTGAAAAAAAGACTAATATACTTAATTTTTTAGTTGGCTTTAAATATAAATTATTGAGAGAGGGAGAGTAAATTGATTCAAAGTTTTATTATTATTATTATTATTATTATTATTTTAATTGGTAATGTCTCAAAGTTAAAAGGGACATCACAACAATTAAATTTTTGGTTAAAATATCATTTTGATTCTTACTGTTTGAGCTTTATTTTATTTTCATTTTTAAACTTTCAATTATTTAATTTTAAATCTTTAAATTTTCAAATTTATTTTATTTTGGTACGCAAATATTTAATTTTAATCTTTAAAAGAAAAAAAAAACTTAAATTCGTTTTGGTAGGAAAACTTTTTTACCTTTCTTAAAACAATTGTCATCCTTCTCTATAAACTTTTGAAATGTGTTCACAATTTATCTTTATATTAAAATTATGAACATTATTGAATAAACATCATTAATATTAATTTTAAATTGTTATAGAGATCAATTTTAAATTACTTTGAAAGTCGATAACTAAAATTATACGACAAAAATTAAACTTTAGATTTTTTTTTTTATAGTTTGGGAAAGAGGGATGTTAGAAAATATAAAATATATACTAATGTTGCTGAAGGCTTAGATTGAAGACTTAAAAAGTTTATGAACAAAAAATTAAATTTTTTGGAACCAAATTTTTGAATGAATAAATAATAATAATTGTGTGGCTTTGGTGACAGATTTTGGCATATTTGTTAATATCAGCAGCATCAGCAGCAACTCCAATGACAAACTTTGGAAGAAAAAAGTTTGAGGATTCCATAAGCATGAAGTTTATAGACATGGCTGCAGCTTCCATTAGCATGGCTTTCCTTGCCTTCTTCACTTTAGCATTTTCAGCTCTCATTTCTGGACATCAACTCTTTGTTCATTTTTTCACTTGATTTTCATGTCATAATTTTCTTTTGCCTTCTTTCCTCGACTATTCTCGAGTTTTCGTTTCTATTTGATCCCTATGTTTCTATTCATTTAGGTCAGGTTTGGTGACGATTGGATTTTAGTTACTTGTGATCTCTTGAAAGTTGTGGGGGCTAATGTTGTCATTTATTTGTTCATTTGTTCACGCATGGTTTCCATAAAGAAATATAACGAAACGTGTGTATGAGCTTTGTATTTGTATTAATTTAAATGGGGTGGAATACAAACTCTAGTTTGTTCATCTGATTATTTCTCTCTCAATCTCGAATATCTTGAGAGTTGTGTAGCTTGTTCCCAAACATAATTTGGACCGAAAGGCCTTCAGAACTTCGTTCTCGAATGTTGAAGTCTCGAGGGCTTTGTTCCTAAGGGATGGTGTAGTGATATGCTCCTCTCAATGTATTGAGTTCAAGACTCACCTATATGACATTACTCCTTCAATGTCTCTAGTGCCTAACCTAAGGACGGACGTATTTACTCTTGTTTTAAAAAGAAAAAAAACCTCGAGGACTTTATAACTTATTTTTAAAATGAATTTATATAGAAAGTTTTGTAACTTGTTTGGATTTTTTTCGAGTGTTTTACAACTTATTCTCAAATATGAATTTATTTCTTTGGTTTTTAATTTTCAAAGAATTGGTCTTCAAGGCTGTGGTTGGAAAATATATATTATTTTTCTTACGAAATTCTCTTCGAGAGTCTTCAACTTTCACAATTAATTCTACTCTTTTTTTAGTATAAATTTGGGAAGAGGGACCAACAAACCGTATATAGAGGACACCATCTTAATAATATAATAGCTAAATACCGATTTCTAAGGTCGAACTTGTGATTATAAAGTTGAAATGAATTCTATTCTTTTGAATGCATATGCTCGACTTAAAAGTTATGGAGACTCTCGTGATTTACTAGCTTCTTAGAATACAAATTGGAGTATAAAGGGGAAAAAATTATAAAACCATGCATCCTCACACAAACGCTCTACTAACATCTATTTTGACGTTCTTTTAAGAATAATACTTACCTAACTCATGCATGTGTAGGATGCGTATGTTTATTTCTCATATGACACAAGTATTTGTCATATATTTAGTCAATTTTCTATTGTCTTATCAATTTTATGTTTCAGTGTGCGGTAATACTTCTATCGCATGGGCAAGAAGTATACTCACCTTACATATTCATAAGTAATTAAATATTACTCTTTTTTTTAAACATCCATTGTAGTTCTATAGTGTAGTGGTTAGCACTCTAGTTTTTGAACTTTTAATAGGATCTATATTATTATGGTAGTTTGTAGTTTTGATTTTAGTTCATTTTGAATCAATATTTATAAAAAGGTTAATTTTGATTTATTTTTTGGTTTGTTTATTTTTTTTTAAAAAAATCATCCATAAATAGTTCTATGGTGTAGTGGTCAGTACGTTAGACTTTAAATCCAACAATGTAGGTTTAACTCTCGTGTATAACTTATTTTTGAAATACTATTTTGGTTGTTTTGTACTTTCATGTTGGTTCATTTTGGATCTATATTTTTTAAATAGTAATGTTAATTTCTATTGTTTTTTTTTCTAATCATAAGTGGTTCTATGGTGTAGTGGTTAGCACTTTGGACTTTGAATCCAACGACCTGGGTTCAACTCCCAGTAGGACCTATTTTTGAAATACTATTTTGGTCGTTTGTAGTTCTGGTTTTGGTTCATTTTGAATCTATATTTATAAGACGTTCATTTCGATCTATGATTATTATTTTTAATTCATTCATAAATAGTTCTATGGTGTAATGGTTACGACTCTAGACTTTGAATCCAACGACCTATTTTTGAAATACTATTTTGGTTGTATGTATTTATGATTTTGGTTCATTTTTATCTATATTTTTAAAACATTCATTTTGATCTCTATGGTTTATGTTTGTCGTTTTTTTTAAAAAAAATTTGTGGTTCTATGGTGTAGCACTTTAATTTTAGATTCAATGATTATTTTTTGTCCGGTTGATTTTGTATCTATATTTTTAAACCATTTATTTTGATTATTTTTTGAACGTCAATACAAAGTTTTATGGTGTAGTGGTTAGCACTCTCATCTTTAAAACTAAAGACCTAGTGTGACTTTGATAGGACCAACTTCTAAATACTATTTTGGTTGTTTGTAGTTCTATTTTATTATTATTTTTTTTTCATTTTAAATCTATCTCTATAAAACATTCATATTGATCCATGTTTTTTTTATCATCCTTAAGTGGTTCTATAGTGTAGTAATTAACACTTTGAACTTTGAATCTAACGAATGAGTTTGACTCTTGATAGGACCTATTTTTTTAATACTATTTTGGTGGTTTGTAGTTTTGATTTTAATTCATTTTGGATCCATATTTTTAAAACGTTCATTTTTATCTGTATTTTTTTTATCTATCCATAAGTGGTTCTATGATATTATGGTTAGGTCTATGTATTTTCGGAGTTAAATTAGGTAATTTTTTAACCATAATTTGAGTCTTTTGTCAATTTAAGTTGTGATTTATTAATTCCGTTCAAGACATTGACAAATTATGAATAGCTTGATCTGAACATGATCCATTTCTTCTCATACCTAAACAATTTACACACTCTCCCATTGATTCTAAAGGGAAGAAACTCTCTTAATCTGCACTTTCACTAGCAACAGGGATGATCATTCATAAACGTTAGTGGCCATCTTGAGCAACAAGAAGCCAACTTCTCCATGTGAAACAGGTGTTTTCGGACACGGTAGAGATGGACGGTGTAAAGAAGTGCGGCCGAAGTCACTGCCGCGAACGATACCAGAATCAACTTCCAAAAATCCTGCAAAAATGGCCACCATATAAGATAGTCATACACATAATTGACAAATTCAAACTATTGATGATGAAAAAGCATCACCTGTGGGTTCGAGACGATGATTCCCATAACGTATCCCATCAACTCCATGGTTGATTGGAGAGCGTTTTGTGTGCCTCCGACGACACAACGATCGGAATCGGGGACTTGATCCTAATGACAAGAAAAACAAACAAACAAAAGAAGAGCAGAGTCATATTAGAAAGTAAAAGGAACATCCCTTTATCACATCAAACTACATTGCTGATATATGAACCAAATTTTATGGTGATTTGGATGTTGTGTTCCATACCTGCATTTGTTGGATAACGGCCAAATCGAACATCCAGAGTCCAAGCCGAGACGCTGCAACTCCAATCATTAGCATGTATGCCGATAAGAGGTTGTTTTGCATCCATATTGATGCAACACACACTAGTAAGCAGGTCCACTGCATTCCATTGCAATCAATAATATTAATTACTGTTTGTTCAATTCATTAAAGACACTCCCTAGCCAATTGCCATTTCAATGCTTAAGCTTACCTGAGACCAGACTGACCAGAGTCCAGTCCGAAGTGTTGAAATTTGAGACTGTGCGATAGGGTATACGAGTGTTGCAGCAATGCCGATGGTGGCGCTTACTCCACGTGCAATTCCAATGATATAGGCAGGTATGCCTTCCCATTCTAAGGTTGCAGTCATTAAAGTTCCAAAGCTGGAAGAGAGAAAAGTTTGAGGATTAAACAAGATTAAAAAAGGTATTTCATGCATATAATTTGTAGGAATTGTTTAAATGAAACTTTGAAGTATATTATCTGAGCAAACATTAGGCATGAACTTTTGTATCTGTTATGAAAACAACAATCAACAACCAATCAAAGAATAAAGAAAACGCGAAAGAAGAAGAAATAACACACAGAATTACGTGGTTCACTAACGTTGTGTTAGCTAGTCCACAGACAGACAGTTGTATTAAGGAGAGGCGAATTACAAAGCACAAAATGAATAATCATAATACGGCCTAGGGTTTAATTCGAGTTTACATAAACACTCTCATTAAACCTATTACAGAATGCGTAAGCTTTAAATAGAATGTGGATGCGTTAGCACAAGCGAAACACACAACATAATGCGAAAGCGCTAGGGTGTAAGAACCCCATATGGTGAAGAATATTCTAGAAGGGGGTAATTTTGGAAATATGTAGTGGGTGGTTATTTTGTTAGGGAAAGTGCTTTTTGGTGGGTATAAATATGGTAATGTAGGGAAGGTGAGAGGCAGACATTTTTTGGGTTTAAGTCTGGCTTAGAGGGAGAGATTCCGGTGCTCTTGAATTCACCAATTAGCTTGTCGTTTATCTTTTCATTTCTTATCTTGTATTACTTCTTGTTATTTCCATTAATGAAATTTGTTGGTATTTCAAGTTCTATCACTGTTTTGGTCGATTATTTCTATTGGATATTGTGTTTGGATTTTATTGTGAATTGTTGAAGAAGTAAGGTATTGGATACTTTACATAGCACTGCAGAGTGCAAATGTGGATTGCGCGAAACGCATGCGGAAAGCATTGTTGCAATGCGCGATGCGATTGCCTGCAATACGAAAAGCGTTTGCGCAACGGGGGCGTTGCTCCCACACCCTCACTCGCTGACCGGGCATTAATGCGAGGCCCCCGACTACTAATCGTAGGGAATTAATGCGTTCAAGGCATACCTCCATAGTATCTTAGTTCAGATGAACATAACATATTCTCTCTGGGAAACCAAAGCAAATCGAAATGCTTCTAAAGAAAACTTTCTAGAAAGGATTTATAGCACTCTCTAATGATCGTATTCATAAAAGTAAGCAAGTTCAAAGATGATAACCTAAGGACGGTGAAGAATAACACCGCGAGAGAAATCCCCGAGACTACGGTGTCTTGCTCTAGATACACTTTCCATGCAGTAACAAATGGGAACTTTGAGAACCAGTTGAAGATTTTAACATTCCAGCTCCTTTCAGATGATCGTCCATCTTCGATCAAGCGCTCTTCTTGTTGAGAAGTCGAACTACTCTCTTCCACATCTCTTAGAACGAGTCTTGAGACTCGTCTTCGGCTGCTTTCTTCCAAAGCTGGAATCTCATCATAAACATAACTGAAAAGCCAATACTCCAACCAAACAGATGCAATGTTCCAAATTGCCAAAGTCACAGCAGATGCTTTCAAGGAAATGAAACTAATGATGAAACCAGATATAACAGGACTAAGCAGCTTGCAGATTAGATCGATTCGCCTCATCGTAGAATTTATATTCGTCAGTACCTCTGGAGGATGGCATTCTGATATCACCACCACCCTGTGCAAAAACCAAAGTTGCAATTTGTAGATCACTTGGTTGGGAAGTTGTTAATTGTTGTATTATCTTTAAAGCAACATTGAATTACCATTCTCTTTCGATTAAGATAGTACCAGCAAGAGATGAAAGTGCACCAACAGCTCCAGCAATATTGGTCAATATCACAAGCAAAATGAATCCTGTGAAATAGGTGGATTTCAAATCCGAAAAGAACAGTAATGCGGCCACCGTCACTCCAGCAATAATATACGAAAGATTTTGTGTTGCCAGCCAAATTTTCAGAACCTGATGACATAGAACTGAAAATGTTAGACACCTTATTAAGTTAACAGTTTAAGAGAAACAATCAACTACTTCAGTCAGAGAATATTTGAAAATTAAAACTTATTAGCCTATCATAACGGTGACTATGTTCATTAAATTCATATTTAATTCAATGTAAGAAACAGAGAAAATTGATGCACAGCTTTAAAGTCTCAAGCATGATGAAGATAGACTCTATCTAGTTGGGATATAAACCACACTGTCACACGTTCACGAGTATATAAGTGTTGTCAATCATCTGTATTGTGTATGAGGTTGAGTGAAACAAAAAAAAACTGACAATATCATATCAATGTGGTGACGAGCCCAGGTTATCATCCTTATCATATCTTTCTTTCTTTTAATAATGTAAAGTAAGCAAAATGATGTAATGGAGATTTAGAGTCATAAAAAGAGAGCAAAACCTTGACGTATGGTAACTTATCAACCCAATCTCCAACAATTGGACCAAAGAAAGCAGTAGAAGCAGATTCCACAACACCATAAATAGCAGCAAAAAGTAGAGAATTGGGCCAAACACTGATCATATACAGGCCAACAGAGAATTCCCACATTCTGTGATGAAATTAGAGACAATAAGAACAAACCCAACTCCAAATCCAAAGATCTCAACTAATCAATCAAATGCAACAATTCCAATTCCTAAAGATACTTGCCTCTAGAACTGATTCCGGGTCTAAAAATCAACTTTCATTACCTAAAACACATATTCGATTGATGAAGCAAATACGCAAACCTCTTACCTGCAACATTTTGGGACTAAAAAGTCAAAGAAAAGAAATCAAACCTGGAACCCCATCTGGCCAAGAAATGTCCACCATAAAGACTCCAAAGAAGAGAAGAAGGAAGATCTTGAGGTTGAACAGAACAAAGAAGCGGCTCCTTCTCCATTCTGACTAGATTGTACAAAGAGAGATACAATTGAACATCTGGGTTTTGAACAAATTAAAAAAGAGTATACAAATCCAAATTCGCAGATTGAAGTTAAATTTGTCTTCACTGTTCAGTCAATCATTAGAAATAAAAGTTGGGTCTCTTTCTGTGGAAAGCTACAGATCTTCGACTGATAAACAATTTGTTATCTGAGAATCTTGAAAAAATTAGTAAGAGCCATGCACATAAGAAGAAGCAGTAAGGATTATTTAAAAGGGGTTTGATGTTTCCTGCCTTTTGTCTCTGTTGGTACATGTGCCTCACTCAGTTATCTTTGATTTTATTATATATTTTAAGGTAAACAATACAATTTTCTTCATTATTTCTAAAAAAAATCCAAAAATCAAATGGTTATAAAAATGTTTTTTTTTTCTTACCAACCTCATTTTATGGCTAGGTCTTAATGCATTTTCAGAAGCTAATTTCAGGTAAACCATAATTTGAGTATTTTTCTTAAAATTTAGTTTTGAGTGATTTATTAGTTGCACTTGCATTGACAAACATCAAAACTTGACATGAACATGATCCATTTGTTCTAATAAAATATTTACTTAAACTATTCACACTTCCCCATTGGAATCTAAGGGAAGAAAAACTATCTTCTTCACTTTCATTAGCGAGGGATAAACAGTAACAAAGTTTGGTGGCCATCTTGAGAAGCAAGAAGCCAACTTCTCCATGTGAAACAGGTGCTTTCGAACACGGTAGAGGTGGATGGTGTAGAGCAACGCGGCCAAAGTAACGGCCGTGAACGATACCAGAATCAACTTCCAAAAATCCTGCAAAAATGGCCACCATATAACATAGTAAAAAACACAATGGATATTTTTAGGCTGTTCTTTTGTTACAGTATAGAAGCTTGACCTGCGGGTTGGAGATGATTATTCCCATAACATATCCCATCAACTCCATGGTTGATTGGAGAGCGTTTTGTGCGCCCCCGACGACACAACGATCGGATTCGGGGACTTGATCCTAATGACAAGGAAAACAAGCAAACAAAAGAAGAGCAGAGTCATAGTGGATTTGATATATAGTAAAAGGAACATCCCCATGTATTACATTGAACTAAATTGTTGTGCAAATTTTATGGTTATATGGATGTTGTGTTCCATACCTGCATTTGTTGGATGACGGCCAAATCGAACATCCAGAGTCCGAGCCGAGATGCTGCCACTCCGATCATCAGCATGTATGCCGATACAAGGCTGTTTTGCATCCATATTGAAGCCACACACAATAGTAAGCAGGTCCACTACATGCCATTGACAATCATTAGAGAGATTTCGATTTCGAAAAAATGACATTCATAAAAACTCTCGCTAGCCAATTGCCGTTTCAATGCTCAAGCTTACCTGAGACCAGACAGACCAGAGTCCAGTTCGAATTGTCGAAATTTGAGACTGTACAATAGGGTATACAAGTGTTGCAGCAATGCCGATGGTGGCGCTTACTCCACGTGCACTTCCAATGATATAGGCTGGTATACCTTTCCATTCTAAGGTTGCAGTCATTAAAGTTCCAAAGCTGAAGAGAAAAGTTTATGAATGGAGACTTGAGTAACAGAATCAGTGATGAACAAGATTAAACCAGACATTTCTGCATATTATTGGAAGTGTTTGATGAAACTTTCGAAGTATTAGACATCAACTTTTGTGTCTTAGTTCAGTTGAACATATCTTCCTCTCGGCCGCCAAAGCAAATCGAAATGCTTCTAAAGACAACTTTCAAGAATGGATATATATATCACTCTCTAATGATTGTAATTGCAAAAAAAAGTGAGTTAAAAAATAATTATGATCAAGTTGTTATTAGGGATACGAGGGCAGTTAGTTCAGCGTTTGTTAAGCCTTTCAAATATAAATAGAGGTAAGGGGTAAGGGTAGAGGCATCAAATGTTTAGGCTATTTTGGTTTTGGGACTTGAGGCATCTGAAGAATGGGAGAGTCCATATACATATGAAAACTTGGTTTACTTGTATTTTTGTTATTTCGTTATCAATAGAATTGGGCTCTATCAGATTACCTAAGGACGGTGAAGAATAACACCGCGAGAGAAATTCCCGGGAGTATGGTGTCTTGCTCGAGATACACTTTCCATGCACTAAAAAATGGGAACTTCGAGAACCGGTTGAAGATTTTCACTTTCCAGCTCCTTTCATCCGATCGTCCATCTTCGTCATTTGGAAGTAAGCTCTCTACTTGTTGAGATTCAGAACTATTCTCTTCCACATCTCCTAGAACAAGTCTTGAGACCCTTTTTCGGCTGCTCTCTTTCAAAGCTGGAATTCCATCATATACATAACTGAAAAGCCAATACTCCAACCAAACAGATGCAATGTTCCAAACTGCCAAACTCACAGCAGATGCTTTCAAAGAAATGAAACTAATGATGAAACCAGATATAACAGGACTAAACAGCTGGCAGGTTAGATCGATCCGCCTCATCATAGAGTTTATATTTGTCAGTACCTCTGGAGGATGGCGTTCTGATATCACCACCACCCTGTGCAAAAACCAAAGTTGAAATTTGAAGATCATTTGGATGGAAAGGGAAGTTGTTAATTGTTATATTCTCTTTAAAGCAACATTCAATTACCATTCTCTTTCAATTAAGATGGTACCAACAAGAGATGAAAGTGCACCAACAGCTCCAGCAATATTGGTCAATATCACAAGCAAAATGAATCCTGAGAAATATGTGGATTTCAAATTTGAGAAGAACAGTAAAGCAGCCACAGTCACTCCAGCAATAATATACGAAAGATTTTGTGTGTACAGCCAAATTTTCAGAACCTGTTAACACAGAACTGAAAATATAAGACTACTTACAGATACAACAGTTAAACGGAAAATTCGACAACTACTTTAAAGTTAACGAGAGGATACATGAAGACTAAATTTGATGATTTCAGCGATATTCCATTTGAAAAACCATCATTTCATTTCATTCGAGTAGGCATGATCAATCCATAGAGTCTGCCTTGTACATACATCTAAGATGGATGAGATAGAATTTCACGAACTCGATGTTGGGAAAAACCTCTCCTACTACCGCAGGAATATGCATAAATAATTATTGAGAAATTAAAGGAAAAAAAAAATACAAGAATTTACGTGGAAATACTCTGAAACTTGAGAAAAAAAATACAAACATAAAAATTATTACAATTACATAGAATTCTCTCGTTGACTCTAATTATATAAACACTCTCTTTCAAGATTATACCACTCTAACCCTTAGCTCCAATCTCTCACAAGGATATACAAAGAAAAATTATTAGATTGGTACACCAAACATTTTTTCTTTTTCTTTTTCTTTTTCTTTTTTTTGTAGGAAATAGATAACTTTCATCTGTCCTATCAAAAAATACAAATGATAAACCTTCCGGTGATTACATTACACGATGACAATGAGATAACAGAGTGGATAAGCTATAGTCTTTAAAAGAATAGATAGTGTGTGTCTTAAGACAGCAAAAATAGTATGGGAATCCATGATGCTTCTCTTTTGCTGATGTTCTTCGGAGAAAATGAGGGAGCTAAGCTCCACGAAGTCTGTTTTTTTTCGCCTGCGAAGGAATAAAGGAAGAGGTCTTGAATGTTTCCCGGACTAACCATTTACCGCTCGAATATATTAAGCAGTACACCAAGCTTATAGTATTTCTAATTGGTATATCTTGATTCCAAAGGCACATACACTTTTTATAGTGCTTGAAGCACATCACTTCCTTGCACCTTTGCAACATGGGACAATCTTCTTCTAATATATTCTAAGAATCTTTCTAATTGGAACAGCCAGTTTTTAATATTTTGTCAAAATCTGAACAATCCAAGAGTTTAAAATTGAGGAAAATCTCAATAGCTTGCGATTACAGTGACTATGCTGTTCATTAAATTCCCCTTTTCATTCACTTTAAGAAACAGAGAGAGTGCTTTTCAAAAAAAGAAAGAAGAAAGAAACAGAGAGAGTGATGGTATAAAAAACAGAGAGAGTAATGCACAGAATATTAAAATCTCAAGCATGATGAAGATGAGCTCTATCTTTTTTTCTTTTAATAATATAAAGTAAGCAAAATGATGAAGATTTAGAGTCATAAAAAGAGAGCAAAACCTTGATGTATGGCAACTTATCAACCCAATCTCCAACAACTGGACCAAAGAAAGCAGTAGAAGCAGATTCCACAACACCATAAATAGCAGCAAAAAGTAGAGAATTGGGCCAAACACTGATCATATATAGACCAACAGAGAATTCCCACATTCTGTGATGAAACTAGAAGCAATAAGAACAAACCCAAGTCCAAATCCAAATCCAAATCCAAAGATCTTAGCTAATCAATCAAATGCACTAAGTCCAATTCTTAAAACCTGTCTCCCTAGAATCGGGCCAAACACTGATCATATACAGACCAACAGAGAATTCCCACATTCTGCAATGAAATTAGAGGCAATAAGAATGTCCCAACGAGTGATGCAGTGGTCGAAGTCTTGGACTTCAAAGGTACCCTCTCCTCAAAGCTTGAGGTTGGAGACTCACTAGTCACATTAATTTGTAGACACCTCCTGTTTCTCCATTCTTTCAATGTCTCCCGATGCTTGGCCCGGATAAAGGCATGGCTTACTGGCTACCCCGGGTATAGTGAAGCAAAACTCCAATTTCTCGGTTTCCAAAAAAATTTAGAGGCAATAAGAACAAACCCAAGTTCAAATCCAAAGATCTTAGCGAATCAATCAAATGCAACAACTCCAATTCATAAACCCTTTCCCCCTAGAATCAATCCCACATTTCAAAATCAAGGACCCCATTACCCAAAACCCAAATTCAATCAAGAAAACAAACACACAAACAACTCAGCAGCAGCATTTAGGGACTAAACAATGGAAGAAAAGAAATCAAACCTGGAACCCCATCTGGCGAAGAAATGCCCACCATAAAGACTCCAAAGAAGAGAAGAAGGAAGAACTTGAGGCTGATCAGAACAGGGAAGCGACTCCATCTCCATTGTGATTTAGATTGTTCAAAGAGAAATGAAATCGAGCATCTGGGTTTTGAACAAAATGAAAAAGGGTATATAAATCCAAATTTGTAGGTTGGGGTTTAGCCAAAAACTGGCGATTCGAGCAAATGCTGGATCAAGGCTTTGGCTCGTTGGCTAGAGTCACGCTTGGGTTGTTCTTCCCGCGTTGTGCGTCCCGGATAAAACAATGTGCTAATTTATTATTTAATATTATTTCAAATTTGAATTTTTGCAATATTTAATTAGAAAAATAAAATAATAAACAAACCCACACTCATTTTTTTTATGAATGATAAAAAAGTAATGAAATTCTATAATTTTAGAAAAAGGTTGAATATATCAAAACTGGTTCAAATATAGAAAAACAAATTGGGAAATGACAATGACAATGACAAGTACTCAAAAAAAAAAAACGAAAATGACAATTATTTCCTTAATATTCGAGTTACACATTAATAACTTCAATCAAGTGAAATATATTGAAAATAATCGATAGAATGTTAAATTTCCTACCTATAATAAAATTTCTATTTTTTTTTTAAAATATTGTAATAAGTATATTTACATTCTATTTTCATTTTTAAAACTTTTTAACATACCTTTTTTTTAATTTAACAACATTTAAAAATTAGAGGATGGTACTTAGTCATCGGATCATACGAGATGTTATTGACTTTTCAAAACACTTATTTTACAACCCTATATATATTATTTGAATTTTCAATTATAAATTTTCCAATTTAAGATTTTAAAATCATTTTAAAACTTTAATCGGTATAATTCTACATTCTTTTAGATTGAACTTCGCAAAATATGAATTTTGCTGGTTGAAATATGCATTTATATTTTATGATCTTTGTAGTTCTAAAGTGTCGTTATTTTCCAAATACATCATTCTCCACTTGCTAGTTTCTCCAACTAAAATAATAATGGTCTGGTTGGTTAAGTTATTTTTGTGTCAATTTCTCCAGGTAAGCTAATTTAGTGTTAGACAATATTTTATAATATTTTATTTTGGAAAATTTAGTATCCATAATTGATAGTTTGACTAAAATGAGACAAATTCACCGAGGGTCAGTGACGCAGTTGGTTATCTTGTCTGGTGTTAATCCATTTCAACTCCACCGTCAGGAGTTCGAGCTCGAAAATCGGTATTTGACTCTCATATTATTTGAGAGTAGTTGTGCCCTCTATGTAGGGTTTGTTAAAAAAAAATGAGACAAATTCGACAAACATGAAATTTGAAGGATAAAAAATGGACGTTTGAAAATTGATAGATCAAAATAGAAGAAATGTAAGGACCCGACCCAAACTAGGGTCTAAACCTAAGTCCTTAACCCTAAATGCATGAAAATAATGCTCGACGCCCCGGGCATGTAAATTTAAAACAAAACCTCTTTGAAGCAACTCAGAATATCAAGTTTATAAAAAATATAAATTCATTAAAACAGTCATTCGGGTACCCCCATAGTCAAAACATGAAATCTCGGTAAAACATCACTTATCATGCCCCTTAAATAGTTCATGTAGAAGGAAGAATTTAAAAGACTCTAAACAGAATAATGCAGCGGGTCCCATGGTCAGAAGAATTTAAAAGACTCTAAACAGAATAATGCAGCGGGTCCCATGGTCATCTTCAGCTTCGTCGATCTTCTATCTCGGTACAGTCTAGTAGTACCTGTGGGGATTCCACAGTGGAAAGGGTGAGTTTTCGCAAACTCAGTAAGGCTTCCCCAGCTCGGGGACAGACACGCACGAGAATACAAACATCAGCAAACAAGTATGATCAGCAACATAACCAAAAGGTGTACAAAACCCAAGCTCCTGGGTGCTAGGTCAAGAAACCTCGTCCTTGACGAGCACCACGCAGAGCGGTCTAAGGATCGTAGACCCAAGACCAAAAGCTCCCAAGAGTCCTCTGACTCGAGAGCAATCTGGCATCCTACTCCAGAGGAAACTGGTGAGTCGAGCGACCTGTTAGCCCCAGGCCCCGTACTCACGGCGAGAGGTGGTGCCACACCAATCACCAAGGAACCATATCAGGCTCATACCACCTTCCTGGAGAGAGCCTAGGCTACTAGTAGAAACCATCCAGGGCCGTGAGCCTGGTCGGCCGACCATCCACAGAAGTCCTGCGGAGCGAGAGCATATCACCTCAAGCTAGGGTGTGCGCCTGAATATCATCGTCCACACCCACCTACTAGTCTCCTCTATCCGGTCTTCATGACTCGTTTGGGTCCAAACGAGGCATCAAGCCGTGCATCAAACATCATGTAAGTCCATATCAGGACAGATGTGCAAGTCCATATCAGGACAATCATGCAACCACATGCAACTCGACCATATCAGGCAACCATACATGAATCATGCATCACTAGTCATACAAGAGACAACGCATGAATGTATATGCTCTCGATGCAATCAATGCAACATATAATGCACATGGTCATGCTACAACCAAACAAATCAACTCATGCAAATAAACCGGCACATGTATTAACCACAGGTCCTCGAGAAGGGGGTAAAGGGTCCCTTACCTTGGCCAATCCACTACAGCTCTCCAAGAATACACTTAGAAGCTCCAAAGAACCAAACACAACTCCGAGCCCTGAAACGAACAAATCGGTTAAAGCTAGTACCTCAGACCATCAAAATCGGATTCAGAATATCAAATTGGGAAGAACCTCGAAAAGCGTGTCCCGAAGACACCCAATGGCTACACGTGCCTCACAAACTCGGCTCGAAGAACAGACAATGGTTTTGGTCAAATCTGGTCAACAAAAGTCAATGGGTCAAAACTCATCATTTAACCCAAGCCAAACACCCATTAAACTCGAGTCATACAACCACTAGACCCATAGCCAAACACACCTTAATTTCACGACTTAAATAAATTTACACCTTAGCCAAACAAGCTTGACCATCACTTGAATATTTTAAAGCTAGCAACCAAACATCCATTAATCTTCGTTTAAAATAACCTCACAAACACTCTTTATCCATACTTTAAATAGCCTTAAACTTAACCAAACAACCCTTAATCCTCACTTGAATGGCCTTAAACTAGCAGACAAACAGTTTTTAATCTACATTTAACTAACTTCATCCCAACAACCAATCAAGTGTAATCCACTATTTAAATAAGCTTGAACCTGAACCAAACAACCCCTATTCTGCATGTGAATAACTTATAATTGAAACAAACACTCATTAATCCTCATTAGAAAAACTTTAAACCAACTAAAATGCCTTTTTAGAACTAACCCAAACATCAACCTTCTTCAACCTTGGAACATAACTAAACCCATACAACTTAAGACCCAAATATGTGTGAGAGAGAGAGGGAGAGAGAGCTCACCAACTACTCCGGCGACTGACCTGCGACGGCACCGACGAGTTGGCAGCAACGCCACCACCCTGCTCTCGAGGTGAAACCCACACCGAACCCGACAGAAACGGACCCACGGCGGCGTTGCTTCTTCACGTGTGTGCACGAGCAGCTCGCGGTGGCTGACCCAGCTGGAGACGAACCCGACGAAGCTTCACGCAAGCGCACTCGAACCCGCGACGCTGAGCTGCTGCTCGACCTGCACGCTGGCGAAGCGAAGCCCACACGCGAAACCCAGCTGCTGCAAACTTGCACCCACACGACGCAACCCCTAACGAACACGAACACAAACCACAGCTGCAAAGCTCGCGAACTCCGGCGATGAGCTTAGACGGAGATGGCAACGAACTCACGAGCAGCCACCAACGAGCTCTACCTGCGATTTCGAGCTCCACCCACGACGCGGAGGACCTTCAACTTGCAGCAACAGCCTGCAACGACTCAGTTACTGCGACGAAGACCCACTGAGACGACGCCGGAACTCGAACTGACGGCAGGAACTTGCCAAAGAAGACAGACCCAGAGGTGGCGCGAATCCCAAGCATGAACAGTGGGAGAGACAGCCCTAGGGTTTTGTGCAAAAGCTTAAATATCCATCCCAAAAGTCTAAAATGCCCCCATCTTTAAACTTACCTACAAAAAGACCACAAATTTCATTTAAGCTTCACAATTTCTGAGTTATTACAAGAAATATAAAATTCCTTTTAAATTACAAAAAAAAAATAAAAAAAACAATCATGAAAGTTCTATAATCTACTTTTTATGGTGTTAAAAAAAACTTACTTTTTATGTGTGTGAAAATAGTTAGCATAATTTTTTATCATATATAATTAAAAAAATACTAAAGTATTTATAATTTTTGAGAGATATAAAATAATTATTTAATGTAATTGTTTTTTCGTTTACAATCATACTTAAAATGTGACTTAAGAGAATTATTTATTTTATCTCTTAAACCACATTATAATGAATTATAAACATGTCATACATGAACTACACACCCATGTAAAATTAATTTTGACTGTTTTTTATAAGACCATTTAATTTTGGAAATGGAACGTGTGAAAGTGGACATAATTAAAATTAAATAACTTTTTTTAAAAAAAATAATAACTTTTTGTGTACATATATATAATGGTCATAAAATAGCGTTTGTTTAAAGCTTCCTATTATTGTCTCTAAATGTAAATCCTAATATCCTTACTACTTTGTCCGAGTGATTCTCTAAAATTTCAAATATGTCATTTCAAATTGACTTAAAAAAAAAAAATTAAAAAAGGAAACCCACAAATTTACTCTACTCACAAAAAAACCTTAAATTTATTTACGTGCTTCTTCAATTTAGTAACCCACAAACTATGGTTAAATGTGTTTGTTCAATTTCATCCCTTCAACTTTTCATTTATGGACAGAACAATAAATTCTCTCATTCGTGAGAGCAATATTCTCTCCTTTGTGAGAGTACGAGTTTTGTTTCTTTTCTTCATCGGTTATTCCCAATAAATATGTTGGTATTTATGGGTTATTAAAGAATATGAGGTTTCACCTCAAAACCAATTGGTAATGAGGGGAGTAACTCATATCTTTTATAAATGTGTTGAAGAATCCTCACCTTATCATTGTGGGATAATTGCACCACAATGAGTATCTCCAACATGCCTCCTCAAGATGGCGGACATATATTGGGAAATGTCATCTTGAATTGGATCCGAGTTTGTGGCTGAAATACCCACTTTGGCTTACTCTTTGCCCGCTTGGGTGGGGTCCACATCCGCTTTTTTGAATTCAAAGCATTTTTTGGTCGGATCAGAATTTGGGAGGACCAATAACCCATATGGGCTCTAATACCATATTAGAGAATATGAGGTTTCACCTCAAAACCAATTGGTAATGAGGGGAGTAACTCATATCTTTTATAAATGTGTTGAAGAATCCTCACCTTATCATTGTGGGATAATTGCGCCACAATGAGTATCTCCAACATGGGTCTTGGATGAGAGCCATAGAAATTCGAAAAGGGATGAGCGTGAAGACTGATGGTTGGATTTTCCGGTGGCAGATGGCATGTATGAGAATTCTCCTCCGGTGACCGGAAAACAAGGTGTATTCAATTTCGATGAAAATGTTCATCAAAGAGAGTTAAAACGAATGAAGCTTATCGACAAATATGATCGCACTGATCAATCAAAGTTCAAGGTTGAAGATGTTTTGGTAGTGGCTGTTGAACAGCCCCGCCATGTTTTATGAGTATCCAAAGTTGCAGTGCGTGGGAATCGGGGGATTTCCATTTATTAATAAATTTTAAGTACATCGTTAAGATGCACTTTCCCACTATTATCCTTTTCTTTGGGTCTAATTGTAGTAGTTGGTTACAAGTTATTTTTGTTAAGTTGGCCTCTCTTTTCATTTGTTTTGTGGATGAGCTAATTGATAAAGGAAATGCTCTGTGAGTGATGGTCAGGTGTTACATTCGATGGTGCCTCCACTCCTCTACGGTCTTGGAGCTCTATTTTCTCTCTTGGATGGGTTTGTGGACGTCAGTAAGTTTTATGTCAATAAGATTAACCCCCAAAGTATACAAAAAATCAACCTATGTAGTGTTGAAATCTTTTCGTTGGTCTCTTACAACGGGTTCTTCCATTCCCATTCGTAAGAAGATCTTTTCTCAAGGTGTGGTTGACCCCTTGAACATCTTTTTTATTTGTGGCTCATTGTTCTTAGTCGGTATTAGTTCAATTTGTGGACTAGAACTATAGTAGTTAAAGGGTTATGTGATCCCTTATTTATGTTATCAATTTGTTGCAATTATGTTTGTATGCTTTATCATTATCTTTAATGAAGGTTCTTGATTTCCAAAAAAAAAAAAACTTTTCATTTATGTGCTTATTAATCATTTTTAATTATTTTTATTTTTAATTAAATATATAAAACAACTTTTCACATTCTCACATTTATACATTAATATGAGATAAATGAGTAAGTTAGAATAGAGAAAATTATACCTTCAATTCCATAATTTATTTTCTTTATGGGAAAATATCAAAAGTTTTGTAACTTTTATCTTGTACAAGCCTTCTTCAATATTCCTCTACAACTATTTCAATCTCTTAGGTTTATGTAATACATGTAGTTCTTCTTCTTTCTTCTTTTTTTTATACTTTATCATTCACAATCCTTCTTTATATTTATAACTTTTTGTTCAAGAGTTGTTTTTCTAGGATTTCTTTAATTATCTAATCTAATTTATATTCTTTTTTTCTTTTTTTTTTGTAACAATGGTGATCCTTTATTATTAAAAAAGAAAAAGAAAAAGAAAGTTGAAGATGCATAACAATGAAGCTCAAATATGTTTCATTATCTTGATCTTGCTTTATACTTATAATTTTTGTTCAATTACTTTTTTTTATAGGCATGCCCAATCTATTCTCCATTGTATTCTCCATTATACTTTCTTCTGTAGCAATGTTAAATCCTAATTTGTCATTAAAAAAAGTTGAAGATGTCCAACAATTAAGTGCAAGTCTAATTCATGATCTTGATCAGCGAACAATTATATTGTTCAGTTGATTTTTTTTATAAAATTTTTTAAATTACCAAATCTAATAATCATTTTACTTTCTTTTGTAGCAATGTTTATCCTTATTTAAAAAAAAAATTGAAATGAGTAACAATGAAGAGTAAGTATGTTTTGAGTTAAATTTATAAGTAATATAATAGAGAGTTTTTATTATTATTTTTTTTTAGAATTATAATAGAGAAAGTTATACATTTATTTTTATAACTTTTATTTTTATTTTAATGGAGAAAACTCAAAATTTTTGTAACTTTTATCAACTATAATTAAATAAAAAGCTATTCTTTAACATTTCTATGCAACTATTTGAATCTCTTATATGTTTATGAATATGTATTTTTTTTAATATTTATTATTCATGTTTTTGCTTTATACTTATAATTTTTATTGAATGATATTTTTTAGGATATTTTTAATTACCTAATATAACCCTCCATTTTAATTTTTTCGTAACAATATTGATCATTTTTAATTAAACAAAATATAGACTTAAATTTATATGTATGGTCTCTTAAAAATATATTCAACTTCTCATATATATATTAACTTACTATAAAGTGGCTATGGAAATTTTTTATTATTGTCAACCGATTGTGAAATAAGTTCACATTAATTCGTTCAAAATTGCAACAAAAAATGTTATTCTTGAATAGATTAATATGTCGATAAAAATTAAGGGTTTTAGATTTTTTTTTTTTTTTTTTTATGTATATAAAGAAAGTCAAACACATTTCACATCAACCTCATATTTTGATAGAAGAATTAGCCTATTAACAGATAACCTCTGATTTAAGTAGTACTTGTTTTTTTTTTTTGTGAATTATTTGAATATGTACATTAATTTTTTTTTTTTCTTAGTTCAATACTACTTTTGAACATTGTTTACAAACTAAAATTATATTGGTGCCAATAAAATTGTCCCTCACGTTATAATTTACTGCAAAATTCATTAAATAAAAAGTTAGATATTTATTTAGTAACTATGTATATGTCTAATAATAAATACTTTAAATATGTTGATTATTAAAAAAATATACGAAAGTATAAAAAGATGGAGAGTGTAATTTTAGAATAATATATTAATATACAAAAAAAAAATACATATGCATTAAATAACGATCTTTTCAAATTCCATGAAAAATATAAATGATGCATTATTATAGATATGTTTCTCAATAACTTCGTATCTTATTTTACTATCTTAAAAGTGGTTAATTCAAAAAATTATTTTAAAACTATTTTACTGAAAGAGACTTTCTTAATTTTAAATATGTTTCTCAATTTACTTTTACTTATTTCTTACAAAATAACTCCAGAATAGAATTTAGAAAGGCATGTGGTTGTTAGATTTTGCTTTTTAATTTTCAACCAATTAAAATCATAAAGATTTTTTTTTATGTAATTTAGATATAGATGTGGCTAAAAAAAATACTTTTCTCAGTATTTTCATACTATATTAATTTATCTTCATCTTTCTTCATTCTCAAATCTAAGGGTTTAGCCAACAAAACTTTGAGATATCAATACATATTCAACGATCAAAATATAATAAGTTCAAATCTTCTGTACTTAAGTGTTTGTAAAATTAAAATAATAATAATTTAAGGTTCACTTTTTTATAGGACGTGTAGAATTTGAAAAGATTTTTTAAATATAAACCTTTTATAGGGAACTTTAATATTTTTTTAATAGTGTCTTAACTAATTAATTATGCTCATATTATTTTATAAAAAGGATAAAAAAAATTAAAGATAAATTTGTATGATATAATTTTTTCACGGGTAAAGCACGTTAATATTTTCTATATGTGAAAAGTTACATAGTCATTCTAGTTTGTTTGACATATTTAGGTAGGATTTAGGTTAAGAAATAATATTGACAGATTATGTTGAGTGGTTAAAAATTAAAAGTTGTAGCAAAAAACTCGTTTGGATGAAGTTTTTATGTATAGGAGTTAGAGTCAAAACTTTGTTTGAATTTAAATTTAAATGAATAATTACTTTTAGTAGTTAAAAATGAGTTATTTTGATTGATTTAAAATAAATAATTAAAAATGAATAGTTGAAAATGATTGAGTAGTAATAAATGAATGGTTAAAAATGAATGGTTAAAAATAAAAATTGTTTTTAAAAGTAAAAATAATGAATTAGCAAAAACTCATTTAAATGTAGGTTTTCGAGGAGAATCTAATAAATTCTAAAGCTAGATTCTACCGGAATATGCCAAACAAACAGCCCCTATAATCTTTATAGAAGAACAAAATTGAGCCCATGTCATAGGAAGAAAAATAGAGTCCCTGAAATAATCATGTTTAATAGATTCATCCGAGAAAATGGCTTCATTCCGAAATTTCCAAAGAACATTCAGTTACAATTTAATGTACAACTTTATAGCACAATTGTTAAAAACCAAACCATTCAGTAACTCATGATAATGAATCACCTGCAATCTTACAAGAATTAAAATTCACATTATTTCTGTTCAAAATAAACAATTTCATGGGACGAGAAAGAAAAGTTACTTATGTCAAAGTACATCATACAAGATAAAACTAGGGGTCTATATAACATGAATATATATTTGGTATAAATGTGGCAGTACCAAAGAATTTCACTGTACTAAGAAAGTGTAGCCATTATAATAATATACATAAGGCGAGACAGAAAAATATGCATATTCGACGCTCTACTACAGTTACAAGAGTTACACCAAAAGTATGTTACATACCAAAATCTAATTCATTCCAACACCATTTACATTTGCCAAGATTTTACTAAACACCCTGAGACTGATTGTTCCAGCTCTTGTTGAATCGTATTCTACCTCGTATCGTGTCTCGAGATCTCATTGTATACCATTTACTTTGTCGACGAACCAGAACAACAAACGAAAAGATAAACCAAAATAGAGAGAATAGAGACATGTGACGTATGATTTACATATTATGGAGCTTAGAAAAGGAACACTAAACTAACGAAATTACCATTTAGGAGGGAATTGGAAACTGAAGTTTATTCCGAATCGCTCCAACTATCAGTATCGTTATCTTCATCACTTCCAGCACATGCCTGTTTAATAGTTTATGAATAAGTTCGACTTCTAAGCGAATGAGAAAGGTGCGGTCGGGGAGGTAGAGAGATACCTGGCGAATTGCGTTTGCTCTCTCTAAGATAGCAGCCATCCTCAAATTGGTTTGTGGACCCTGCACGCTGGGTCTTGTTACAACTGCGGGTTTCAAGTTGAAGGACTGAAAAGTACAATCAGAATATGGTTAGCTACGTAAATGCAGTACGAAATTTGTGAAAAAAGTATTGCAACACAAGGCAAAGTAATAAGGGTGAAGTACAGCTTCAACCTTAGTTCGAATCTGCGCTAGCAGTGAATCTCTTTCATCAACCTTGGGTCCAATTTCAGGTAGCTTCCGATCTGAAGCTTTTCTCAACTGCAAATTGATGAAGAAAGTCAATTCAAAGTATTTTACAAGCTTATTGCCATATATGTTCACAAAAGATGTAATGGCATTATATCGAACCTTGCTTTTATCGTGGGCAGCAACAGCATCAATGAGAGGAGTTCGTGGACGAAGCAGCTTACTGCTAGTAGGAGGATTTCCATTTGGCATACCAACCCCAGAGGTTGATGGCATGAAAGATGTGTTGGAAGATGAAGTTACTTCTTCTTCTGTAGTTGGCAAATCTTGCTGAGATTGTTTGTTCTTCACGAGAGATTGTTCGTTCTTCACGAATGACAGAGGCGACATCATAGCATGGGAATTTCTTTGTTCTCCTTCAAAATCTTGTGACACGTGATATATATCAGGCTTTAAACATGATTCTGATGCTGAGTTACTACACGGTTGGAATGACTGCCCATATGAAGATTCATCAACACCATCACACTTCATATCGCCATTTGTCGGTCCTAGTGAAGGCAGTTTCAAATCGGACTGTACTTTTTCTCCATCAGACTTGAGAGAATTATGGGCTGAGGTTTCCTTGGGCATTATTGGTAATGTTAAAAATGGGTTATTATATTGTTTCTCCATGGTGACAGAACTATTTTCAATGTTTTGGTTGCTAATCATCGGTAATGAGAATGGAGAAGGTTGCACCGTGTTATGTACCATGTGATCGGATATATGAGTAAGCTTGTTATCTTGAAAGCAACTGTAGGGGTTCTCGGGTTGTAAAGTCGCTACATTCAACGATTCTAAACATATGCCCTTCTCGTTAGCTTTTGAAGGTAATACGGATTGAAGTGGATCCTCACTTCTAGGTGGAGCAGGGAAAGCTTGTTGAACTTTGCCTAACCTCCATTGCATTGGAGGTAGAGGGGGCAATGGTGGCATCTCATTCAAATTGACTTGAGGTACCTCAGGCAGCAGTATGTAGCTAGGTAGAACAGGTTGTAATGTATCTTTCATATTGCATTCGCCAATCGAATGCTGTATGTATAACAACTCTGATAATGAACGTCCAGCTTGAATGGTTTCTTCACGAACTTTGTATTCAGAACTTTGATCCTGTTGAACTGGATCGGATGACTGTACCAGTACAACTTTTTCTTCATCTTGTTGACCTGGAGATCGTTGTTCAAGCCGCGAAGAATTGGAAACATCAACATCTGCCTGTACAAGCTCTATTTCCTTGTGTTTAGCTTGCAAACCTGGTGATGGTTCATTGGAAGTCTCAATGGCAGAGGAGAAACATGGAGGGGGAGGAGATATTACTTCAATGCCCTCCTTAAGATCACCCTGATGTAAAGAATTGGATTCTGATTCCAGATTGTTTAGTTCCAACGATTTTTGGCCGAAAGAAAGATCATCAATAACTGAAGTGCATTGGGTTTGCATATGGGCTGGTAAATTATGAATGTCACCGATAATCCCCGAATCCAGATAGTCAGTAATCAATTCATCTTTGGAGTCTAAAGGTGCAGTAGCTTCTTCTAAGTGATTCACTTTGTTTCCAATTACTGGTCTCATAGAATAATCCGAAGCATCTTCAGATTCATTCTGATTTTGATATGGATTCTCAAATCCCGGATGATTTTCTAGCAAATCACTCTTCATATTATCCAATGTAGATAAAAGACCATTAGTCAAGGATGTGCCAACAACTTCATTCACACCATTGCCCATCGTTGGATCGACATCAAAAGCTTGATCTTGATGAAATGTTTCGGTTGGAAGTGTATCTATGCTTACATTTTCTTCATCACTGAAATGATCAACATTTTTGGACGTGACTTCAGGCATAGTAGCAATATTAGGTACAATTGAAGTTGGCAGAACCATACCATCCCCTCGAACCTTTACAGTCGCAACATCGCTACAGTCTACAGAATCAACCACCTCATCTGATCGAACTTTTTTAGTCGCATCACTACAGATAACAAAATCAACCACCTCATCACCTTGAACCTTTTCAGTCACGCCGT
Organism: Sicyos edulis; assembly: GCA_036507275.1. Classification (NCBI taxonomy): domain Eukaryota; kingdom Viridiplantae; phylum Streptophyta; class Magnoliopsida; order Cucurbitales; family Cucurbitaceae; genus Sicyos; species Sicyos edulis. Next base: position 6,069,137 of record CM071859.1, on the reverse strand, counting down.
CTCCACAGTTAACAAAATCAAGCACCTTGTCTTCTTGAACCTTTTCAGTCACAACGTCACTACAGTTCACCAAATCAACCACTTCCTCAGCTGCAACAGTTGCGGTCACAATTTCACTACAGTTTACAGAATTGACCACCTCATTGGCTTGAACCTTTTCAGTCACAACGTTATTACAGTTTGCAGAATCGACAATCTCATCTACGTGAACCTTTCCAGTTGCAAAATTACGATACTTTATGGAATCCTCATGATCCAGATCACCTGGTGAAGTAGCTTCATCGTGGGAGGAAACAGAAGGGTTAGGCGAAGTCACACCTTCGAGATGAACTGTTTCAGCCACAAACTCTCGTGAGTCCAAATGCATCTCATCAACTGTATCATTTGGATAACAAAGTTGCAGTTCATCTGAGGGATCATCAGCGGCCTTTGTTGTATTTACAATATTTCCATCCCTCAAAGAATATGTTACAGCAGTTTCTGTCAAACCATCTTCAACTTGAAGAACATCATCCGCTATGTTTTCCACTTGATCCTTCAAATCCCGTGTCAGCAAGAAATCTGCAGCAAGAGGTAAGTCTTTGGCTTCAGCTACTACAATGTTATCATCCTTCAAATTCTCAGTCGGCGAAACATCTACTGCAAAAGGTGAATCATATTTTGCTTCAGCTGCTACAATGTTATTGTCACCTTTCAGGACAATGACATTATATTTGTCATTTGATGAATAATTTATAGAAGCACGTGAAGCCTCAGAGGGTATTAAAGAACTAGGAGACGATTCTATTTCTAAAGGGACTTGCTTGTCAATAGTTCTATCATCCTGATACTCTTTTTGCAGCATTGTATCCTCGAACTTTTCTACCGCTTCATCCTCATCAGCTTCCCCCAATAGATTTGGAAGATGCAATGAATTTTCAGATGTGGCATCCACATCTTCACCCTCCCTGTCTCTAATATGATAATCTTCCGATGGAATTGCGTGGTTACTAACAATCTCAGAGGGAACATCGAGGTGACCATCTTTATGATAACTCAAGTCTGTCTCTGGACTAAAATTAACAAGGTTGGTAGATGGCATTTCGTACAACTTTGGTTCCACCAATAAGGATGAAGACGGGCATGATTCTGAGTTTAACCGTGGCTGACGAGAAATTGAATCCAAAAAACATGAATCATGGGGTGCTTCAGAATTTGAGATTCTCTCCTCATCAACACTAGTATTATCAAGCACTTCAAGTTTATCTGCATTGCTTTCATGAGAATGAGAGGTACAATCCCGATTAGATGAAGTATTTTCAATATCCACCATGCATGTATTAGTAATTGAAGGTAAAGCATTAGTTGTCCCTTCAGAATCAATTTGAATGTTGTCAACCAAACTACTCGCTGTATCCGAGCATGAAAAACTGAAACTCTCTCTCTTGAATGAACTGTTACCATCATCAGATCCTGAGGAGTTCAAGAAGGATTGTGTTTCTAGGTGTTCAGCATTTGCATCAGATTCACTTCTCTGTTTTTCAATGTGGACATTTTCAGATCTAGGTTCATTATCTGTTTCTATTTCTGACTCCATAGTCGCAAGAGCATCCACAAAATTGTCTACTTCACTGATTACCTCATCAGAACGATACCCATCTATACTGCCCTCGGTTTTCCCTTCTACATATTCTAATTGGTTTTCAACCACCACCATTTGAAGATTGGAAGTCGTCTCAATCTCCTCATCAGAAACATCGCCGTTGATTGGTCTTTTTAACTCTTCTTCTTGGGCTAAACATGATGAGCACGTACTTACCCTTCCAGGAGACTTGCTTGCAGGACTCACCGTAGTAATATCAAGTATTGTAAGCCCCAGTTCGTTAGTATTATCAGACAATGAATGCAAGGTTGGGGCAGCAACAGATGCTTCATAAACCATCTTATGTTCTGGAGAAGGAGTCTCCAAAAATTTCTCCATGTAGCTTTTGCCATTTTTGGAGTCAACACATCCATTAAATTGCCTTTTCTTCAATTTTATAACCCGTGAAGGGTCATTAAAACAACTTTCAATGCGCTCCTCCAAGAACAAGTCATGTAGTCTGAACAAATGGGAAAATTTTCACGTTACCAATCAAGTATCTATTACTATAACTAAGTGAGCATATGCAGTTGTACAAGTCAAGGAAGATTTCCAAGAGAAATAAGGAATTAGATGCCCTACTTGGCATGGGATGTTGGTCCGATTTCTGGCGTTCCTCCATTCCTCCAGCGTGGTCCTTTCTTCTGTTAGGAGGCAAAGCAGCAGTATTTTTAAACTAAATAAGTCATAATCATGCACGGATAAGTTTCACTTAGTAGGAAGAGCGTGGGAATCCTAAAATTGACAGGTAATAATAGGTCCAAATGAACATATTTCATTGAAAAATTTAAAAACTCCAAAAGGGTAAATAAACCTGGTGATTTTTTAAAATGATCCATCATATGCAACTCGCATGCAGAGGCTCGAACATAAGCCACACATAATGAAAAGATTCCATTACAGTTATCTCTTACATCATTCGTATGCGATAAGAATTGCATAAGAAAAGTGGTCAATTCATGAAATAAAATTGGTGATGAAGAAAATACAGAAACTCAACTACCAAGTAATTGGAGATTTTTGGAACCTTCCTTCTCGGAGTATTCATACCTACGTCAAAATTCACAAAACAATTATACTCCTCCATCCATTTTTATTCTACTAAAGACATCCTTGACTAATTACTAATGTATTCTACACTTCAATAATATGATAGGCTCCCAATCACGAAGGTGTATGTATATATATATACACACACTCCCAACCAGCACATTGCTCACAACCTTGGGCACCCACAGTCACTCACCCAACATCTCACCTCTCTTAAGTGCACGCTTATATGTATACACCTTCATGATTGGGAGCCTACAATAATATTCCCACTTACTCTAATAGAAATCCTATCACATTGACCACTTCCCAGAATGAAACAGTTTTGTAGAAGTTCTAAAAAATGTTCATCCTCTGAAGGTCATATGAACTATTGTAGGGATATGTGACAGAAGCTGGCCCTTTAATACCACATGGGGAAATAAAATAAGAAAAAAAAAATTAATTAACCAGTCAAATTAGTAAGAGAGGTTCAAAGTGCTTAAGAAATGGATAAGCTGTCTAATACAATATTGAATATACCTTCACTTTACGAATTTTCTTCTCCCTTTGAGGTTCAATATTTGATCTCTCGGAAGTTGTGGGTTCCACTTTAAATACCGATGGGTCAGTGAATCGCTTCAAACATGCCCCAGCCCCTGCAACATCAAACCTATACAAAGGCAGACAGTCAAAGAATTTATTTTTAAATCCTAAGAACATATTGATTTTACATTTAGACAAATTTTAACATACTTGTCTAAAAGAAATAGACGTGGAGGGCCCCTGCATTCTTCATAGGAATCCATGACAAACCGAGGTAAGTCTCCACGAGCAACAAGACTTTGCTCTGACTGCAAATTAGAACGCCAGTGAAGTCCTGAAACATAATTGATGAATGTGATTTAAGAGCTTATCCTCCAAATGTTAGAACCCTCTAAATACAATCCTCATGTCATGATAGATGAAGTCAAGTTGTTTGAAACTAACAAAAAAACCATAACAGGTATTATTTTGGATGGTCAATACTAGTCCTATATCTAAAAGAAACAATAGAATTACTTGCCTAAACGCATGCTACCTTCTATGTAAATCAAGCCAACTATTTTTTTTTATAGGAAACAACAAGCCAACATTAAGTACAAAGTTTAATTAGATCTTACAATATCCACTCCAACCTTCCTACCAAACTATGATTCTTTCATAATCAATATCTTACTTAAAGGATGGTTTGTATCATTATTTGGAACTTGAAAAATACATTTGTCATGATGATACATGCATCTCTCAAGAAACAAATAGCAATATGTTGCACTTTTTCTAAAACCATAAACCAGTTTTCTGATCATATATATGTGTATGTGCGCGTGCGCACTTAAAGTACATAAATCAATAACCAGGTGTCAAGACTATTTTTTTAAAAAATAATAATGATGATGAACATGACAGTTTTGTGCTGCCTTTGCATCCATGAAGTGATTTGGTGAGTAGCATGAGTTTTTTGTAGTTTGAAATGAAAAGAAAATTTCTAAGTCCCTACATCCCATTCTCCACAATAATCCAAAAACAGGAGCAAAAATTACAGTTGATGTTCTCATGACTCATATCAATTGCTCAAATCCATCGGTATAGTCAATATGGTGGCATGATCGTTGATTTGTTGGTAAAAGTATAACGTTACATATGGTAGACTAACCTGCGCTAGTGAAGAAAGATGTATGATTTGTTTGGGACAGAAATGCCTTTTCAATTGAAGGAACTTCTGCCTCAAGTTGCTGCACTCGAATCATAAGACCATGGCCTCTTGCAGCGGTTGAAATGACTTCTTCATGTAAGTCGTGGAATACCTCAGCAGCAAACCTTTTAACAAATTAAAAGTAACAAAGATGAACACATTTCTTTCTTTTTTTTAATAAGAACAAAGATGAAGACATTTCGGGGTGGGAATGGAAATCTCTTTAAATAGTATGCTAGTAAAATGTCGAAAAATAAATCCTTTCATTTTTTACAATCTTTCCACGTCTATTATCCAGTGATTCTTCAAACTATCCAACATAAATACTAGTATCATATTTGTAAAAATATAACATATGCATCATTGGAACTGAATCCGAAAATGGTATGGTGAAAAATCACTCTGAAATTTAGAATCCTTTCCTTGCATATGTTAACTTTGTGTTTTTCTTAATGATCACCGGTACGTAGTTAAGGGGCTTTTGTTTGGCATACTTAGGTAGAATTTAGTTTTAGGATTTATTAACACTTCCTTGAAAATCTACCTCCAAACGAGTTGTTATTAACTCCTCCTCATTTTTACTTTTAAAAATAACTCTCATTTCTAACAATTCATTTTTAATGATTCATTTATAACTACTCAATCATTTCTCATAACTCATTTTTTATCATTAAATTCAAATCAATCAAAATAAATCATTTTTAATAATTTCTTTTTTAACTACTAAAAAGAACTTACTCATTTTAAATCTACATCCAAACAAGATTTTGACTCTAACTCCTCTACACAAAAACTACATCCAAACGAGTTTTTGGCTACACTCTCAATTTTTAACTACTCAACATAACTCTTCAAGATAACTCCTTAAGCTAAATCCTACCTAAATATGTCAAACAAATAGCCCCTAACTTGTGTTTATTACCACAACCGGAAAGCATAACAAGAAGCTAAGCCGCTGAAGTTAATAAAAAGTACCAAAATTGCAAGTAGAAGTACAGAAAATTAAAGAAGGTTAAGATCAGAATATATATAAATATTTTACCTATAATGCAAAAGGAAAATCTAATATTACTATGAACTCCTTTGAATTAAAGAGTACTTGATCAGTTATGAATCAATTAGCATTGAGTTAAGCCCGTCAATAAGCCAGTCTTAAGAACGTAATTTGGAAATAAAAAAAACTGAAAAGGCGAAAAGGATTGACGATAATTCTAAGAATAAACCTATAAATCTCTCGCGTCCATCATTTCACTCGCCGCATTAATTCAAATCCAAAACCTAATGAAGGCAAGGTCAGCTAATTCTACAATCCATTCCTACAACTCCGATTTTACACAAACTTCCTAATTCAACGCTCATTCCAATCATCCAACTCACAAACCATCGCCAATTCCAAGCACAAGCACTCATCCATAAGTAAACATGAACAATTGAGAAGAATCATAACTATAAACTCCAAAAACAGAAGAAAAAACAGTCGTAAAACAGAAACAAAGCTAAAAAGGGAGAAAATCTCACTCGGCGAGGTCACCGAGCTGGCGCAAGACTCCGACGAGGCCGGCCATGGCAACGCCTTCAAGAAGAGCTTCTGGATCATCTTTATCGGCGGCCTTGTAGAGCTCCGGATCCGCCAAGCCGTACTCGTTCCTAATTTGGTACCTAGTGAGCGGCATTTCTTCTTCCTCCTCGTGTTCTTCCCCAACCTCGAAACCGCAACCCTACTGGTTCTGGATTTCGCCGCCGTGCTCCGATGATCCTCGCTGCTTCATTTCTCGCCGGCGAAGTACAGAAGAGATAGAAAGAGAGAGAGAGAGCTGAGTTGATTTGAGAATCGATCAAATGATGTGAACGGACCTTGAAACATATTCTTACATTTAAATATAATTATTAATTATTGTAATATATGTTTCTCTCGAAAAGATCTTTATTTTTCTCCCTTTTCTAATTAAAGCTATTTTATCTCAAAAATAAATAAATAAAGTTAATTTGTATAGAAAAAATAGAATTATTTATTAAAAAAAAATCTAAACAAAAATTATCATTAATTCAAGAGTATAATATTTGGAGGACTCTTCCAATCCAACAAATCATTCTTTAACTAAAGTTAAAACGTCATTTTAGTTTGAAGATCACAGATAATCATTTATCAGATAATCATTTCTCAAATATATTTTCAAATAAGATAATAGTTAAATATTGATTTCTATAAATAAACTCGTAATGTGAAATTTAAATGCATAATAATCAATAAATCAAAGACAAGAGCATGAATTAGAGTTTTTAACTTTTGTTTTAAATCATAAAAATACCTAATTTTAACTAGAGTCTTAAAAAAAATATATCATTAAGAGATGAAAATTTAAACTTCTGTTTTACAAGTAGTTAAATGACAATTTTCTTGCCAAAATAAATTGATAAATCTTATATTTTTTTTTTTTTTTTGAAAAAGTATCTTATATAATTTAGTAACAAAGAAGTTATGGATTTGAATTTTATAAGCTATTATCATTAAATCAAAATAAAATGGAGTATTTTGAACCTAGCAATTCTTCTATTTTAAAAATGGGTTTCTGTAATTCTTCTATTTTAAAAATGGGTACTTTTGAATGTGACAATTTTTGTAGGCACCTGAATATGTCAAATAATTGTCTAGGTATTATTATTTTGTCATGTTATAAAAAATCATTAATACCATTTATGAAAATATTTCTTTTTTGTTTATATTTTTCTTATTTTGTAAGTATTAAGCGGAAGGGAAGAGGATTGTTCTAACAAAACAAATATATATATACACCAATGTAACTGTTTTTTTTTTAATCATATACCAATCTAACTTAGACACCACAAATAGAAAATCATGAATTTTATAGAATTGGTGGGTGGTGCAATTGGTTATATGATTGGGTGTTAATCCATTTTCACTCTACATTTCCATTTGATCTCTGAAATTGGTATTTATAATCCACTTTCTCCTATATGTACTAAATATATATATATATATATATATATATATATATATATATATATATATTTATAGCACAAAATCAAAATTAATTCATTTCAATAATTGATTATCACTCATTCAATTATATCATTAATAGAAAATTATATATTATAAATGAATTATTTTAGAAATTGTGCCTTAAATATAATATAAGGATAAAATATGCGAGATTAAATTTCCTTAATATTTTGAAATTTAATATTAATCTAGTTATTATATAGTCAACCTTATATCATATAATTAATGATTTTTTTATTTCAACGACCAAAAATTAGCATTAGTGAGTAAAAATATTTAATTTTGAATAATAGATCAAATAAAAATTCAACCCAAAATCAAGGCATTAAAAAATATTTTTTCCAAAAAAATTAACATAAAAAATCCAAATTAGTGAGAAAAAAAAAAGCATAAGAATTTACAACTTTGGACAAAGCTTGAGAGCAGATCGTGCCGCTTATTTGGTGCTGGTTGCATCGGATCATGGATTTATTTAATTTTATGTATTTATTTTTGAGCGCTAGTTATCCTCTGTTCCCAATCCCACCGTATTTTCCCGTCCCATTTCATCACCACCGTCCTTTTTATTGACTTCCAATCAATTCACTTTCCTTTTTTCTTTTCTTGCATTCTACATTAAGAAAGCCAATTGATTAAAAAAACAGAACAGCCATTATGCTTCACAAGTAGTTCTCTTCAATCTAAATAGTTTTTTCCAAACAAAATAAGTTTGTCTAAAATTTTATTCATACACTTTTGAAACAACATCTTCATCATAATTAGGATTGAAGACTACACTTTCAGCAATGTAAACTTCAATTAGAGTATGAAACAAAGTTTGAATCCAAGATTGCAAAAAGAAATTAATGAAAAATGGCTGATGATTGATTTTTTTCAATAATTATTCATGCCAATGTTGATATCAAGATTGATATTATAGTTAAAGGAGAAAGTAAAATTGCCTATGAATATTGTGGTTATCTTCCAGAGTTCTTTAGACCTTCCCTAATCACAATCTCTCCAATCCACACCCACACGGGCGAGCTCACCCCTCCATGATTTCAACCCGACTAGGTCTACATCATAACCACTCGGTCATGATCTAACCAACACCATCCAGCCTTAACGAAGCACACCATACCACATCAACATTCAACTTCCAACTTTCTTCTAAAGGCGGAGACCAGTCCATCTTTAAAACGGAGTGTTTGGCTGTAAGTGAGATGAGATGAGATGAGATGTTGATAATAGAAAACCTTGTTTGGAGTGAGATGAGATGACAGAAAAATCTTGTTTGGGTGGAGGGAGAGGAGATGAGATGTTAAGATATGTTTTTTTTTTTTTTTTTTAATTTGTTCTTATATTTTTTTTAACAATAAAATTGTTCTTTTTCTTTTTTTAAAAAATAGTTATTCTTAAATATTTAGCTATTAATATAGTAAGTATGTAAATATAACTACTATCATAAATAAAATGTAAGTAATATAAATTTAATATTAGTGTTTTTATTAAAAAAAACATAGTTTCGATGATATTATGTACGACATAATAACCATGAAGTTAAAAGTTTCTAATCGTTCATACTTAAATATTGTTTAATTAAAAAAAATAATTCACACCACCAAAATAAAGTTTGACTAATCTAAAATATTTATACATCGTTAATAACTTTTTTTAAAAGATATGTTAGACTTAAATAATAAAAAAAAAATACCAAGATTCTATTTATTAAAAAATAAAAATAAAACCATTTGGTTATACTAGTTATTATAAAATCTTGATAGCAATTTTTATTTTATTTAAAAAAAATTATTTTCTTATATCTTTTATACATTCATATTCATATTCATAGTTATCGAAGGTCAAAGAATTGTTAATAAAATACACTAATTAATAGGTAATAATAAATTAAATATATTTATCTTATAAGTCATTGATACTTTTAAGGAACCATACACACCCCTAAAATTATTTATTTATTATTTTTTTGTAGTTAAAAGAGAACTCGGCCACATTTTGACAATAAAATATCTCTCAAATTTTGGAATTTATTGTTTTTTTTATTAGGTATAATAGATCTCAATCCCTATGATTCATACAAGTCTTGAAATTTATAGTTGTTTTTCGTATATACAATCAAGACTCTCAAAATTATTTAAATTAATTTATCCTTTCAAAAAAAAAATATATCCACTCTTACTATTATTTCAAAGTGCAACGCTGAATACAAGAGTATAAAATTTGAATCTCATTTTTTTAACAAACAAAATAAGTTTAATATTTTTAAATTTATTGAAAATAAGTTCATACTTTTAAATCTATTGTAAACTACGAATAAAAATTCAATGTGTATAAATTATTTAAATTTAATTTTTATTTTAGTAATAAATTGATATATTTATTGTTAATATTAAAAATAAACACGTAACTTTTAATTATTAATTTTTAAATATGATATTTATAGTCTATCTCTAAACAATTGAAATTCTATAACTTTTTTTTGTTATTAAAAACGATTTAAAAATGAATAAAAATATGAAAATTTAACGTCATATATTAAGAGATAATATATATCTATTTATTTTAATTTTTAAAATTCAAATATATTTAAATAAACATTTGATATAATAATAGTATAATTATTATAAAATATTGATATATTAAAATAATAATATTATTATAAAAAAATATATCAAACATAAAATAAGTAAATAAGTAAATATATATATAAATAGAAAGATGAAAAAAAAATTAATTTAAAAAAAAAAGAGAAAAGAGAAAGATAAGATGAGATGAGGTGAAGAACACCTTGGACCAAACAAGATATTGGGCTTCCAACACCTCACCCCATCTCACCTCCTCTTAAAACAAACACCCCAAAAGACATTTTCATACCATAAATTTGATTTTTTACCATACGAAATATCATTAAAAAAAATACTAATATTGTACGACATGAAAATCATTATTCACCACAAATTACCTTATAGGAGAACTGTCACAATCTTTTTGTAAAATATAGGACATTTAAAAATCAAAACTACAAAAATAACATTTTCCTTTTAAGGAGGTGTTTGGGGCAACGGGAATGATAATGATTAAGGGGGGAATGGTAATGAGGAAGAGAATATGGAGGTGAATGATTATGGAGGTAATGGTTATTTGTGTTTGGGGTGAAAGTAATGATTATGGAGAGAATGATTATTTGTGTTTGAGATAAAAGTAATGATTATGAAAAAAATAAAATAATGAATAAGATGTGAGTAAAAAATAGTGATGTGATGTATGAAAAGTTATTAGAGAGAGAATAAAAAGTAATTATGGAGAGAATGAAAAAAGTGGTTTTTGGAAAACGTGATTATGGAGGGAGATAATTCTCGGTGACCCAAACACGAGAAATCATTCTCCTTCTCATTCTCCTTCTTATTCTTGGTGCCCAAACACCCCCTAAATCTCCATTCTAACAAAATGGAAAATATATTCCAAAAAAGTAATGCATGGTCCATTGTGTATGGTTTTATCCACAGTTGTGATTTACTAAACAAAAATTTCCTTGCACCTCTTTCTTTTTGGAAAAAATAATAATAATAAAAGAAAAGGAAAGATGTCTATAAAATTGGTTTTTTTTTTTTAAAAAACATTTTGTAATTAATAAATGACATAAAAAAGTAAATGCCAAACGACTTTGGATGCTTTTGCTACCTACTCTAACCATCTACCTTTGAATCCCACATGGCTCACAGGCTCACAGCCTCACAGAAAAATATTAGCGACAAGTCACAATTATACAGTCTAGAAAATATTTTATACCATTTTCAAAAAATATATATATATTTTTTATACAAATAAAATGAAACTAGGAAATATTTTCTCAAAAAGAAAAAAAGAAAAATGATTCAAATAAGCCTCATAATCTTTTTGTTTTTATATATATATATATATATAGATATTTTAATGTTTTGTTTCTAGTTTCTTTGGGTTTTTTTTTCAATTGGTCCTAGTTTTTTTTTTTTTATAATTTCAATTCCTAATAAATTAAATTAAAAATGTTTCACCTAAAATTAAATGACTTTTTTCTTATTTTTATTTTTTTAGTACATATTCGGAAAGAGGAATTCAAATATCGATTCTCTGACTCGAACTGTGACACTGATATTAAACTGGTTTACAACTAAACACTGAAACTATTGCACCACATACTTATTCGGTGAACAATTTGAATCTATAATCTTTTAGAGGATAAATTTTATCAATTACTTATAACACAAAGTTGTGTGCATACCTAATCATTTGAAGTAAAGAATTAACTTTTATTATACCATTTCAAATCATGTAAGCTATAAATATTTTTCAAATATTAAAAAAATGAAATCAATTTTAAAAAAATTAAAATCACGAGATGAAAATTGAAAAGATTACTAGTAGCTGTAGGACCAAGTATTATATATACATGCCAGAACTAGTAATATTCTAATGTTAAAAAAAACTTATCGTATATCACATAATAATCCTTTTTTTTAAGTACATATTAGAGGAGGGGATAAATACCGATTCTCTGGCTCAAACTTGTGATTGTAACGCTGATGTTAAACTGGTTTACAAGCAAACAATGAAAGTACTATTGCGCCACTAACATATGTAATAATCTATTTGGTTACAATTCAAATCAAAATTATTGTGTAAATATAAAAACAAAAGTAGTATATTTAGACAATTGGAAGCAAACTTGAAGAAGATGGAAGATTATAGTAATGTTTTGTTTTGTTTTTTTTTTAAACATATAAGTAATGGTTAGTTACAAGTAATTATGATTATTTGTTTATTAAGCGAGTAAAAAGAGTGTATATTTAATAATAATATTATTTATTATTATTTTCAGCCATCATACTGTTATGCTCCCCCACACTCCCATGTAGCAATTTATTATATATAGCAATATTTATACTTTAAAAAAAATAGCAATATTTGTACACGTGGCGTAATTAGGTAAGTACAACAAATCAGGGACATAAATGTAATTTAGCTCTATGTGGAAAATAAAACCCGTGACGAGTACATGTACAAGTGGACAAAGCGCGTCTACTCTGGAAATGTTGAGGACTATTTTGTTTTGTTTTGTTTTTTTTTAAATAATAATAATTATTATGCCTAAATTGATATTTATAATCATAAATTTTAAGATTTTTTTGTTGAATTAAAAAAAAAAGTGAGGGGTGGAGAGAATACATATTTAAGTATCCAAAAAAAATGAAAAGATCAAATGTCCTAGCGTTCAACACCAACTTGTAATTCCCCTCCCCCAACTTGTTTTCAAAAAAAAAAAAAAAAATGTCGCAGCGTTATGTTGACTTAAATTTTAAATTAGAATTTTAAGTTAAATACACACCATGATCTTAATTGTATTCTTTGTAACACATCTATTAAAAAAACACACATTAAATTATTGTTTTAATGGAATATTTGAAATAGTGAACATAACACTCAAATATTTGTTTTTTTTTTTGAGAACCATCAAATATTTGTTTTCTAAATGACGTGTTCAATGGTTAAATATATAAATAAAAGTTTTGTTTCAAAAAAAAAAAAATATATATATATATATATATATATATATATATGTATGTATATATATATATATCATACTGTCTTAAAGTGTGGCTTAAGGAAAAAAATCATTTTTAGACGATTTTACCCCTTAAGTCATACCTAAATTACAAAAATGTCATTTATTGGAATATAAAAAAAATCAAGTAATGTAGAAGATAATATATTTTTATCAAATCTCATAAATTTTATGACTAAATAATAAGATAAGAGATTTCAACGATATTTACAATATCATTTAAATTTTTATTTAGAAAATAATATATTTTTACCAAATCTCATATATTTTATTTGACATTTTATATTCGAATTAAAATAATAAATTCAATTTTCCAATCCTATAAATAGTTGTCTACATTTTGTTTACAATAACAATTTCTGTTTGCTTGAATTTATTTTTCTTTATTTTTTTTGTTTTGTTTTTTGTTTTATAATAAATTAGGTTGGATTATTTACCTTAAATTTTTATATAATTGTTGTTTTGTGCAATAATTTTTTTAGGTATTTTTTTTGCATAATTGTTGTCTTTCAAAAAAATACTTAGAAATCTGAAAAAAAAAAGTAAGAATTATAAAATTATCATATGAGATTCTTCAATTTCAAAAGTTCGGTAACAATGATTTCCTACTATATATATAGTTCTCTATATTTTGGTTATTTTTATTTTTATTTTTTTATAATAAAAAATTTAGTTATCTTATTTTTGTTGGATTATTTACCTTAACCTTCATCTAACTTTTCTTTTGTTGCAATAATTTTTGTAGGTATCTTTTGTTGCTTAATTGTTGACTTGGAGATGTGAATTTTTTTTTTTTGAAGAATGATAAAATTATCATTTGAGGTTAAGGTAACTTGATAGATGTATACTAATAAATATATTTAGGTTATTTATATTTATAATTATAATAATGATATAACCCTTATAAATTTTATAATTCAAGAGTAATTGGTCTATTAATAGATAAATTGAGAAAAAAAATTAAAGAGCATCTATTTTTAAAAATCATAGATAAAATTTAATTTTAATTAAATAAATTTTATTAAGTTTTTTTTTAATAATAACACCTATTATTTTTTAAGCTCAAAATAAATAAATATATTTAACTTGTTTATATTTATAATTAGAAATTTCAAAAGAAAAGTAAATTCAAGCAAACAGAAAGTGTTCTCATATACAAACGTAGATAACTATTTATAGGATTGAAAATTTTCATTTATTATTTTAATTATAATATAAAATTTCAAATAAAATCTATGAGATTTGGTAAAAATATCTTATTTTTTACCTTATAAAATTATGGAAATTTAAATAATATCGTAAATATCTTCATTTGATGGTTGAAATATTTTATATTTTAACTTAGTCATAAAATCTATCAAATTTGATAAAAATATCTTATCTACAGATGAAAATTTAAATGATATTGTAAATATTTTCTACGATATTTGTATTTAATTTTTTTTATTTCCAATAAATGACATGTTTGTAATTTAGGGTATGACTTAAGGGTAAAATCGTCCAAAAATGATTTTCTCTTTAAGTCTAATATGATTTGATATATATATATATATATTATTTAAGAAATTATCACGGGCAACGTCGTGCTAAAATTCTAGTATATATAAAAGTCAACCATAATAATAATTCAAAGATATTAATATACTTTTAATAATTAACGTTATTGATTTGAATTTCTTCTTTCAAATTTGTGCACTGAAACTCAAAACAAACGTACATAAAATAATAATGAAAGCTTAATTGTGAATTTTAAATTTCATCACTTATTGTTGTTATTTCTTTAAAAAAAACAAGAATAATTTAATGACATGTAAATATTTTTGTAATTTTATTACGCAAATAACATTTAAAAATCAATGATGCAAGAGTTTTAGGAGATTGAGGGATAATTTAAGAATTAATTACAAGATCTAAGTTTTAAATGGGTCGAGTAGGTCGGAGATATTCACTTTGTGGCAGTTGTCTCATATTGGAAAGATGAGGACCCATATAAGGGATATGAGTTACTCTCATTTGCTAATTGATTTTAAAGTGTAACCTCATATTCTCTAATATTATATCAGAGCTTCATGTGGGTTAATAAGCTCCCAAATTCTAATCCTACCCAAAATGTTTTGAATTAAAAGAAACGGGTGTGGATCCCACTCAAGCAGGCATAAGCTTAAGTGGGTATTTGATTGGATCCGACCCTAGCAAAAACTAAGCCAAAACGGGTATTTTGGTCCACAAACTAGGATCCAATTCAAAAAGACATTTTCCAATATGACCATCATCTTGAGGGTGCAATTGGTTATCTTATTTGGTTAGGATCCAATTCAAGATGACATTTCTCGATATGACAGTTATCTTAAGGGCGCAATTGGTTATCTTATTTGGTATTAATTTAATTCAACTCCATGGTTATGAATTCAAACTCAGAAATTGGTATCTGAATCTCATAAAATTCGAGAGTCGTGCCCTATGTAGGGTTTGTTAGTCCCACTCCTCTCAATTCGTATTCAAAAAAATAATAAATAAATAAATAATACAAGATCTAAGTCAACTTGATATATTTTACCTGATTTTTTTTTTTTGAAAACAAAATTTTATTTTACCTAAATTTTATTATGGTGTCTAAACTTAATTATTTTGTTTGAATCATGAACTCATAAAATGTCTATTATAAAAGTATAAAGATGAAAATAAAATACAAAAGAATTTAAAGGTCAAAATAGAATGTCAACCTTTTCTTATTTATGACAAAGAAAAACTAGATCTATTTTGTTGTTTTGGCTATAGCTCTTCGGAAACTTTTTATTTTTAAGAAAAGGAATTTTGTAGGGAAAAAAGGAAATTAAAGTAATATAAAAATGGAGGAAAATATATAAATATTTGCACGGCTTTAGAAATGGTTACCCTCGTTTAAAAAAAATGTTCACGTAAATTCCTTTTGAGAAAATTCTTGATGATTTTGATTCATTTATTTACGCTGTTAATTAGAATAATGAGTGAAAATAAATGACTTTACATTAAAATTATTACTGTTTAACATGAAAATTAAGATTAATAATTTTAAGTTTTTTTTTTCCAAAAATTGAAAACTAAAATTTGAAGTTTAAAAATATAAGAACTATAAAAAAGTATGACAACTAAAATAATATACTTTTTAACATATTTAATGTTGTTGAATGTGATGCTGGTAGAGAATTAATGAACTAAAAAGAAAAGGAGAAAAGGCTATCATATAAACGTAGCTTTAAAGAGTTGGGTTAGAAAGCTATCAACTTTAAGATATTTTAGTTGTAGCAATCGAAACCGTTTCCACTTCCCCTAATTCTTGAAAGTTGTAACTACACTCACCAAATGTTTATAAATATGTTTTATACCATACTTTTAAAATGCATTTCTATATAGTTTGACAATCGAGCTCGTTCAACTCAATATAATTTGACGAGTTGAGTTGGATTGTAAAAAACTTAGTTGGGTAGGATTCAACTTGATTAACCCAACCTATATGTGAATGTCTAGATTAACTTGCGTGCACATTGACTAGTATCACGACATATATAGCATGACCCTACATCATTTGAATGTAAAAACAAAAAACAAAAAATCGTAGACAATTAATTTTTAGGTAGTTAGCCAATATAAATTAAACACATCACCTCTCAACTCCCTAAATCTTATTGTCTATTAATTCACTCAATAACAACTTAGTATATTGACACATGTATGCACTTCAGTAATAATCATGATTTTGGAGTAAGGGACCATAAACCTTGCATAGAGGGCAATACTACTCTCAAATCCTTAAGGGACATCTTAGCGGTTGAGACAAAGGTTTCAAGACATGCTTTCTTGAGAAATCTTTGGTTCGAGACCGCTGAAAAGCGCATAAACTAGAATATCCTTTCAAAGTATCCCGATACCATAGCTTAGGAATGGGCTAGTGATGTCCTGAGTATAGAGGAGTAAAACTAATAAATGAGAGACAAATACTAATTTTCAAAATCGAACTTATAACTGTGGTGCTAAATTCAATTATAACCAAATAATGAAACTAATACGTCACCGACCATTGGAATAAATAGTTAAGTTTTGTGTTAGTATCTAGGGTGGAATCTTAGTAAATATATAATTTTAGAAAGGGTTAAGACGGAACATTTTTTTTTAGGATTGTAAGTTTTTATCAAATTCTAATTATCTAATACATAAATTTTAACATTCATCAAATCCATGCCAAGTAGTATAAATTTTGTTGAACTTAACCAATCAAATTCTAATTATCTATTAAAGAAAAAAAAAAGTTAAGTGGTCATTTTTGGATTAATTATTTCTTAATTAGTATTTTTAGATGTAATTAGCCATTCTTTATAGACTTTAAATACCCACTTTTGCTTTTTGAAGAACTTCAAATACCCACGTTTAAAGCTTGTTTAGCAACTTTTTGAATTACCATTTTGAATAAAGCTTTATACTGTAAAGAAAAATTTTCCTGGTTCGGCCGTGGACTTAGCCTAATCTCAAATCCGCTGCGTGAAAAATGTTGTAAAGAATTTATAACAATGAAAATAATTTCATTGTTATTTTTTTTTTTTTTTCTTCATAAAAGATATTACAAATACTTTCAATAAAATATATAATTGGGAAGAATAAGTACACCATAATTTCATGTCAAGAACATAGATGCATTATTACATATGGGCTTGTAAGCTTGGATGTTAGGCCCAATATGGGGTCAATAATTGGGCAGAAAGTATGCTAGTGTTGGGCCTTCATACTTCAAATTTATTTGAGTGAACTAGGGAAATAGCTATATTAAAAAAACTAATTAAATAAATGACTATCA
The DNA here is from genome assembly GCA_036507275.1 of Sicyos edulis. Classification (NCBI taxonomy): domain Eukaryota; kingdom Viridiplantae; phylum Streptophyta; class Magnoliopsida; order Cucurbitales; family Cucurbitaceae; genus Sicyos; species Sicyos edulis. The sequence continues at coordinate 6,051,300 of CM071859.1, read as the reverse complement.
TCTTATAATGTTTAAATTAATGTCTACTTTTGAATTTCTAAAAATTATTAAATAATTATTAAATTACAATTTACCCTTTTACCCTTAATATTAATTATATTTTGAGTGAATATATTAATTTGATTTTAGATTCCCTAAACCAACCCCAAAATCTATATATAAAATTTAATATTTTAAATTTAACATTCAAACAAAATCTAAATCTTCAACCACAAAACAAAAATCTAAATTCTCAACAACCAAACACAAACAAATTAGTGAAAGTTTTTTTTTGTCTAAATTCTTATGCTTAAAAATAATTTTAAAAATATATATAGTAGTGTTATGGAATTTTGAAAATTTAAAAAAGTTAAAAGTAAATATCATACATCTCTTTACCTATCATGAAAAAAGATAATGATTGAATATACATGACATCTCTCACATTTGTTGGTGTAAAAATAATTTTGAAATATCAACGATTGTTTTTAATTTGAAACTTGACAAAGTTGTAGAACTCTAATCACCTCTATATGCCATACATCTATCTCCATATCCATACATACTCTCAATTGATGGAATGTTGGATATTTATCTTGAAAAAAAGAGTGAAGTAATAATATTATCTTGAAAAAAAGAATGATAGGGTAATGATTTAAAGAACTTAAGTGCGGTGACATCATTAATCGGGTGAGATATCAAAAGTCTTTCTCCAACTTTTCTAGTTGTACGTCTCAGTTTCAGCGTGAATGCAATCTCTATTAAAATACAACGGTATACATACTGCCCAAAACCTATTCTACAACAAGTCTACATCTCCGTCCTCCATCCTCCACCAATGTTATTATTTTGTACTTTCCAGAACTATCTTTGCAAAGAGATATAATTTCTAAAGTATTTCTCTCACTTCACATTTTCTATCTCTCTTTAAGAACGAAATTCACATTATGTTGTAAATCTCTATGTATATCTATAAAATTTTGGTCACGATGCAATTGTATACATGTCACTTGAAAACTCATTGTACATCTCTATTTTACGTCGGGGTCATAACAACCTTTATAAACGGAGATACGACTATCTTCAAACTTATGGTCGTACAATGGGGGTGGTCATGTAATTGGGTAGACTTTTATTGGCCCCCACAAACACATTGTATACTAGAACGTGTAACAAAAAAAAATAAAAGTATGATTATCTTCCACCTCTCTTTTATCAATTTCTTCTGAATTTTCTTTCCCATTCCCCTCCATTTGTTGTTTTTGTCACTCTTAAAAGTCTTTTACTTCAACAACGCATGCCCATAAAGACACTCTTTCAGCTAGATTCTTGGGTGCGACAAAGCAGTTGATGCAGAGTGGTAGCAATGTTGGATCAAAAAATTGTAGTAGGAAAAGTGATAAATTTTGGGAGAAATAGAGGAAAAAAACCTTTCATACTTGCAAAATTCTTTTAAAAGGTGACTTGCAGAATGCAACCTTTCTCGATCGATTTATGGCGGAGAGAATCTCACCTCAACAATTCTTTATTTATTAATTTATTTTTCACAATCTAGCTGAATATATATTAATATGACCATTAGAATTTGATATATATGTATATACTTTAAAAATGATTCTATTGTTTACTATTTTTATACCAAATCTACTAATATCAAAATTTGAATTTATAAAATTTATATTTGAAAATAATAAATGTATAAATTATATAGGTTTGGTGAAAAACACTTGAATGAGAGAGGTTAACTTTTCTTTTTTTTACCAAAAAGAGAGATTAGCTCCTTGAATCAAGGGATTAGTGGATTATTTTTATCTTAATAAATATGAAAAAGATTTAAAATAAATTAAATGAAGGTTATTTGGAGAAACAAAATTCTCTCTCACATCTTTTATATTCGAAATAGCCATCCATTTAAAGTCTCACGAATTATAAACATTCTTTTATTTATTTTTAAAATAGTAGTCATTTGCTACTAATACCCAATTTATTTTTAGCCAAGTAAAATTTCTCTTTCTAAAAAATTTGGAGAATTACCCAGTTATTTTCACAAAATAATTATAAATATATTCAAATTTTAAAATATTTATATTCATATTATTAATATGTTTTATTATTGTATTATAAATACTCATTAGTTTATTATGAGAAAGTATTTGGTGATATTCATCCATAATTATATTTACTAATTTTTTTTTTAAAAAATGAACATATTTATAATTATTTTCTCGATTGGACTTTCCTAGAATTCAAGGGGGACACTACCCACATAAATAGTAACAAACCTATCTTTAATTAGGGCAACCCACCTTATTTTTTTTTTTCTAACCCTTATGTTGAAATTAAATAAGACGATTTATACGGAATGGGTCAGTGGAGCAATGGTTTCATTGTTTGGTTGGTTGTAAACCAGTTCAACACTAGCGTCACAGGTTCGAGCCCGAGAATCGGTATTTGTCCCCCCTCCCCCAATATGTACTCAAAAAAATAAAATCTTAAAAAAATAAGACGGTCTATATTAATCTTTTAAAATTATGGCTATGTCCCAAATAGATTATAAAACATATTGATTTTTTATTTTCAGATCTTTAGATCTTAGGAATCATGAACATTATCTAGAGAGAGAATCTCTTCCATAGATAGTTAAAGACTTAACTTTTTTGTAATCGTAGCGAATGGGTCGGTGACACGATTAGTTATCTGTTTTTGTGTTAATGCATTTCCACTTCATGGTCACAGATTCGATCCCTAGAATTGATTATCTATGACATTAAATACATTATCAACTAAATGTAAGATCAATGTACTATAGGAATTATCTCGTCCATTTTAGACTTCTTAACATCAATCATGGTTAGAGGCAACTTACTTTGATTTTCAAGGGCTTTAGGATATGTTGTTGGACCAACAAAGCCTTTATTTTCTTCTTCTAGAGGATAAAGTTCACCATTGCCATCAAAATTGTCCAAATCAAATCTCGTCATGATTTTGCTCAATCAAAAAAATCATAATTGAGAGTGAAGCTTTGTCGCGATTGTAGAATCTAAAGATGAACATTTATTATCAAATAATCTCTCCTTATGAAACTCAGACACCTTTTCGGTTCATTTTAGTTTTAAATAAATAAAATGTTCAATCTTAATTTGATTGTGTTGTTCAATCTTCTTTTATCCTTCATCTTTTACATTTTGTTTGATTCTCTTATAAGACTCTTTTTGCCTTGCATAATATGTCGTTTAGAGGTGATCCCTCACAGAATATACTTTCATGTTGTTCAACAATGTTATTGTTAGTTGGAAATCTAATTTGTACTCTATTGTTTTCTTTTCATCTACTTATACTCTTTCTAGTGTTGTTAAGGGGTCTTTGTGGCTCAAAGATTAGATTTTTGGGATGTTGGATTTTGATTACTTGATTGATTTACATTGATAGTCAAAGTGTTCTGACGTTGTCTAAAAATATTATTTTTCATGATGAAACTAAGCACATAAATATGTTAGATTTCATTATACGAGGACTAAGCACATAAATATGTTAGATTTCATTATACGAGGACATGTTAAAGTTGTGTAAAAGTCCGATCTATCACTAGCCAAGATATTGTTCGCTTTAGCCCACTGACCTCACGGATTTGTTCCTCCCCCAATGGGAAAACGAGTCTTGCTAGGGGAAGGTGTCAAAATTCTTTATAAGGAGTGTTTCGTTCCCCTTCCCAATCGATGTGGGATTCCCCTATGGGTTTCCATCAGTTGGGAAGGAGAACGCAGCACTCCGGGATGTTGACACCTTCCCCTAGCAAGACGCGTTTTCCCATTGGGGGAGGAACAAATCCGTGAGGCCAGTGGGCTAAAGCGAATAATATCTTGACTAGCGATGGGTCGGAACGAAGCACTCCTTATAAAGGATGTTGACATCTTCCCCTAGCAAGACGCGTTTGTGCTGATGTTTTGACAAAGTTCTTGTCATCCGAGAGATTTGAATACATTTGTGATTTGATAAATATGATCAATGTTCTTCAAAAGAATAATTTGTAATGTGAATCTTTTTTTTTTTTTTTTTTTTGAAAATCGGAAAATCGGAGCTTTGCTCCCCTATACCCGGGGCACCATTGGTCCATCCCTAGACTGCGACACCGGGATACTTCGAAGGATATTCTAGTTTAAGCGCTTTCCAACGGCATCGAACCAATGATATCTCAAAGAAACATGCCTTGAAGTCTTTAGTCTCAACCGTTGGGCTGTCCCTTGAGGACATTTGTAATGTGAATCAAATGTGATATAACCATGGCTAGCATGTTAATTATGGCTAGGTTGTTGGGTTAGAGTGTATGCTTAGCAATATGAGTGATTTTTGTAAGCCATGGTGGGAGCAAGCTTTGAGAGATTCATCCACCTTTTGTACCACTTTCCTTCAAGTTTTTTGGAATTGACAATTTTAAATGAGATGTTATGTCAACAATTATGAACATCTTTCCCATGTCTTCTTCTAATTTTATTGTTTGTTAATTTGTATTCTGATTTTTAGCTGTACATAAGGCTTCAATTCTCTTCAACCTCTATATTTTATATATAAGCACATTACAATCACATGCATACCAATATTTCTTTCTTTTTCTTTTTCTTTTTTTGAAGTTTACGATTCAAACATTGTAATCGACAAATCAAAATCTATTGAATACGATAATGTACGATAATATTGAAGGAAGATACATATATTCATGATTTAAATTGATGCTCATAAAATTTTGTTCAAAATTTACATACCCACAAAGTGGATTTGAAAGGGGTTTAGGTGCAAGAAATCATCAAAGGGTAGACAAGAAAAAAAGTGAGATCACAGGCAAATCTTTCCTACTTATTTCTGCTTGATTAGACATAAAAATATTGGATATGTTTCCCACTTACCTAAATTTGTCCCAACTTTAATGTCTTAAATTTCTCAAGCTCTTTTAAGTTTGATTTGAATTATATTGTCATTCTTTTTTTCATTTATGATAGGTTCAAAGTCGAGCGAATATATGTGATTTTAATCATGATTTTTTTAACTTTATTTTGTCTATTTTATGGAGGTTTGTGCACTAGCATTCTTTTTGAGGTGGCAGACATTGACGCTCAATGAAACATTTGGAACGTTGAAGGTAAAACAAATTATTTGGAACTTTTTGAAGGTAAAATTGTAGTGAGATTATTTTGAGTGATTATATATGAGAGGTTTTTTTTATTTACTCGAAGTTTGAGTTTTAGTAATAATTTGTTTGGATGTGGTTATTTGTAGATGATTTGTAGTTAATAACTTGTTTGAATAATGATTTTCATGGAGGATTTATAAATAATAGCTCATTTAGATGTGATTAGAAATGAGTAATTCTTTCAAAGAGTTAAAAATGAGTGGTTGAATAATTATTTTAAATTGTTAGAAATGAGTGATTAAAAATTACTAATTATGTTAAATAATTAGAAATTAGTAATTATTTTGAAGGATTATAATATTTTATTTGGGTGTAGTTATTTAAAGAAGAATCGTAAGAATTCTTTAATAATATATTCATTAAATTTATAACGGAAATTGAGCCAAGAAAAATATTTTTAAAAAAAATTAAAAAAAAAACTGGGCATTATAGGACATTGGAGTGCTAAAGATAGAATACTTCATTTCGGGAACTTTTTTTTAGTACATAAATTGGGAGGGAGGACAAATACCGATTCTCGGGCTTGAACTTGTGATGCTGGTATTGAACTCGTTTACAACGAACAATAAAATCATTCTGCCACTAACTCCAAAGTTCAAATGAATTATTAAAGTCATGGTTCAAAATATATATATATATATATATATATATATATATATATTTTTTTTTTTTTTTTTTTTTTTTTTTTTAAGTCATGTTCTGTAACAATGTTTTTGTATTTGGTTATTTTTTAAAATAAATTTATTATTATTATTTTTTAAATGTGTTGTATAATTCATTCCTTAAATTTTCAATTATGTTAATGAAACATTTGAACTAGTTGTCAAATTCAAAAAATAAAAGTAACTAACAAAAAATATATATTGATTTTTAAAAAAAATTTAAAAAAAATATATACTCATCAAATAGATTTATAAACTTAATTTAAATAATCTAAAGAAGATATTGTCCTTTTTTTTCTTTTGAGAACATCTAGGGTGCGTTTGAGGCACCAGTTTGGTTATTATAGACAGAAGGTTATGATAAACGATGGGTTATGATAAACGTTATTATAAATGGTGTTTGAGGGGCAAGTTATTATAACATGGATTATGATAAACGGTGTTTGATGAGCTGATTATGTAACAAAAAGTAATATATGTAAGGTGTAGATATATGGGCACGCAGGTTTAGATAACCACCGTTTATAATAAACAGTGGGGCAAACAGCGATTGAGTTATCATAACCAACTCGGTCATTTACATGAACGAGGCCCAAACACACCCCTAACGAAAATATTGTCAATTCAGATAATAGAAAGATAGAAAATTACCGTAACTCAAAGATTGAAAATATAACTAAATGTTCTAGGGGTGTTTGTTTGTCATATATTTAAGGAGGATTTAGATTAGAGATTTATTAGCTCCTTAAAAAATTACATCCAAACAAAATTTTATAACTACTCAAAATAATTCTCATTTTATTAATTAAAATAACTCTTCATTTCTATCCATGGAAAACATTTATAACTATTCAAAATAACTCTTCAATACCAACTACCCATTTCGAATCATTCAATTCTAATCAATCAAAATAAATCATTTTTAACAATAATTTCTAATCATTTTTATAACTACTTAAAAATAATGACTCATTTTAAGTTTACACCCAAACAAACAATTGTCACTAACTTCTCTACAAAAAAAATAATATTCAAACTAAGTTTTTAATTACAACTTCCAATTTTTAATTACTCAAATAAATTCTTAAATAACTCCTCAATTGAAAAGCTCATCCAAATACTTCTTTAAATGTTATAATTGAAGTGCACAAACCACAAAGTATAAATAAATTGTATTTAGAAATTATATAAATGATTAATTATTTGTGTCTTGTCCAAAAAAGTATACATTTAGGAAACCCCAAATATTTGTTAAGTTATTTTATTACTAATGAACCAAATGGGCATTTTTTTTATTTTTTATTTTTTAATTTTAAATATGTCAATTGAGAAAAGGGTAGTTTTGAGTTGTGATTAATTTTCTTTTCTTGAAACAAAGAGATGTGATTAATCAAGTAACCTGGCTAGGGTTATCATTAATCCAAGTAATTATATGAAAAATTATGAACTTTGGTGGGAAAAAGATTAGTGCAAATTGCTCCCCCCAAAAAAAAAACATTAGTGCAAAGGTATATTTACATTAGATTCTAAAACATTAAATCTATCATTATAATGTTCATAAGTTGAATGTTGACATGTCCACCAAATACAAACAAATATGCTTGGATACAAACTCAAAAAAAAAGAAAAGAAAAGTGTATTGCATATTTAAATTGATGAGTAAGAGACGAAGGGTTGTCAACCACTTTATTTACACACACACACAGTTAATTATCACATACTTAATTCATTAATAATAACTTTGTGAACTGTTAATGAAGTTTTATATTTATTTTTAGACAAATTGAAGTAGAGAGACCAACTAATAAGATAATCAAACGCGTCACCGACCCATTAGATGATACAGTTTTATCTAATTATAAATAAGTATAGACCATCAAAATGTTTAAAGGTAGTAAGTAATCTATCTCCCAATATTAATAAATTCAAAAAATAAATAGACAATAAAAATAAGTATCAACTATTAGAAATATAAAACTGGCAATGTCCTTATTTGAAAGTCAATCAATTAGAAAATAATAACAAATAAAAAAAGTAGAAAATAATAACAAATTTAAGACAGTGTTCTTTCCACCTCATCCAACAACTCACAATAATTTAAGTAGATGTCATGATTAAAAAAAATAATCATGATGATGCATAACATTTAGGTTCAACTTTGTTGCTAATAACAAATCCAAAATCACAACAAATTTTAGGTAATTTGTTGTGCCTTTTTGGGTTTTCCAGTGTTATGTCTAATTGTCACAGTCATTAATCTAAACATTAACACATTGCCCTCTGATCATCTCTCTTTGTAAAACTAGAATTTTAGTACCGCGTTACATGTGATAATTTCTTAAATAATAAATTTTATATATATATATATATATAATTATAAATTGTTTCTTACATTTTTAGACTAAATTTAAATCATCAAATAATAATTTCAATATAATATTAAATTTTATAACCATTTTTTCACGTTAGTTAAATTTATTAAAATTCACATTTATGTTAAAAGGAAATTAATTATTTATTTTGAGCTTATAGGTGTTATTATTTTTAAATAAAACTTAATAAAATTTATTGAATTAAAATTAAATTTTATCTCTGATTTTTAAAAATCGATGCTCTTTATTTTTTTTCTCAATTTATCTATTAATAAACCAATTACTCTTGAATTATAAAATTTATAAGAGTTATATCATTATTATAATTATAAATATAAATAAGCTAAATATATTTATTAGTATACGTCTATGAACTTATCTTTAACCTCAAATGATAATTTTATCGTTCTTCAAAAAAAAAAATTCTCTCATCTCCAAGTCAACAATTATTAAGCAACAAAAGATTCCTACAAAAATTATTGCAACAAAAGAAAAGTTAGATGAAAGTTAAGGTAAATAATCCAACAAAAATAAGATAACTAAATTTTTTATTATAAAAAAATAATAAAAAATAAACCCAAGAAAGTAACCCAAGCAAAAAGAAAGTTTCAAATGTGTTCGTAAACAAAATATAGAAAACTATATATATAGTAGGAAATCATTGTTACCAAACTTTTAAAATTGAAGAATTCATGCACTAACCTCAGATGATAATCTTATAATTCTTCAAACATTTTTTTCCAGATCTCAAAGTATTTTTTTGAAAGGCAACAATTATGGAAAAAAATCCCTACAAAAATTATTGCACAAAATAAAAATTAGATGAAAGTTAAGGTGAATATTTCAACAACTTATTATAAAACAAAAAACAAAACAAAAAAAATAAAAATAAATTCAAGCAAACAGAAAGTGTTCTTGTAAACAAAATGTAGACAACTATTTATAGAATTAGAAATTTAATTTATTATTTTAATTAGAATATAAAATGTCAAATAAAATCTACGAGATTTGATAAAAATATCTTATTTTCTACATGAAAATTTAAATGATATTGTAAATATTTGATTGTTGAAATCTCTTATCTTCTAATTTAGTCATAAAATCTATGAGATTTGATAAAAATATCTTATCTTCTACGAATGAAAATCTAAATGATATTGTAAATATCTTCTAGGTTATTTGATTTTTTTATATATTCTAATAAATTGCATTTTTGTAATTTAGGGTATGATTTAAGGGGTAAAATTGTCTAAAAATTATTTCTCCTTAAACCACATTTTAAGGTAGTATGATATGATAGGATATGATTATATCAATATCGACTCTTTTTTCTCAATTTAAAAACTAATTCTTTTTTTAAAAATAATAAACAAAACAAATACTATTTCTTCCAAAAATAAAAACTTTTTTATACAACAATATTTAAGAAGAGAGAGATTTAAAACTTACTATTTTCGATAAAGAATATATGTCAATTGCTAGATTCAACATCCTTTAATTCAAATAAAAAAAAAACATTCTTTAATTCTTTTTAAATAGATTTAATTACGTCTTCCATCTATTGTTTCAATTTCATCCATATTTCTTTCGTTAGGAAAAGAGAAAAAAAAAACTAAGGGTGTAACCAAAGCGATAGAGCAAAGAGTGATAAAATGGTTAAAAAGAGAGAGAGAGAGAGAGAGAAAAAAAGGAAATTGGTTCTAAATAAAAAAATTATAATATCTTCTATTTTAATTATAAGAAAATTTTAAAATATATTGTGCATAGTAAAATTTAAAATATTTAATTTGATTGACAATTATCAACTTTATTTGATTGAAATTTATAATTTTCACTTAATTAAAACCTATCAATTTTTTTATTATCAATTTAAGGTGATTTAATCAATTATGGCTATATTTAATTTTTTTCCCCCTAAAATTTGGGTATACAGAATGTATATTTTTTTTCTACTATGGAAAAATCCACAAAAAATAAGTTGAATAAAGCAAAAAAAAAGGTAAACTTGTTTTCTTTTGATATATTATATATAAGTATTCACCATTAATTGGTTTCGATTCAGGCTTCATATTCTCTAAAATCTATGCAATCTGGTCATTCATACTACCTTCTGGACTTGAATTGTTCTCTCTCAAACCAACACTTAGTTTTTTTTTTCTTCATATTTTAACTTACATGCTTAAAATTTAAGGAATCATCAAATTCATAATTGTTCTAAGTTAAGCACCATTAGTTTTGAATTTCTTAAAATTGAGGTTGCATTTTAATATAAGTAAAAACTATATCAATTATTTTAAGTCTTTTTTAACAATCACGTGCATATTTCACAATACTTCTAATTCATATTTAGTGATTATGATTTATTCCCTTGTCTTTCCTCAACTATAATATTATAGTAATTGGATTGAACAGAAAAAATAAATAATAAATAAAACACAAGTATGAACTTACTCGACAACTAAAGCTAAGTAAATATCAAGACAAAAGATATTGTCAATTAACTATACAGTAGGCTTAGGTAAGTATCTTATTGTCCTACTGAAAGTCAGTGGTGCAGTTAATTATCTTATTTGATATTAATTTATTTCAATCCCACGATCACGAGTTCAATTCTAAAAATTAATATTTGAATCTTATATTATTTTAGAGTAGTTGTGCTAGATTTATTGGTCTCATTCCCCCAATTTATACTAAAAAGAAAAATTCTCATTGTCTAAAAAAGAATAATAAATAAATAAAATAACTACCTTGTTAGACGGGTCAAAATGGTTTTTTTTTTTTGGATTTTGCATGTATAACAAAAAATGGCAAAATATTTTCATCCAGCACAAAATAAAAAATAATTCATTTGTAGCAGAAAATCCAAATTGACTTCTATCACTTGTTGAGTTCTATTAGTGATAGAATTCAATCATTGATAGATTCATTCTATCACTACTTGAATTTTCTATCGGTACTAGAAATTCAAATTGAGTTTTATCACTAGTTGAGTTAAAGAAATAAATATGCTATAGATGAATTATTTTAAAAATTATGCTACAAATATAATACAATAGAAAGAATGTGCTGCTGATCTAATTTTTTTTTTTTTTTTTTGGAAGCTGAGATTTAACCAATATTAAAGAAAACTATATGTTTTAATTTTTAAAAATTTAATTTTCATTTCATCAAAGGTGAGAATTAAACATGTAAATTGTGCTCTTTTTTTTTCTTTTTCTTTTTTTAGCTACTACTCATCTTTTTCATTTGCTTGTTATAGTGGAATTACAGGTCAATTGGCTACTTCCAAACAATGTTGTCCAGCCAAAAAGTAAAAAACATGGTTGGGCCATAAATACTAAAAAAAAAAATTATATTCTTTCTCATCTTTGAATTTAATCGGAGACATTACAACATTTTACCTTGGGAATCATCTTGTACATGTTTCATAGATTTATTGGATTCTTATGGCAATGAAATCATGTTGAATTTTTATTTATTCTTAGTTAAACATGTGATAGGTGTAAGATTAATCTTAATTTTCATTTAAAAAAATATATATCATAAGAAGATTAGTGTTTACCTCTTGATAATATTTTTTTTTTAATTTTTTGTTTTGAAAATTAGATCTATAAATGTACTACTTTCATTCATGATTTTTTTTTTTTTTGCTACCTATTTTTTACCTAAATTTTCAAAAACCAAATTAAAATAGAAATATAATCTGTAAAAAAGTTGTTTTTATTTACTGAATTTGGCTAAAAATTCAATTTTTTTAGAGAAATAATAAAGAAATAGAGAGGCTAACAATTTAGGGAAAATTAAGATATGATGAGTTTAATTCATAATAGTCACTTATTACGAGTTTTCTTGACATCTAAATATTATACGGTGTCCAACAACAATAATCAAGATGAGTTTAGCTGGAACAATTTTTTAAAAAATTAACTAAAAGTTCAAAATGTATAGTTGCCAAACAAATTTTATTTTATTTTTCAAAAGAGTATTTACATTTCATATATCATATTGCCAATAATCAAGATAGTTTTCAAAGGAAGTATTTTTATGCTACTCTTTAAAAACAATAATGGCAATAGAGAAATCAACAAGAGCCAAGTTTTACCTCATCTTGTATGACCTAGTAACAATAAGGTTACATATTCGAATCCTCCTTCAATAAAATTATGGGTAACTTTTTTTTTTTTTGAGAAAAACTATGTGTAGCTTAGTAATTAAATAATATTTTAATACCTTATTAGATTTTAAAAAGAAATATAATTTAAGTATCATATGGTACCATTTAATAACCAAAATATTATAGGTACAAAACTTTCGACTTTAAATATTGTTAAATTTAAAAAAAATTATAGAAAAATGTAAATATGAAAATGACAGCTACATTTTAAAAACTACACTAAATAGTTAGAACTTATCTAATCTTATATCTAGAATCTTTGAAAGCCTATTTAAGGTGAAAATTGTACCAAATTCACAAGCAAATGTTACCCTATAAAAATGGGGGACCCTAAAGCAAAATGGGAATGGGTTTGTGTTGGGACTACCCCCAATTTATTTGATTTAGCTGTTTAACTTTTCTCTTATTTTGTTGTATGGGGCCATGCATTGATTGACCTTAAACATTAGCTGTTACCAACTCACAATTTTCTCCTCTCTTCCAAATTATAAAGTCTACTTTTACAAACTTTATAAAAAAAAAATGAAAACTTTAGTTTATGTAATAAGAATTGTTCAAAAGTACAGTTTTTTTTAATAAAAAAAAACAGAAATACAGTAAAAGAGCAATACTTGTTGTAATCATCGTTGTGTATAGTATACTCCAACTATAGAAAATTGGAAAATATTTAAAAATAAAATAAAATGAAGGGAGGTTGCCTTAAGTAGTTTTCTTCGTACCAAAATGAACAATAACTCAAATGAAATCTTAATATGGTGGAAATCATTAGATTTGTAGTTCGAGTATCGTAACTTTTTTATTATACTAAAAAATGTAGTTCCCTCTGCATTCAAAAAGATTAGATCGGCCGAGATTTCTTTGAGTCAAATTTCTTTAATGTTGTTGTTGGGTGATTTCACGAGAGAAAATGTTACTAATCACAACACAATAGATGAACTAATTTGTCGTTGACATATGCTAGCAAAAAATTATCAAAGAATCCTTTTTCAACGACAAAAATGTTCTACACTTGTAATTTAGTTCTATCGAATGGGTCAGTGGCGCAATAGTTTCAGTGTTTGATTGTAAATCAGTTTAACACCAGCATTACAGGTTCGAGTCCGAGAATCGGTATTTGTTCCCCTCCCCCAATATGTACTAAAAAAATAATTTAGTTCTTGTGCAAATAGCTATTCTTTTCTAATGATAAAGAAATAAAAATATAAATTTAATTCATAATATTTTTTATAATAAAATAACTCATAAGTTAAATGTACCATCGACACAATTTTCTTTCTTTTGCATTACACAATATATTTGGCTAGTGATAATTAGCTAAGTTTTTTTTCCCCTTTTTTCCCTCTCTTTATGGGCAATTAATGGAGAAAATGGTAATGTGAAGAAAATTGTCATCTTCCATCCATGTTTTTTAGGCATTGAGAAAAAGTGTTGGGAGCCTCCATTATAAAGAAGTGACAATTTGTACAATCATCATTTTTTTTTTTAATTTTACAAACCCTATTGTTGGTTGGCATGATCATGTGCAACCCTTTATGTCTCTCTCTTTTGATTCAACCACATGAATTTAAATCTAAAAAATGAAAATATTCCCCAAATAAATAATAAAGTTCCATCATCAAAACCCACAACCAACCTCTCAAAGCCACTCTTGTTTGTGCTTTCTCTTGCCCCACCATTCCATTTTGTGCCACAAATTTATACTTCTATTTCCTTCAATCTTTAAACAAGCTAATATATTATTAAATGTCAATCCCCAATTTCTTCCCATATCTTTATTATTTGATTGTGACTTTGAATGAGATTTTAATAAAAAGATGCTTGGTATGATATCAATATAATTAGAATCTTTCTCTCTTATAAGTATATATTGATATCTCTTGCATTTATTTGGCTATAGTCTTATTCAGTTTAGGTGCGACATCTTTTGATTTATTTTGAAATGTAGTGTGTTATAAAGACTTCACACCTATTTCCACTTTCTTTTTTAAAAAGCTAAACAATTATAAATATAACTTATTTGCTATCTCTCTTCACTTATTTTCACTTATTTTGTTTGGATTAAATTACAAGTTTAGTTTCATTTTAAAACAATAATCTCAAAGTTATGTCAAACCAAACTTTCAACTTGATTAGAGTAGTTGTTCAATCGATATAAATGTATATCAAAAAGTAAAAGATCATAAATTTAATCTCCAGTATCATATTATTATTGAACTTGATAAATTTGTAGGAAGTTATGACATTTAAATTTTGAGAAGACATCGACTCTTATATTTTGAAAATTGAGAAACATCTAAATTTTTTTAGTTCTCTATTAACTTTCCACAAACAAAATAACAAATTCATCATTCCTTACCAATTTTATATAATATCAAATAAATATATTAATAAATATTAGAGAATATTTAATAATATTAAAGATCTAACCAATCTTAGATAATATTTTGACTATATTTATTTTAATCAAATTAAAAAAAATAAACCTCAAATTAAAAGTGTCTGTGTATCTTTAAAAATTTAGGGACCAACAAGGTTCATTGGACCTAATATTAGATACAAAATTACACTTTTTAAATTTTAATTTCCCTTTTCATATACAAGTCTACTTTTATCGTACTCATGACGATGAAATTGAAATGAATTAACAGCAGACAAGATAACCAACTGTGTTATTGACCATGTTATTAATTTTCTTATTGATAAAAGTTAGGTTAGAGATAAGTCGATCTTAATGGTATTGCTTTTTGTTATATTCCAAAAACTTTGTAACAATTAAGATATTATCTAAATGTGAACTTTGATTATATTCTCAATGAGTCAGGAAATATATATATATTGAAAATCTCATTATCATTCTCTAATTCGATCTTTTTCTCTCTTTTTTTTTTCCTTTTTGAGTACAATTCGATCTTTTTCTACACATCACTATCCCACTATTTTTTTAATGTTTACCCTTTTCATATGTATTTTATGACAATATTACATGTTTATAAATCAAGTTTAGAAATACTGTCTTTTTTAACCTTTTTATTTTCTTTATCAATTTATGTGCCCCACTATGCAACATAACTCTATAGGAGTGGACCAAAATTCCCATCAAAATTAATCAGAATCACCCAAATTAAACGGCTATACAAAGTTCTATTTTTTTTTAAATAAAAATAAAATTCATGTGATACCACAAATGGCATAAAAACATAGAAATAAATAAATAAATATAGCCAATTACCTTTAAAAAATAATAACAATGATTAGTTTGACAAGTTAGAGTAATTTTAATTTATTACAAGTTGAAAATAAATATATTTTAAATAGAAAACATGTAAATTAATTTACACTATTGATATAATTACAAGTTAGAGTAACTATATCAATATTGATATAATTATACACTCGTTTAATTAGATGATGAGTAAATGTTAAAAACATAAGAAATCCAACATATAATTGATTTTATTTATTGTGAAGAAATAAACAAAGAAGGTATGCAATATTTGAGACAAAAACTTCTCATAAGATTAAGACAAATAGAAAGGCATGTTCTGTGGTTAGAAGCAACTCAAATAACATAGGAAAATGTAGGAAAACCCCAGCTAAGATTTGACAATAACCCATCAAGATTTGTCAATTTAAGATGTTTGGCTTTGTGTGATGGACCTTGCATATACTTTAGTATACACATTTATTCAACAAATTTAATGACATCCACTTGATTTTTTTTTATTATTATTTTTTTTTTAAAAAAAAAATTAACTTTCTAGTCCTAAGTTTGAGGTGTAGTTTCAAAGACTACGTTTCCAATGTAGATTCAATTCTTTCATAATTGAACATTTTAATTTACTTTTTCGTATTTCAATAATGTTCAATTTTAGTTCTTGTATGTGTTTTTTTAAAAAAAAAAATTTACATGAAAATTAAAATAATCATTATCAATATATTAAAATTTAAAATTAATTTAATCGTCATTATAGACAACATTACGTTATGTAACTAATTATTTTTAATTATCTCAAGCAATAAAAGTGAACACTGAAATATAAAATATAAAAGCGCTTAATTTTGAAACATAAGAACTAAATTAAAACTATACCACAATCTAAGGAAAATAACTACCATCAAAACGTTAATGTATTCATTGAGATAGAGGCCAAAAAGCTAACGAGATCCTAAGAAAAATGAAAGTATGTTATCATTAAATATTTGAGTTGATAATGCATGTAGCTCATATCTTACCACACACTACTTTATTTTTATTTTTTTTTGTATAGTTTGTCATCATAAAAAGGATAGGTTCGATAGTAATCATGTACTTGAGCATTAATTTCGGTATGTTTTCTTAACAACCAAGTGTTGTGGGATTAAATGGCTAGTCGAGTTGTGTAATTAAGTGCCTTCAATAATATTCACAAATATTAATTAAAAATAAATAAAAAATGTGTTATTTTTACCCAAAAAAACAAATGGTAGAGTTGGATTTTTGAGGCACCTAAAGTATACAAGTAGATTTATACAAAATATAGAGAAGTAGAAGACATGTGATTTTGAGTGGTCCTATAGAACTTGAAGGCTTTGGTAGATGTTTAGATTTCAAATCCATTATGAGGTCCCACTCCCAACTAAACTATTTAATTTATTGTTTGCCTCCACACACCCACCCACCCTTTAAAAATCTAAACACACCCACTTTTCTTATCACAAAAAATAAAGGAAAAAAAAAAAAAACTTTAGTTATAAATTAGCAATAATGCAAAGAGGAGGTGGGAAAGAAATGTAAGAAGGTGTATGAAGAGCAAGATGGAGAAGCAGGGCACGTGCTGTACTAACTCAACTCAATTGCAAATACAAATCTAAGTTTTTTCTTTTTTTTTCTTTTTAATGTTGAAATTCAGAGATTTTTATTGGGGTTTTTGAAAAGAAAAAATGGTTTTTTTAATTTTTTTTTTTTTTTTTATAGTTTTGTTGCATTTTAATTTTTGAGTTAGTTCTTCATGTGCCCCTCTTCGCCATCGTGACCACTGCACCTTAATGAACTAAAATTGCTTCTTCTTCTTCTTGTGCTTTAAGTACTTCATTTTTCAGGTCAGAAATTACTTGCTTTTCTCTTACTTTATTATGGCATTGGTGTTTGGAGTTGTCGAGCGTAACTCGACGGTAATTAACATGTATCGTCCGCTAAGAGTTTGCAGGTTCGATCTTTCAACTCCGAAATATCGTTGTTTTTAAAGTGGTGTTCGAGGTTAGTTTCTTCAAAAGTTTGTACTATATCTTGGGAGCTGATTGATGGAGGGGATTTTTTTATAAAGCTAATAGAATCAAGAAAATGTATGTGTTTTGCTGATAATTATAACATATATTGAGTTTTTTTTCTTCTTTGATTTAGTTTTCTTTTTTAGTTATACGGTAGTTAGAGGTGGAGAGATTTGAACTTACGATCTCTAAAGTCTTGTTTGAAAGTATTTCGTTTTTTGTTTTTGGTTTTTAAAATTTAAGTCTACCACAACTATATTATCATAAAGTTGTTTTTTTTATTTGAATGCATACATCTAATTTATATTTTTTGAAATAAAACCAAATTTAAAAAAATTAAAAAAACTTTCAAAATTTTGTTTATGTTTTTAAAATTTAATTAGTATTCACATACTTTTTTAAGTAAAGATTGATATATTGTAAAAAAGATGGAACACATTATAAGAATTTTGAGTAAAAATAAGTTTAAATTTAAAAAATCAAAAATAAAAAATCAAATGATTAACGACCGGATCTTAGTTATTGCGTATATATTAATTTTGTTGAACTAATGCCTCAATTTAGTTTCTAGTTCCTTTCATTTTCCCACTTAAGTTACCTTTTTCTTTTTTCTTTTCTCTTTTGTTTGAGAAAATATTACCTTTTTCTACTGTGTGAATCACATGTCAATTCCTTTGACTTGGGTCAACATGAGTTGTGTAATTTTTTGTTGTTTAAAAAGACTTTTTTGTAGGAGGTTTATGTGTTTGATTGTGCTTTGTAATAATTTTGAGTGAATATGTGACATGACGAACGCAAGAATTTTTCTTTTGAGAAATGGTAGTAAATGACTGCATTTTAAAAAATAATTTAAAAAATATTTAAATTTTTTAAGACTTTAAATGAGTATCTAAATTAGAAATCAGTGAAGATAGATAATTAAAATATCTCTATAATGCCCTTGATTTTTTTTTTAAATATATTTATTAATTACAAAACTTAATTAAACCTTCTTTTTATCAAGACTCACCCTCAAATCTAGAAAAAAAAATATCTCCATACAACTAATTCATATATTTGTTTTTAATATCTTTCAATTATTTATTTACTTTATTAAATATCTTTGTCAAATCTTTTTTTTATTTAAATAGAGGATATCTTTATTTTTACAGCAATGAATTGTCAAATTGTCTTTGATCTTCTTCTTCACGACAACGCAAATGATTCTTTTATTCATTTTACAACTCATTTTATCAAACATTTGTCACATTCTTTGATCGTTCTCACTTCCACCCTCGCCTTCCCACTCACACTTTTTGTATATGATTTCTTTCTCACTCACACTTTTTGTTCATGATTTTGATTTGTGGAGATTGGGGATACAATTGCGCACACAATATATTTCATGAGTCTTGTTGGATCTCACTTCTGTTGAGTGGAGATATTCACAAGTTTTTGTTTGATTTTCATAGATTTGATCTCTATCAATAAAAGCGACGCCGATTACAATTGCTTTTAAAGGAGTCTGGCTGAAATCATGATAATATGTTTTGGTACACATGGTATATAGCTAGGAACAAAAGATGTAAAAGCGGTTAAAATCATGACAGTACGTTTTGGTACACATGGTATATAACCAGGAACAAAAGATGCAAAAGCAGGGATGAATATATATAGATAAATCTATGTAGTAGCATACGCCTACAATACCAGAGAATTATGCTAAGCATGCATTATCCGCATCAAACATCCGTATGCAAGTGATGATTTGGTGAATTCACTTTATATTTGTATATTTGTTACTTGTTTTATTATTAAAGAATTCATTTATGTGGACCATGTATGTTGTTATGGAGATTAAATGTTCATCTCAAATCTTTCGAAAAATAATTTCAAATAATTGACAATATAATTTCTTTTTTATCTTTTGAAAATAAATTTAAAATTTCCATCTTTGGATTAAAGATTTGTTTAAGAATGCTATTAAGATTTTTTTCAAGGTTGATACAGAGGAAAAAGAGATTTCAAATGATATTTTTATCAAAAAACAAAAATTAAGTAGAAGGATATAATTGTCTATTTCTTATTTACAAATTAATAATTAATTTTTCAAATTTAAAAAAATACATTTATTTAAACTCCAAGATATTGTAGACATCTCTTATTATTTATCCAAAATCTAGACATTTGCTTAATTGTCCATTTTCTTTTTAATGAAATTACTTTTCCAAATTTACTAAAAATACCTCTGTAAAATCTGAAAACAATTTTTTTTTCTTAAAAATGTTTCTGTAGAACACTATTTTAAAGAATGGTTTGAATTACATATTAAGATATTGTCAACAAAGTATAGAATTGTAGCTACCTTGATAATGTATAGTTTTTATTTATTTAAAAAAATAGTGAAGGAATCATCTCTTGAAAAGAATGCATTTATACAAGAATTTGTAATTATAGTTTTTCATAAAAAATAAAAATAAAAAAAAAAATCCTAAACACAACAAAATGGAACTAGAATGCATGAAACAAGGCATATTAACTTTTTTTTTGTGTGTTTGTTTCAAAAAGAAAATTATTTTTTGTGTAAGATATAGGCAAAGGAGACCTGTTTTTGTAGTAATACGCTTGAAAATAATTTAAATTTGTGATCAATATTTTATTGACGTTTACAATATATATATATATATATTCGAGAATTAGAACATTCGTTTTGTGCAACCTCTAAATTGAAAATGTGTGTCAATTATCACACATTCATACATATTTTGAATCCAAATCCAAAATAATTGCATTCAATGGCATAACTCAGTAATTTAAATTAGTTTTTAAAAAACCTTTCCAAGATAAATAAAAAATATATATCCATAAAATTTATACCATGTTTCAAGTAATATTATCAAAATTCAAAAGGTTGTATTAATATTTTTGAACTTTCATAAATTCTCTTTGTCCTAGCTCTATCATTTTTTCTATCTTCCCTCTCATATGCTTGGCCTAACACTTTCTCATTACTCATTATTTTTCCTCTTTCTTTAATAGTCTTAACTACCCTAGACTACCCCTTGTTCTTCCTTTATTTTCTATTTTCAATACCAAATACTATTTCCTTTTTTTGTTTCCCTAATTAAATGTAATTTGAGTTTTTTAGACGTCAAAAAGATGATGAGATTTTTGTTGAATTTTTGGCAAAAGATTAAGAAGAAGATTTTCGCACATCACAAAGATTTAAACAATCAGAAAGGTTCAAAGAATTGAAAAGGTAAAAAGAAGGGATGTGCTTCAAGTACTATAAAAGGAGAACGTGCCTTTGGTTTTAAATCATCTCATTCAAAAGCACTCTAAGTTTGGTGTATTGACTCGAGTTGAATTTCTTTTATATTCTCTTGTGGAGATGAGAGCAAAAGGATGTGAGAAGTATAAACTTTGAAGAGAGTGTTTATGTAGATAGGATCGGAGTGAGAATTCTTTGTAATTGTAATAATTTTTCGCATAATGGAAGTTCTTTGGAGTTTTTCCATGTAAATTTTTATGTTATCTTTAGTTGGTTTTTCCTTTAATTTCTCAATTATAATTCTACTTATTCATGTGGTAATTAAGTAAGGTTCTTTTCCCTAACAAGTGGTATCAGTGCTTTAGGCTTGTAGTTTTTTGAATTTCTAAGTATGCTATGTAGTTGCAACTTTGTCTGAGCTCCACATCATAAAAGAATTCTTGAAATATGTTACAACTGAATGTTGTGAATATTGTTGTTCACTATTTGCTGATTTGCTAAGATTGAAGCATAGATGTCAAACTTTACAAGTAAGGTAAAGATTGATGTAGAGAAATTTGATGAAATGATGATCGTGGGCTTGTGGCAGGTACAAGTTTAAGATGTGTTGATACAATATAGATTGCACAAGAATTTGAAGAAAAGGCTAAGATGTGATGATTCTAAAATAAAAAGATCAAGTGGGGATCATGATTCATTAGAGTCCAGTGATAGTTCTAGTACATGTTTTAAGAAGTTAAGTAATCATGGGTAGAAAAAAAAGACTTCGTAAAAAAGAAAGGTTGTTGGGAATGTGGAGAGATTGATCGCTTGAAAGAAATTTATCCTAACAGAGCAAGTTTGTCAAAAGGCTCGAGTTCAGATGTTGACGTGATCGCTCTTCATATAAGAGATGTTTATTTCTTCGAAAGAAAGAAAGAAATATCTGTTAAGAATTGTGGAGCCAAAATTACAAATGTGGGTGGTTTTTTTTATTTAAAAAATAAAATAAAATAACTGCAAGGCAGTTTGTTGCGGTGTGGATTTGGTGAGAGAAAATAAGAGAAGAAAAAAAGGCAGTTACTTTTTTGTGGGGTTTTTACGGAGAGTTTTGTACAGAGAAGGAAAAAAGAAGAATTGAGAGCTTTTCTTTTGGGATTTCTTCTTGGGTATTTTTCTCCATTGAAGAGTGTTTGTAATACTCTTGTAATTTCTTTCATCAATTTAGTGGAACCTGCAATTGGTAGCAGAGAACTGGAAGTAGCCATATTTGGGTGAACCAGTATAAATTGGTTTTGATTTCTCTTCCCTAAACTATTTATCATTGTTCTTGTTGCTTACAAATTTAGATTCATTTATCTATATTTTTTAGCATGTTGTTTCCAAATTGTTGATTCTATAATTTGATTTGGAGAACGAATTAGATCTTGGAAAAAGCTTGAATATATTTTTGTCTAAGTTGCTAGAAATTTAGATTGATTATATATTGTTAGTATTGTGACCATATTAGCCTATCAAGTGGTATCAGAGTTGTGTTAAAGAACGATGGCTGGAGGATATGAGAAATTAGTAATATTTAATGGATCAGATTTTAGCTTTTGGAAATGTCAAATATTGGATTATTTATGTTCCAAGGATTTGAGTTTACCATTGGAAGGAAAACCCGATGACATGGGAGAAGCCGAATGGAAAAAATTGGACAGGAAAGTGTTAGGGACTATTCGCTTAACTTTGACAAAGAATGTACAAAGTAGTGTTGTGAAGGCGACTACCACGGAGTGGCTGATGACAGCTTTGTCCAATATGTATGAAAAACCCTCGGTAAACAATAAGTTGTATCTTGCCACTAGATTTTTCAATTTGAAAATGAGTGAAGGTACATCTGTCACTGCTCATATCAATGAATTTGATTTATTGATGAATAAGTTAGCTGTCGTTGATTTAGAGTTTTCAGATGAAGTTAATGCAATTTTTTTATTGATATCTTTACGTGATAGTTGGGAAACTATGAAAATTGTTGTTTCAAATTCATGGGAAAAGAGAAATTAGAGTTTTCACTAGTTCAAGATTCTGCTATTGCAGAACAGATTCACAGGAATGATTCAGGTGTTGCTTCTTCTTATGGTTCCGCATTAAATGTGGATAGAGGTAGAAACAATAACAAAAGTCAAGGGAATCGAGGTAAATCGAAAAACAACAGAAGCAAGTCAAAGAATAGAAAATTTGACTGTTGGAAGTGTGGTAAAAGTGGACATCTGAGAAGGGACTGTAAGGCTCTAAAGAAAACAGATGGGAAAGAAGCTGGTGCAAACGTTGTTGCTAATGAGGAACAAGATGCTCTAGTTTTGGCAGTTGAATGTACTCATGATACATGGGTTATAGATTCAGGTGCATCATTTCACACTACAGGTCAGCGTGAAATTCTTAAAAATTATGTTGCAGGAAATCATGGAAAAGTGTATCTAGCAGATGAAGAGCCTTTAGACATCATTGGGATCGATGATGTAAAATTGAAAATGGAAAATGGTTCAACTTGGAACATTTGCAAGGTACGTCATGTTCAGAGTATAATGAAGAATTTGATTTCTGTGGGGCAGTTAGACACTGATGGATATGAGATATCCTTTGGCCAAGGAAACTGGAAGGTTACAAAAGGTGTCATGGTAATTATTCGAGGAAGCAAGTCAGGGACTTTGTATGTCAACAACAATGACAGAGATATGGTTGTTGTTGTAGACTGTTCTGGTGAAACTGATTTATGGCACAACAGACTGGGACATATGAGTGAAAAAGGAATGAAAATTCTTCATTCTACAGGGAAGTTACAGGGACTAAAGGAAGTAGAACACAAGTCATGTGAGGGATGTGTATTTGGGAAGCAGAAAAGGGTCAGTTTCTCAAAGATAGGGGCAAAGCTAAAACCAACGAGGTTGGAGTTAGTTCACAGTGATGTGTGGGGTCCTTCAGAAGTATCTTTACTTGGTGGTTCCAGATATTATGTGACCTTCATAGATGACTCAAACAGAAAGGTATGGACTTATTTTTTTAAACATAAATCTGATGTTTTTTCTGTATTCAAAACATGGAAAGCTATGGTTGAGAATGAGACAGGTCTGAAAATCAAGAGCTTGAGGTCAAATAATGGCGGCGAATATGTTAGTGGGGAATTTAAAAAGTATTGTGCATACAATGGAATTGTGATGGTAAAGACTATACCAGGGACACCGCAACAGAATGGTGTGGCAGAAAGAACGAACAAGAAGCTAAATGAGTGTGCCATGAGCATGAGGTTACATGTTAGATTACCTAAGACATTCTGGGCTGAGGCAATCAACACGGCGACCTATCTAATCAATAGGAGCCCGACCATACCATGAGACTTCAAGTTGCCTGAAAAAGTCTAGAGTGGGAAACAAGTAAACCTTTCTCATCTAAAGGTTTTTGGTTGTGTGTCCTACATTCATATTGATGTTGTAGAGAGGAGTAAACGTGATGCTAAGTCCAAAAAATGTTACTTTATTGGATATGGTGGAGCTGAGATGGGATACAAGTTTTGGAATGACCAAAACAAGAAGATAGTGAGAAGCAAATATGTGATTTTCAATGAGACAGTTTTGTACAAGAACAGAACAGTTGATTCAGAGATAGATGAAAAGACTCAGTATGCAAGTCTCCCTTGATGTTGAGACCAGAACAATAGGTATTAAAGATCAAAATGAAGTTACTCCTGAGGAAACAGTTGTGGAAAGTGAAGGATCAGTTGTTGGAACTGATGAGCAGACTGTGGAACATGAGGAAGTTCTGAGCACGCCACCTTCAACAGTTAGAAGGTCTATCAGAACTATCAGACCACCACAGAGGTATTTCCCTAGTCGAAATTAAATATTGTTGACTGACAGAGGTGAACCCGAATATTATGATGAGGCGGTTCAAGTAGATGATTCTGTCAAGTGAAAGCTAGTCATGAAGGATGAGATGAATTCTCTTATGACGAATCAGACATGGCAACTAGCCGAGTTACCTAAAGGTAAGAAAGCTTTGCAGAATAAATGGGTTTATAGAATCAAGCAAGAACCTGATGACAACAGTACAAAGCAAGGCTTGTAGTCAAAGGCTTTCAGTAGAAGGGAGGTATTGACTTTAATGAAATATTTTCTCCTGTAGTTAAGTTAACTACTATTAGAACTGTATTGTCAATAGTGGCATAAGAAGATCTGTTCCTAGAACAGTGGATGTAAAAACGGCGTTTCTTCATGGAGACTTGGAGGAAGAGATTTACATGGTACAGTAACAAGGTTTCACAGTTCAAGGACAAAAGAAAATGGTTTGTAAACTTCAGAGAAGCTTGTATGGTCTTAAGCAAGCACCCAAACAGTGGTATAAGAAGTTTGATAGTTTTATGTGCAACAATGGATTTCAGAGATGTCAGGCAGATCATTGTTGCTATATTAGAACTCAAGGTAACTCATATGTTATTTTACTGCTATATGTTGATGACATGTTGATAGCAGGTGCGAATGAACATGAAATTCTTAAGATAAAACTTGAATTATCTCAAGAGTTTGACATGAAAGATTTGGGAGCTGCCAAACAAATCTTAGGAATAAGGATTGAAAGAAAGTATGGTATTTTGACACTATCACAGAAAGAGTATGTGGAAAAAGTGTTGAACAGATTTCACATGGAAAATGCAAAATCGGTGAGTACTTTTTTAGCTTGTCATTTTAAATTATCTAAGGAGCACTCACCCACTACTGAGCAAGATCGAGATTATATGGTTAGAGTATCATATGCTTCAGCTATAGGTAGCCTGATGTATGCCATGGTTTACACAAGACCAAACATTACACATGCAGTGGGAGTTGTTAGCAGATATATGAGTGATCCAGGAAAACAGCATCGGGATGCAATGAAGTGGATTTTCAGATATTTGAGAGAAACAACTAATTATGATCTGCACTTTAAGAAAACAAATTTTAAACTACAGGGTTATGTTGATGCAGATATGGCAGGTGACACAGATGGCAGGAAAAGTACTACCGGGTATGTTTTTACTTTTGGTAATACTGCGATTAGCTGGGTGTCGAGATTGCAGAAGATAGAAGCTCTTTCTACTACTGAAGCTGAGTATGTTGCAGTTACTGAGGCAAGTAAAGAGATGATATGGCTTCAGTCAATTCTGAGTGAACTTGGCTTTAAGTTGGGAAAAGGAACTTTGCATTGTGACTGTCAGAGTGCTATTCATTTAGCAAAGAATTCAGTGTTTCATCCGAGAACAAAACACATACATGTTAGATACCATTTTATCAGATCAGCTTTGGAAGATGGACTCTTAGTGCTTGAAAAGATTCCAGGAAGTCAGAACCCAACTGATATGTTTACCA
Organism: Sicyos edulis; assembly: GCA_036507275.1. Taxonomy (NCBI): domain Eukaryota; kingdom Viridiplantae; phylum Streptophyta; class Magnoliopsida; order Cucurbitales; family Cucurbitaceae; genus Sicyos; species Sicyos edulis. The sequence goes on along the minus strand of CM071859.1, from coordinate 6,025,068 downwards.
AAATCGTTCATGTTGATAAACTGAAGTTGTGTGCAACTTCAGTTGGACTTCTTCATGAGTAGAGAGGAGTCGCTACCATTGCAGGGGAGACATCTTTGATTGTTTTGTCTCCAAGTGGGAGATTGTTAAGAATTGTGGAGCTAAAATTACAAATGTGGGTGGTTTTTTTTATTTAAAAAATAAAATAAAATAACTGCAAGGCAGTTTGTTGCTGTGTGGATTTGGTGAGAGAAAAATAAAAAAAGGCAGTAGCTTTTTTGTGGGTTTTTTATAGAGAGTTTTGTATAGAGAAGAAAAAAGAAGAATTGAGAGCTTTTCTTTTGGGATTCTTCTTGGGTATTTTTCTCTATTGAAGAGTGTTTGTAATACTCTTGTAATTTCTCTCATCAATTTAGTGGAACCTACAATTGGTAACAGAGAACTGGAAGTAGCCATATTTGGGTGAAGGAGTATAAATTGGCGTTGATTTTCTCTTCCCTAAACTATTTATCATTGTTCTTGTTGCTTACAAATTTAGATTCCTTTATCTATATTTTTTAGCATGTCGTTTCCAAATTGTTGATTCCGTAATTTGATTTGAAGAACGAATTTGATCTTGGAAAATGCTTGAATATATTTTTGTCTGAGTTGCTGGAAATTTAGATTGATTATATATTGTTGGTATTGTGACCATATTAGCCTATCAATATCCTTACTATATGTCTCCTTTTTTATGGTAGAGGATGTGATGTCAGTGGTTTCACAAATTTTCACACATACATTCACTTGGCAGTTATGCAAGGTGTGTGACGGAAGTTATGTCGATGACTGAAGATCTTCCAAGTTATAAGCCAAGTAGGTGGAAGTTGCAGCATAAATTTCAACAAGGTGTATCAACATGTGACGAAGAAAAATCTTGGAATGTTAGATAAGGGGTCTACTTTTATAGTAGAGTAGGGTATAATCCTCAGAGTTGAGGATTATGATTGTCATGGAAGACAATGTTGAGGTAAAAGATGTGGACTATTCAAATACGTTGTTGAGATGAAATTTTTTGATTTTTTTGTAAAATATTAAGAAGAAGAATATCCAACATGGGAAATAAACCATGTACATACAACACGAATAAAAGTGATATCATGGTAATTGAATTGTCGACGATAGACAACGTAGGACAACCATTTGGAGAGTACAACCTCTCACCAAACACGTGTAGGTTTCATCTATATCTCTCTCATTACACAAAGATGCTCTAATTTTTTAGTTCAAATTCGAGACCATAAACACTACTTAAAAGATACATACCATTACTCCTAAATAATAAAGGAAGAGTCAAATACTAATTTTTTAAAATCAAATCTTTAATCATGAAATTGAATTTAAATATAACCCAACAAACACCTCAATAGATTATCAATCCTTTCGATTACACAACCAATCTCTTAGCTTACCCATCTTGGCTTCTAAATTTTTTTTTTTTTTTTTTTTAAAGGAAGAAAGAAAGAAGAAGCATGTTTCTATGCTTAGAATAATATTTCATCTTTTGAAAGTTGACATTTTGTAATTGATTTTGAAATTATGGTTGAGATCGAAACATTCATAGAATTTTAAGAGTGAACGACAAAGATGAGTGCTATGAAAAAGCAAACAAGGCATTTTCTCACACGCTGTGAAAAGAATTCATATCTTTTAAAATTAGGCAATCAAAATGGACTTTTTACAACATTTTTATGTTGAAAAAATACTATGAAAAGTCATTGATTTTCAATAACACCGACTATAACAACTTTTAAGGAAAAATAATTAGTTATATAATGTTTTATACCAGTGTTTCGAAAATGCTATCAGTAGTCTATAATAACATTCGGTTAGAAAAAATTTAAACCTAGAGAAAATCTTAAATCATGCAATCAAAATTTCTCATCGTTTAAATTTGACATAATATATATATATATATATATATATATATATATATATATATATATATATATATATATACACACATATAAAACACCATATTATAGTCTTTAAATGTAGTCAATGTAATTTACCCGATATTTTTCAACTGCCAAGAATGTTACCGACCTTGATATGTGAAAAATATCAAATAGTTTAACTACAGGATCAATATCGAGTTTATGACTTCTTGGTTCATAAACGCATATGATGTTATAAATAAATTAAGAGAATTTACCATCAGCAGCATATTCTACCTCTTGTATTATATTTGTAGCATAATTTTTAAAATAATTCATCTATAGTATATTTATTTCTATCACTCACCTAATGATAGTCTATCACTCACCTAGTGATAGAACTCAATTTAGATTTCTATCACTGATAGAAAAATTAAGCAGTGATAGAATGAGTCTATCATTGATTGAATTCTATCACTAATAGAACTCGACAAGTGATAGAAATCAATTTGAATTTTCTGCTACAAATGAAATTATTTTGGATTTTGTGCTATAGATGGAAATATTTTGCCATTTTTTGATATACATGCAAAATCCCCATAAATTAATGTCAAATGTATGTTAATAAGTTCAAGATGAAAATTATGTTTACAAATATGAGACTTTGTAATATATAATAGAGATGTTCAAATGTATGTTAATGATGTCGATAAGAAGTTTTTCTTCTTTTACTTTTTTCTTCGAGTGTTTCTGTTTTTTTTTTTTTTTTAAATTTAGGAGTTAATCTTTGTTTCTTTAAACAAATGCATTCAAATGGAACCTTTAATCCACACCCTTATGTCGCAATGCAAGTAGACTCCGCTCAATAGTGTCGGTAAGAAGTTTTTTTCTTTTACTTCTTTTTTTTTTTCAATTTAGAAGTTTAATCTTTGTTTCTTTAAACAGATGCGTTCAAATGGAACCCGGCCCCTAATTCACACAATTACGTGAAAATGCAAAGTAGGCTGGCAAAAAAAAAATTTTAAGTCTAAAGTCTATTAGTTGAATGGATAGAAGTCTAAAGTTTATTAGTTGAACTGATAGAAGTCTATTAGTTGACTGGTAAAAGTCTAAAGTCTATCAGTTGAACTGATAAAAATCTAAAACCTATCATTGAATTGATAGAAGTCTAAATAGAAATTTTGGGCAAAATGTATCATGAATGAAATTATTTTAAAAAATGGGCTACAATTGTAATGAAGAGCTGGAGGATAAATTCTCAAAGTATTATTATAAGGGGATTTTGCATGTATATTAAAAAACAAACAAAATAATTATCGATGTATAGCACAATTCCCAAACTTATTCATTTGTGGCACAAAAATGATTGAAGTCTATCAATTTGCATTGTTCAATCACTCAAAATCGATTGAAGTCTATCAGTTGAACTGATAGAAGTCTAAAGTCTATCGGTTGAACTGATAGAAGTTTGATGACGTTAGAATAGCAATTTTGGGTAAAATGTGCTATGGATGAAATTATTTTAAAAAATGTATTATAATTATAATGAAGAACCATAAATATGCTATGGAGGATAAATTCCCTATTAAATAACCAACGGACCGAACTGCCCTAACCGAAACGGTTCGGTTTCGGTTTCCAATTTTCCTACAAAAAAAACTTATGAAGAGGAAGTTAAGAAACGACGATATTGAGTCCACTATTTCAATCTTTGCAAATACATTGATTCATTTCTTGTTTAGCTATTTTTCACGATGATCATAATTTGTATTCTCAATACGGGAATGTTCAAATGCCAAGTTTACTGGCGCAATCGGTAAGAAAGTTTTCTACTTTTTACTTCTTTCTTTGAGTTTTTCTGTTTTTTTCAATATAAGAGTTCAATCTTTGTTTTTTTAAAAAATGGAATCCTTAATCCACACACTTTCGCCCTTAATTCAAGCAGCTCTGCTCAATTGTGCAATTCATAAGAAGTTTTTGTTCTTCTAGTTTTTTTTCAATTTAGGAGTCCAATGTTTGTTTCATGTGTTCAAATGGAACCACCATTCGACACACTTTCGATGGCAACTTAAAAAATCAAAACAAAATGTGATGTTTGAAAACAAAAAAAAAAGAAAAACAGTTATAAAGATGTTTTTTGGCTCTTAATTTTTAAAAACATAAAAACTAAAATAGTTATCAAACACCTACGGTTTTAATATTTAAAATAAAAAACCAAAAACTAAAAATAAAAATTTAGAAACAAAAAATGAAAGGGTTATCAAATAAGTCTTTCTTTTCAGTTTTTAGATTGTTTTGTTTGCAATCAGTTTGTTTCATATCACTAAAGTTGTTCAAGATTGAAATATTAATTGTACTCTTTATGTTTTAGGAATCAATATAATGAATGGATCTGTTAATTCTAACTCTTTTCTTTTTGTTCTCAAATCATAGGTCCAAAATGGAATCAATTCATTGTAATCTCGTATCCTAAATATTAATTATTTTTTCATACATATATTGCATATAGTGTAGTTTTGAGTATCTGCATTTTTTTTCATACATTCCCAATCCCAGCTGTGTGCTTACAGATTTCTGTTAAAAGGGTTGATTGATTGTTGTTTTAGGGTGCAATATTTTGCCTCGATCTGGTTTTTGGTGTAAGATCAAGAATTTCGATCTTGAATTTTGTTCTGTAATTCCCTAGTGGTTGTGTTATTTACTTGTTTTTTTTTTTAAGTTCTTTTGAGTTGAGGGATAAAGATTTTATCTTTAAAATAGTGAATGTCTTTTATTTATATTTATATATTTAAGGCTAAATTATAAATTTTTTGAAGAAAATTAGAGTATAGCCCGTATGATTTTAAAAATATATGAACTTAATCATTTAATATTACTTGTTTTTTAATTAAGACAAAAAAATATATATGGACTTACATCAAATGGTTGTTAGGTCTAGACTCTAGCCAAAACATTAGATAACTCTACTTGTTCATTTACTTGACTACATCGTTGTGATAACTTAAAGTGTCGAATTCTTATCATTCGAAACTCATTTCTAATAAAATCAAACTACTCGATGACTAAAAGATTATAAGTTCAAATTTCTCAGAAAAACTCAAACAAACAAAAAATAATAGAAACCGCAAATAATCCCTCCTCAAAACCACAAATCACAACTTCTCGAGTGAAGAAATCATGATCAAGATAGCAGACATGAGGTTAAGGGAAAAAAACAACCAAATCTACAATAATTAGCATCTATTCATTAACTTTTTTAAAATATCTAACATCAAGGATAAGAAAACTCATGTAAAGACCCGACCCAAACTAGGGTCTAAACCTATGTCCTTAACTCTAAATGCATGAAAATTATACTCGACGTCCCGGGCATGTAAATTTAAAAGAAAACCTCTTTGAAACAACTCAGAAGATCAAGTTTATAAAAACTATAAATTCATTAAAATAGTCATTCGGGTACCCAATAGTCAAAACATGAAATCTCGGTAAAACATCACTTATCATGCCCCTAAATAGTTCTTGCAGAAGGAAGAATTCAAAAGACTCTAAACAGAATAATGCAGCGGGTCCCATGGTCATCTCCAGCTCCGTCGATCATCCCTCTCGGTACAGTCTAGTAGTACCTGTGGGGATTCCACAGTGGAAAGGGTGAGTTTTCGCAAACTCAGTAAGGCTTCCCCAGCTCGGGGACAGACATGCACAAGAATACAAACATTAGCAAACAAGTACGATCAGCAACATAATCGAGGGGTATACAAAACCCAAGCTCCTGGGTGCTAAGTCACGAAACCTCGTCCTAGACGCGCACCACGTAGAGCGGTCTAAAGGTCATAGACCCCAAGACCCAAAGCTCACAAGAGTCCTCTGACTCGAGAGCAATTTGGCATCCTACTCTAGAGGGAACTGGTGAGTCGAGCAACCTGTTGGCCCCAGGCTCCGTACTCACGGTGAGAGGTGGTGCCACACCAATCACCAAGGAACCATATCAGGCCCATACCACCTACCTGGAGAGAGCCTAGGCTACTAGTAGAAACCATCCAGGGCCATGAGCTTGGCCGACCATCCACAAAAGTCCTGCGGAGCGAGAGAATATCACATCAAGCTAGGGTGTGCGCCCGAATCTCTTCGTCCACACCCACCTATTAGTCTCCTCTATCCGATCTTCATGACTCGTTTGGGTCCAAACGAGGCATAAAGTCGTGCATCAAACATCATGCAAGTCCATATCAAGACAATCATGCAACTATGTGCAACTCGACCATATCAGGCATACGTACATGATTCATGCATCACTAGTCATACAAAAGACAAACATGAAATGTATATGCTCTCAATGCAATCAAATGCAACATACAATACACATGGTTATGCTACAATCAGACAAATCAACTAATGCAAGTAAACCGGCACATGTATTAACCACAGGTCCTCGAGAAGGGGTAAAGGGTCCCTTACCTTGGCCAGTTCAATAACAGCTCTCCATGAACCCACTAAAAGCATAAAACTAGCCAAAGACAACTCCAAGCCCTCAAAAAATGTGTCCCCGCGGCTACATACGCCGCACAACCTCGGCTCGATGAACGAAGAATAGCGTGGGTCAAATCTGGTCAACAGAAAGTCAATGGGTCAATTACTTGTCATTTAACCCACAATCCAAACATCTTTCACCCACACTTAAAAATATTTAAACCTCGACCCACACATCTTTAATCCATTACTTGAATGATTTTAAAGCACTAGCCAAATAAGCATAAACCACATTTTAACTAACTTTAAACTAGTAGCCAAACAACATTAATCCACAATTAGATATCTTTAAACCAGCAGCCAAACAAGCTTAAAACTCAACTTAGAATGCCTTTAAACTCCAACCAAACAGTCTTTAACCATAACTTGAATACTCATAACCTAAGAAACAGATAGCTTTAATTCACCTCTAGAATAGTCATAAACCTGCAAACAAACATGCTTAAAATCCCATTTAAAATGACTTTATTCCAATTTTAAATGACTTTAAACTCACACCCAAACATGGGTCTTCTTCAACCTTAAGATTCATTTAAGCTTGAAACCCAAAAGAGAGAGAAACTCACCCATGATGAATCTCTGGTGACCACGCCAACAGCTCCACGACGGCGGCGCTTCTTCGATGCGCACATACGAGCAGCCCGATTAGGACCTCCTCACAATTGTCAACCCCAAACTCACGGCCGCGAGCTCTCCTCCAATCCATGTTGCGATGACCACGACTCGACACGCGCAGGCCCACGCGAGCTCCAGCTTCTCAACCACTCGACGACGAAGAACCACAAACTCGCAGCTTCGACCTCGCACGATTAACTCAGCCACGAACCAGCCGGAATTGGGGCTGCTCCTCGACGCAACCCACTGCGGCTCACAGACTGCAGCGACGAGCTCGGTTGGTTGGCTCAAACGATGACGACGCTCGATCTCTTCCATTACCCGAGCTAGATGGAAACGCAGACGACAGACCCATGAGCTCCTCGATGACCCACGATGCTCCCACGATGACCAAGTGATGCGCGAACAGCCTTTACACACACAAAATCGAACCCACAAGGAAACTCGACGGCGACGGCTTCGATTTCACGGCAACAGGCTTCAAGCGACGATAGTGCTGGTCGGAAAATTGAACCTGGTGGGCGGTGGTGAACAGTAGATGGACCTAGGGTTGTGTGCTCTCCAACAAGGACTTAAATATCTCATCCTGAAAAGACCAATGTGCCCTTCTTTCTCAAATTAATTGTAAAATTGCCATTTTTCTATTAAAACCCAGCAAGGAAAATGGGGTCATTACAACTCATGTTATACAAAACTAATATTTACAAGTCAAATATTTAGACCTAGTAAAAAATAGAATACATTTTCTAAACCTCTCACCCAAAACAGATCATTGACTTAGACCAAACTTCAGCTATACAAACTCAGATTATCTTGGGAATTATCAGAAACCTCAATAAAAAAAATGTCTCGACATTTCCGAAACATAATATGTTATTGATGACATTCTCGAACTCGTCCATCATGCTAACCGATGTTGTGGTTTCCTTTAAGCACTCTTCGGCTCGTTTTCCTCTTTTGATAACTCTTAGTCTTCCAATTCAGAACAAGGATTGAGTTTTTGGGTTAGCTACTATAATTATCCGAGAATAAGAGCATCGCCCAACTACACCCACACCTGTCCAGATGGCTTCTATAACTGGCTTAGCAATTTTCACAAACAAAAAATATATATTATGAAGCACGTCGGAGCATAGACCAACTTTTTAACATTTCATCCTGAAAATTTGACTTGCTAAAACAATCATCAATTGTATTAAACCAAATCAAGTGATGTGAAAGAATCACTACAAAATGATCACAATCATTTTACTTCACTAAAATAAGGCATGATGTCAATAATTTTGACCATTTCAAACCTACTCAAAAACATACATTTTAGGTATAACTAGAAAAGGTTTTTGTACATCTCTACTTTGATTTTGACTTAATTTAATAATTATAAATATATTCCTAAATGAACAGCATAGAACAAGAAAGAGAAAGAGATGTGTTTCCTTCAATGGTCATTGAATTTTTGTCTTTCAAATGAATCCCCCACCTGTTGCAAAAACTCAAAAAGGAAAATGGCATAAAATCAAGCATTATATATTCACAAAATCAAAAAGAAAGTCAGGTCAAACTATCCAACATAATTACAAGTTACATAACGGTTAATAGGGGGGCAAAGTGAAACCATTAATTCAACACTGATCGAATATGAGCACATCAAATCTCCAGAATTTCAGGAGATTAACGCTACGCTCATATACGATGCTAAAACGACAAATGCAATTAAAAAAAGAGTTGACAGCCTTTTACAAATTGAACGATGAGACCGGAACAATGAACACGCCAGAAGAGAGGATGAACAATGGAAATATTTACACCCGCCTAAACTATACAACAGATTTATTTGCAAAAGCCCCAATAAATATTGATGGAATCAGCTGTGAACCTGTACACCAGAGGCCAATAAATTTATAGCTTACACTATTGATGATGGAGGGAGGTTTCCACGCGCTTAAACCAAAGAATGAGGCAGATCAACAAATCATCGAATCGACGATGACAAGCACGGTATGAGAACTGCATAGAACACTCATCCGATGTGTACATGCCCACTCGGATGTCCAAACTGGCACTGAGGAAAAGCAATCTCATCTTCCTTGAGAGTTGTCATCTTCATAAATAGATACACAAGCATCTGCAGCTCCGGCAGCAAGCAGCACCTCATACGGGTGAAAGGTGAGGCAGCTTACAGAACCAATCTTCTGTGGCATGAAGGTAGGATGGTATCGAATGGTGCCGAGTTGATCGCCATCTAGGCTGAATACCTTAATGAGCTGTTTAGCGGAGCCACTAGCTAAGATAGGCGCATGTCTATGAACGGCTAATGCAGTAAGCGAACCTCTGTGAGCATCGATAGTTAGATATTTATCCCTGTGATTTCTGATATCTAGAAACTGAATATCACCAGCCTGAGAGGCACTGACAATCTGGAGAGCACATTCAAACAAGCATTAAAAATAAACTTTAACAGGATACTGTTATTGAAGCAACAACCTAGAAAGTTTTCACCTTTGATGAATCAAGCCCAGGCTGAAAGCCAATTCCAACAACCTTTTCTACTTTTTGAACATGTGGGCGCATCGTGCAGGCGAGCCTACGAATTAAGAAGATTGTAGAAAGTATAAACGGAGGCATCAAATGTACAAACGAGGAAAAAATGCTACAAAAACGTTTCTTGGGTTTCTGATAGAAAACAGACCTTCCCAATGAAAAAATTAAAGAGATACATGAGACGAAAGACAGCTTTAGAGAAAGGGTGCACCATTGGTCTTAAAATGATACACCATCATTTTTGTGATTCAACAATGCAGAATTGGAAATTGAACCATAAGTTAATCGATGTCTAATTCAGCAAAATATTACACCACATTGGGTTCTAGGTAACGATTTTACAGCATACCATTTTGATTTAGATCATTTAATTCTTTCATAAGCTTCCATATATTATTGATTCACGTTTTCCAGTGAAGGGTAGAAGATTACCAGTCCTCTGAGTTCTTCATTTGACCTCTAAACCACAACACAATTGTGTGTGACGTGTGCGCGCTTACATTTTATGAGTGTGAATAATGAAAAGCTTAACCAATGGATGACTTTATTTAAATAATGCTTCGAGAAAAGAGTATATGCTTACATTTCAGGAGTCCGAACATCATAAATCTTAACAGAACCATCTACGAAACCAGCTGCAAACTGACCCCCTTTAACTTGAGAAGCACACTGCAAAAGCATGAACATAAGAGTTCTTTAAATATATATAAATAGGCCACATTAATATACCACTTGATACTTCATAAGACTGCATTCAAAACTAAAACTAACAGTCTCAAAAACCGACTTATATGCATGTATGTGTATATATATATCCATGATTGACCGGACCAACTCGCATGCCACCTCCACTATTTTCAAGCAAAAATCGCTTTAACCCTACAACATTTGTTTTCAAGGAACTCATAGGAAATTTCGTTGTATGTAGGTAGTCATCATGGATTGAATGAACTCATAACTCCATAGTTTCTCAAAGTCCTCTTGACCATATGTGGTTGTGGTTCTAAACCTTAATATAGCTTAAGAATGTTATTAAGGATATTATAAGTGTCGATGTTTTAAAAGGCTTGAGACATTCTCAAAATGTTTTCTCATGGAGACGAGGCATAAATCTTGAGGCGGTTTGATTTATGATGCTTGATACTAAGATAAATACAGGAAATCAATACAAGATAGCATAGCATCAGTGAAAATAGTGGAGGTGTGAATAATCTGGACTAGACACTCGTGGATATCAAAACAATTACAAGATAACATCAATTTGTATTACTACGAGTCATAAGACTGTCAACTATGAGAAGCAATGCATATGCGAAATAAGATGATAGGCCATGTTTATAAGCGGTTCACTCAAATATACCCGAAGTACACACGCCTGTCTCTGAGCCAGGCACCGAGAGACATCGAAGGAATGGAGACACGGGAGGTGTCTACAAATTAATGTCAAAGGTGAGTTTCGAACCTAGAACCTACTACTACTAAAGTATTGCGAAAAGTGAAACTCACCAATGCTGAGATGCTGCAATCTGATGAAGATGGAATAGGTTTAACAAGCTGCTCCTTATCAAGGTCCCAAAGCATAATAGACGACACCTCCCCAGCAGCATACTGCAAATCACATGCCAAAATACAAAAACCTTCGGTAATAGAGAAAAAATAAAATATTTATTTTCTTTTCTCTAGGAGGGAATAGGAAGCAATAGAACCTAAGCAAAATAGTAAAATACATACCAAATATCCAGACTGTTGTTGCCAGTCCACAACAGCATTTATACTACGAACACCAGGTTTGTGCCCCTGGATTGCAGAGAATGCAGTTACAAGCTTCTGCTTGCCCTTAAGAGTATAATCTTTCCAAATACGAATACTTCCATCACCTGGGAGATAAGGCAAAGTTGAAGCAAGTCACACAAACGAAACTTTAAGTATTAAATGAGTATGACCATCATGAAAATTAATAGAAAAATTGCAGTAAGAGAAAACATTACACGAAGCAGCTAGAAGCAAGCTGTCATCAAGCTCATTCACAAGACAGAGTTTTGAAATTCCTTTGTCAGGAAAACCATGGTTGTCAAAACTGTTGAGAAGGGCAGGTTCTTCATAATTCCAGACCCTGGAACCACATGCCAAAAAGTTAGAGGTTAATAATGTGTGTGACCTGAAAACTGACTTCCAAATGAGTAGTAGACTCCACAAACATCATCATTCAAATAGAAAAAACCTAGAGCTAGGCACTACAAGGTTTAGCCACAATGGGCTTCAAAAAATGGCCAATGTAAAAGTCGTTTACTTTCTAGTAGCAACACAATATACTAAAAATTTACAGCATTAAATAAATAAAAGAGAGCATCCATACCTTATTCGTTCATTCTCATCAGCAGCAACAACAATGGGAGCGAATGGTTGCAGCAATAACTTTTTTGTACCCATTTCAAATTTTGTATCCCAGCTAGCAATTGGATTGTTGTTCAACTTACTAGAAGCTGATGAATATTTTATTTATTAGAAACAAATAAATAAGTTAGAAAAAGAAGAGAAGATTGAAGATTGATGGTTGATGCTCTATAAAATTCAGTGATGAAAAGACTGAATATAACAAATAAAATTGAAAAAGAGCCATACGAGAATGTTGATATTTAGCTATGCGCTCCAGTGCAAATTTCTCCCTCTCCTCTCTTCTTGTAAATATCTCTTCACCGTCATCAGCAGGATTAAGAAGAGGCTTTGAGAAATGCCCACAACTCCAGTTATAAATGGTTGATTGTGGAAGGAAACTGCCCGATGGTCCTGAAGTTCCACCTGAGCCCCATAGTGGATCAGCTAACCCTGAGTCAGGTGAATTCATTAGCTGAGGACGAAACTCTAATGAGCAAACTCTCCGCATGCCTGTCAAGTAACTTGGTCTGGGAGGGCTGACCGGAGGTGTTCGGAAAGTCAAAGGCAAATGACCTGAACATAGAACCATGTTTACATAACAAGGAAGAAAATGGAGTCGCCGATTATAAGCATCGTGCACCTATTTGTTTTCTGAGAAATGCACTGCAATGGTAAATAATGCATAGGCAACCAAAATAAACGGTACCTCCACTCATATCAAACCATGAAGATGAACGAGCTAATCCAGCAAAACTAGGAGGCTGAGATGCTGATGTCCCATCAGTAGGCTTAATGCCACTACTACTGGCTTTGACAGGTTTTGTTACAACTTGTTCAATACCAATAATAGACAACACACGCCTACCAAGGCTTGCAATGCGAGGAGATGGATCATTGGCTAAAGTACACATTGTTAAAACACATTGTGAATACAACACATTATTTAGAGGTTTTGGCCTTGAATGATTAACGGCTCCATTGCTCACGGAATCTTCATGCAAGACTCCAGAATCTGAATGCTGAGATGAGTCATCTGAAAGTGGAGATCCATGCATGACTCCAGTGTTAGCAAGAGGACTACTGGTGGAGACCCTTCCATCTCTAACTAAAGTTGAGTTTTCATTTCCAAATCTCAGCAAAGGGCCAATTTGAGAGGAAACAATGCTTGCATGAGGCATGTGTTGATTCGAACTAGTATAAGCAGTGCCCGAACTTCTTATATGAGCCAAGGAGGGTAGAGAACTTAATAAAGAATTACAATGTGGCTTCCAACATGCCGCAGCAATTGACTTAAGGTGCTTGTTATGACCAAAGGCAAAGCGAGAAAGGGCTGTAAAAGCATAAATATTTTGATATCATTATGAGTCAAGACATTCAGCAAATATCCAGCGCACTGAACTAAAAAACCAAAAACAAAGCATGCTAAGAAACAGAAACTTTCATTGATAAATGAAAAGTTAAACTAATAAACCAAAATGATTATAAAAAAAAAGTGAGCTTATTGGTGAAGAAATAAAATTAATGATACACAATCCCAAAACTTGGTGCTTGCAGTGTGTCTTCTCACTAATACAGTATACTTCCTCAATGAAAGTTCAGACCAGAAACCCATAGGTTACAGCATACAATCTCAACAGTAATCCCACTGAATACTTACTAGAAAGACGTAGACATCAAAGTCAGATTGTATTATAATCTGTAATATCATAAATAAACTCTTCTAATTGTATCTGACTAACATCAATCACTTGAAAACTGGAAACTTCAAAAGGCACAAAAAATTATGGACAGTGCCGGATTCTTAAAATTGCCAGCCATCACCCCCAGGTTTAACCCAATTCTCTTTAGCTTAAATAAGAAAAAAGATCATTAATATAATTAAATTTATACAATCCATCAGCTTAAACTTTTGTGTTAATCGATGATTTAACATGTTTCAACAGGGTATCAGAGCAAAAAGTCTCGAGTTCAAGTTCCTACCGAATCATGTTCCTCCCCAATTAAAATTGAATTCCACTTATAAGGCATTTCATCAAATTTTAAAGCTCATAGTAAGAGGGAATGTTGGTTGATATAATTAAATTTACCCCAACCCATCACTTTAAAATTTTGGATTCAGTGGTCGGTTGGCCATTTAGCATGTTTCAAACAGAGATAAATTCATAAAAGAGGAAAAGAAAGCTGGCCGATGCCAAGAAAAGTAAAAAGAGACTTCACAATTTTCCAACCTAATTTTCACTAAAACAACTCTAGTAATAGAATTCTAATCAACCACCCAGAGGCAGCAAAAACACAAGCAGAAAATGGTGGGAAGGAACTCATACCAACAGCAACCTCGGCCCTAACAAGTGGACTTCCATCTGAAACAACACTTAGAAGACTTTCAACAATACTGGTTTCAGCCCTAATCTTTTCATCATCATCACAATCATCATCAGCCGCGCCATCTCTGGACGAGTCACTCCCTACATCAAGTAGGGTACCCAGTGCAAAAATTGCTGAAGCCCTAACCTGAAATTGAAGTCTAAATTTGAGATATACACTTTGGGTTTAAGTGCATATACACTTAAATATCCAAGAAGAAGTATAGAGGAAAGAAAGCAAATTATGAACCTCTGGTTGGGGCTCAGCCAATAAAGAAATAAAGACAGCAGGGGCATCAGCCTGCAATCCTATTATTTGCGCATCTACGTAGTCTTCCCACAGTTTCCCTAGACAAAGACACAGCCATTGAAGAAATAGGGGCTCAGTTTGTCCATCATTTGGTGTTGAACTCTGAAGATGTTTCAAACAAACATGGATTAAATTAGCTTCAATGCATGCTTCCTGGCCTCGCCTGTGTCCATCAACAATTACAGCTAAAACAAATGCAGCCATTGCACGCTGTTCTGGGTAAGCTTCCAAGCTATCAAGAAAGCGGATGAAATACGTATGGCCACCATCCTTAACTAAATCAACCTGGCAAGACTGTCATTCCAGAAGAGTCATAGTTACCATAAAAGAATATAGTTTCCCAGAATAAGAGTGGAGAAAAATGAAAGGCATGGAGAGAGAGAGAGAGTGATTCAAAGTGTAACATAATACTTCCCTACTTTTGAGAGAAAAATCTAGGTTAAGAATTTTGTTTTTTTAAAGGTTATTAAGAAACTAAAAATTAACAACCCAAACAAGTTAACAACAAATACTAAAATTAAAAATTATAATATTTTCCTTCTAAAAAGAGTTTATTTGGAAAAAAGAAAAAAACAACGGTGGTATGCAGTTGTTCAAAAATACCCTTGTCCAATGAATTTTGAAACGAGATGACTATTCCATGAACAACTCTGGTCATAAATGTTTAATTTATATTATTGACTGTTTAATTTATATTATCTACAACTATAATTATGATGGGTAAACAAGAGATTCTGGCAAGTATTTCACTATACACATTTTTTATGAGAAGCTTAGGAACATTTTATAAGCAAGGATACAGTTGATGATGGGTTTGGCTAAGACGAAAAACCCTACTCAAAAAGGTCTAAAAAATAAAAGGTCGAACATGAATCTTCAAAGAAATTATCAGAGAAAAGCCAAGTCACATTTGAGCCTTGTCATAAAAGTAAGAACCAAAAAAAATATTCCTCAAACAAAAGAACCAAAAAAATAGAGAGATAGAAGAATTGAATGTAAGTTATTCTATCCCAAAACATACATTATAAATTTTTAATGAGAAACATTCAAATAAGAATCAATAAAAGGAAGAAAGTTTTTTTTTATAGGAATAAAGTAGAAAGTAAAGAAAGAAACCATAGACAGGAAACAAATTTCATCACAACATTAATTGGAAAGAGCGAAAAACATGGATACGTACCATACCATACCATACATACATTCTGACATAAATACATAGGTGATAGGACAAATTCCATGTATCCTTATGTTTGCAGAAACTACTTTTTAAGTGAGAAATAAAACTGATACCATTAGAAAAAGAAAAGATAGGGTAATTATAGAACTCCTTTAACTAAGCACCTCCAAGACTAAGCTAAAAACAAACATACCCATAAGGCAAAGAGAACTAGGTTATCCCATAAAAATGCCTGTCTTTTCTTTCAAGCCACAATTGAAAAAGAATAACCTAAATATATTTGTACCTTATCTAGGGCCAGAATCTTTGTCCATATAAACACCAGAATTTGTCGCAGTTCAGGTGTTGTTGTCTGCAGAAGCTTCAGAACATATGGGAATATTCCAACAGACAATGCCTAAAAGAAATTAGATTTTAGCAACTAGCAATAGTTGTCCCTGAGAAGGAAAACATAAGAAAGGAGAAAAAACAAACACAGAAATCATTTGTGAAATCTTGAATGAGATTACCAGTTCTACAGCCCAAGGTCCCATGTCAAGGAATCTACCAAGAAGAACCAGCGCCCTGAATCGATGTCCTTGGCTGAGTAACACCTATGACAAAGGACACTGTGCTGTAATTATACACAAAAAAGTATAAAGCAAGAAAAATGGTTCACTCTATGGAAACGCTATGGAGATGGATGAAATCAATAGCAGTACCATACATTAAGAACTTGGATCAAATCAAGAAGAGCAAGTGCAAAATGACAGAGGAACTGTCTGTTTTACAAGCATTTTTCACACGTGCTAACAAGAACAAATATGAAAAGAGAGGGAATATTCACTGCTCAAATATAAGCTCCAAGACAGTATCCATTCACATGGGTTGTATAGCTGTTCATCAAACCCGTTCCAACAATAAAGTTGAGCAGAAGAGGGGTAGCTACAGAGATTGAATAGAGAACAGGATTTTTTATTAACCGAATTTTCACTAGAGAATAGCATATCGTACCCCAGCACTCTAGACAAAATGCCAATATTATAAGTAAACATTAGATGTAACGGCAGCTAAAAAAAACTAAAAGAAGGCATGCACACAACTCAAAAATATAACAAAGGTCAACTACCGTAATCAAGAAATAACAAGTATCAAAAAGTAAAAATAAATAACTCTGGTGCCTATCGGTACCTGAAGGACGATAGGCAACTGTTCTGGAGGTTTCTTATTTTCAGATCCATGATCGAGCCATACTTCAAAAGCTGTCAACTGTTCGGTGAAAAATGGACTCGGCTGAAACATTACAAATAAAAAATTAGTAAAGATTTAAAGGGTAACTTTTTAATCATAAAGTTTTTAAAGGTTGAAAGCAATAATTGAATTTTCAAAACTTGATTAAAAAGTAGGAGGGGAGGTTGGTCTACGAGGCTTACTGATGGGCTCAAATGACTTATATTTAATAGAGGCTGCAAAAATGACTTATCCAATATTATGGCAACCAGTCCTTATCGTCTAAATACAAGAGAAAAATGAATGTCCCAACTTAAACTTGAATCCTTCTTGTTGTCCTCATTGTTTCCATGGAATAGGCTATATTTTCTTCCTCTTCTTTAGGAAGAAAATTTGAAGATCGCTATCACAGATTTTTTAATTGGTGTGGATTACTTTTGGAGTGGAATTTACTTTAATTGCTGTATGGCAACCTTTTAAGATATCTAAGGAGCTTTGAAAGATTGTTATCAGATCAGTACTTTGGATCATTTGATAGAAAGAAATTCAAATTTAAAATATATATATATATATATATTCCACGGAACTTGGATGATTGGGAAAAAGCTTTTATATATTGGTGAATGTTTGGGCTAGCTGCACCCCACTCGACTAATCTACTAATCTCACCAAGCAATTGTGGAACCCTACTACATTTGGTTAACACATGGGATATAAAATCACCAATTTCCTCCAATAATTTCCTTAAGTTATTTTCAACAACAATGATTTTATTGGAAATTGTGTTTGAATTAGCAAATTTTCATGTTTCCTTTAGAATTTGTTAAGGTAGCTGGTAGCAAATATAGTCGATTAACGTAGATCACGCCATCCCTTTTATAATTAAACTACAATTAAAGTTGTGTATGTTCCATTGGAGAGTGTGACCTTATGTGAATATAAGATATATTGGAACTTCCTTGTAAATTTCACTAAGATATATTGGAACTTCCTTGTAATTTTCACTGGTCATAAAAGTTGGTTTCTTATTTCGCCTCCCTTCCATGAGAAATGGGAATTTTTATGGATAACTGGAGTGTGTGCTGTATTAAGTGGTATTTGGAAGGAAAGAAATAATAGAATTTTTAGAGAGTTTGGAGAACTCTTCGAGCGATAAATGGTCCTTTACTAAATTTCTAAGAAGCAAAAACACGAAACACAGACATGGAAATAACCACACAGAGGCACGTCAATTTTCAAAAATGTAGGACACGAACAAGTCAAGGACAAGCGGTTCAATAAAAGATCAAACGTAAAATACTTTAGTTTTTTTCCCAAGTATGAAAAATAATTAAAATGAAAATGAAATTTTAATTATCAATCCTACAATAACAAACTAGGTAAGAAATCTTAACCCTAAACAAACTTCAGCATTCTCTCTCTTCTCCCCAGCCACATACTTTCTCTATTACCCTCCTTTCCATTCTGCTTTTACCCTCTCTTCATTTTCAATATTTACCCCTCTAATATCAATGGGCATCATCGTCAACTACCTCTGCCAACATGGCCTACCACCAACCACTAGAAAGGTATGAATTATAAATGGTATGTCTATGAAGTGTTCATGATACGTCCGTCTATGACGTATCTGAAAACAAAAATTCATTATAATAAAAAAATAACGTGTCCACAGATTGTATATGATTTCTAACTAGAGTGTATGTGATAAGATTGGGCCTAGGGCTCTATGTTAGTCATTACTTAGAGGGTAAGTTAGGATTTTGTTATAAATAGAGTGAGTTAGGTTAGGGTTTAGGCATGCAAATTATTGAATGGTTATTGAGTGATTTATTGTAGGGCTCAAGAGATTCTCTTGAGAGGGGAGGTTTCCAAGACCTATCAAATCTTGGTTTATCTTATAATCTTGTATCTTTTTATATAATCTAGATCCTGGATCATATCAATTGGTATCAGAGCCGTTTTGATTCCTGGGTGTAGAGATGAATCAAGAAGAGATTCATTCATTTCGAGAAGGGTTGCAAAGTTTGATGGCCTTGATTGATTCCTTTCGAAAAGAAATTAGAGAAGAACGAGAACAAAGAAGATTAGAGATGGAAGCTAGGATTCAAGGAAGAAGGAAGGTCGTGGAAGAAAAAGTGACAGCTAGGGTTTTTACACCGCCGCCGCCGCCACCTCTGCCACTGCCACCATCATCGTCGTCACCACCTCCGACATCGCTGCCGCCACCTCCATCACCTCCGCCACTACCGCCGTTTCCACTGCTGCTGCCACCAACGCTGCTGTTTCCGTCAGCACCAACGGAAAAAAAAAAAAAAAAAAAAAAAAAAAAAAACAATTGTTTTCATTTTTTTATTTTTCTATTTTTGTGTATGCCCACCTTGAAGACAAGGTGCTTTAAAGGAGCGGTTATTGATAAGGTTGGGCCTAGGGCTCTATGTTAGCCATTACTTAGAGAGTAAGGATTTTGTTATAAATAGAGTGGGTTAGGTTAGGGTTTAGGCATGCAAATTATTGAATGAGTTATTGAGTGATTTATTGTAGGGCTCAAGAGATTCTCTTGAGAGGGAAGGTTCCAAGACCTATCAAAATCTTGGTTAATCTTGTAATCTTTTATCTTTTGATATAATCTAGATCCTGGATCATATCAATCTGTTAGTAAACACTTTTTCAATTATTCTACATGTGTTATTTTACTTGATTGGAGGTTGTTTTTGTAGGGTCTCTTTATCTTTTTGTTTTTTGTGTGCTCTTTTCTTTCTGAATGTCCTTGTGTTCTTTCTTTCTTTTTCAATAAAAACTTAGTTTATTATCAAAAATAATATCAATGAAAGTTCGTTTCTTTTTGTTAAGACTTGAGACAAATTACTTTTACTTCCCAAGCACTAACGGTTCACAGAACAAGAAAAATATTTGGTGTACAGAAAACCTACCTGAAACTCCAAGTTAGGATCTTCTACCAAAGCTGGAAGTTGAGAAAGACAAATCTCGGCAGCCATGTCCCATGCATCCCTAAAAGAATCAGAACATCCACAAAGGGTCATGGAACCAATTGAACATTAACTAACCCAACTATCAAGGGTTTCTCGAACGCACCACATATGATGCTGATGGGTTGAAGGCAACATTGGATGTGAAATTGGTGAACAATTTGCAGACCGCATAATCCGCTCAGCAAGCAAAAAATTTCTGAACAAACTGGCAACTAACAAATCTTGTCTGAACAACCTTTGAAATAGATCTGCACCAAAATGACACATTAGCTATGAAAGATAAAAATAAACCAATAATTATTTTTTTTTTAAAAAGGGACGGCATTGGACAAGTAGAACTGAAAACTACCATGAGGCAGAACATTCCAGGCAATTGTATCAGTGATAGCTGTGAAAATCCAATTCAATTCCCCAAGAAGTGTCTTTCGATCAGTTTGTCGACCAGGTATTTTGTCAATCAGAGAATCATCAAGGGACTCACGAAGCAATGAACGCTTGCAAAACCTGAGAGACAAGATCTCATAATATGAGAATATCCAGAAAACGAGTGAAGTCATACTTCTTTCCCCCCTCCAATCACATTTTCCCTCTTACCCCTCCTCTCCATTCTATTTTTCCCTTTTCTTGTTTTATTTTTGTCCATTCCAGTCTGAAATTAAAAATACTAATAATAGTCAGACATGGAATAATAGTTTGTCAAAAACAGCCATGCTTCTTAGGATGCAACCATCCCCCAATCGACCTCCTCCCGCATGAAATGCCTCAAACTCTTCTGAAGCCCAAAAATCCTTTGATTTTAATATATTTGAGTTTGAAATCAACCAGTTCAAATGTTTTTCAAATGAATATTCAGTCTTAAAAAAAGCCTTTCTAGTCTAGAAAGTAGAATCTAGATTATATTGTGTCATAAAAAAAGTAATGAAACCAACAACTTCTACAATGCGAAGACATATGGTTAAGAAAATTATAGGCATAACTAATGCTGATGCAAATAAACTAATAAAGGCTGGTCAAAGATAAACGAATGAGAATAAGTTCACCATCTCAAGGCCATCTTGATTGGTGTAGTAAGGCAAGAGGTAAAAACATCTGCGGGAAATTCAGCTCTTTGAGGAAGAGTTTCATGTGATTCACAAGCTGCAAGCAGAATGCAATCCCTTGATCCAGAGGGATCTTGAAGCTATAAAAAAAAGACATTAAAGTTCTTAAAAGAGGGGTATGAACATCGTGATCTTACACCAAAAAAATGTGTAGTGCTCCTGATGATGATAAATTGTAACGGATAAATAAATAAGACTAAAATCATAGTTGAATAGTAAGTACCTCAGTGAAGGCATTGACTATCATTCCAGCAGCAGAACAGTCAAACACGTAAATTGAAGGTGTCTTCAACCATGAGTCCAGGTCACTAGTAGGTAAGGGGATATACTGTGTATAACTCTGCACAATGAAAAACTATGAGAATAAGACAATAACAGGGATTAACATATAAACTAAAGTATATGAATTTATAGACCTTGTTGAAAAGCCAAATTTCACCACTAGCAGTTGGCTTTGGAACACCGTGTCCATTATAGTGAAAGAGAACCCTTTCAGTCTTTGCATACTTGCGACATGTATTACAAAGCTTTTTTACCTCTTCCACAGTGGGATCCAGTTGTACTTTATATCGAGCCTGCATGCATGTCATCAAGTTATAAAATAGACTAGCAATAAAATAAATCATACAAAAGGAAGGGCTTAGTGGTCTGCACCCTGGGTTGCCACCTCTCATACTGCACACTCAATGTTTTTCCAATAGTTTCAAGTGCTTTTGGAGGTGCCATAGAAAATGGATCTGCAACAAAAAAAACATTCAACTGACATAAAAGGTAACTTTAAAGATGAAAAAAGTGATATTTCTAGCTGGAACTGGACTTAAATATGAATCTTGATTCCTATCACAATTAGCATCCTCTACTTTTTAAGAAATCAATTGCATTGAGACAATTCAATAAAATGAATGTATTGATAGGAAATAACACGCAAACAGCATCCACAGAAAGATAGTGCGAGGTAGACCTAAGATCAGTGGTAAAAATGAGAAATAACGGGGCTGCGTTGCAAGTGGGGTGGACAATTGCTAATAATACCAAGCCTAACCTAATAAGGAAATATGTACAGTGTTCATTCACAATGGTCCACCCATAGAAGGTGAAGGTCTGATTCAGAAATAATGTAAGTTTTAAACTCCAAAGTACTAATTACTCTCTATTAGATTGTGCAAATTTCAATCAAGACTGCCATCAACATCTTATAAGTCAGTGATAAATTTAAGAGAACCAAGAAAAAAAAAAGTAGAAAATAGCCAAAAGAAACTATATTTACAGTAACAAGATTATAGACAGATATTGTGCAGAATTACATGATGTATAGAGTGTACTAAATAAATATGCATCTATCTTTGTATGAATCTTTATGTATCAAATAGTCAAGAATGCAAATTAATATTTGATGACATGTTACGGTCTCAATAAATGATATTTTTGCATTACTTCATGTATGCAAGGGTAAGCCTCATAAACAATGCATAGGATGTTTGTGCGGTGACAGCAATTAACAATCATATTTGTTACATCCTTGGGAGCCTGGAAAGAATTTTAATCTGGTTGAACTTTTTTGACAATACTTTGGATCATAACACAATTGAAGAGAGGATTTATCATGCACAAAAAAAAATTTAATATAAAGCAAAAGACAAGAATCACAGGAATCTCAAATAGAATCACTAATCAAATAAAAATAGCAGTAATGATGTATATTTGTACCTATCCAGCACTCCATTCTGGCACAGGGAGAAATCTTAATTACATCAGGTGGATCAACACTAATGTTTAAACATAATACTAGAGCTACACATCCTGTCTTCATCTGCATAAAAAGGTAACAGTTAAAATTTCTGGATAATGCCATAAATTGTAGAAGCAATTGCACTTCAAAAAATAGGAAGGAAATTATAAAATATAAGAAATATTTAACATATACAACAAAGACGTGAGCAATATTTCAAATGTCCTGATGAGATAAAGGCTTCGACCTGTCACTTAATGGCAAATGATAATTGCTTCATACTTAATTTGTTCTGAACAGAAAGACCAAATAGAAAGTATGCTACACAAATATATTTCCTAGCATTGACGTGAAAATTAAAAGCCACCTCAAAGGCATTACAAATACAGAAAAAGATGTTGCAGGGAAAAAAGGGAATACGTATATTCCACAAAAGATTAAAACAAACAATATTGAGGCACCTAGAGGTAATTCCAATCCTAGAAGAAACTAATAGAATATTACAAATAAAGTCGTCCAGTAGATAATAATCTATGAAGCATGGGCACGGACACGAGACATGGACACTGATACGACAGGACATGGCGATATGTCAAATTCTAAGAAACTAGGACACGATTAAATTGAGGATAAAATACTATGTACTCTACTAAAAAGCAAATAGTGTCAAGTTTATTACTATGGACATCGGTTAAGCGTGGGAGGTGGCAGAAAACAAGTATTTTAGAAAATGAAGATGAATTATTTTCATGAGAAAGTGGGAAAGACAAATGATTTATTTGTGATAAATGGGAAAAGCAATTGTTTTTTTTTCTTTTTTATTATTTCGTTAATTGAAACATTAATTATTTTGGGCTTTAGCCATAACATTTGAGCTTAAAGGCCACACATGTGTCCAATATGTATCCATAGTGTGTCCAACTATTTAAAAATAATAATAATAATGACACTTAAAATGGCATGTCGAGCACGTGTCCAGAATAATACGTGTCTGCCACAAATTCTTCCACTATTTTGAAGTGTCTTTATTTTTGGGTAAGAAACAATTTCATTATAGATATGAAATTACAATGGAAAAAAGGTCCCATGGAGTTAAAAAAGAGACACTATTTTGAAGTGTCTGTGCTTCATAGTTCATAGATAATATAATGATCATATAATTGAGAAATAATTGTGAAAATGAATACAATATGTAAGCCACCTCATAGCAAGACAAAAACAACATCCATATAAATCTGAAACTTCAATTAGCTGAAAATAACTTGCAAAATAATTTATAAAATGCAAAAAATCTAATTTCACTACATTTGATGTAAGGGATAATTGGGTGATTTGGGTATTTTCCTATAAGTTAGTTAGTTACCTTAATATTCTATAAATAGGAGTCAATCTCTCTTTGTATTCAATAACTTTCATTTCATTAATAAAGAGTGTTGCTTGGTTATTGGAGACTTATCTCTCAACCAATCCTAGGCTACATCAATCGGTATCAGAGCAACCGACTGGACCAAGGTTGACTGCCACCAGTAAAAGATCGGGAAACTCTTGGCGACGCCGATCGCAAGAGAGAGCTTGAAGTTGTGCTCGTTACCAAACAACTTAACATACCTTTGGGAGTATCTCTTTCCAAGAAAACAAAGAAAAGCTACAAGAAGCAAGAATGGAAGTTCACGTCAATGGAAAAGCAGCTAAGAATAGATTCAAGTATCAATACCAACAAGACAACCAATATTACTCCAATAAACAGTGCTGGAATTTTGAGTTGAGCCATCAAGAAGGTAGATCCCAATATAACAATGTCATTAATGACCAATTCTATCAAAAATCCAATCAAGTTCAATACTAAGAAGCTGGATTTTCAAGAAGAGCTACAAATTATTAGTACTAAAATCAAGAAACTCAAGCTTTTCTCATGAAGGGTATGAAGAAATAAGATCAACTACGGCTAAAATTCAATCTCTCATGAGAGAAATGAATTCACTAAATTCTCACTCGAATTCAAAAGGAATGGTATTGCAATTAGAAAGAAGGTGAGGAAAAATTACGAAATTGGTAAGAATGTAGATAAAAAGATGCCGAAAATCTTGAAGAAATTGAAATAAAAGTTGTGCATGAAATTGTAACTTACAAACAAGAATTAAATTGTAACTTAAAAACAAGAATTGGAAGGAGAGGGTTATGCAGACAGATAAGAGGCCACTGAAGAAAAATCTGAACAAGATGACTTGAAATTGCAGTCGACCCTTGTACGTCTAGATCTGAAGACAAAAAACATATTCAACTCAAAGAAAGAACCAGTGGAAGAAAACACTGAAGCCCAAGTTAAAAATATCAAAGAAGATGATGTCGTTTCAAACGCAATTGGAGAAGCTTACGAAGTCCAAGTTGATGACTCTTCAGACGACGAATCTTTAGTCGCACAAGAATTCACAGGCTTTCAACAGAGAATATAGAATTTTATCAAAGTAGCTGAAGAACTCAGGAAGTTGATAGCAAACATGAAGAAGATGAACTCAAAAAGGGAGTCACAAAAACTTATGCCATACAGTCAAGACTCACAAAATTGATTGATTCGACCTGCAAAGTCGACCCAATCCGAGCGACCAACTTGAAGTCATGTTACTTCAAATTCACCCACATTCCAATTGAAAACATCATAAATAAGCTGCTTTGTAGTTTGAAATTCATGGGAGGAAGGAGATGGAAGAAGAAGTTGATTTCTAAATTTCACGTGCCCCGGAGAGAAAGAAGTTGGCAAAACCACCAGGTTTGCTTTCGGCTTGGTGTCATATTCCTATGGGGTTTTTTCAAATTTGTGGGGCACTAAAGCAACAAAAAAAAAGTCCAAATTTCAAGGATCTTTAACATCCAATTATATTTGGGTTGAAACGTATTTTTTTTCAAACTTTGTCAAATCAACTTTGTACTTAAATTTCCTTTTAAAATTTGAGGACAAATTTTTTTTAGAGGGGTAGAATGATGGAAGGGATAATTGGGTGAAACGGATAATTTTATGTAAGTTAGTTAGTTACCTTAATATTCTATAAAGAGCAGTCCATATCTCTTGTATTCAATAACTTTTATTTCATTAATAAAGAGTTGCTTGGTTCTTGGAGAATTATCTCTCAACCAATCTGAGGTTACATCAACATTTATATAGGAAACTAAAACATTTCATTGATAGAATGAAAAATAAAGCCTATCGCAAAAACAAGAGAGGGGAGAAGATAGAAGAGGTAGGGGAAAGACAACCATAGGCCCATACAAAGGGAGAAACATTGACAAAAGTAGGATAAACCTAAGGTCAAAGAAATCAAGCAAAAGAGACCAAAAAATCTAAAGATCCTAAAATAAGGATTTATATAAGAACAAATTAAATATGTTCTTATACAAAATCTAAAGAAAGATCAAAAGATAATACCAACAAAACAAGATCTATTTGGAGTCAGGGTTGTAGCTTGATCCCAACTTTTGAGAAGAGGATACCTTGGTGTTGTATTGCACTGATGAGTAAAGGTTGAACACCTTACTGGTGCCTATGGCTTTCTTCTTAGTGGCAGCAAACATATTTTCAGAGAGGAAAGCATTTATGCCTACTTTTTCTAACCAAGGAATGACAATTGGCAAGAGGGTGGCCGAATCAAGGTACAAGTCTTATTCAATGTCAACTTCGGTCAAGAAGTTTCTTCATTCAGCTCAGGGACATCCAAAGTTGTTGTCATCGCATTCAGAGAGCCATTAGCTAGGGGTGTACATTGTCCGAGTTGGGTTGGGTTACGGAAATTTTTGGGAGCAACCAAAATTCTAGGGTTGGTCAATCAGCCAAGTTGTCCAACCTTGTGTATTAGAGCAACCCAACTCAATCCATATATTTTGGGTTGGGTTGGGTTCTCTCGTTGCTTTAATCTCTTGTTTTCCTCTCTAAAACTCAATTTATCCGGTAAACATGAAAAAAAAAAAAAAAAAAAATTTAATGATTCTATACTGAAACCTAAGTCGTCTATCTTATAAGTGTATGTTCCTTACAAATATGCTAAGAACCTACCTTATTAATTAATCCTACACATACAAATATATATATATATAATCATACCCAAGCACCAACCTAACCCAACGAAAATTATAAAATCATAACCAAAACCAACCCAAAATAAATTATAATCAAACCCAACCCTTACACTTTAGTTTTTTTGTACACCCCTACCATTCGCAATGATCTAGTCATGTCCAAAGTCAAAGCTTTGGATTCATCTAGAAGCTCTTCAGTCCTAGAGATAAGTTGAGATAGGTTAAAAGGAGGCAAATCTTCGGTGACTATGCTAAAATAAACTCTCCAATGTTTGGAAAAGACTCAGAAGCATGAAGAACCAAGGCTTTTTCAAACATGGGAGAATCAAAGAGGAAGAAGAGCAAGGGGATGAGCAGTAGTCCTCAGAGTCAGAGTAAGAGTACGGTAAGTTGGTGGAGACAAAAGAGGTGGTTTTTCCATCAATGACCACAGCACCTCTAGCTATGTTGACCACTATGGATACGTCTTTAGCTAATGGAGTGATACCAACCACCATCATTAAGCTCACTCTGGATGATTTTGTTGAAGAAATAGGCCAAGATAAGCAGGAACTCAGTTGATGAAGGATGGAGCTGTGGGGTTTTATAAGGAGAAAATAGGAAGAGGTCAATTTAGGATTGAATTGAAGAGAATATCCATCCTAGATAAAGAGAAAGAGTCCTTCGAAGATAAAGAGTTATTCAGGACTACATTGCTGAACTTCCTAAAACCTATTCACAACACAGTTCATATAATTTCCAGTGTGTTATCAGCTAACATACCGAACATACATACCAAGTTCTCCGCATGAAATTGGGAAAAAAAATAAAATACATGACAAGTTTCATAAGAAATTTACACAGCTTGTTATAGTGCAATAATGGTATCTACAAAAGGGAGCAAAACTGAACAATGGAGCATAAATTCCAACATGATAAGCTAGTGAGAAACCCCATGAAGAAAACAGAAACCATCGAACCTGTATCCACTATCCAGTCACTACAGAAAAAAAAATGAAATTAGACACAAAAACAAATGGCTTACTCGGTCTTTATGTCTCCACTTCGAGATCAACCCGCTATCAGAAGGGCCAGCAGGCAAAGAAGCCTCGAACGCATCGTGACGAAGCTCACACAGCACCATAGTCTGCGGCAAGTAAACCATGGTAGTGGCAGTACTAACAGCAGCATTGCCATAACTACTACTCGCAGCCTCAGAATCCCTCCTCAGGGAAACTAAATCCCCATCCTCCTCCTGGGTGGAACCGCAGTCATCTAGCTGATTCGAGACCACCGCCAACGAAGATTGCGAAATCCGAGAGGCCATCAAATCCCCCAATGCCATCCAAATCCAAAAACCCTCAAAATTAATCAGCCCGGCCCTAATCGTAAAACCATGCCCTTCCGGAAAGGATCCTGACAAGACCGAATCTGAATCGATATGAAATGGAAGTAGATGTGGAGGGAGAGGTGTGGTGGGTGGAAGTTGGCGGCGGAGAACGGGGGAATTGGAAGGGCTAATCGACGAAGCCGCTGAACCAGCGGCGCGTGGAGATTCGGCGGAGGAATGAGAGAGAATCCAGCTCGGAGAAACCCTAAGGAGACTCGGAGAAGAGTGAGTTTTGTGAAACCCTAGATTGTGAAGAAGATGAAGAAGATGAAGAGAAAATGGAGGCGCATAAAACACTGGCGGCACCAACGGAAATAAATATAAATATAAATATAAATAAATAATAAAAACTCTGCTCTTTTGTATTACGATTTTGTCAAAGTGAAAGAGAGTCTTTTTCTGGTGAGTTTGTTTTTCATTTAAATCTCTTTTTAATTATATTAATACCTCAAATTCTATAGGTTTTTTTTAATAATAGGTTAAATTGGAAAAATATTTACCATACTACTTAAAAATGAAATTAACAATCATAATCATAAGTATTAATAATTATATGATTGTTAAATTTATTTTAATCTAATTATTAGGAGCGTACATGATTAGGGTTTAGTAGAGTTGAATGATTTTTTTGGACCAACCCAACTTTTCGGGTTGGTTAATTCGTCAAGTCCAACCCTATACATAAGTGCAATCCAACCCAACTCTAGAATTTCGGGTTGAGTTCTCGGGTTATATTACTCTCATTTTTTCTATGTAAGATTCAATCCATAGGTCTACAAATATGTTTAAAAAAAATGTATAATACTATATTTTAACTTAACCTATCACATTCTTTTTTTAGAAGGTTTACAAAGTATGGTAAGAATTTATCTTATTAATTTATCTTATATACATACGTATATTATATATAATATCTTTAGTTCTGGTTGGGTTGGGTTGAACGAGCCAAAAATTTGTCAACCCAAGAACCAACTCAACCCAAAAAAAATTATAACTCAACCCAACCCTTGAGTTGGGTAGTCCAGGTTGCTCGGGTTACTAGTTTTTTTGTACACCTCTATTAATTATTAAACTTTTAAAATTTTAGTTTTTATTTATAGATTTTAAGTTCAGTTTTTATAATTTTAATCACAATCATAAATATTAATAATACAATATATTTTACTGTTGATATAAATATTTGTAAATTTAATTAGATTTATAATTATTTTGTTAGAATAGATATTATCCTTTCCCAATTCTATATTCATCCAATTGTTCAACTTTCAAATTTATTTTAATTTAATTATTGAACTTTTAAAATTTTAGTTTTAATTTATAGGTTTTAAGTTCAGTCTTTATCAAATTTATTTGGGAAAATTATTATTTTAGTCTTTATTTTAAACTTAGTTTCTTTATTTCACAATTGAACACTTTCCCCCTAATATTTTAATAATATTCATTTAAATCATGGTGAATTTTTAAAGTTTGTTTTTATATTTATTTTGTTTTTTAAATTAAATCATGAACACTAAAATAATAAATTTATCAATATATTGAATTTAAATTTATTTTTAGACAAATTTAAAATTAGTAATTTAATCGATGTTATATTTTGTAATTAATATTTTTCTTTTGTTTATTAAAATATCTTAGATAAAATGTTCGATTTTGGAAAGATCTAAAACCTATAAACTAAGAAAAAAAAATTACACTTTTTTTTAATACATAGTGGGGAAAGGGGGACCAACAAACCTACATAGATGGCACAACTACTCTCAAATAATATGAAAGCTAAATACTGATTTCCAGACAAGATAACCAACTGCGCCACTTGGTAAAAAAAAAAATTACACTTTATTTATTTATTTACGGTTAAAAATTGTTATCTTGTTATATAAATTTTAAATTATGTTCACATTTTGTCTTTCATTATAACTATTTACATTATTAAACCAATTTTGATTCATATTAATTTCAAATTTATTATATACCTCATGTTAAATTTATTTTATGTATAGAAATAAATAGGGGTGTACATGGTCCGGGTTGAGTAGGGTTAAATGATTTTTTTGGACCAACTCAACTTTTCGGGTTGGGCAATTCACCAACTCATCCGATCCTATGCATAAACGCAACCCAACCCAAACCCTAGATTTTCGGATTGGGTTCTCGAGTTATGTTACTCTTTTTTTTTTCTCAAAGATTCAACTCATAAGCTCATAAATAGGTTAAAAAATGTTTGATACTATACTACAATCTATTACCTATCTAATCAATGCAATTCTTTATTTTTAGAAGACTTACAAATATTATAAAAAGTTATCTTATTATTATATCTTGCATGTACATACATAATGCATATAATATTATTATTTGTTTGGGTTGGGTTGGGTTGAACGAGCCAAACCCAAGAACCAACCCAATAAAAACTATAAAATCATAACCCAACTCAACTCTTACGGTTTGGGTTGGGTAGTCCGGGTTGTTCCGGTTATCGGTTTTTTTGTACACCCCTAGAAATAAACATTGAACTTTTAAAAAATCTAATTTTTTAAGATAAATGTTTTAATTATTAAAATGAAATAAAAATGAAAGTTAATGAATCAAAATTATATTTTAACTAATATTATTTCATTAACTTTTTATTACCATTATTGACTCGCCAATTTCGCGAACTTTCTCTCTCCCTTTTACTATTCTTCCCTTTTTCACCATTCATCAGTCGGTGGATTATGTTTATAAGTATGGAAAATTAAATTTTCAAAAATAAAAAGTATGGAAAAATATAACGGGCTTTCAACTATGTTATAATTTATAGGAAAATAAATAAATTTGTAGTTATTAGGTTCTGGATTTATTTATTTTTTTGAAGGTTACGAATCTAGTTTTAATTTAGTCACTCGATCACAAAACTAAACATTTGTAGACATCTTAATATTGTTCACTTTTATATTTGAAATAATAAAATTGTTAATTACATATTATAAATAATAAAATTTTTAATTACATATTATAACATCGATTAACGATGTGTAGATTAATTTTGAATTTCAATATATTGATAATGTAATTATTTTAGTTTTTATATAAATATAAGCTAAAAAAAAAATATACAATATTAAATTTAGGAATATAGAGACTAAATTTAAACTATATCTCAAACCTAAAAACGAGTATAGAAGAGTTAATTGTAGTGTCTAACAATATTAAAAACTAGTTTAATACCAACGTCGCATTTGAATCCGAGAATCGGTATTTGTCTATCATCCTCCCATATGTACTTAAAAAAAAACAGTATTAAAAACAACTAGACAAAATAAGTCTTTTGAATTGATTTAATTGTACTCCAAATTAAAAGGTAAATAAATAAACAATAATAACCCATAAAAAATTTCAATAATACAAAACAAAAATCAAGAGTTGCATTAGCCCATGTGTGTTTTTCAGTGGTTTTGATTATTCCAGATGCTAAAATTATAGGTATTTAACACGTCTTAAGTGTGCTCATATGTTTTTTTTTGTTGATGTGGTTATCTAAAATGATGTAAATTTAGAATTATAAACTTATATGAAACTGACAATAAGTACTAATTTAGTTTATTGAAATTTCATGATCATATTAACCTATATTCCCACAGTAAAATGTCTTTCAACGAAATGAAAAATATTTTCGATAAATAGAAGTATGTAATCGTGATTTAATATAGGGTTGTTTCTGCTCGATTGTAAAGTTGAAGAAAGGAACATACAGGTTTCCAACCAGTTATTTGTTTGTCAAAATTCTTTGAGTAAGCAACTTCCAACATAAAATAATAAGATATCATCAACAAACCAAAGGACATATCCGAAATTCTTTTTTTGAAAAAAAAAAAACAACAATAACCACAAATCGAAGAGATTATAGTTGATTGATAAATTGATTGAATTTGAATTTATTACTACAACTGTATGGTATGAATAATGCATGTAATGTGACATCTACCACACAAATCTAATCATGAGAATCATACTTATGATGGATGAAAGAAAATGGTTCATGGAGTAGCACAGAAAAAACAGCACACCCTATCCAAAATTAACGGTGCCACTGATCCCAACAATTCCGTCTCATTTAGGGGCCGTTTACTTTCTGGTAATCTAGATAACCGTAATCCTTGGATATCCGAAATCATAGATGCCCGGAATGATTGATGTCCGGCATTTTTAGATAGTCGTGTTTGTTTTGTAGGAATAATTTCATGGGTATGAGAGAAACCGTTATGAAAATGTCTTAATTACACTCCTAACTTAATTTACACGTTAATTTATATAACATACATTTTTTTTTATTAATTTAAATATTATTTTATGAAATAAATTTATTTAATAAAAAAACTAAAATAAATTTATTAGTTGAATAAGCAATAAAATTCGCTAAATATAAAAAAAAGTAGACAATTATATTTGAAAAATATAAATAAAATTAATTATGTATAGTTAGTTCATACATACATAATAATCATATACTAAAAAAGAACATATTATTTTATTTTAAGCTACAAACTACTCATAAAATATAGGGAAAAAAAGTTGATAGGAATTGATAAGATATAATTTTAATAAATAATAAGGGTAAAAATGTCATTCGGGATGCCCTATACATGGGAATCCTAAAAACCCATGTTGCAGGAGAGCATCCATATGCCTCTCAAATGGGCATCATAGGATGTCCGGCATCTCAAGATGCCTGAAATATTTACGATTCCTGTTAAATAAACGTGGTAATCCAGATTCTCATCTCATGAGAATCCTGGATTACCATGAAGTGAACGATCCCTTAGAGTAAGTAGGTAGTGTCAATCTCTTAGTAAAGATCAACGCCCAATAACGACAATTTACTCCTCACTCATTTAATAACCAAATTAAAGTGGCGTTTCAAATGCTTTAAGGAAATGGAATCAAAACGTATGTTCATCAAACGTTGATAAATGACAAATAAAGAGTAACAATTGTGACCACCAACATAAATGAATTCACGATCATTACAACTACAAAAGTAGTATTAAAGCTGAAGATGAACTTAAATCAAGATAAGCAATTACCTATTCTCTACACTAACTCTCTTACTTCACTTTTGGACAGTGGATTTACTTGAACATCCAAGTGTCGGTGTAGTAACATTGACCCCTATAATTTACTATTTATCCTGCAGGAAGCTCACACTTCTTAAAAAATACAATTTGTTGCAAAAACTTGATATCGTAGTTTCGAACTATTATGGGGTGGCTCGAGTAGTCAAAAAGAATATTGGAATACTTAAGGTGGTGGGTTTCATCAATGGTGAACTCCTGCATATGAATTAATTTCTTACAAGTTTCTTTGACATTCAAATATTATAGAGTCAAGCGGTATGTCCTGTGAAATTAATCGAGGTGCGCACAAATTGACCCACACAGTCACAAATATAAAAATAAAAAATAAGAAAAAGAGGTACCAAGTTCGGTTTCAACAATACCAAATAAGCGGCAAGGATAATTTAGGGGGGAAAGGGTAAGTGGATGTTGTATTATATAACTAGTATTGGTATCATATATACATTACTTTAGTTTTTTTTTTGTAGTCCAATACAGTACTCAAACATATCAAATCTTAACATACTTTTTTCCTATGCAAAACAAAAATCGACTGTATTTTGTGTGCTAATTTGAGCAAGCAAAAGACTATATTGTTTATAATTTTAAAGTGCTGCCCAAAATAAGGAATTTATACTAACAGACAAATTTGATATAATATTCATTACTGTCTGGACCCATTTGTACACAACTCAACTAATGTCATCGGACATACCGTTTGACTCTATAATATATATATGTATATATATATTTAAAAGAAGACTTTATAATATTTGAATGTTAAAAAAATCCGTAAAAAATTAATTTATAAGTAACTATTATAAATTGAACTCATCACCTTAAATATCTGAAAATCTTATTTGATCATTTGGCGAATCCATAATGATTATTGTCAAAACCTTAAAATAATCAAAATGTTCTGTTCATTTTAGTGACCAAGGCCACGCAACTCACCATGCAACAATGATGTTCACATTATTTGTAGTATTCGTAAATTAAAATGTTAATTTTGATGTTGTTTTATTTTGGTTCCTAAAAATTTTAATTTTGATTTACTAAATTTTATTTCTGTTCTATTTTAGTATAAATTTTTAAATGTTGAATTTGGGTAAGTGTACTCCACAAAATGTTAAAACCATTATTTGGAATAAGAATTTGTTAAAATACTATTTTTGTCCTTAAACTTGTTACAATACAATTTAGTCATCAAGTTTTGGTCTAATTTTTAATTCACGAGCTTTTCAAAAAATTTAAAATTAATCCATATTATTAAATTGGGTTTTTTTTTTATCAATACCAACGTATAAAATATAAATAGTATAGTTAATTGCACATGGTCAATTGCTAATAAATCAGTGAATAATTGATCATACTAAAAAATAAAACATCATCTTATTTTAAGCTATAAGAAAAATAATAATAATAATGAAAGACTTTGAAATCAAAAACTTATTTTATGCCACCCAATGGAAATCCCTATCATAACTCTATTAAACTAAAACAAACCACCCCTCAATTTAAACATGTTTCATTAACTAGTCAAATATTAATCTCTTTATTTGGATGGTTAGATTTAACTTTACTATGGTACATTTGACTTTACTTTATGAGATGTAACCCACTTTAAAGTAGGGATTTAAAAATGAATATTGAATCTATATTTAGGAGATGAGATGTATGTTTTATTTGTTACTTAAAAAATATAAATAAATAAATAAAAATTAATCACAGAATTAGTCAACAAAAAACCGAACCGAACCGAACCGAACCAATGGATCGGATCGGTTTTTTACCTCAAAATTGGACATATCGGTTTGTAATTTGAAAAAACCGAAAATATTGGATCGGTTCCGGTTTTCATTTTAAAAAACCGATCCAAACCGATATATATATATATATATAGTCACTAATTCATATAGAGTAATCTTCTTTCCATTAATATTTCTTTAATTCACCACTATTTCAAGTAAAAAATATCCTTAAATAATTTTAAATAAGTTAAAAATACTTCTAACCTTTAAAAAAAATAGTTGTTTACGAGAATGTTGTTTTTATATGAGAAATATTATTTTTGATATATTAAAAAAAATTGGACATTGGATCGGATCGGATCCATTTTTGGACATTGAAAAACCGAACCAATGGTTCTATACTTTATTGGACATTGGATCGGATCCATTTTTTGAAAACCGAAGATATTGGTTCGGTTGTCGGTTTGGTACAAAACCGACAAAAACCGAACCGAAATCACCCCTAATAGAGAGAGAGGAGTGGTAGCAAAAAAACCCATTTGAAAATGAATTTTTTTGTAGATGAATTGGAAAGAATAACTTGTTTGGATGTGAATTTAAAATGAAAAACCATTTTGATTAGTGTAAAAATGAATCATTAAAAATGAGTAGTTAAAAATAAATTATTTTGATTAGTTATAAATAAATTATTAAAATTAGTAATTATAAATGAATAATTATTTTAAGTAATCATTAATTAAGAGTTATTTTTCTTCTCAAAAAAAAATTAAGAGTTATTTTTATTTTATTTTTTTCTAAATAGTTAATAGACACTCATGGAAATTCTCAAAGGACAAATAAACCCCCTAATATTTTAGCATCTAATCTTCACGTGTTAACCAATTAAACTATAATTGAGTTTGGTGCTTTAAAAAAACTACAATTGAGTTTGGTGAAAATTTAAATTAATTTGGTGTATACAATACATATTAAAAAAAAAAAATTTGAGAATCAATACATATTAAAATTAAAGTAATTATTTTTTAGGGATAAATTATTTGAGGAGTTGTCATAATATAACCAATAAAGGTGATTTTGGAGCACCGGTTTGGTTATTATAGACGGAAGGTTATGATAAACGGTGAGTTATGATAAACGATAGGTTATTATAAATGGTGTTTGAGAGGCAAGTTATTATAACATGGATTATGATAAACGGTGTTTAATGGACTGGTTATGTAACAGAAAGTAATATATGTAAGGTGTAGATAAATGGGCACGTAGGTTTAGATAAACTGGCACGCAGGTTTAGGTAACCACCATTTATAATAAACGGTAGGGTAAACATCAGTTGAGTTATTATAACCAACTCGGCCGTTTACATAAACGGAGGCCCAAACACACCCTAAATTTATATTATTAAATATATGTGAGAGAAGCCAACTAGAGTATAACTCAATGTACGGTAGAAAAAAAAAAGAAGTAATAACTCTATGATAGTGGTTTGTACTTTATGACTAAGAGATCTTTGGTTTGAGTTTTCCATTACCAATTATTGCAATCTCAAAAAAAAGAAAAAAAAAATTGTATCCAACATATTTTGGTGTGTTTGTTTATAGTATAAGAAGAATGATATAAAACTACCTTTATAAAATTCATGGTTTGTATTTAGTGATAAACGACTACTACTATTATATCAATCTTTGTGAATATTTCAAGTTTGATAGAATTAATTTATAAGACGACTCTCAATTTTACTTTCATTCTCATAATGTATCTCGGTTTACTCAAACCACGATTTATTATCTCCATTACTGTTTATAATTTCATTGCATTCTATAATTTTTTATCAAATATTAACCGCCCTAAACTTTTAGTTTCTTCAAATCTTTTAATAAATATTCCAAGTTCTTGAAATATTATTTCCCATATTCATTGAACTATGCCGACCCTTACACACAATAAATAAATAAATAAATATATATATATATATATATATATATATTAAACAAAAAATTTACAACTTATAAATCTATTACAAATAAATTAATTTAATTTAATTAGGGAATTCTACCACCATATTTTTTTTAGTACTAATTGGGGAGGGAGATAAATACCGATTTTCGGATTCAAACCTGTCATGCTGGTGTTGAACTGGTTTATAACCAAACAATGAAACCATATTTTGATTAAAACAAAATTTGTAAAATACTTCATATAACAAAATATTTAATTTTGTTGTTTTCAATCAATTTAACCTGATTAATGCCATCAAATCTTGAGTAAAAATTATCTATTTTATTTTATTTGTTTGAAACAATTAACTTTGTACTAGAACTTTTGAGAATTTGTGTTTTGTTACATTTGAATTTTCTTTTCGAGAAATTTTGTACATTTTGTTTATAAAAAGGAACTAAAGAGAGAAAATTAAAAGTTGACTTATAAACGCATGAAGAATTTAGTAGAAACAAGTGTGAAACAGCTTTCGTCACCAGCTTTTCTCACATTGCCTTTTTCTTAGTCATAAATCCACCCAGCAAATAAAAAAATAATAATTATATATATGTGCATTTTTTTAGACAAATTTTTTCAGGAATATGGTTCGAATTGGCCGAATATACATACTCAATAGCCTTTTCTAGCATAATATATATATATATATGAATAACAATTTGTTTCAGGAATATGGTTGGAATTAGTGTGATGATTTTATTGTTTGGTGGTAATTTAGTTAAACTTCAATGTGTTCTTTCGTGAAAACCGATATTTAAGTCTCATTTATTTGAAAACATTAATATAAGCCCGTAAGATTTGTCGATAGAAAATTGGACGAAACAATTAATGTGTTTGATGAGTTAAATAGTTAAAATAAATCATTTTCAATTAGTGTACATATAATCTTCAATCAAGTGTCACATACAGCCTTTAACTAGTGTTGTACATAGTCTTCAATCAAGAGATGATGGACAAAAATAGAATATGTAAAAAAAATTGCCAAAAAAAATCGGATGTAGATGAATGTTTCTAAAAATATGCTATAAATAAAATCTACTGCCAAAATGTTGCATTTGATAATCATTATCCTTATAATTATATTTTCTGAAAATCACATTTTTTTTATTATTTTAACTACTTTCTATTATTCACATAATTTTTTATCATCTTCGTAACTATTTTTCACTTTCATCATCATGATCATTTTATTTTATTTATAATTATTTCATTCATTCCAAACATAGATAATTATTATTTCCATAACTATTATACTCCCGAATTTGGAGTATCATACTTTCACGTCTTTTCCCATTGCACTGATTCTCATTCCCCTTATTCCAAACACATCCCAAGCCTTTTGAAGGGCAGAATAAATATATGGAGAGTCGTGCATATTAACGATGTTTATCAATCAACCGGAGTCTATTTTAGATGAAAATTGACATTAAAACCGACCTATCAATTTGCTTAAAATGACATCAAAATCGATTTATCGATTAAGTAGGTCGTTTCAACCAATCAAGTTGATTATTTCATTAATTTTTGTTAATTTATTATTAAAAATATTTATTGTACAATTTTTGTGTGAGGGTATGAGAGTTGATTTAAAAATTTTAGACATATTGAATAATTTTTTGAGACACGTTTAAATTGAGGATTTTGCATGTATATTAAATAATAATAATAATTCCATGTATAGCATAATTCTCAAACTTATTCGTTTGTAGCATAAAAATGATTGAAATCTATCAATTTGCATTGTTCAATCACTCGAAATCGATTGAAGTCTATCGGTTGAACTGATAGAAGTCTAAAGTTTATCAATTAAACTGATAAAAATCTATTAGTTGAACTTGATAAAAGTTTAAAGTCTATCGATTGAATTGATAGAAGTCTAATAATGTTATAATATGAATTCTATAAAAAAAAATGTGCTATAATTATAATGAATAACAAAAAATATGCTATAGAGGATAAATTCCATAAATTTAAATTAATTTTGTAATAATTAAATAAAAATCTAATTATATATGTATATTCCTAAGCGGCCGACTTAACTATCAAATTTTCGATAAACTATTTTTCTAACCCATTGACACATACTTAAAAATCGAGGACTGGTCGTTTTCGGATGAACGTAAGAACACCTCTAATTAATATTAAAGTTTGTTTTTTCCTTTCTTGTTCAATTAATTATTATTGTTAAAAAATAATTAAATGAAACTTGTCAATTCAAATCCTAATTTAGAAACTAATTGTGATGTAAATTTCTTGTTTGAATATGCACGTGACGTAACGCCACAGGTCACGAGGGAGAGGTAATACAGTGCTCTCAAAGATTACAGCTAACTAAAACCAATCATATGATCTGATTTGATTTTATTGGTATCCTATGATTTTCGTACACCATTGTTTGACTTTCCTTTTCTTTTTTTGGCAATTTTTTTAAATTTATTTTAATGTTTCACTAAGCTGTGTTATTATTATTATTTATTTGGCCGGATGATATTATTCTAAATCGAAAATATCTTATTGCTGATTATATTGGTTGATAGGTTGTAATCCAATTTAATTTTATAGTCACAGATTTGAATAAAAAAATTAATATTTGACATTTATTCTGTGAAAGTTAGAAAATTCGAATATACAAATTTTTAGTTGAACCTATATGTCAATTAATGCTATAATCGATAACATTTAGAAAGATAAATTATGATTCTCCATTAACTTTAAACAAAAAAAAAGTACAGTACATAAAATATTGAATATCTTAACTATGTTAATTCCAAACACTTTCATCAGTTTGGAGTGTGTAAATGCACATGGTCAACTTGAAAATAAAGTTATTGCACCACACAATTCATGACGATTTAAACAATTGTTAAAATGTCGTTGAACATGGTAATAGTATGCGTTATTGCACTACATCAATTGTGCAAATTTGCAAATTTTACAAATCACGAGTTTTTCATGGATCATGTCGCCGAACATGATATCCAACACAAATAAGATGTTGAATGTGCATCATACGAGTCTCATTACAAACAAGTCATATTGACAACATACACCATTAAATCTATAGTATAACCATCTTTAATTTAGAGAGGTTGCCAGTACCATAATAAAATGTCTAAATCTTTTAATTTTCCATTAAATTTTCACAACTATTCCTAACAAGTTGTCACGAAGGAAATCTCACATAATATACAAGATAAAAATCTAACTAGAGAATATATTAACAAGAGATATCTCAATCATCAAGTTATGCTAAAATAATAACTAAGGTCTCGTTTGAAAACTATTTTGATTTTGGTTTTCTATTTTTGTTTTTAATTTTTAAAAAGCATAACCAACTTTGGTTTTTGTTTTTAAAATTTTAAAAACATTTTTAAAATATCAAATAAGGTGTAAAAACGAAAAAAATAGCTTTTAAAAACAAGTTTTTGTTTTTTTTAAAAAAGACATGAAAAAAAAGAGATTAAAGATTATAAAACTAAAAAGATTAAAACAAAATATGAAATTTGAAAATAAAAAATTATTATCAGACATGTTTTTTAATTTTTAAAAATATAAAACTAAAATAAATTATAAAAAATATAAGCTTATTATTATTTTTTTAAAAAATTAATAATAATAATAATAATAAAATTATCAAACATAAATGTAATTATGAAAATAAATACGAGAGGTTTAGTAACGTAAGAACAATTATGAATGGGCCGAAATAATGAGAGCATTCCAGCCCATACTGACAAGAAGCTGGGCCGACATGTCGGCAAGACGAAACAGTGGTTGAAACAGCAAGCAAGGGGGGTACAGCACATATTGAATGGGCCCCACTCATTTGTTAAGAATGTCGGTTATTGGTCGGCTATTTTCCAGGTCATTAAATGTTTTTTGTTTTTTAAAAATATATTTTTTGAATTTTGAAAAAAAAGGAAAAGAAAATGTCAGTGAGGCAGAGATCACGTGGGGTTTTATGCGTGACAGCCAACCAATAGCTGTCAGCGTATTGGGATTGTGCAGCTTCATTATTATTGGCCCGTTTTTTTTACGCTTGCTGCCACCCGGTGTCTTTAGTTGAGATATTTTCATGGGCCAGCCCACGTTATTTTAATGGGCCTCATGGAATCTAGTGATTATAATGGCCCAAAACGTGTAAATGGGCCTTTCTTTCAGTCCAAGTCGAACGGGATGTCCGTTACGTTTTCTACTATTGAACTTCCGGTTCAAGCCGGAACATTACTTCCAAAAATAAGAGTAGTTACGTATAATGAAAAAAAAAAGAATAACTATGGAAATTGCTAAATATTTGAAAATAAAGAAGGTCACGGCTACTAATCGTTAGAATTTATATTTATATCTTTTTGGATTTTTTTTTCATTTTTAATAGGGCGATTGATTGATCATTATACCCTCCTACATTTTATAGTATTTGTTTTTTAATCTATTTTAAATAAGATATTGTATAACTACTTTTTAATATAAGTGAAATTATAGATTTGGAAAATTTAAACTTAAAAGGTAGTTTTAAAATATTGTTGTTGACATTGACAAAATATTGTTATACATCCCCTTCACATATGTTGCACACCCCTACTATTTGTTAGTAAATTCAAAAATTTTGAAATGGTGTTCGAGCTTCTTTGGTAAGAAAAGAAAAAAATAATAATAATAAAAAGTACCTCAACTTGCTTTAAATGTGTATTTTGTTGGAAGATGAAAAATTCATCTCCCATTTTTCTTCCCATTGAACAAACGCATCGAAAACACATCGATTTGAAACCACTTCTGGCCGCAGCATAACCAACCACTAATATTGGTGTGACCTGTCTATGGTCATTCCCCACTACATCCACAGGGCATGTGTGTATCCATAAAATTTCTGATAACCCATAATTTACTTCCATTGTAGACAGACGAGCGAATATACCAACTACAAGTTTTGTCCACGCTCAATTGTTCAACCACTGTACATCGTGATCTACATGATGAAACAACCATTATACAACCCACTCACAAACCCATTGTACAACCATTGTACACCGCGATAGTTTTAAAACTATACCTTTTGATTTATCAGCCCTGTTATGATAAGTGATAAGTTCGAAACTTTATAACGACTGCTCAACTGAAGACTCGATTCAATGAAATCTATCAACTTCATTATTATTGTTGAATGCTCAACATTGATTTGGGTTGTCATGTAGTTCACATATATGTCCTTGTCATCCCAAGTACCGTGAACGCAACAATTACGGGTATGAGATCCATAGTATGATTATTTGTTCTTGAACGAAGGTGGAAGAAAGATTGAATTTTTACTACAAAGCACAATGATCAAGACTTTTACCTGGATCAAGATTGAGTTTTACTAGATGTTTATGTGGAACGACTGAAATGTTTGCCGACAACTCTTGATTGATCGTGATATTCAATTTTTTTTTATGTTGGCGGTAAAGTCGAACGTGGTTTCCATTTGTTTATTTCTTTTTAATTCCCTCTCCAAATCTAAGTATTTTAATTTGAAATACTATCAAATTGATTATGCTTGTATTTATGAGGGAATTAGTTATGCTTAGATTTAAGGATATTTTTTTTTCTTTTTTGTTTTTATGTGAAAGACCTCAATGGAAAAATAAGTAAAATGGTAATTTGGAGATGAAAATATTTATCTCTCCTCGCTAATTTTTTTTAACATTTAAAACCTAATACATTAAAGCCATAACCTCTATTTTTTCGGTAAACTTAGCCATTTTCTACATTTCCCTAAAAATAATTATAACCAAGTGATTTTTTTTAACAAATCAAATAAATTTATTCAAATATAATAATGTGTCGTAATTCATTATTATTATTGTGTGAAAATATCCCATTCACTCAAATTTTCCAAAATAAGCATAAATGTAGACATAATTTAAAAATATTTGCATCAATAATCTTCGTTATAAATACTCATTAACACAATATTATCTATTATAAATACTCATTAATATAATATTTTTATTAATATCTAATGACTATATTTGCTATTTTTTTGAAACATATGATATTTATAATTATTTTTATAGATTAGACTAATCTCACAAGTTTTTCTATTATTTTTCAATCTTTAGTTATTATGTCGTATAAGATGTCATTAAAGTTTTGGAGGGTAGAGAGATTCTTTTGTCGGCTTCATAATTTAGTAATTTAGGTGTCCATTATTTTTGCCTTTTGTTGTGTCATTATAAAGTTTTTTTTTGTTCTACAACAAATAGAAATGAAAAATTTTAAATTCATAATTTCTTGGTCATCCAATGTAAACAAATATGGCAAATTACTACGTAGCTAAATTCTTGTTCATGATTTAAAATTCTTATAATATTTTTTCTCTTATATCGATAATTTAGGTATCTAAACCTAAAGAAGCTAGATTAAAATCTATATTTTGAAAAGTGATAGTGAATGACACAACTCTAAATTGAGTAATTATTACTAAATTGGTCGATGATACAATTGATTATCTAATTTCGTGTTAATCCATTTAAATTTCACGATCACAAGTTTGAATTCATACATGTAAAACATTATCGAACACTTACATGCACTCTTTATATCGATTTATTAATGCTTGAAGTGCTTTTCATCATTTTGATTGCATGCACGATATCTCTCTCGACTTATTAGCTGCATGTATTACATGTCAATAATTGTGTTTGAATTTTTTAAAAATATATAAAGATGGATTAAGATTCATTAAATTTTGGTTATCAAATTATACATATGACTTAAATTTTCATCCATTTTTTTACACAAAATTATTAAAATATGGGAAAATAACAATTTTAGTCACGCGGTTTGAGATGTAGTTTTAATTTGATCTACCATAAATTTTAAATTGAATACTTTTATATCTAACATTTTAGTGATACTTACTTTTATTTGTCGTTTTTTTTCATTATATATATATATATATATTAAAAGTTAAATTCAGAAAAAAAACTAAAATAATCACTTTAATAATCTATTAAAATTTAAAATTTTTACAATTATTATTTTAATTAGTATTATTTTGTATAATTAACGATTTTATTATTTCAAAATAAAAAATGAGTATTATTAAAATATCAAATTATAGTCAATCAATTTTTAGACAAAAAGAAAAAATTAAAATTATATATATATATATATTCTTAATATAAATTGAGGGGAGAGAGGGGACAACAAACCCCACATAGATGGTTGCACTACTTTCATACCCAAATATCGATTTCTATGCATGAACTAGGACGGTAAAGTTATAACAAATTAACACCAATCAAGATAACAACCATGTCACCGATCCATTCGGTAAATTTAAATTACACATGGGAGGACTAAAAAAATGAATTTTGCACAAAAACAAAAACAAAAACTTTTATGGAAAAATAGAAAGGGAAAAGGGTAGAGTAGTAAATAACCAATGGGTAGAGCACCTCGAAACTAACGCAGAGAGTAGAGAAAGAAAGTTGAAAAAAAAAGTGAAAAACAAAGAGATTTGGGAATGTCGTCTTCAAGATTTGGGAATACGATCCCCATTCTCATCTGCGTGGCTCTCCGAAAACCCTCCCTCGTTTTTCGCGACGTCTCGCTCTTCCTCGTCGATCTCATCGCCGCCGCCGCCGCCGCCG
This sequence comes from Sicyos edulis, assembly GCA_036507275.1. Taxonomy (NCBI): domain Eukaryota; kingdom Viridiplantae; phylum Streptophyta; class Magnoliopsida; order Cucurbitales; family Cucurbitaceae; genus Sicyos; species Sicyos edulis. The sequence goes on along the minus strand of CM071859.1, from coordinate 5,980,329 downwards.
TCCGGCTGTCCCGCTCCCTTCCCCCGCCGCCCGTCACCCTCGCCGAGAGGTACTCTCCGATCTCCTTGATGATCGTTCGCCATAACCGTTGATCTCTGTTTCCTCTCCTCTTCTTCATTCGATCTTCGCGTTTACTGTTTTTCGTCAATCTGTGTTGTTTGCTTTTTCTGCAAGTTTATGGAGATTTAGGTCTGAATGCTTTTGTGATCTGATGGAACCAATCGATTGTGGTTTTCTGATCTGATTTCGATTTACAGGATGAACCCATTTCTGTTTCGATCTCATCGATTATTGTTTAATTAAAAGAACTTTAGATAGATTTTTTGTTCTCTTAATTAGTTTTCTATCTTCGTTAAATTTCGATTATTATTATTATTATTTCTTGAAATCGTTTTTGTTGAATTTTGACGAATGGATTGTTTTAGTGGTCGTGAATTTATAAGCTGCAATGTATTGGATTTAGAGTGTTTTTTGTTTAGTAATTCATTTTTTACCACTAATTAATTTTTTACATCAGAATGTCTTCCTAGACATCATTTTATAATTTCAATTTGTTTTTTTTTTAAAAAATAAAATCAAAAGAATTTAAATTCAATTCATGATAATCTTTATTTAAGATTAATTTTCTATTGATTCAAATATTTTGAGACAGATATGGTTCGAACACATATATATATATATGAAAAATAAATAAAGTAGAAGATATTAAATAATAATACTATGAGATTTCATATATATATATAAACAACGGCCGTTTGTTTGACATAGTTTTTTTTTTTTTTTTTTAAATAGTTTGTTTGACATAGTTAAGTAGGATTTAATTTAAAGAGTTATATTGAAGAGTTGTGTTGGGTAGTTAAAAATTGAAAGTTGTAGCAAAAAATTCGTTTGGATGTAGTTATTGTTTAGAGAAGTTAGAGTAAAAAAAACTCGTTTGAAAGTAATTATTTTTATTAGTTAAAAAAAAATGATTAAAATTGAGTTATTTTGATTGATTTGAAAGAAATGATTAAAAATGAATAGTTAGAAATGATTGAGTAGTTATAAATGAATAGTTAGAAATGAGAATTATTTTTAAAAGTAAAAATGAAAAGGAATTAGTAAAAATTCATTTGGATGTAGATTTTAGATGAGGAGTTAATAACTCCTAAAACTAGATCCTTCCTAAATATGTTAAACAAGCAGCCCCTAAGATCCAAATTATTGGATTAAAATACGTGTGCTTAATTCGAATTTATGAATCAAATAGCTTCTTAAATTTTTAAGCATTTGGGTTGAATTAGAATTTTGATACCATATTAGATAATGTTTCATGTCTAAATTTCTTATGCGTCACTTACTTTGTTTTTCTTGAGTTCTACAATAAATTAGAGTACAATTTGAACCCATAATTTCTTAGTTAGTAAATGTACTTTGATGTCACTTAAACATTATGATTACTTGATTACTTTTTGTTTGAGGAAAAATACTTTTGTAATTCTGTTATATTATATCAGGTTAATTATCACTTTATTAATTATTTCTCTATCTAAAAAATAATAATAATAAATAAAATAATGTCTCTCAAATAATTTCTCAGGGAATTTTAGATGAATATATAATAATATTGGTTGTTGTACGGAAAGATAGATTAGGGTGGTGGGTAAGTAAAGTTCATTTTCTTATTCTCTAAAGATGGAACAAAAAGACAAGAAATTTGGTGGGGGTGGACATGTGTGTTTAATTCTTCCTTTATTATTCTTTCCCCTTAATTCTATATTTAATCAAATATATTAAGTTATTTATATTTATTATATCCGCAATCTTTTGATTATTATTACTGAAGTTCAAATTGGGGGAAGACACACAAATTCTACTTAGAGAGTATTATTGCATTTAGCTAATATCGCACCACATCGAGGGTCAATGGTGCAGTTGGTTATCTTGTCTTGTGTTAATCAATTTCAACTACACGGTCACGAGATCGAGCTCGAAAATTGGTATTTGGCTCTCATATTATTTGAGCCTCTAAGTAGGGTTTGTTGGTCTCCCCCCACTGTTCCCCCGCTATGTACTCAAAAATAAAAAATAAACATCACACCACCAATTATTTTGGTAGCTTTTGATTATTTTGAATTAATATTAAGTTGTCATTTTTTCTTTTTGTGTATGTGTGTGATTTAGCCTAAAAAATACCCTATCACCCCAAAAAATTCCATCTTCATGACTATCAAGTTTGTTTCTTCTTTCCATTTTATATATTTGGTGAAGTGCAAGATTTGAGAAATATATATCATGATTTTTTTTTAATATGTTGAATAAAGTACATATTTCATGATTATGACTACATATAAGTCCTAAGATTGATGAACTTTAGCTAACTTGAAGCATAAAGTTTGAGGTTAAAAACATATTTTTGACTAAGGTTTATGGTCTTTTCCACTTTGTTGACAAGAGTTTAACTTAAAGATGAATGTTTGTTATCTTAATGAGTTCAGAAGGAAAAGAAATTCACATTGGAAAATTTTTGCTTCACTCAATTTATATATACTAAAAATTTAGAACGTGTTTTGCACGTGATTTTCTTTCTTATGTCCTTCTCAAATTTGAACGTACAATGCATGCGTTTATATTTTAATAAATATATTCTTTTTTAAATCACTAAGTCTTCTCTCTATTTTATTTTCAATATAACTTTAAATATGAAAAAAAAATGTTATCCTACATATTCAAAATTGAATTCTTTTAAATAAATATTAATTACTATTAATTTTTGTTTTTTTGAAATCAATATCAATAAATATCTTTCCATAAGAATATTAATAACTATTATTTTTTGGTTTTTTTGAAATCAATATCAATAACTATGGTTCAATAAGAATACGATTACATATTTATATTAAAATGAGAAAGAAAGGAAGAACTTGAATCTCATCTTACTCAACCCCTAAAGAACAAAATAAACAAAATCGTACATGCAACTTTCTATCTATAGTTTCACAATTTTTTTCTTTTTTTAACCAATTATAATTTATGGTTGTCATCTTTATTTTCTCTCCCATCTTCAATATTGTTTTGAAACTAAGAAAGTTACAAAACCTTTTAATTTTCATCAGTAAATATAATTAAAAATATACTCATTAATTTTAAGAATTAAGTTATAGAAATAAAAAGATACAACTTATCATATTCTAACATTCTCATTTACATTATTTAAAAAAAACATTTGCATTTACTAATCATTTATATTGAATATGGAATAGGTTAATATGAAGGTAGGAATATGAAAAGAGGTTAAACTATAAGTAATAATTATACAATATACTAAATATAATAATGTGATGAAAGTTATAAAATATAATATTAAAACAACATGCAAACTTGAATTTGTGGGTGTACGTGGATATGAAAGTGTCAAGTTAAGTGATAAATTTTAATTCATGTAGGGACATATTTGGATTTTTTAAAATTATCATTAGGGCAAATTATTAGTCTAAAAATGATTACACCCTTAGAGTAATAATAAAAAATAAAGTTTTGCTATGCAACTAAAGATAGACATATTGACATTATAGCCAAATGATTTCTCCAATTCCAAACATATAATAAAAAAGTGATAGAAGATTGCTAATAAAATTAATACGAAATAAGACCGGATATAAAGAACTAAGAAACATTAAAAGAGATGAAAATTGGATAACATGTATTACAAAAGTTTTATTTGAGAAGAAATTAGTATTTTAACAAAATATACAATAATGATATAAATATAAAAACATAAATAATACAACATAGAAATATTTGAATATCAAGTTATACATCCATTATCGTTTGTTATACATATATTTTTGCTTAACTTTATAAAAGTAAAGTTGACAATCATAAATCGAATTATTCAAAATATTGATTCAACCCTTGATTCACATACAACTTGAATGCAACAACACAACATCTATATAGACTTTGAAGAGTGAAAACATTTGAGAACTTCAGAAAAAATGCAAACAAAACATATCAGAGAGGAAGTGAGAATGAAACATCATTTTATAGTAGAGCATTAGAGTTAATTACAAAATCTTTTGAATTCTAAAACTTAAAAATTGATTATGAATTCATAAATGGGACAAAATGCATTTTATTTCCACTTGCAACCATTTTATCTATTTATTGCGAGTGGGAGAAAATGACTTTTAACTCCAACTTGTAACCTTTTATCTATTTATTGAAAGTGGTTAATTTTTAGTTAATGCAAAATCAACTCCACTTACTTATATATTAATTCATCTTTTTTTCTTCTATATTTAATAGTATTAATATTCATGAGTGACATGTTTCAAATTTTAAAACAATCAATGGACATAATGGTCAAAAAATGATTCTTCTACTCTAGACACACTTTAAAGTTTTAAGATTAAGATAACAGAGGAAGTGAAGATATATTTGGGAGCATCAACGTTAAGAAAATTTACAGTTTAGTTCACTTCTCAATTTCAAACTTGAGATTTCCAATACAAAAAATTTTCCTTTTTTTTAAAACTTGTATCGAATGATTCTAAATACATGCAAATTCTAAAATATTTGTTCATGAGCATTAATCTTTTTTAATACTGTATTATAAATACTTATTAATACCAATCTACTAGATTAAACAAATTCGTAATTATATTAATAAAATAGTATATAATAATACATATTGTTGCCAAATATTATATTTATAATTTTTTTTTATAGATTTGATCAGATTAAACAATTGTCTTAATTTGTTTTATAGACTTTTGTGGTTGAAATTCCAAAGGAGATGTAGGATTGATCCATACAACTTGTAATTAGTCAAAAGGCTTCCATTATCATGTTTCAAGATTCAATTGCAAAGGCATTTGATATCGTTGAGAAATGCCTTGAACGCATTAATGTCCTACGATTAGTATTGAGTCTTGCTGTCCGGTCAGCGAGTGGGGGTGCGAAGGCAATACCTTTATTGCGCAAATGTTTTTTGCATTGCAACAATTCTTTCCGTATGTGTTTCATGCGATCCTCATTCACACTCTGGAGCGCTAGCGCTTTCACATTATGTTGTGTGTTTCGCTTGTGCTAGCGCATCCACATTCTGTATAGTGCTTACGCATTATTTAATAGGGTTTAATAAGAGTGCAAACATAAACTCGAATTAAGCCATAGCCGTATTATTATATTCATTATGTACTTTGTAATTCACATGTTAATATAATTGTTCTTCCTCTCTATCCATGGACTAGCTAACACAACGTTAGTGAACTACGTAATCTATATGTTGTTTTTTCTTCTCTCGCATTTCTTTGTTCTTCGATTAGTTATTGATTGTTGTTTTCTTAACAGATATAAACGCTATGCGTGTGATTAAAAAGTCATGAATCAATAATTGTGGTTGAAGTAAAAAAATATCTAATCATAAAATTGAGCGAAAAAACTTAATGTGGTCAAGTTAGAAAGAATTTGATTGAAGAGATAAAAGGGAGAGGATTGAGCATTAATTCTATTCAATATGTAATAAGTTGAGTGTAAAAGACTAGTCATATTAAATGAACTCTATCTCCATTGCGTAATTAATTTGAAATTAAATTCGAATTAAATGAATACAAGAGTCATTAAGCTTTGTTAATTGAAAGAAACCTTTTTGTTTGTTTTTTTTTTTAAAATATTATTCAACAATCTTCTAAATTTTCTGGTTGGAGAATCTACAAACTCGTCTCAATCATTGAATTTTTTTTTCATTTTTAATTAATTTTTTTTTTATTATTATCTTTCAATTTTTATATATATTAACATGATAACTTCCATTAGAGTGTTCATCTATTAGTTAGGGTTGAGATATTTTTTAGATCCAACTAAAATATTTTCTGAATAAAATAATAATAAATTTTCATTAAAATAATAATAATAATAATCCGTGAATCAAACTAACCAATAAATGTTACATTTATTTTAAGTCCATTTATGAAAAATTCATTTGTGAATTCAACCCTATCTAATCAATTGATAACCAAAACACAATTATCCAGATTGTTGATTTTTTAAACTCCTAATAATTTGTAATAAGATTTCTTTAACTCTTCATAACTCATTTGGTAGTCTCAATGGTAAATTGAGAGCTAAATTCTTTCCATCCAATCAAAGGAGTAATTGGCTGACTTCAAGATGAATGGCAATTATAGCATTGATTGACTCATTTATATATGAATCTAAGTGGCATGAAATTTGCTTCTTCTTTTTTTAGAATGAAATTTGCTTCCAAGGCATTGAAAGCTGAGGAATTGATTACCTTTCTTTAGCATATCAAAGTTTGTAATAGATTTTGATGCTACATGTAAAGTTCTATCCAAACTACTTGTGAAGTGATGGGTAGTTTGAATCTTGAACAATTTTTTTAATTTTTTTTTAATTAACTTGCTTTAAGAGTTGAATTAAATGGTTCAAATAACAAAAACAATTTGCCCAACAGTCATATATATGTGTGTATATATATATATATATATATCATGATAAGTCATGTATTTTCAAATATTCAAATTTAACCACACTTTTTTTTTAATAAATTTTAAAATTAGGCCATGTCATATTGCATTAATATTCTGTACGTCTGATAAAAGTTATCTTCTAACCAATGATGAGGAGTAGGACGAAATTGAAGATTAATTGAAAATACAATATAATGAATCTCAAAGTACATATGACATTTTAACCATAAAAATTCTCTTAAAAAATTCTCAATTTCATATTGACAAAAGGATCAACACACTCCATTATAAAAGCACTGTGTTTTCGGTTCAATAATAATATATATTTAGGACAACAATCACACATATTTATGAGCTACATTCGAAATTCAAACCTACGATTTCTTAATCGAGAATACACGTCAACTATCATCGTAAAAATACTCTATTCTATCGTAAAAACGCTAGTGGAGTAAGATTCAAGCGAATGTGAAAATGAAGAAAGCAGCATTTCAAGCAAAGAGACAACGAGATGTTGACTCACATTAGCCAAGATAACCAAAAGTAGATATCTACACAATATATTAATACTTCTCATAACACAAACTTTATTAAAACAAATAGATATACCATATTTATTCAATTACCCTTAGTTTGGTCATCTGCTTATTCATGCTTCCTTCTGAAATTTCACATCTTAGACATTGTGTAATCCATTGCATCAACAAGGAAATCTGTCACCAAAAGTTCATAAGAAGGGTTGTTTCGTGGTGAGTGAATCACAATGAATAGGGTAAAAATAAAAAATAATGGTCCTACGTTTGCTCCATTTTGGTTCCTAAACTTTTAAAAGTTCGATATTAGTCCATGAACTCTGAGACTTGTTCCATTTCAGTCCATGAATTATCAAAAGTTCAATTCTAGTCACTTGTTATTAATCGAAATAGGTTTGATATTGTTAATAACTTTAATTACATATTTCTAAAAGTTAAAGAGAAAATGGTAATTTTTTTAAGTTTAGAGACCAAAATTAAACAAATGTCAAAGTTTATGGACTAGAATTGGACTTTTGAAATTTTAACCAAATAAATAATACCTGCATCTTCTTTGGTGAAGCAAAGGGGAGGAGTAATCCTGAACACATTTCCATAGTATCCACCTTTCCCTATCAACACTCCCAATTCTACATTCCAAAGTAAACTTTCATTAATACAGCAAAGAAGGAACTGAAGAAAACTGTGAACAATATTGCTGTATGGTTTGAGTGTTTTGTTGTTTAAGCTCAAGGGAGTATGGCTAAACCTTTCATCTGGTCCATCACATGCAAAGTTTCGGCTTTTGCAGGCGTTTTAAGCTCCCGATCGGTAACAAGTTCGACACCTAGCATCAGTCCTCTTCCCCTCACATCTCCAATAACTGCACAGATTCAGAAATAGGAATTGTAATCTTCAACAAACAGTTTTATGTCTGAAAACCATTTTCTTCCAACGTTAGATCAAGGCCATTGGTTTAAGTAGTTCAATGCACTTTCTTCATCTGATCATCTAACTTATTCAGTTGTCAAAGAGATAGTTTAGAAATATTTTACTTTCGCCGAAAAGAGCAAAGTTCTAGAGAGTTCTAGTGACATTTGGTAGATCCAGTAACTGAGTTTGAATCTATTATCCCAAATCGTTGTTGAGTTGAAAAAAAGGGGATATCTTACTTTCATATTTGTCTTTCAAAGTAGTGAGTCTGTCTTTTAGATAGGTGCCAACGACATGCGCGTTTTCCTGGAGCTTCTCCTTTTCAATAACTCTCAAAACAGCCAATCCAGCAGCAGTACAAACCGGGTTTCCACCGAAAGTATTGACATAATTGCTACGAGTCAAAACCTCAGCTATCTCCGGAGTGGTAACTACTGCACCAAGGGGAATACCATTGCCAATGCCCTGGGTAGAAGACACAGGAAATAATAACTATGTCACCACTTGTGTACGTCCATCTAAATTCTAACTAGAGGAATTTGGGAGTGAAAACTAACCTTTGCTACTGTCACTATGTCAGGAACAACACCTTGGGACTCAAATCCCCAGAAGGAGCTCCCGGTGCGGGCGAATCCTGACTGAACCTCATCAGCAATACAGAGGCCCCCTGCTTTCTTTACGGTCTTATACACTGCAGGCAAGTAACCAGGAGCCAATTCAACAATCCCCCCAACTCCCTGTACCATTGAAATAGATCTTTTTTCATGGAGAACCAGAAGCAATCTATTACAGCTTAGAAGTTTGCTTGTGGAAGTAGGAAATGTTACCTGTATTGCTTCAGATACAAAACCAGCAACTCGACCACAAGTTCCAAATTCAATCAAGTCTTGCACATCGTTTGCATACTTCTCGCCATCTGCACCGAAGACACCTCGGTATGGATCTGGGTTCATAGCATGATGAACTCCACTCTGTTTCCATAATTAGGAACATTGTCGAACAATCATGCTTATAGTAAATGGTATAGGTTGTGTTTTCTTGCTAAGTAAATTTATGAAATTCATCCCATTGGGTAAAAAAAAAACAAGTATGGTGAACAGTGCCCACTGACCCATGCCTTATCTAGTTATCTAACCTAAAGATAACTTGGACACGGGATGATTCCACGTATTTCTCAATTTTGAGTACAACAAAATGGCACGCATATAATTACAAAGTGATAACGAAAAAAAAAACATTTTTTGGAGAGTTTTAACTACGTGTTGTATCGAACCACATCCTTCATTTCTTAAAGGGTTAAAAACATAGCGATCGTATTCATCGCCCAATCATATTAATATATTGAATTAGAAATTGCCGTCTCCTTAAATATATTTTGGAGCATAAATAAGGGGAAATATAAAAATGAACAAAAACTAAAAAGTTAAAAACTAGGGGAAGGAAAAGCACTTTAGTCTAAAGCAGTGCAATTTGCCTAGTTACCAATACCAACTTACCAGCAAACCCTCCCAAGTGTCAAAAGAGAATTTTAATTCATATTAAAAATGACATAGGAAAAGACAGATGAAACTTATACCTGAATGACATTGAATTTCCAGTTGCTTTGAGCAGTGGCCCCCATGGTCCCAGCCGCATTTCCATGATAAGCATTCCTTAGTGATATTATGTCGTGGCATCCAGTGTAAAGCCTAGCGATCATCATAGCTAGCTCATTTGCTTCCGTCCCAGAATTGGTGAAGAAGACCACCTAAGTAATACAGCCAAATCGAAAGCCCCAAAAGTTATTTTAATATCAAACTTTCTTAACTATCGTTGATCGTCATAATCGTGAAACACGATTATGTTTTTAGCTAGACTCCAGAGGAGAAGGGGTTCTTCCTTGCCTGATTGCACAACAATTTTTAGATCCAACCACATGGCTCTTGTCTTATCTAACCAATAATTGCAGCCTTTAAGAACAGAAAAGACAAGCTAACTAAGTAAAAAAAGCAACATCTTCATCATTCCATTCAATCCTGCTGTTGCAGATTCTATATATAAAATGTATCTTAATTTTTATTATGTATATATAAGTCATACGACTCTTAGTGAAAATTCATTGAACTACAACTGTAAATTACCATTTAGATATCAATGAAATCCGTAGGAAATAATTCTTATGTAGTTGTGTATCATAGATTGAACCTAAGACCCTCTTAAACACTAGGCTAATTTACGACTGGCGTTCATAGTGTACTCTTTTTTTCTGAGTGAGCAATAAGAAAAGCATTGCAAACCTTGAGATTTCCAGGAAACTTGGAAGCCAGAGCTTCGGCAAAATCAGAGATGGCTTGGTTAAGATAGAGAATGGTGGAGTGTTGTAGGCGCTTGGTTTGATTGACGATCGCGTCCACCACATCCGGATGGCAGTGTCCACAACAAACCACCGCGATCCCACCGAAAGCGTCAAGATATCTACGCCCCTTGTCGTCGAACAGGTACTGCTTCTTGCCATCCACCACGAGCAACTACCAAAAACACACTCCAAACACAATCAGTCCTCCGCGTAGATACACCAAAATAAAATCAGGCCAGATTTTCTCTATCAACCAATTCTCTTAAAGAAAAAAACAAGAAAAATTGTGACAGTACGATAGACAGCATAACAAAACCTAAATGAAGGAAAAACTGAAGCAGCAATAAAATTAAATCCTCAAACGGATCGGCAGCATACAATTACAAATTTAAAATCCGAAAGAACTGAAGAACAGTTCGGCAATCGCAATCCAAAAAACAGAGAAATCATTGCTAAGAACAGAAAATGGCCGATCCTAATTCCTATCCAGTAATCCACACTAACGCATATACAAACACCTAAAACCGAATATAAAAGCGAGGATTCAAAATCCGAAAAAACTGAAGAACAATTCAGCAATCAGATAAATCATAACACAAAACAACAAAACGGCCAATCCTAATCCCTATCCAGTAATCCACACTAACATTTACAAACACGTAAAACTGAATATAAAGCGAGGACTCAAAATCCGAAAGAACTGAAGAAAAATTCAGCAATAGCAATCCGAAAAACAGATAATCACAACACAAAACAACAAAACGGCCGATCCTAATCCCTATCCATTAATCCACACTAACACATATACAAACACGCAAAACCGAATATAAAGCGAGGATTCAAAATCCGAAAGAACTGAAGAACAATTCAGCAGTCGCAATCCGAAAAACAGAGAAATCATTACACAGAACAACAAAACGGCCAATAATCCACAGCAACACATATACAAACACGTAAAACCGAATACAAAGCGAGGATTCAAAATCCGAAATAACTAAAGAACAATTCAGCAATCGCAATCCAAAAAACAAAGAAATCATCACACAGAACAGAAAGCGGATCCTAATCCCTGTCCTGTAGGCTGCAATCCACACTAACACGCACACAAACACGTAAAACCGCAAAATAAAAACCGAACATGCTCACCGGATTCTTGTAGAAGTAGCACATTGAAGGACTGAGAAACTCCTTGCGCTTGGCGAGGATCTGATCGGCGGAGGGGCCGGTGTACGGCGGAGGAGAGTAATGGAACGGCGGAATCGAAGGAACAGCGGCGTCATTGTGAAGAGAATCCTTGTTGTGAGCGGCCTGAGAGAAGAAACGGAGGCGAGGAAGGGATTTGGATCCTGAAAACAACTTTCTGCGTATGAATTTCTGCATTTTGGCGATTGTTCTTGAACAAATCCAAGAAATGAGGCTCGATTTTCAGAGAAACAAATTTGCAGAGAAAATTTGTGTGAAGTGTGAATGGCCAAACATCGGAAAAGCGTTTATATAGGGACGAAACCGGAAGGACGACAGGGCAATGACGTGTTTTTTTCGGTCTTGGATTAGATCGGACTGCAAGTTTATGGTTTTTTAATGGTTTTTTAATTTTCTATATTTTTATTTTACTTTCCATCATTTTAGGCAACATAACAAATTCATTTTTTGCATTTTACTTGATGAGAATCCTTTTTAGTATTTTGCTTCTTTTTTTTTTTTTGGTATAACAGAAAAAGTACTATGAATATCAACTTTTTTTTACGTACTTACCAAATAATTAGGACTGAAATAGTAAAAAGATTGTAAAATCTCATGAACCTAATGCTTGCCTTCAATAAATACAATATATTTCGATAATTTTCAATCGATATATATAGTATTTGATCCATAACACAAATTAGGGGTGGTTTCGGTTCGGTTTTTTTTTGTTTTGTGTTAAACTGACAACCGAACCGATATCTTCGATTTTTGAATAAGTGGATCTGAACCGATGTCCAATATAGCATAAAATCATTGGATCGATTTTTATTTGGTTCGATTTTTTAATAGTTGGATCCGATCTGAACCGATGTCCAATATATTAATAAATCAAAAAACATTTTGACTATAAATTACATATAGTTAGACTCTTTTTTTTTTTTAAATGTAGATTTTCTAAAAAAAAAAGTTTAAATTCCAAAATTAACCGAATTTTTTTTAAAAATGAAGCAATTGAAATGAAAAAACTAAAAGAACAAATTAGACATGCAAAATCTGCACAGTTACATGAGAGAGAAGGAATGGGATGCGTGACCACTTATTATTGGAAGAGTTTTAAGACAAAAAAAATTCTTAAAATTATCTCATTTTTCTTGTTCGAACAAGATCAAGTCAAAACTTGTTCAAAACTTTACCAGCACACCACTAACATGATATGGAAATATTTTGCTTCAATAACGTTTTAGTACAAAATGCTTTTTATGATTTAAATATATATTTGGGTTCGGTTCAGTTTGGTTTTCATCGGTTTTTTAACTTTAAAACCGAACCGAACCAATATTTTTTCGGGTTTTCAAATTTCGAACCAATATATCAATTTTTGTGATAAAAAACCGAACCGATCCATTAGTTCGGTCGGTTTTTCGGTTTTTTGTTGCACCCCTAACACAAACAGCTTACAATTAGTGTGATTGATCCTTTTTAACCGTTTTTAATCGATATCACATATAATTTTTAATTAATATATGGTGAAATATAGAATTAAAATAATTGTTTTAAAAAAATCTTAAATTATGCTATAGATGATTTTTGGACTTTCTTTTTTCTTCCTAAACAAGTGTTATCTATATTTTTTGAATTTATGGTTGGAATGATGATTTGAACTTTTAGGGTTGTTTGTTTTAGGATTTAGTTTTATGATTTATTAAATTCTCTTCGAAAATATACATCCAAACGAAAAAACACAAATTCCTCCTCATTTTTTATTTTAAAAAATCTCTCATTTCAAACTATTTATTTATAACTAATCATTGATTTACTATCACTCATTTTTAATCATTTATTTCAAAACAATGAAAATAATTCATTTTTATAACTACTCATTTTTAATCATTTATTTCAAAACAATGAAAACAATTCATTTTTATAACTATTCATTTTTAATCATTTATTTTTTAACTGCTAAAAATAACTATTCATTTTAAATCTACATCCAAATAAGATTTCAACTCAACTCCTTACACAAAAACTATATCGCAACGAGTTTTTTACTACGACTTTCAACTTTTTAACTACTCAATATAAATTTTTAAGTAAAATCCTACCTAAATATGTCAAACAAACGCCCCCTTTAACATCTTAAAATTTGAAACATATAAAAATGAAAAGAAAAATACTAAATCAAAATACATGTAGCACATAAAACTAAACATAGAGGTCTAAATAAATTACTACATAAATATATAGAGAGAAGCATCAATATTTCATAAATATGCTACTAATACCATTCTAAAATATATTTTTAGACTAAATAAATTTATAAACTTGGTTTAATTTTATTTTAACCAACATAAGTTTGGTTTAGTTGTACCTGTTTAGAATTCGGTAGTCAGCTCAATGTTTACCCAAAACACCTAAACACGTACACTTTTATTAAATTAGCTTAACCACCTTATTATTAAATAGTAAATTAGCGAGTCAGCTAAAGCATTATGTTGACACGATTTATGTGCTAGTTAATTATTTTATTAAAAAAGTTGTTTTGGGATGAATTCTTAGCTAAAATAAACAATATTTTTTAAAAATAATAAAAAATATATTTTTAACATTTGAGAACTTAGAATAATATTTTTTAAAAAGGTTAAATTATAAAAATATTCATAACTATGAAATTTGAGCGGTATTCAGTATTTAGTTGTAAACTATTCAACACCAGCATTACATGTTTGATCTTGAAAATCGGTCTTTGTCCCCCTCCTCTGATATGTATTCAACATAAAAAAAACAAGAACAGTAGCTCAACAACATCATTATACACATTCGAATACCCCCATCCTCACATTGAATCTGATCCCGGTCAATTCTCCGTGGAGAATCTCTACCCCATCCCGGTCAAATTTAACAGGGAATCAATCGTCTATCTTGTTAAGTTTGACTAAAAAAGGAGACAAAAATGTAACATAAATTCATCCACATTTTTTTTATTTATTAATATCTACATTTATTTATTGATAAAAGTTGGAATAAGAGGACTACAAATTCTACCCAAAATAATATTTTCAAATAAATAAGAGTTAATGCTTAAAGAAAATAAAAAAGAGTTGAATATTAATTTTTAAAATTGATCTGACTCAATCTTTGAAAAAATCAAAACTAGAAACACGTTTGAAAATTTTCTAGATAGGATACAAAAAAACAAAATTTTATAAATAGTTTACGATTTATTTTGTATGTTTATTTCAAGATTTTTTTATAAAAAATACTTCATAGCCGTCTAATTTATTGATGAAGGGATTATTTTAGTTTCCACGTAAATTTGATTTAAAAAAATTTAAAACTATACACATTGACTAAAAGTGAATATATTGAAATGTAATTGGTAAAAATTCTCAATTTTAAAAATAAAGATCAAATTCAAATTCGCATGACGACCGAAGAATTGAAAATGTAAAATTTTCTACATACTAAGTACAAATTCAAGCACCAATAAATATAATTTCCATTTGTTCTGTTTTTTACGGCGCTTAAAACTCTTAAGTCACTGTTAATTAAAAAAAGAAAATTTACCAAAAAAAGAAAAAATAAGAGCTGATTAGACCCTTCTGGGGTGTTTGTTTGACATATTTATGACTTGTTTGGCTATGGTAGGAAGGGAAAGGAAAAGAAGAGAAGAGAAGGAAGGGATAGTAAATAAGTGTTTGGTGGGATGAGAAAAAAATTGATGTAATGGTTGATTGGTGTTTGGTGGGATGAGATGGGAAGAAAGGTTAAAAGTAAAAGATATTTTTTAATATAATATTTTATATACTAACATTTTTTAAATTGATTTACTATCTCAATAAAATTTAAAATCTACATTATAAAAATTATCTAATTAATGAAATAAAACCATTCAAATAATTAAATTTGATAATTATTACAAAAAAAATGAAAAAGGTAAATCAAAATAAATGGATCAGTATAATTTTTATAATAAAAATTAAGTTTAAAAACTAAAACCACGATAAGTTGCAATTAAAAAAAAAATAAAAGTAGAAAATTTAATTAGTTTGAATATATGAGACTTTAGTTTTCGACAAATTTACTTACAAATAAATACTTTTTTTAGTACAAGTTGTGGTAGGGAATTACAAATATCGATTGGAGAGATACCGTCATGGTAGAGAGGAAATGAATTAATAACAAATGAGATAATTAAG
Organism: Sicyos edulis; assembly: GCA_036507275.1. NCBI lineage: Eukaryota > Viridiplantae > Streptophyta > Magnoliopsida > Cucurbitales > Cucurbitaceae > Sicyos > Sicyos edulis. The sequence continues at coordinate 5,964,695 of CM071859.1, read as the reverse complement.
CGCATCACTCACTCATTATGTACAAATAAATACTATAATAAAGAATGTATTTAATAAGACAACACACGAAATAAAGTTCTGCAAAAAAAAACACACGAAATAAAGTAAAAATAAAATTAATTAAAAACTTAAATGTTTAAGATCACAAAAAGAAAAAAAAGGAAAGAAAATAAGTAAATCGAAAACAAATAAAGAAAGCAGAAAAACATACATTTATAAGGAAAAGAAAACAGTAAACAACAAAACTTACAAAAAAAAGAAAAACCCGGTGGGCCAAAAGTTGGGAAGGACCCTTTCCTAATTAAAAATGAGAGTTATTTTTAAAAGTAAAATTAAGAAAAAGTTCGTAAAAATTCGTTTGGATGTAAATTTTCAATGAAAAATTAATAAATCATAATTTTAACTCCTAATTAAAAATGTCAAACAAACACCACCTCATTGTATTAAATTTTGTGCATATAAAAGAGTTGATTAGATAACCGTTGATTTACCAGAAATTTCATTAAATATTTTAGTTTATAACTTTTATTTTATACTAGAAAAAATAAACGTGCACGTGTGTATTTTTCTTCAACTGTTAAGGTTTTTTGTTTTTTTTTTTTAAAATAGAGAGTTGAGAATGTGAAATCATGATTTCTTGATAGGTTAAAATATCATTTTGGTCCCTGAACTTTAAGCTTTGTCCCATTTTGGTCTCTCAACTTTTAAAAATTCAATTTTAGTCCCTCAACTTTGAGTTTTGTCTCACTTTAGTCCCTAGACTTTTAAAAATCCAGATTTAGTCCTTCAACTATTCATAAAACTTAAAAATAGTCCCTACTTTAGTTAAATGTTAACCCAAGGTTAAAAAATAATAATGTTTTATATCTCTTCTATATCTATCTCTTTCTCACTCATCTGTACATTTTTTTTCCTCTCATCTTTTCTGTTTCAGTTTTCTTTCCTTTGAATCCACCTCTTTTCTATGTGTGGTCTTCTTTTTTTTTTCTTTTTTTTTTTTTTCTCTTTTCTGAATCCACCTCTGCCCAATTTGTTCTCGGATGTAAGGAACACTAATCACTAATATATATATATATACTCCACAAAAATCGGATCATAATAGAATCACTAATCATTCATTAATTCCATATAATTAAGAAAACCCAGTAAGGAAAATGAAAGCAGTTCACTAACAATCAGACAATTCTCAAGGTGGTAAAGACATTTTGTATTGATTCTAAAAAAAAAAAAAAATTTGTATTGGGCAAAATTTACCTGGAAAATATGTTTTTACATCTATAGACTATCTAGGTAAATTATAACCACACATTTACTTTTTATTATTTATCTTTTTAAAATTAATTTAATCGACTCACAATATTAAATTGTTTTTTCCTTTTTTTTATTTGTTCCATCCTTCTGATCTTTTTCTTTTTCAATCGACTCATTTTGAAGTTATTTGGTTCATAATTATGCTTGGATTATATTAATTGATTATTGAGTCTTTTTTAAAATAATAAATGTTGGTTCTCTTATTCTTTTCATGATGAATTTTTTAATTATATTTTTTCCTATTTTCATCTTTATATTTACCTTTATTAGATGTCCTCTGTACAAAACAAAAAAAAGGCCAGAGACATAAGGAAAACAATGGAGAGTAGAGATGGGAGAAGCATGGAACTAATTTGATTTTATATAGGTTTGAGAGAAATAAGAAGATTTTTCTTTATTTGGATCTAATATACAAATAATAATAATAATATTAATAAAATGTACATAAAATTAAATTATGCAAATATAAAATTAGTAGTACCTTTTCATCCATCACAATAACCTTTAACACTTCAAGAACTTCTCATTTTCTAGTTTGATATTTTTCTACAATACATTTTCGTATTACAGTTATTTTCAAAGTCCACGTATTTTTGAAAGGTTTTAAATCTTTTATCATCATACTTTCCATTGCACCTACAATTTGAAAACAATATAATTATAAGCAAATGGATGAAAAGCATTGAATTAAAAAAAATATAGTAGAAATTTTATTATTTAACACTATAAGGATGAACACATACCTCAAATAGATGAATGAATATCAATATCAATATTAATATGTGGTTTGCCCCAAAGAACACAATAATCTTTCAAATAGATGAATGAATATGAATATCAATAATCAATAACACTATAAGGATGAACACATACCTCAAATAGATGAATGAATATCAATATCAATATTAATATGTGGTTTGCCCAAAAGAACACAATAACCTTTCAAATAGATGAATGAATATGAATATCAATAATCAATAATCAATAATCAATAATCAATAACCTTTCAAATAGATGAATGAATATCAATATCAATATCAATAGTGGTTTGCCCCAGAACTCAATAACCTTGATCTATATCACTTATTTAGGGTAAACATTAACAATGCATGTTACTATTTATAGGATTGAAAAATCCAATTTATTATTGAAATTTGAAGTTATGGAATTTAAGAAGACAATATTCATTTGAATATAATTAGGTGAAATCTTTTATCTTCTAACTTAATCCATAACATTTGGTAAAAATATATTATCTTCTACGTAGATGATGAAATGTTTTGCTTTCGATTTTTTTTTAAATGTAAATTTATGAAATAGATATTTGGAATGTTTTGCTCTTGCTTTATTATTTTTTTAAAACGCAAATTTATTAGAAATCGATAAAATCGTTCTTTAAAAAAAAATTAAGATTTTTCTTATGCTAAAATCGTTCTTTTCAAAAAAATAAAAATAAAATATATATATATATATATATATGCTAAAATCGTGGGGATATGTTTAAGGTTTTTCTTATATTTTTTTAGTACACGTTTTTCTTATCTAAAATCTTTCTTTTCAAAAAAAAAAAAAAAAATTATATATATATATATATATATATATATATATATATATATATATATATATATATATATATATATATATATATATATATATATATGCTAAACTCATTTATTTACGACTTTTAGAAAATTTGTTGAATTTTTATATTTATTATTTATTAATGGTATATGTGTAAATTTATAAGTTGGCTTAATGATAAAATCGTCCAAAAATGATTTTCCCTCTAAGCCACACTAAGATGATATTTTTCTACAATACATTTTCGTATTACAGTTATTTTCAAAGTCCACCTATTTTTGAAAGGTTTTAAATCTTTTATCATCATACTTTCCATTGCACCTACAATTTGAAAACAATATAATTATAAGCAAATGGATGAAAAGCATTGAATTAAAAAAAATATAGTAGAAATTTTATTACTTAACATTATAAGGATGAACACATACCTCAAATAGATGAATGAATATCAATATCAATATTAATATGTGGTTTGCCCCAAAGAACACAATAACCTTTCAAATAGATGAACACATACCTCAAATAGATGAATGAATATCAACATCAATATTAATATGTGGTTTGCCCAAAAGAACACGATAACCTTTCAAATAGATGAATGAATATGAATATCAATAATCAATAATCAATAACCTTTCAAATAGATGAATGAATATCAATATCAATAGTGGTTTGCCGCAGAACTCAATAACCTTGATCTATATCACTTATTTAGGGTAAACATTAACAATGCATGTTACTATTTATAGAATTGAAAAATCCAATTTATTATTGAAATTTGAAGTTATGGAATTTAAGAAGATAATATTCATTTGAATATAATTAGGTGAAATCTTTTATCTTCTAACTTAATCCATAACATTTGGTAAAAATATATTATCTTCTACGTAGATGATGAAATGTTTTGCTTTCGATTTTTTTTTTAAATGTAAATTTATGAAATAGATATTTGAAATGTTTTGCTCTTGCTTTATTATTTTTTTAAAACGCAAATTTATTAGAAATCGATAAAATCGTTCTTTAAAAAAAAATTAAGATTTTTCTTATGCTAAAATCGTTCTTTTCAAAAAAATAAAAATAAAAAAAAAAAATATATATATATATATATATATGCTAAAATCGTGGGGATATGTTTAAGGTTTTTCTTATATTTTTTTAGTACAGGTTTTTCTTATCTAAAATCTTTCTTTTAAAAAAAAAAAATAATAAAAAAAAAAAAAAATATATATATATATATGCTAAACTCGTTTACGACTTTTAGAAAATTTGTTGAATTTTTATATTTATTATTTATTAATGGTATATGTGTAAATTTATAAGTTGGCTTAAGGATAAAATCGTCCAAAAATGATTTTCCCTCTAAACCACACTTTAAGGTATTAAGATTAAGATAATATAAGATAATATTAAGATATTAAGATTTAAAATAAAAAATAAAAGTTAGATAATTTTGATGACGTTCCGATAATTATTAAAATAAAATGTGACTAGACATTTCAAATAGATCGTAATTCAAATTAGTCATTTTGGAAAAGACTTATACATCATTTGTAAATAATAAAACTGCTGTATTTAAATGGCTGCCACTTTGTCTTTTTTCCAAAATTAATTTCAAATAAAATTTTATTTCTAAAAAAAACAAAAGCCTCGTACAATTTTAGTGAAAAAAAAAACCAAATTTCATTCACGTGAAAATCGAACTAATAGGAGAAAAAGACAAAAAGAAAAAGAAAAAAAGAAAAAGGAAAACCCAACAAAATTGTAAAGAAAAGATAGGGAGGGACAAAATCGGAATTTCACTCTGCAAAAAAAAAAAATACTGTACACACTGCACCGTAAAACTTTCTTCGTTTCTGTTGCTGTTCCCTGCTTTCTTCTTCTCCAAACATCAAATCAAACCTGACCGCCATTGTTGCTCCTTCATCTTCCTCGCTTAATTCCTCCATTAACGAAGCGTTTCAAGGTCTGCTTTCAATGGAGCTTCAATTTGCCTTTAACTTCTTGTTCGTTTTCTTTTTTCCCTTACTGAATCCCTAAAATGTCGCATGTTTTCGTCTACAGCAGGAGAAGAAGCTCGGAGGAGGCGTTTTCATCTGGAGATGGAGATTTGAGAGTTGTGAGGAAGAGGAAAACCGGTTGCGTCGGCGATATGGAGAAGCGCGGCGGCGTTAGGGCGGAGATTGATACATCGGCGCCGTTCGAGTCGGTGAGAGAGGCGGTTAGCAGGTTTGGCGGAAGCGGCATTTGGAAACCTTCTCACAGTAATAGTTACAGTCATAGCCAGATATCTGAACCTGAGGTTTGTGGATTTTGTTTGGAGAAACTGATTTTTATTTTGTTTAAATGAGCGATTTCAATTACTAGTTACTACAGCTTTTGTTACAAATATCTCTGCAGATTTTGGTGGTGTTATAGGTAGCGGCTGTTCTTGTTTTCTTGTTGTTGTTGATTTGTTTTTATTGTCTTTTGGAGGTAGTAATTTGCGATGTTTATGCGCTTGTTTGCCTGTTTGTAGATGGGATAGAATTAGAGGCATGATTTTAAGTTTGAGTTGTTTTTTATTCCAGCTGTTAGTGATGTTGTCGATTTGCTACTGGCTCTTTGCATGTTGTTCAAAAGAAGATTGTGTGGTTACACAATCACATGTAAGTTTTGGATATTTACAAGTGATTTTCAATGGCTCTAGATCCTGTTCTTTCTCCCACCTGATTGAAACTTGTAAATTTTAGGGGTTTAGGATCATTCCTGGAAATGGCTAATGTCTAATTGATTTATATTCTCTCTGTTCTTCTCTAAAGTTTTGAGGGGCGGCCGTGGTGGTGGTAAAGGCTTTAGAATGTTTGTGGGGGTGTTTGTTTGTCGAAGTTATGGAGGATTTAAAATGGGTATTTACTAATTAAAACAACTCATCATGTTGTTGTTTACTACTAAAAATAACTCCACATTTCTAAACACTCATTTTTAATTATTTATTCTAGCTACTTAAAATAAATTTTAATTTATAACTACTAATTTTTAATCATTCATTTTTAACTACTTAAAATAACTCATTTTTAATCACTCATGACTCATTTCTAATCATTCTTTTTTAACTACTCATTTCAAATCCACATCCAAATAAGCTATTGTCCCTAACTCATTTTAAAAAAAAATCACATCCAAACGAGATTTTGGCTGCAACTCTCAATTTCTAACTACTCTAAATAACTTCTTAAACTAACTCCTCATCTAAACACCTCTTGAGGGGAGTGCTTGGGACCAAGAAAATGAGAATGATTATGGGTGAAATAATTCTCGTTCCTACGTTTAGGCCACTGACAATCATTCCTCCCATAATCAATATTTATTCATTTCATCATCATTGATTATTCTCCATTATCTCATTTCTCAAGTAACTACTTTTCATTCTCCCCATAACTACTTTTTATTATCTCCGTACTTATCGAATTATTGTTCTGCTTCTCCCATAATCATTATCTATACCCGAGACATTGGTAATGGTTTTCATAATCATTCTCTACACCACAAACATAGGTAACAGTTCCCCCATCATCATGATGTTCACCTTCATCACAAATAATTATTGTATCCTTTATTCTTATTCTCCCACAATTATTCTCATTTTTGTTGCCCCAAACAACCTCCAAAGTTAAATTTGATTATTATTTTTCTTTCTAATGTGGGTCTTATTTATATTTAATGACTTCAATAAAAGAGAACCTCATATCATAGTGTGTTAGGTACAAACAAAGTCCTACATTAGCTGGGGAAGGAAGTAAACATGGGTATATAAGTGAAGACGATTATCTCTATTGCTATGAGCCTTGTGGATGGAATTAAAAGCTAAGTCAAGAGGGAATAATGCCTCCACCACTCATAAGTTTGGTTTGTGGGTTTGTGAAGCCTAGAAGTTCTTATATATATAGGCTTCTTAAACTCTCTCCTTAAACTTCCAAGCATAATATTCTGAGGTTTAAGATTTCAAATCCGCATCTCAAACGTGCTCTTAACATCCATTGGAGTTGGAACTGAAAATGCAACGTGGTACATCTTCATGTGGATTAGTGGGAATGGGTTCCTGAAACGGTTACAAAAATAAAATTATCATGTTTATTGGTACTCAGAAAATACCCATATCTGCTGCTTTCAAGAATCCAATACAATCTGGTTTTTATTTTCATTATTAGAATTCATATTTTGTACAAGACCTGGCCTACGTCCACATCCAGTGCTTAAAAAAAACATCAATATCCAGTGCTTACTAATTTGAGAATCAAGTTTGTACCATGTCCGCTAACTTGATTTGTTCTTTTTTGTCTCTTCTTCATCATTAGCATGATGAGAACGAGGTTGAGGTTGACGCTGCGATACTGGAGAAGCAGGCAATGAACATGGAGAGTGAATTGATGGTCAAAGAAAGGGAGACTCTGGAAGTGCTTAAAGAACTGGAAGCAACCAAGAGGATTGTGGAAGATTTGAAATTGAAATTGCAGAAAGAAACGGTTGAAGTTAACGTGATTCTCGAAACAACGGTAGATGATATGAATGCAACTTCTCCTAAAGAAGCAGTTAAGGAAAACCACAGGCGTCTCGACAGTCAAGGTCAGAATGCGCAAATCTCCTCTCCAGCACCTGGTTTAATTCTTATGGAATTGGAACAGGCAAAGTTAAATCTTACTAGGACCACTAGTGATATTGCTGATATTCGAGCTTCTGTTGAATCTTTTAACAAGAAATTAGAGAAAGAAAGGACTGGACTTGAGAAAACTCGAGAGAGGTTAGCTCAAAATGCGTCTACTATTTCAGCCCTTGAGGAAGAGCTAAATCAAACAAAACTGAAGTTACAAGTGGTAAAAGATGCTGAGGCAAAAGGTTTTCCTGATAACCCTTCAGAGATTTCAAAGGAGTTGCAAGACTTAATCTCAGAGGCAGAAAAGTTTAAGAAAATGACGGAAGTGACTAGACTAGACGTTTCGAGAATGGAATCCGAGATTGAATGGAACAAGACCATGCTAAGAACGGCTCAAGTCAAGTTGGTTGCGGCCAGAAAAATGAAGGAAGCTGCTAGAGCAGCAGAAGCTATTGCTCTATCTGAGATCATGATCTTGACAAAGCATGAGAATCCATCGGGTGGTTTTTCGCGAACTCATGGTAGCGAAAGTGTGACCCTTTCATCAGAGGAATATTCTACTCTCACCCTTAAAGCTTGTGAAGCTAAAGAACAATGCACAGAGAGAGTTATAGACGTTATGCAACAAGTCGATGCTGCAAACTCGTCGAAAATGGAGATATTGAATAAGGCAGAGAATGCTTCTGAAGAACTCAAAACAAGTAAACTAGCATTGGAAGCAGCTCTGAGCAGGGTGGATGCTGCAAATCAGGGAAAGCTAGCAGTCGAAGAAGCGCTTCGCAAATGGAGGTCCGAGCATGGCCAGAAAAGGCGTACGGTTCAAAACTCTACCAAGTTCAAGAACCCTTGCCCTTCTCACTATAAGAAAGATTCTCGGCTACTCGATGTGAATGGAGTGAATATGGTCAGCGATGGACCGACACCTGTTTTGAAGCCAACCCTTTCGATAGGGCAGATACTAAGCAGGAAACTGCTACCTCCTGAACAATTTGAATCGGTCGCTCTCCCGGAGAAAAGCTCTAGAACAAAGACGTCACTTGGTCAGATGCTCAGCAAACAAAATGAAGATGTATCCTTTTCGAAGAAGGCCGAAAAAGATACCAGCCAGAAGCAGACTTTTGGTAAAAGGAAGAAGTCGGGATTTGCTCGGTTTAGTGTGCTGTTGGCGAAACGAAGCAAGAAGAAGAAGAAACCTGCAGCTGTTAAGAAGTAACCTGTTAATTTAGTTTAACTATGATGAGAAACCTGTTTAAGTGCATTCTTGTATCCTCCCTCCCCTTGTTAGGTCTAACTTTAGGATGATGTGTTTATTTTTTGGATAGTTTGTAGATGACTTTGCCTTATGTATTTTATATGTCATTTTACATATTGTTCAATGTTTATCAACCTAGTGGAAAGTTCACCACAGAAATGCAGTCTTTAGAGCTCTAACCATTTGAGGTTTGTCCAATTTGAAATTCTGCTGAAACCATGAGTTTATAATTATTTTTTTTCCTTTTCTAGTCCAACGATTTGAATATCGAATGCCCACTCGGTTACGATGCAAAAAATCATGGCGTAACGCCTCCCATAGCCAGTTAGGAGGATGAAATGTCAAAAGTTTAGAAGAATAATTAGCAACAGTCGATCGAGCGACTACATGGGCAGCTCGATTCCACATGACCTGAAAAGATACATTAATACATGAGAATAATGTTTTAATTAATTTTGTTCTTCTTGCTAAATTATAGAAGATGTCTATATTTTTTTAATAAATAAACTTACTTTAGAATAATTAAAAATATATCATTTGCTTTTAAACGACATTAACACACGTGTTCACTCTTATGTTTAGATAGGAAGCGTAAATGTTTAGGGCCCGTTTGATAACGTTCTTGTTTCCAGTTTCTTGTTCATGTTTTTATTTTAAACAAAAAACAAGAATTTGTTTGATCACTATCTCTGTTTCTTGTTTCTTAAAAAAATGAGAAACACAAACAAAACTTGTTTGATAACTATTTCTGTTTATTGTTTCTTAAAAATATGAGAAACATAAACAAAACTTGTTTGATAACAATTTCTTGTTTCTTGTTCTTTTTTTGTTTCTTAATATTTTTTTAGAATTTTTGCTTCTTTATACCTTAAAAAGAATTAAAGTTTATGATAATAATATAGCACAGGTACTAAAAAAAAAAAAATAATATAGCACATATTTTAAAAAATTAAAGAAATTATCAAAATTTACATTATCTAATGAGTATTTTTAAGAATAGGCTAAATTGAAAAAGAATTTACAATACTAGCCAAAAAATAAAAATAAAAATAGCAATCATAGTCGTAGGTATTAATAATTATTCAATAATACAAAATACTATATTAATAATAAAATAATATTATATTTTGAATATTAATAATATCGTATTTATTACTATAGATGCAAATATTTTTAAATTTGACTAGTTTTGTAATTATTTTCTTAGAATAAGTGATTTATTACAATTTTTCAAAAAATAAAATAAAATAAAAAACATATAAATATACATTATAAATTTTAGAAATTAAGCTGGATATAAGTATATCCATTGCAAAATTTTAAATATATAATTTTTTTTAAACATATCTATGGTAAAATTAAAAAAATAATATAAAATAATATATTTATTTATTACAACCATCAAATATTAAGTATAAGTAAATATAATATTATTTTTATAGAAATTAAAATATTTTTTGAATATAAAAAATTATTACATATGTAAATAATACATATCTTATAAGAAATTAAATTAATATAAATGTTTATTACAAAATTCAAAATTAAAAAAAAAAAAAAAAAGAGACTAACCTGAGGGTCGAACTCATGCAAAGTGCAAAATAGTTGAGTGAGTTGCCATCAGGCAAAAATAAGAATATGAGAATTTATGCGTTAATTTAAATATATAATAAATAACATATCAGAGCTTTAAAAAAAAGAACAAACAAATAGAAACACCATTTACAAGTTTCTCATTTTTCAACCAAATTTTAGAAACGTTTCTTTTTGTTTTGAGAACAAGAAACGAGAATGATTATCAAATAAGTCTGTTTCTCAAAAAATAAGAAATGAGAAGCAGGAAACAGAAACGTTATCAAACGGACCCTTAGTATTGGTATTGCAACCAAATGTCCCACGTGGGAAAGAAATGGGAAAGTTCTTGGGTATAAATGAGATGACCACAACTTTATTGGTATGAGGCCTTTTGAGGAAGCCAAAAAACAAAGCTCTCAAGACTTAGGGCCAAAGTGGACAATATGTGTGTTTGTTGGTCTATTTTCTTAATTAATTGAATTATTGATTAATCTTATGGCGACGCTTGTTTTAACTTTGCCTATTATTTTCTTTGATTGTATTGTTAATTGTAATCCATAATAACAATATAAAAAAGGGATAGTGACATGTTAATTTCATTATTTGGTGATAACCTAGTTCAACGTTATGATCACGAATTCAATTTTTATTTATTTGAGAACAGTAATACATTTTTTTGTAAGGTCTGTGATCTCTTCCTCTAATTTATACTAAGAAAAATAATCAATAATAATAATAAATAAAATTTAATTTTGAGTGTTAATTTTGATATACTAAAAACAGAAGTATAAATATGAAAGATGATGAAATATTACTTTTTTATCTCCCTAATTTCATGTTATATTCAAGCATTCTTGCAACTAAGTTATTGACTGTGGATATATTTTTTTTTTATTGTAATCTAATTCAATTCCACAAATTTGACTTATATTTAAATCAAATCTTTTGGATGGTAGAATATCTTTGGTTTGTGATAAGATTCTCTCCCAAATTAACTAAAAAATCGTTCCACAAACCAAAATGATGAACTTATCCTCCAATTTAAAAATGGCGTCGAAAATTTTATAGATAAGAACGGGAAATTTTGCTTTAAATAATGCTCCTCCACATTACAACCCAACACAATTTCTCTTTCGGACGCTATCGGAAGAACAAAACACAGAGCCTGGCCGTCCAAGACACGCATCTAAGGTATGGATGTCTCTTCAATCCGATCTGATTATCATTCACTTTGTAATCTAATCCACAAAATTCTTAATCCTGCGTGCTGAGAATCACTGGAAATAAGGTTTAACGATCAATCCACAGCTTAAATTTTCCGAGAATTTCGTTTTCTTGGTTGCCAAACAGATTTTCTTTGTTTTTCGTTCGATTTGGAATTTTTCACGTCTGTAATGTGAAAATAGCTTGTGATTTTATCGTTGTTTAATCGGTTGAGTTCATGTTGTGGTTGGATCGAAATCCTAAATGAATCGATAAACGTTGACTCAAACAATCATCATATATATATATATCCGTGACTGTCCTGACCGCCTTAAGTCCACTTCGACAATGGATTTCAAGGAAACCTAAATTGATATATGGATTGAAACCATCGGATCTTAGTTCTCCAAAGCCCTCGGGGTCTCGACCAATAGGTCACTTCATAATAAATGTCCACTCGAAAAATTGTCATATAAAATAAGTTTCACTTTGCTGTGATTAAGTAGTTTTGGTTGATTTTCGTTGTCTTTACAGGCACCAGGCTCTATGGATTTGAGGTTTGGATTTGTTTTCCTTCTTGTGGTGGGGGCTGCTTGGAATTGTGATGCTAGAAAATTGGCATCCTCGGGTAATTCTTTATTGCTTACTTTTTCTCTACCAAATGGCAAATTTGATCGATGTTTCTAGTTGTTGTTTAGAGTTTTCAAGTGGTATGTTTCAGTTTCAGCTCTAATCTCTTAGGAATGTCAATTTTATTGTAGCTTCTTTTTTTGATATTTGTAAGTGCTAGCCCACTCATACCTCAACTATTTTTTCGGGACAAACTGCACAACTCTACAATATTTGGTTGTCAAGAGGGAATCTCCTAGAAAATTAATTTAGGTAGGTAATCACCATGGATGGAGTTAACTATCTGGAGTGACGTAATGGTCAAGAGAGCATTGGAGAACTAGGAGGTGATGAGTTCAACTCATGATGGCCACAAACCTAAGAATTAATTTTCTATAGATTTACTTGACATCCAAATATTATAAGGTCAGACGATATGTTCCCGTGACAATCAATAGTTGAGGTGTGCGAAACTTGTGTCACAAATATAAAAAAAAAATCACTTGAATTGAACCATAATCTTTTGGTTTCCCGAGAAACTTCATTATCATTGGTTCTGGAAATAAAGTTGTTGTGCAACATAAGTAAATGAAGGGCATTTGTTTGATGAATTCATAATTTCTCTAACAAGAGATCATTTTGAGTTCACTAAAGCTACTTTTCAGCCCAAGGAATGGCACAGTGGTTGAAGACTTGGGTTTTGAAGGTATGCTCTCCTTAAGATCCCAGGTTCGAGACTCAGTTGTGACATTACTTCTTCGATGTCTCCTAGTGCCTGGTCTAGGGACGGGCGTGGTTACCCTTCTTTAAAAAAAAAAAAAGAAGCTACTTTTCTATGAGATATAGGGTAAGAAGTGAGTTAGCTTTCGATTTAATATGTGGATATGTCTATTTCATCAAATTAAAATTGGGATTTTCCAACGCAATGAACTTTTATTTTATGTCATATCATTTAATATTTTGTCGAATAAATTTTAATGTGATAGAAAATATTTGATTGAAAAAATGTACACCTTGTTGTCTCTAAGATGAAATTGAAACCTTGAAGCTTTGGAATGAAAATAAAAAATGGTAACATTAGAGGACATTTAATATATGCTAGCATTATAATGCAATGGTTCTGATTATGTTTCCTGGGTTTTGGCCCTTTCTTTATTTACTTGTCTTAAAGAACAACAATCACAAACATTGTGTTGGGAAATTTTAGATTGAAAGGCATTTAAAATAACCATAGCAAGTGTGGGCCAATGATCAAGAGGTTATAGGTTCTAATTCCCCACCCTTTATTATAGTTGAATGCAAAAAAAAAAAAAAAAAAAAAAAAAAAAAAAAAATTTGCTTTGAATGATATTTTTATCTCATTAAGAAGTTATCATTTCTGTCTTTTCAGATTCCGAGTTAAACTACCTTGAGCAAGAGGACGTTGAGGCTTTATCTGAAGCTTCCAGCAATCCAAAGATATGTAAACTTTGTGAGAGCTTGGTCAGCCAGGCAGTTGAATACCTTGCAGATAACAAAACCCAAAATGAGATCAGTGGTATTCTCCGGCAAACATGTGCTGTGTTGGGTGTGTTCAAGGAGGAGGTATGTGATACGACCCGAACTAGACACAAAACAATGTATTGAAATATAAAATATAAAGGATTACAAACTAACCAAGTATTTGATAGATAATTGAACCTCCCATTCTTGAGAATACTCTCTCGAGTCCAATACCAAAATGACGATAATATTCTTGATACCTCTTCCATACACATTCCCCTCTATTTATAACTAAATGTATAACAAACTCCTTTATGTATTTACTAAATTACCTCTAAACTATCCTAATAACTGCTGAATTACGTCAAACCATCAATCAACCCAAAAATTTAAGCTTGTGGGTTGAGATAAATTTAATATATCAACCAACACTTCCCCTTTACATGTGGGCTTTTAGAAATTTGAGAAATGTCCTACAAGTGGAATTCAATTTTAGTTAAGGAAGAAACGACTTAGCTGGGGCCGAACACAAGACCTCTTCTCTTTTTTTTGTTACAATTACATACAACTTTATTAAATTTAAACAAATTTAATAAGTACGACTTAGCATGTTGAATTTTGTTAAACCACCAATCAACCCAATTTTAGTTGGAAATTCAATTTTATTAAATTTAATTATATCAACCAACCGACTCTATCCATATGATTGCTCAAATGGACCCATACAACTTTTTTACTCCATCACTCTGCATGAATGCCCCTGTGAAATGATTGGAAATTCTTCCTATTCAAAATAAAGGAAACTTTTTATGGCTTGTAAATGGTCCTGTAAATTTTACTTGTCTGAAGTGAGGGAACATAACTACAGAATTTTCTGCTGTTATTTGTTAATGGTATGTTATCTTTGATTCAACTTTCAGTGCATCAGTCTGGTGGACAACTATGTTTCTCTCTTCTTCTCAGAGATTTCCTCCATCGAACCTTCTAACATCTGCCAATCAACGCGCTTCTGTGAGCAAGTTACTATAATCTCCTCGCAGATTCAGAATAATAGCTGCGGATACTGTCATGAGACTATTTCAAAAGTATTGGATAAGTTGAAAGATCCTGACACACAGGTTTGATATTGCACACTCTGCGCGTTATGCTTAATAAGAAAATTTAATTGACAAACAGTTATATTCAAAAAATAAAATTTACATACATCAAATTCAAAAAATAAATTTACATACATCAACAAACTTTCCCCCCTTAAGATTCCAAAGCGATGGCCTCGAAGTTAGAGACTTAGGAGGTGGGATGAGGAGTTTACTTAGAAATTGAGGTTTTCGTAATAACTTGTTTGGATGTGGATTTTTATTGAGGAGTTGCAGCAAAAACTTCGTTTGGATGTGATTTTATTTGTAAAGGAGTTAGAGACAATAACTTGTTTGGATGTGGAATTGAAATGGAAAGTTATTTTGAGTAGTTAAAAATGAATGATTAGAAATGAGTGGTTAAAAATGAATTATTGTAAGTAGTTAGAAATGAATGATTAAAAATGAGCGGTTAGAAATGAGGAGTTATTTTGAGTAGTTAGAAATGAATGATTAGAAATGAGTGGTTAGAAATGAGAAGTTATTTTGAGTAGTAAAAATAAGGAGTTATTTTGAATAGTTAAAATGACTCGTTTGGATATTGTTTTTTGAGAAGTAGTTAGTAAATACTCTTTCTAAATCCTCCATAAATTCAACAAACAAAACCCCCTTAAGGGTCTAAGTCCTAGGTTCATAATCCACGAGTGAGCTTAATTGTAAAATCTTGTATTGTCTTTCGAATTTGAACCTTGAGACGGGTGGAAGTACCTTGTATTGTAGTGAGGCGAAGCTCCAATTGCCGGTTATAAGAAAAAGAATAAAAAGGGGGAAATTTATGGAGTAAATTACAAAAGATCTCTCCAATCTGAAAGCCGAAAGAAGTTGTATAACTATAGTGGTGAAAGAGGTCCCCAAGGGGTGGTGCGGTGGTCGAAGGCTTGAGTTTTGAAGGTGTGCTCTCCCCAAGGTCCAGGTTTGAGACTCACTTGTGACATTAATTTGTAGACACTTTCCGTGTCTCTATTCCTTCGACATCTCTTGATGCCTGGCCTAGGGACATGTGTGGTTACCTAAAGTTTAGTGGAGCGAAGCTTCAATTTCCTTGTTTGAGGAAAAAAAAAACTATAGTCGTGAAAGAGGGGAGAGTTTTTACACCAATGTGCAACCAATAAAACAACGGCACCAAAAATTTTTAAGTAGCGGGAATACATGTATGCATTTTTGATAGTTTCATACAACAAATTCTATAGTTGTCAAGAAATCTCTCGAGGACGGTATAGCCACTTAGAAATTTTTCCTGTTTTTTAATTTGTCACATTGAATGTGAACTAAACTTCATTATTTTATAGTAGGTGGGATATGATGTATGATTAGATGATGTCTTGTGTACTGAACTATTTTGACATACTGCTTATTTGAATTCTGTATATCAGATAGAGATACTCCAGACGCTTCTGAATTTGTGCGACTCTTTGGGGTACAAAGTGAAACAGGTATGAAGAAACTTGGATGTCAATGCTTTCAGTGACCTATTCCCATATATTTTCTGTTTTTTTTTTGTTTGAGAAATGCGAAAAGCAAATATGATTCATCATTCATGTCTATATTCCAGAAGTCATCTGAATTAGTTTTTCTTTCACATTTATGAATCCGAATTCGGGAGGGGGTTGACCAAATGATTTATCCTTCCCTAAAGCTTACACTTTGAGGCGTGTGAATTATGTTAAACCACCGATCATAGGTGTAAATTTATTTATATCAATCAACAAATTCTAACATCTTTACAATTTTTTTTTTAAATAATGCAAAAAAAGCCCCAAGGCGCTAAGGTCTGTGGTGCCTTTGTGAGGGCATCTTGCTTCCTTGAAGCAAGCTGCTGCCCTTAGGGGGCTCACTTCAGGGAGATCTTGCCCCAAGCTTCAAGAGAAAACAAGAGTTTTAAGTTAATGTATACCTAAAACTTACATAGCTCTTTTGGTATCATATATAACTTAGTAACCAAGAGGTTACGGGTTTAAGTCTCCCTATCCTAAATATTATTGAACTTAAAAAAGAAAAAGAAAAACTAATGATATTATTTCTAAGTATCCCAGGTCTTTTACCATAAGGCATCAGGTTTCCAGTACTTTTTGATATTGTTAGTGGGCATTCTTTTTTTCCAACTCAAAAACTAGTGATTAAAAAACTAGCTCAATCACATTGATTCTTTTTCCATTAATAACAAAAACAAAGTCTCACAACCCATCACATAACCCACCAATCATCATAGTAAGAGTGGTCTAGTCGGTAAGAGGACCATATGTATGATGGATTCAATCCATAATAGCCACCTATCTAAAAATTAAGTTTCTACAATTTTCTTAATATTCAAATGTTGTAGGATCAGACTATAAGTTAGTTCAGACACTCATGAATATTTAAAAAGAAATATAACATAACCTACCACATAATTGGCAAGGGACAACCCAGTTTTGTATGACCATTGTATTCTTTCCTTTTTTTTTTCTTATTGTCTTTATATTAAAAAATCCAATTCATGACGATCAATGATCAATATATTATATTCTGATATTATGTCACATTCCATGATTGAGCAGTGCAAGAAGCTGGTATTCGAATATGGGCCTCTGATCCTGGCGAATTCAGAGAAAATTCTAGAAAAAACAGATATTTGCAAAGCAATACATGCTTGTCCAGCAAGAGTTGGCGGTGACAACGCCACATCTTCCGTTGTAACTGTGTCTTCGCTTGCAGACGCATGAATTTGAGCACCAAGCACGATTCAGGGGATCGACATGTCGTCTCCGAATGAAAATAGGTAAAGAAACTTGCTTTTTATTTGCCCTCCTCTGTCTGTTTATCAATCTTCATATGATACAATTCTTGTCCATGGATGATCTTTCTGTGTAATGATGTACATTCATATGTGGATTTATTTGATTGGGTGTTGCTATTTGGAGTATATAAAATTATTAGTGTTCAAGAACTTGGAATTTGTCATTTTCAGATTTATGAAGCTATTCAATGTGAATACTTGATTGAATTGGATGTTCATGCTCTTTTGTTTTTGTTTTTGTTTTTGACTCTTGTGTTGTGCTGGCATTTTGCCTTTTGAACTTTGGACTTGGGGATGAAAAAAATGTGAAAAAAATGCAGTACGATTAAATAGTTATGTTTTATGAAAATAGTAGAGACTTAAATTAAAAAAAGGAGTAAAATATCATTTTGGTCGATGAACTTTCATTTTTGTTTGTGAAAGTTTAGTTTTACTTTTTGAACTTTTAAGATTCTAATTTTAGTTATACTTAAAAAAAATTTAAATTTGGTTTATACAGCAAATTTAAGTTAATATTTATTAAAATTGGTTCAATGATGTTAATAATTTCAATAATATGAAAGACCAAATATTTTTATAAGTTATGGAGAATGATGACAATTTTTTTTTTTTAAAAAATAAAAGATAAACAAAAAAATTTCTAAAGACCATTTTGGACGAAAATAGAACAAATCTCAAAGTTTAATATTAAAATTAAACTTTTGAAAATTTATGAACTAAAATAGAACAAATATCAAAGTTCATGGATTGAAATTAGACTTAACAACGTATCACATCACATCTTCACTTGAACAATACATTTACAATTATTGTGAGTGAGAGGATTTGAACTTATGATCTCTTAGTTGGATACATTTATGCCAGTTGAGCTAATGTTGTTAGCCTATACCACTAATTTCGAAACAAATTAAGTATAAAATCACATAGGATCGTTTTTTATAATTTTTTTTAGTTTAATAATAAGGGTGGAGGATCACAAATCCTATGCAGAGGATATATGACTACTCCAGAATAAGGGGAGAAGGATCAAACTTATGATTGTGAAATTAAATTAGAATACAACTAATCACACGAGACAACATACTATCAAAACTCTTTTGATTTCTTAGTCTAATAACTCTTGGTACACATTACTCAATTTAGTGAGACAAGTAAAGATAAAGAGGAATTTATATCAATATGTATATGTAAAAGAAAAGAATTTGATTTTGTTTACTCTTCTTTTTTATTTGTCCCTCCGTCTCCTTGCATTCAATTAAGACTTTATACATATTTGAAAGGTTCAATTAGAATGAGATTCTCTTTTCATTTATTTTCTTCCTCTATTCATATTCGATTTCCCCCTATGTGACTTTCTAAAGCTCTTTAAAAAAAAAGATAGATTTATCTAACCTCTTAAAATCGTTGTAAATATTTAATGTTTTTTTGACTATGCACAAATTTCGTCTAATTTTTTTTTATTCAGATTTATTTTATACATAAAAAAACTCTTTAAATTTATTTTCCGAATTTAAAAGAGACATATAATAAAAATGTAAATAATAATAAACTAGTCTTTAAGGGATGATGTGATGTTCGAAAACTTGAACTTTAAAGACATGCTCCTCTCAAGATTTTATGTTTGACTCTCACTAGTAACATTAATTTGTAGACACTTTCTATATCTCATTTCGTTTAATGTCTCCTGATATGTAATGTAGAGACGAACGTGGTTACTCCGAGTATGGTGAAGCAAAATTTCGATTTTTCAATTTCTAGAATTTTTTTTTATTAACATAATGATCAAATAAAGATGGGAAATTGTGTTGGATAATCCAACTTCACAAAATAATTGTAAATTCAGGAAAAATTTGAATCTTTTTGCATCCATAGTAAAATATACAGGATAATTAATATTAATCCTACGACATAATTTAGGGTATTAATATAGTATTTTGTATTATTAACACAATACTATATGTTATTAGTACACTATTATATATAAATATAATATCATGTATTAATTATAGTGTATAATTTGTGTACGGTATGATTATGATTGCGATTTTTTTTTTTTTTTTTGCCATAAATACTTTTCCAATTTAGCATACTCCTAAACCAAAATGAATAGAATTGGAATAGTATTATGTATGAGTTAATATTGGGAGGTTACAAGTAGGAATCCCAATATCTAATCGTAATTTAAATAAATATTTTTTTAATATCATAGAATCTTTAGATTTTATTTAGCAATATGTTTGAATTTATGGCCATGAAATTATTTTCAGCATTAGAAAACGACAGAAAAATACAAAGAAGAGTCCTCGGGATTGAAGGCAGAGAAATCCAGAAACCAGAATGAACAAACTTGTGTGGCTGTTACCGAATGCACTTAGGCGTCGTTGTCCTACCTGTCGTTTGCTGATTGGTGCGGGTCAGGAAAATTAGGTGACAGACAGTGGTCGTTAAAGCGCGTATTATTCACCGCTTCTGCAGAGCTGTAAGTATCACCACAGTCTCAAAATTCATTGAAAAAAACAAAGAAATATTGTGGTCCATAAACTTTGAGGGGCTGCTTATTTGACATATTTAGGTGATATTTGGGTTAAGAAGTTATATTGAAGAACTATATCGAGTAGTTAAAAATTGATAGTTGTGTCAAAAACTCGTTTGGATGTAGTTTTTGTGTGAAAAGTTAGAATCAAAACATGTAGATTTAAAAATGAGTAGTTATTAAAAAAGAAATTGATTAAAAATGAATGGTTAAAAATGAGTTATTTTGATTGATTTGAAATGAATAATTAAAAATAAGTAGTTAGAAATGATTGAGTTTTTATAAACGAACGATTAAAAATGAATGGTTAGAAATGAAAGTTATTTTTAAAAAAAAAATGAGAAAAAATTAATAAAAACTCGTTTGGATATAGATTTTCGATGAATAGTTAATAAATTCCAATACTAACTCCTACCTAAATATGCAAAACGAACTGCCCTTGATATTTGTTTCCAACAAGAAGAGCAGTTTAGTTATCAAGAATTTGATATTTATTATATTTTAATTTTTAAATTTTTGAAAATTCAATTTTAATGTTTCAACTTTAAGATTTATTACATTTTTACTCAAAACTTTTAAAAGTTAAATTTTAATCAATTAATTTCATTTTAGTTCCTTAACTTAAAAAAAATAATCATTAATAAAATTATATTTAATTTTTATTTTTAAAAAGGATCATCTTCCTCTCTAAATTTTAAAGTTCACATTTTGTCTTTGATTATTAAAATAATATTAACTTAAAATTTACTATAAAAATCAATTCTAATTAATTTTTTTATAATATAAAGAATAAAATTGAACATTTAAAAGTTTAAAAACCAAAATAAAAAAATTTTAAAATTAAGATTTGGTTTGATTACAATTTTTTTAAACTTTTTATTTTTAAAATTTAAGTATACAATAACTAACACACCATATATTTTTTTTGTATATGTCTTACCTACATTTGTAGAAGCCAAATCAAAATTTAGAAAAAAAAATACTTTTCAAAGTTTATTTTTATTTTTAAAATTTTGTTGACATTCACTTAAAAAGTAATAATTTAAATTATAAATTTAAATTTAAAAAAACAAAAATAAAATAGAAAATAATTATAAGACTTAAAGAATTCAGATTGAATATTTAAAAGTTAAAGGAACGACAACAAAGAAAAATTGGAGACTAAAGTAGTATTTTAATTTGAAAATAATGAATGAGATGGCAGAATCCGTCAATTGAAAAACATTACGAGGACAGTTTCGTAAACTCAAAGAAGATATCAGACGGTTATGGCATCTTCTTTAAGAGGGCCTCACCTCACTATTAAAGTGGAGAAAAGGCAAGCGGCCAAATCGAAGCTTTCATTCAATTTCCCTCTTGAATTTGCGTTCTAGGGTTTGGATTTCCAAATTGCTCACACTTTCAACAATCTTCTCGCTCTTTTGCAGCTGTTTTTCATCAGTTTCTTCTCAATTCCTCTTCACTTTCTCGGTAAGCCGATGCTAATTCATGTTTAGATCTCTTTGTTGATTTTGTTTCTTCGAATTCAACTCTGATTTGCGGTGTTTCATGATGAAGTTATCAATTGAAGTTTGTTTGTGTTCGGTTCTGTTTGATTTCCGGAAATTTGAATTCCTTTGTCTCGATCTCGATTGATCTCTTGAGAGATGGAGAGCGAGAAGGATAGATTCTTCAATTTGCCTCACTCTCTCTCGATCTAGGGTTTTGTTTCTAGACGTTGAGCTCTGATTTGCGGTATGTGATGATGAAGTTATGAATCGACGTTTTTATTTTCTGAGTTCGTGTGAATTTTCTGCATCTCTCTCACCTGATTGTTCCGAGTCACTCGCATTACGTTCTAATTTGGCTTAAGTGTTATTATTGTTTTTGATCTGCCCGCTATTTTCCATTGTTAATTGCAGAAAATAAATATTTGACTCCCTAACTTGATAACCATTTCGTTTTTCGTTTTTTGTTTCTACTTTTTCATTTCTAGATTTTGGTTTTTTGTTTTAAACAATAAAAATCAAATATGTTTGATAACTGTTTTTTGTTTTCAAACATCTTTTTTTGTTCATATTTTTTTAGTTTTTACTATTTATTCTTGATTGTTTTATGTTTTTTTTAAAACAAAAATGTGTTTTTGAGAGTTCGTTTTTTTAGTTTTTATAATTCTTTTAATATTTTAAAAATGTTTTTTAAATTTTGAAAATAGAAACCAAAATTAATTATCAAACAAACCTGATTTTGAAATATTCTAAACAAAAACAGAAAACAAAAAACGAAATAATTATCAAACGGACCTTAATTCCTTCCCGTGAAATTTTCTTAGGTTAATGTTATCCTTCGATTGCATCTAATATCTAAATTTTGTGCTGGATTTGGTTGCAATTGCTATAGATTTGGCTTTGATGTTTAGTTTGTGTGTTTTAGGCTGAGTAACTATTGCTGTTAGAATCAACTTAAGGTGTTTGGAGTATACAAAAAAAAAATTCTGAAAAAAAAAAAAAAGAACTACTGTTATCTGATAATATCATTAAATTTGTAGCTGCTATTTGTTTTTTAGATGCATTCACTGTGTTTTATGGAATTGGATGACTCGTGCATTCATATTCCACATAATTATCTTGAACTTTTTGATCAGTTATATTTTATTATAATTAGTTGAAGTGTTTGATTAAGTGTCTCCGATTCTCAATTTTTTTAGCCTACAAGGTGAATGCTTTCTGATTTCTTCATGTTCTGTAGTTTGATTAAAGGCACCTGGGAATGCTGAAATATGTGTATGCAAGTGGAGGCTTTCTTCTCTGAGGTTGATGAGGTTATTCATCCTTCGTGGATGCCCTGTTACGTACTCCATGAATTTGGCTATTTAATTCATCGACCATACCGATTGGGATGCCAAATTCACACGGCAGCTTGCGATGCAAGAAAATTTAAAATCTCGAAGCGCATAGATAGTGAAGATGGTTGAGTTATATAATTAAATATTACTTCACTAATTATTCTGTCAAGTGGCAGTAGCTGTTACTCTTTTTTTTCTTTTGAAAGTAAAGTACATTTGTCATGGAGAACAAAGAGACTATCTTGATGCAACGATATGAATTAGGACGGCTGTTGGGGCAGGGAACCTTTGCCAAGGTTTACTATGCTAGAGACGTAAAAACTGGCACCGGTGTGGCTATCAAGGTTATCGACAAAGAGAAGATTTTGAAGGGTGGGATGATTGATCAAATCAAGAGGGAGATATCTGTCATGAGACTAGTTAAGCATCCCAATGTTGTTGAGCTTTATGAGGTTATGGCAAGCAAAACTAAAATTTACTTTGTCATGGAATTTGTGAAAGGCGGTGAGCTATTCAACAAGGTATCCAAAGGAAAGCTTAAAGAAGCTGTTGCGCGGAAATATTTTTGGCAGTTGATCAGTGCTGTCGATTATTGTCACAGTAGAGGGGTATGCCATCGAGATTTGAAACCCGAAAATTTACTATTGGATGAAAATGGTAATCTGAAGGTTTCTGATTTTGGATTGAGTGCTCTTGCTGAATCTAAACGCCAAGATGGATTGCTCCATACTACCTGTGGAACACCTGCCTACGTCGCTCCAGAAGTCATTATCCGGAGAGGTTATGATGGATACAAAGCTGATATTTGGTCGTGTGGAGTGATCTTATTCGTTCTATTGGCTGGTTATCTTCCTTTCCATGATTCAAATCTAATGGAGATGTATAAGAAGATTGGAAAAGGAGAATTTAAATTCCCCAACTGGTTTACACCAGAGGCGCGCAAGCTACTATCGAAGATTTTGGATCCTAACCCAAATACAAGGATATCTATTGCCAAAATAATGGGAAGCTCATGGTTAAGAAGGGGGTTGAATGTGAAGCCCGGAATTAATGTCGAAGAAGTTAAAGAAGTTGCTCCTTTAGACATCGATGCAGTGCTTGTGTCTACGGCCGAGGACCATGATTCTGTTAAAGAGCTGAAGCAAGAAGCGGAAAAGCCATTGAATTTAAATGCTTTCGACATAATCTCCTTGTCAGCAGGTTTTGATTTGTCCGGCTTGTTCGAGGAGACTGATCAAAAGAAAGAAGTAAGATTCACATCAAACAAGTCTGCGTCCACCATCATCTCGAAACTGCAAGACGTCGCAAAGTGCTTGAAATTGAAAATCAAGAAGAAAGACAGGGGCCTATTGAAGATCGAAGGATGCAAGGAAGGTCGAAAAGGAGCTGTATGCATCGATGCAGAGATTTTCGAAGTCACCCCATCATTCCATATAGTGGAAATGAAGAAATCAAATGGAGATACTCTGGAATATCGCAAGATTATGAAAGACGATATAAGACCAGCTCTGAAGGACATCGTATGGATCTGGCAAGGCGAGCAGCAGCAACAGCTATCACAAGCAGAACCTGAATCGCAACAACCGTCTCCAATTTCACCAGTTACTACCGTATTGCATTATAACACAGGACTCGTGGAGGCATCTTAGAGTATGAGGTAACAAAATACACTCCAGCCCTATCTTTTGTGTGGTTATTCTATGACTCATCACTGGACTATTTTGTGTAGGAATGGTTTTTTTTTTTTTGGTTATTTGTTGATGTTAAAATCTAATTGAAGATTTATTTCTGTGGCTTTGTTTCTTGGTGGCCCCTAAGTTCACAACTTATAATTCGTATGGCTCCACATTCATAATGTTTGATCGGAATGTTTGTGTTGGGCCACCACCTTTTGGTTTGAGTATTGAATTGCTGGAATCAATGATTTTTTTTTTTTTTTTTTTTTTTTTTTGCAAAATGAATTTTTGTAAATATTCGTTTCTTTGTTAATCAGGGTTTGATTTTGTTTTTTGTTTCCTTTTTTTTTTTGGAAAGTGCCTCTTATTAAGGTGTCTGTTATTTTGTTTCTGTTCGTTTCTTGTTGAGAAGGTTGAAATGAATTGTTTTCGTGAATAGGTTTTTTGTTTTTGGAATTGGACTAAAAATTGCAAAATATTTTTGAAAGAATGTTTAGAAAAAGTAACAATCATGGAAGTTAAGAGATTAAGAGGTGGTAGAGTTCAATCCATGGTGATTTCTATTCAAAAATTAATTTTTCACGAATTTTTAGTCTAGGTTAAAATTTGTCCTTATGATAAGTTTCAAGTTAATTTGAATAATTTCTCCTAATATTTTATGCACGACCACATGAATTGATTTTGAAGTTAATAGTTTTATTATTTTTTATCATAAGAAATGTGAGGAACGTACTTTGAAATTTCAACTTGTAAGTAGCTACCTGTCTTAGTCTTTCCAACTCAACAAAGAATAATTTAGTCAAAATTTATCAATTACAACAAAGAAAAATTAGAATTAAAATAAGATGATAGAATAAGAGATACTTGATTAGTTTAAGAATTTAAGAATTCAAGGACAAAAGCTATTTTTTTTTTCTTTTTACTAATTTAGATGAAATTGATATAATTTTTTTTCTTCAATAAAAAGCAATTCATTAATAAGATCCAAGAACGAACCAATAACCATGGAGTTAAAGCATCTTCATTGATTCAAGGTATCCACCATTTGTATTTGGTAGAGTGAATACGATTTAGCTCCATTCTTGCATGTGATGTTCTAGGCGTAAAAATGCATTGTAGTTAATTTGGATTGGCCACCCTAAACTAGTTAGGGTGTTATATAATCAATCTCGATCTTTAATATAATGTTGTTAGTTTATTAGCCTGGATTGAAAAAAGTTATAGCGTGTTGATTTAATTGATTGTTTATGATTCAATTTAACTCTATAGTCAAGGATTCAATCTTAAAAATTAGTATTTTATTATTTTTATTTGAGAACATTAATACCTTTCATATAAAATAATAAAAACCTAATTAGGAATTAGTTTGATAGAATTAGTTAAATTGTGGATTAATATATTGGATACCTTTTCCAGACATGGAGAGTTGGTTAGATTTGTACCACCAAGACTAAATCTTTACTTTTTGTTTTTGAAAATCAAGACTACAACGATTACTTTCACTTCTGATTTTTTAATTTAAAATATGTTCTACCTATGCTTTTAAAAATCAAATCAAAATTTGAAAAACAAAATTTTAAATATTATTCTTATTTTTTTGACTTTGGTTAGAATTCGAACACAATGAAGTCAAGTTTAAATTTTAAAAAACAAATAATTAATCATTTTATTTTTTTGATAATTATCTACCACTATTCAAACAAATGATTTTTCTTACTTTCATATCTATATTTTATTTATTTTTCTAAAAAGCAAACCAAAATTTGAAAACTAAAATAATTGTTTTCGAAAACCTATTTCTATTTTTTGAAATTGATTACTATTCACTTTCTTAATGGAAAGAAAGAACCTAGGATAGAGAATCTAAAAAAAACCTATTACAGAGAATTTGAGTAAAAGTAATTTTAAATTAAAAAAAAAACAATTACAAATGCAAATAATTACCAACCAAGAGCAATTATCGAACGGTCATAATAATCCTATGATAAAAATGATTCAATCTCACACCGAAATGGATGGTGGCATAATGGTTCCATTGTTTGATGAGAAATCTAATTCAACTCCATAGTCATAAGTTCAATAACGAGAATCGGTATTTGACTCTCAATTATTTCGACTCCCATACCAATTACGATTCTCTTCTCCGATCAATGCTATCGTGATATGCAATCGTTTGCACTCACGTTGTAGACGCCTCACCTTCGAACGTATTGTTGTGTACCTGCCATTATAAGGAATGCAATAATATTATATTGTTGCAACTCCATCATAATGATGATTGCATTGAAAATCTTGCATAGTAGAGATTTAATGACGCTGTCAGGTTTTGGGTTATACCTATGCCACAAAATAACAGTAAAACGTAAGGTATTGCATGGTGCACAAACGATTGCACACCATTATTAGGTATTGTTGAGTACATGCCTTTAAAATAGAATATATGTCTTATGTTATATACACCTTTTATTCATGATTACGTACAACTATGTACCATTGACAGACTCTGTCCCCTTACCCTATTGTAAAACCCGACCCGAATGGGGCTCTAAATGAGCCCTTACCTCAATGCATGCATACAAATCAACACTAGAATTTGCAAGATGGTTGTTTCAGATTCTAAGTAAAAACCAAAAACTGGCAAGAGTTCATTTAAAAAGTCAATACAAAATTCTTGAAACCTGTCCCTGTTTCCAAGCACCTGTTCCAAGACAAATACATTTCCAAAACTTACTCTGATCAGAGATTTATTAAAAACATACAACTTTACAACATTTACAACAATGCTAGAATCCTGAAATACATTCATAAAACAACCTAGGGCTCCGTGCCCAACTACATGCATTCAGAGGACATTTAAAACATAAATACAAGACTCGAGTTGAACAACGGGTTTTCCATGATCACAGCTCCTCCTCCAACCATCCATCGCCTCGCGCCATGGTTTCCTGAAAGATAAGTAAGGGTGAGTAACGAATTACTCAATAAGAATCCCCAACCGGGGTACAATACGATATACATGGTCATCTCGATGAGCGTATGCAAGCTATGAATATAAACACAGAATAGAGCACATAGCTTAGCTCACACTTGGGCCTCGGATGCCAACTCAGGGTCTTAGTCCGGAAATAAATCACCACACCACACATCACACAAGTCGCCTATACGAGAAACAAGTCCCGGCCTCGGCCGCACTGTCTCATCGTCGACGAAAGGTACACTGCTCACAATCCCGAAGAGCTCTCTAGTCGTGCCACGTAATGAGCGTAAGCATGCACCGCGTGCTCACTGCACCATGGGGGTGCCGGTCTAGAGGCAAGTCGCTCATGTCCAATCCACCACGCCTAACTAAATCTTTGGATCGGTGTCACCGACATAGGGGTGTGAGACTGGACACGTAAACTATGTCGGCTGAACCACCGCACTGGGGCCAAGAAACGGTCGTGGTAGGCTTACACCAAGAAGCCGCCTTGCCTTAACAGTGGCAATCGGGGGCTCTTGCCAAACATGCCGAGGACATGCCGCCCGCCGGGCGAGGCAATGCCAAGTCATCATCCCGACCGTTGGGGCATTTAACAGTCTGCCACCCTCACCCAAGATTGCAGGGCCTACCGCTTGGGTTAGCTAATCCCTCACGGGGTCCAGGGACGGAATGACTTGCTCGACGTCCCTGCCATGGATGCAAGATACTTTATGCATCAGGCCCGGATGATGCTACCTACCTGATTTCTAACCTGCCTTAACAATCAGCAAACAATTCAATACAATCCAATACGTGCTCAAGAGGAAAACAACGAACCTAGCATGATACTACGAAGCAAGGACAGATACGAGCATGCCAGAAAGGAACAACCTAGCATGGACTAACATGAGGAACAACATAGGAAAATCATGCCAGTCGGGAATTAAGAATAGAGCACTTATCACCAAACATGTCAATAAACACAAACAAGCATACAATTAGCAATCACATATAATATCGCAGGGTCCACACAACTCCGGTAAGAAATCCTTACCTGGCCGGAAGACCTCTAAACACAAGAAACCTAAGCTGCGATCGAACCCGAGCTACCTAGCGAGAACCTAACAAAAACAACAATAATTACAATCAAAAGGCCCAAATATAATAAAACAAACAGGGCTCAGCTCGGGAGCAACTCACGAGGCACGATCGACACTTTGGACGGGCGGCAAGCCGCAAGGGCTAGGCAAATGGCTGGCGCAGACAGCGCGCTGGCGAAGCGAGGCGCGCGAACGCGCGGCAGCAAAGGGGCAAGCAGCGCGCGCGCGCACGACGACGCGCTGCTGGACGCGACTCGGAGCGGCTCGGCATAGGGGCGAGCACGGGCTGGGCGACACGGATTCGGCGACACGGGGCTCAGTGCGACACACGCGGCGAGCAGCTGGGTCAAGCTGAAATTTGCGACCTGGGCAAAGCGAGCTCTGGCCGGCGACTGGAGGGCGAGTAGGGTCTGCGCGCGACTGGCAGCGGCAGGCGGGCTCGGCCGGCGAGGCCGCAGCTTGGGCGCCAAGAGCTAGGGCTGCTCGGGCAAGGAGCTGGGCGAGCCAAGGTTGGGTCGGGCAAGGTGGGGGCTCGGGGAGAGAGAGAGAGAGAGAGAAAATTGATTTTTGGGGAAAAATAAAAGAAAAAAGGGAAATAAAAAGGAAAATGGGAAATAAAAAGGAAAATGGGAAATAAAAGGGAAAAATGGGATTTTAATTCCATTTTCCATCCTTATCCACTTAAAACCTCAAAATCCCATTTCCCGGCTTCCTCCTTCGAGACCCAACCGAAGTAATCTTTTCCAATCAATAAATCTCACTAAACCAACTCCCAAAACAACACCAAGGGCCCGGGCTCGAATCCCAAAGGAAGCACACAACCAACCATCACTTTGCCCAAAGCCCAAAACACAACCGAACAACCAACCGAAAAGCCCAAACATCTCGGGACTCGCAGCCAACAACAAACAAGCCTCAACAAAGGCAGGAGCTGCCTCGAAGCCCTAAAAAACCACAAATCCTGCTCGAAGAGCCAAATGACCAAAATACCCCCAAGGGGCAAAACCGCTCTAACGACCCAACCAACAACCGAAACTTGACCCGAAGGCAACTCGAAAACTGGGATAGAAAACTGGGCTGTTACACCTTTAAACAACTCCAAAATATAAATTAGTAGCGGTTCGGTACTTGACTTTGTAAAATCAGAAGAAAAAAAAAATTGATTGAATCATCAAGGTTGAAGGTGCTTCAATGGCGACTGTGGAGGTTGCATAAGAGCTGAAGATGGTTGTTGTTGAAGAAGAAGAAGAAATCGTCGTGAAAAGTGTGAAGGATGAAATTTTGAAGACAATCGTCATGGAAAAAGCAACCATCTCTTAGATTTGAAGGAGATTGAAAGAAAAGCTCTGATTGAGCTTAAATCCAAACTCGAAGGAGCCATTCTCAGTAGCAATCTCTTCAAAAAAGACGAACCGAAGAACAAGGAGAAAGAAATAGAGCAACTTAGTGAACAGAGAAAAAATCAAATGAAGAGATAACAAAAGAAGAAAATCCATTCGAGAAAGATGAAAAAAACCAGAAAACAAAAGAGGAGAAAAATGGCAATGATGGAACTTATTTAAAAATGGGATTGCTAGTCAAATGAGCATATTATTTCCCTAAAATCATGATGTATCCTTTAAATGTGGGAGAAATTAATTTTTTTTATTGAAATTGTTAAGAAAGAAAAAGAAAAAGAAAATTATGGTAGGGTATAATGAGAATGAGTTTAATCTACTCCCCTACAAATATGGAATTAGACATTTACCTAAAATAAAAAATGGAGTAGATATTCCCCTAAATAGATCCCATAATTTAGACAATTGGTATGATTTCCAAAAAAAAAAAAGAGTGATTAGTTTGAGAAATCCGCAGACCTCCAATGTGTTCCTGAAACACAAAGTTAGCCTGCTATGAACACGGCCCAGCCCAAATTTTACTTTTGGACTACAAATTCAAGGCCTGTATAAGGAAGCCCGGCCCATATTCTGTAGCATCAGCCCATTAATTCCAATTAAGGTAAGCATTAATTGGAACTTCCTAATTTGACTCACTGATAATTTCATAATGTCATTAATGTAATAATCTTCATTTGATCATAAAATTTATTCTCCTCCAGGTCCTTGGTTTGAGACTCAGTTGTGATATTATTCCTTCGATGTTTCCCGATGTTTGACCTAAGGACATGCGTGATTACTCTTCTTTAAAAAAAAAAAGACTCGTAAAATTTATAATTTTAGTTTATTTATACTAAGTTTTGTGCTAATACAACACATAATTCAATGGCTAATGTGTAAACTTAGTTTACACCTCAGTTGTAATTTGTTATTGGGTCATGTATTTGGTTTTTAACCGTATTCTATTTTTATATATTTATATTTTAACTTAATTTTTCCCATGAGCTATGTGTGTCAATAGATTAGTTTGATCTTTCAATCTTACGATCGAGTAGTTTACTATCCTTTGGTCGTGTTTCCTCCTTCCATCGGTTGAGCGACAATCCCTCTCTTACGATACAAAAAAAAACTAAGCCAAATTTCTAGCAACGAAGGCTATTGTCCGATGCTCTTTCATGTGAAATCGTTTTAGCATGTCAATTATGATAAACAATGAGTTATTATAATTTACGCTATCAGTAAAATATTATATTATAACAGATGTTATAAAAAATTGCATTTGATCATATGCAGATTATTATAATAAATATTACGATAAACAATATTTAGAAAGCATGAAAGATTAATATCTATCTTTTTTTTTCCTACAACATTAGTCATTAATCCTTATTATTATCATGCACAAAGTTTATTCATGTTTAAAATTAAGTAATTTAGTATCATAAATAAAATCAATTGAAATGTTGATTTCGTTCGATTCTCCTATCTATATATTGTATAAAAAAAAATCTTAAGAATTTTTTTTGAAATTTCCAAGTTCGACAAATGGGAAAACATTCCCTATCGGATTGTTATTAATTATTGTGGAAAATATGGGCAGAATAATAAATACGCGGGTAGTTCAAATATTAATGACAAAAAAAGAAGACTAAATTCATTTGAAGAGGATGATATGTTTTTTTTTTTTAGTACATAGTGGGGGGAGGAAGACCAACAAACCCTACATAGAGGGCACAACTGCTCTTAAATAATATAAGAGAACTCGTGACCGTGAAGTTGAAATAGAATAACACCAAACAAGATAACCAACTGCGTCACTGACCCTCGGTGAGGATGATATGTTGATTGTGGTATTAAATTGTGAAAATGACATGTTTGTTTTTGGACATGGTGAAAATGACATTTTTAAAAATTGACTGGAAAAGATTTCTATTGATTAATTTATATTTTAAGTCAAAATAAATGATGAATTTCTACTCTATAAATTAGAGATATTCTATCATCTAAAATTTACCTTCTTCAACTAATATCATAGAACCTTTATTCGTCCAAAAACTAAATCGAAAAACAATAAAATTCTTCAAGTATTAAATTTTGTGTTATTTTTATTTTTAGAGGGTGTTTGGTGTTATTTGGCATAATTGACAACAAATGTAATATCTATATGTACACTATCATAATCTATGTTCTTTAAGTTGAACATTTGTGATTTACCACCTTTAATTTGAAAGTCTTAAAAAATTATAAATAAAATTAATAGATTTGTGTCATGGTTGTTAAAATATTTTTCAAAAATAAGTTTAACAAAAGTTATACATTCAAAGACTCCAAATTAAAAGGCAACAGTAAAAAGAAATTTCAAACCTTCTCATTTTTTTTTGGAAGCAATAAATTCAAATTGTCCTTTGAGGAGCTTTAAAAGTTACTTCTTACTTGTTTGCGAGAGAAAAAAAAAAGTTTGAATAAATTAATTAAAATATCTTCATTTTTTAATGGAATTATTTTGACTTGAGCTATTAAAAATTTGTCCCCTTCCCTCTTCACCGAAGTGTTCTAAGTTCATCAAACTTGATTCCTTAGTCTCTAAGAGGTGACACAGTGATTGAAGATTTGAGCTTTAAGGGTATGTTCTCCTTAAAGTCCCAAGTTCGAGACTCAACTTTGAAATTATTCATTCAATGTCTCTCGATACCTAGCCTAAAGACGAGCGTGGTTACCCTTATTTTAAAAAAAACTTGATTCCTTAGATTTTTTTTTAAATAATTAAAAAACAAAATAAAATGAGATTCCAATCCGACATTCATTATTCATTTTGATTCGGGCCCTTCCTACACATCCAAAATTAAGAAAATATATTTTTTTGAGTTTACGTCTTCATATTTATTGATATTTTTTTGTACTTTTATAAAAAATAAAAATGAAAAAAATATCTGAATTCATTTGTACATAAGTTTAAATCAATAATTATTAAAGCCCAATTATTAAGAGCCTTTTGATAGTATATTTTGAAGAAAAAAATTAAAAATTAAATTTATAATTTTTTAATAATTTGAGTACATCAACAACATTTGAAGGAATTTGGACATTAAACTTATACATCGAGAATATATATCACTATTATCAAACTGAACTCGTTTTAATTCCTATTTTTCTTTTAAATACTATCGAACCTAATTTTTGTTATTATATTTTTTAAAAGAAGATCAAACAGTGACGAAGAATAATTTTCTAAAAATGTATTTAAAAAAAAAAAATATTTAAGAGCTTAAATATTTCTCTAAAAAAAGATGAAGGGCATTAAGAAATGAAACCGAAATTTTGAGAAGAACCATTTTCAAAATTTAAAACTCATTATTATAATTTAAATTTTGTTTTGGTCTTCAAATTTTAAAAGGCATATATTTCTTTTATGTGTAAATGTCTCAATCTAAATCCAACTCTTTAACCCGAAGTTAATCATTTTATTTATATTATAATTTGAAGTTAATGATCAGAGACCACAGAAATAGGATGTGTGTCATATTCATATATTTAAATAAACAATTTTTATTAGGAAAAAAACAAATGTGGTATGACGTCAAAGTTCACTAATTTTAATTAGACTTTGTTTAAAGTAATATGATGCTAATTTTAATTGGTCACTTCAGGACAAAATTCATCATGTATTGAATTTAAGAAAATATGATATTTGCCAAGTAGCACATGGACATCTGTCTATACCTATCCACTAAGAGATTATGAGTTAAAAAAAATATTTAATTTTAAAATTTACATAAATTAAAAAATAATTTTGATCTATATTTTAATTTTTTAA
Organism: Sicyos edulis; assembly: GCA_036507275.1. NCBI lineage: Eukaryota > Viridiplantae > Streptophyta > Magnoliopsida > Cucurbitales > Cucurbitaceae > Sicyos > Sicyos edulis. The sequence goes on along the minus strand of CM071859.1, from coordinate 5,930,858 downwards.
TAGAAATTGGATTGAAGAGACTAACAAATCTTACTTAAAGAGTACTACTGATTTCAAATAATATGAGAGCTAAATATCTAAACTTGTAATCATAATATTAAACTAGATCACCATTAAACAATGAAATCATTAGACTACTAATCCTTTTGATTTATTTTGATCTATATATTATAAAATTTGTTTCATTTTAATTTCTCAACTTTTTAATATAAGAAAAATAACAATAAAACTAATCTTAATGATTGATTTTTGTTAAATTTATTTTAAAAAATGTATTAAGTATTAGAAATATGTTATGACTATTACATTATTCAACCAATTTTAATTATTATTATTAATTTTATAATATATATATATATATATCAATTTTAATTTATGTAAAAAAATTAAAAATTAAATTTGGACATTTAAAAGTTCATCACTCAAAAGAAAATAGTTAACAAAAACAATGGCTTGACGATATTATTGTACACCCATCACTCCCAAATTGTTGTGATCTTAAAAAAGAGACCAAAAAAATATTTTAATCATTAATATACTAATAACAAAAATACTATAACTTAGACATTTAATATTGCTGAATATGTTATTAAAATATGTAAAGTCAAATTAGATATTTTGCATTATGGATAATGACACTAAATTACGTGTAACAGTATAAAACAATAAATTATAATTTTAATGTGAATCGTGTACATCAATAATATAATTACAAATATATTAAAAAATGTATATAATTTTTTAGTGTAGAAAGTGCATCAATTACCATAAACTAAATTTCGATTAAAGATATAAATACTATTTATCGTATCATTTATTTGAGGGGTTTTTTTTTTATATATATAAAAAACCTGATATATAACCTAATAAACAAAATTACGGGTTATCCACAATATTATAAATTAAAAAATTGTTTTATTTTAGTTAAAGAGCACAATAATTGTATATAAAAATAGAGAAAGTTCTCCATTCAAAGACTTCAAACTTATTAATCAAAATAATTTATGAATATGTCCCATTTTTTTCTCTAAGCAAACATAATTTCAAAGTGTCCTTTGACGAGCTTTAAAGTTATATTTTACTTTGTATGCGGGGAAAAGTTTTATGTTTGAATAAAATTATTTAAAATATCTAAAAACAAATTAATTGAATTATTATGACCCCTATATATATTTTTTTGAAAATGGAATTATTATGACTTGAGCTATTATAAAATGGTCCTTCTCCCTAATATCGAAATTATGAGGTTCTAATTTCACCAAAGTTTTTGATACCTATGCTATAAAAAAAAAAAAAAAAAATTTGAACGAGATTCCAATTCGTCATTAATTAATTAATTATTTTAATTATTTCATTATTTGGTGATAGTGTAGTTTAACATCACGGTCAAGGTTTCGATATTAAAAATCGATATTTGACTCTCATATTATTTGAGGGTAATAATATCATCTATGTATGATTTGTTAGTTCCCTTCTCCTTTATACTTAAAAAAGAAAACTCATGCAAAGCAAAGATGAATACAAATATTTGTTTAAAAAAAAAAGAAATCCAAATAATTCAAGATTTGAAAATTCTTTCGTTATAAATTGTTTGATAGTGATTTAACTTTTGAATATTATTTTCGTATGTCCTGTTTTTTAAATTTTAATGTGCTTTTTATTTACGTTTTTAGAAATCAAGTTAAGTTTTGAAAAAAATAAAAATAAAAACTCAAATGAATTTGATAAGAAAGATGAAAACTACGTAGAAAAATTGTGCGACGAAAAATAACCTAGTCATTCTAAACAAAATATTAAATAGTTATCGAATAAGTGGTAAATCACATCTTAATTTAGAAAGAAATAAGTAAAATAATTTAAACTTTATCTCCATTTTCAAATTTTAAAATGTATTTTTTTTGTTAGAGTATATTCTAGTTTTAAACTCTTAAAAAGGGACTATCTGGATAAATAAATTTTCATGATATCTAATTCTAGTCTCCAAAATTTAAAAACTAACCATTTTCTAATTTTTATCATATTATTTACCACTTAAAATCCATTTATTTAATATGTAATTTGCTTCTGATCTATAAAGTTTGAATATATTATCATATTAACACATTAATACAATAAATTTGAAATTGTCAACAAGGGTATGATTCTAGTGACAATATATTTTTTTTGAAACAATAACTCTAGTGACATCTATAACCATAAAAAATAGTAGACCTTTCAATAAATTTTTGTATATCTTAGTAGCTAAAAGATTACAACGTCGAAATTCCATAAAACTTCAATGACATTTTGTACGAGTTACTAATTAAGAGATTGGTTATTATCTGGTTTAGTGTTAATTCATTTTCCACTCCACTTTCGATCTTTCTAATCCCTCCTCCCCAACTTGTACTAAAAAAAACAAGAGATTACATGTTCAAAACCTCCAGCAACTTTAGTGACATTTTGTACCTCACTCTCATTTATTGTTAAACTAAAAAAAAGCGACCTTTATATTTTATAGTCTAGTAATCATTAGGTTATATATTCGAAATCTCCATTTCCTATATATTGTTGAATAATAAAACAAACTTAAAATTACAAATTTATTATATATATTTTAATTCACAACATTGAGGATGAACAATTTCGAATATGTAATTTCATAATTTATGGGATCGTAAAAAAATCCATTAGAGTCTGCTCCTCTTGGTACTAACATTGTAGTAAAAAAAGAAAAAAAAAGAAGAAAATTTGATAACAATCAAGATGTTGCAGAAATTGGCTCTACAAACCGTATCAGGTGATAGTAACAGTTTTTTTTTTGGTTGGTAACCGTTTTTTAGTTAAAGTAAAATATATATTTTTTCAATTGAAAATCAAAGTAGATATCTTAGGAGCTGTTTGGATGATAAGTTAGTTTGAGAAGATATTTTGAGGAGTAAAAAATTAAGAGGTGTAACCTAAAATTTATTTGGATGTGAATTTTTGTAGAGGAGTTAAAGTGAAAATTTTATTTGCCAAGATTTAAAATGAATAGTCTTTTCACTGCTTAAAAAATGGAAAATGGTAAGGATTATCTAGTTTTCGAAAAATAAACTATTAAATGTCTACCGATTTTTCGCATTTAAATCTATGTCTACCTTGAAGAGAGAGAAATTTTTACTCCCCACAATGCCCATCCATATTCCACGATTTCATTTAAAAATAATCAATATTTTTTATTAAAAAAATCCTATAGAAAAACCTTCATTTTAGGAGACCTTTATTTTATATAATCAATATTTTTATTTAGAATATCTTGTACATAGCCTATATTTTAGTAGTCTTTTTTTTAAAAAAAAAAAAAAAAATCAGATCTTAATCTAATTAACTTACCACCTACATTTTGAGATTCCTTTTTTTTTTTTAAAAATTTATTATTTAATTAACCATTTTTTTTCCTACGGCCAACATTTAAAATGTAAAAGTGGAGGTAAAAATAAGACTTTTAATGTAACTAACTGATATGCTACATTTTAGGATTCCATTTTAAAAATCAAATTTTTATGTAACGTTTAATCAACGCAATTCAATTAATTTGTGAAAAATCCGTATAGTGAACATAGGTAAATAATCGATACCCCTTGCTAAAATCACTCTGGCGGATCCAGTCGACGTTTGGAATTCCACGTTCTCCTACTCAATGTCGACCCCTCCACAATCTACATACAATGTTGAAGATCACAATTATACGATCTTCTAAATCCAACAATTCATCTAAATAATTTTTCGATTGCAAAGATTTTGATTGCACAACCATGGAGAGGTCACGTCGATCACAATCATCAGTATGGGTTGAAAGAGATATCTACATCAATTATAAGACAACGACGACAATTAGTCAGCTTATCGATTTAGTTGCTACTGCGCTTGAAGTAGCGTACATGAATTAATAAAGTAGGTTAAGAATACTCATGGGTAACTATAAAACCACGAAAGGCAAGGAATTAACGCTCGAAGCAATGGGAGACAAACCAGAATACTCATATGTTTTCCTCTCGAGTTTTGTCGCCAAAATCATAGAAGAAAAATCCAGGTAACGTAATGACACACTGGTCCCTAGGTGTCGTAATATGTAAGAATTTGTACATTTAAGTCACTGGTTGTACACGCGTTTACCTCATGTTTTCACTCGTGCACATTATACAACCTTTAGAACCGAATGAGCGTGATTTTTCTATGTAGGTAGCTATATAGCACATTAGGTTAAAAATGAGTTATTTTAATTGATTAGAAAGGAGTGATTTAGAAATGATGAGTTATATTGGATAATTGTAAATGAATGATTAAAAATAAATTGTTCGAAATGATGAGTTATTTTTAATAGTAAAAATGAGAAGTTATTTTGAAAAGTTACAAAAACTTATTTTGATATAATTTTCAAAGAACAATGAGTACATATTTCATCTAAATCCCGTTTAAATATGATATCCCTTACGCGGCGGTTTACTTTGAGGTAGTTGGACTGAAATCTTCTAATGTTCGGAATCTCAAATGTGTGGAATCATGTATGTTTGACATACTTAGTTGACTTTATTTATTTCGTAGGAATATTTTTTGCGAACATTTGATCATATTTAAATAACCATCTTTCTTTTGCAGAAAATCATACTTGGCACAATGTAAATTTACATAATATTACAAAAATATCCACACAATTCATATAATTTTATTTAAATTAAAAAAATTATATAATATAATTATTTATATTAAAATTTAATTTCATGCTTATAATGAATTATAAATTTTAAAGAGATAATTGTATAGTTTTTTTTTGAGAAGAGATAATTGTATAGTTAACTATACTTTTTAATAACTTTTATTTATATAGATATGTATAGATCATAATTAAAATAAGTAAAATTTTGAAAGAAATAGTATAATTTTTGTATAATTTTTTTTCTTTTTTATTTTATAAATGTATCCATTTTATGAAAAGTAAAATAAAAAATGCTTCAAATTTTAATTAACCTACATAATAATAGTTTAAATAAAGTTTTTTATACATGCATATTTTAAAATGATAAATATAAATATATATTAAAAAGTGAAGATCAAAGTCGCCAATAAATTATTTTCTCGTCATCTGAATTTTGGAGACCCATCAATAAAAAAGGCATCTAAATCTCGTGGAATATCTTTCATACAAAAATCTTAGGATGCACGAGATTGTCAAAATACTTGACATTCTTCAATTATCATGAAACGAATTCATAATTCAGATGCCCATTATATCGATTTATCTAGAACTACTTCCAAGTGAAAGGTTCTTAAGGGTTTATGGACTTAAATTAAAAAAACTTTTACTGATTTTAAAAAATCTTTAAATAAAAAATAGTTCCTTCGTTTTTTGGTCGGTGGATGAATTAAGTCTATTCGGTAACGTCATCGATAGGCGTGCTCTTGTACAAATGCTAGAATAATTATTAAAAAACAACGTTTTTTATAATTATATTTTGAAGATATTTTGTAGGAAATGAATACAAGATCACGTGTCAGTTGAATGCAAATAATTATTTAAAGCTATTGCGACAATTATTTTAATTTTAATTAAAATACTATTTTAATCTATATATATATATATATATATATTTATATATATATTCTTTTTTATTTTTTACAAAGAACTTTGAGTAAGTAGGAAAAATTAAGGGGTGGTTTTATAGTGCGGTCGTTTTTTATTTTTATTTTTATTTTTGAGAGCAATAAACGTGTATGATGACTATTTTTTTTTTTTAAAGTTAATAGAAATAAAAGTTGTTTGATAAATATTTTCTTATTTCTCGGTTTTTTTTTTAAATTATTTTAAATTAGGTCAATTCTCAAATATTATAAAAGGCCAAGCAAGTGAGATGCTTCACCAAAAAGCTAATATCCTCTTTAAAAGAGTAGGATCTAACCGCATCTAAGTTAAAAAAAAAAACGATATCTCCAAACAAAAAAGCTATATTCTCAATATCATAATTAGTTGAGGAGAGGGGATTACAAATACCGATTCCAAATATCGTGATCGTTGAATGAAAATGAATTAACACCAAATTAGATAACCAATTGCGGCATCGACCCATTCGATACTGACTTGAAAAATTTAATTCCACTAAAATTAAGAAAATGGAATATCATATAATTTAGATATTCATCTCAAAATCAGTTAATGATAAGAGTAGTCCATATATTTTATAAATATTTATTGAATTATCTATTTTTTCAATTTTACAATTACGAGATCCTAACAACGAGACCCTAATAAGAGAGATGATACTGAGATTGATAACATGCGTGGCCAACTCATACAAATTAATGAAATGAACAATAAAATATACTTTTGGTGATGTTAAGATTTCGTGTATATTTAGTCTATAAAATTTCAAAATCGATACCAAATTCGAAATTTTGTTTAAATAGTCTCTAAACTCGTTAAAGGTTTAACTGTTAACTACCAATTAAAAGATATGCCAATAAGTTGTTGATGGGTGTATTATGTAAAGTCCTATATAACTTGAAGTATAAAAGAAATGTTAAAAATATCATCTTTTAAGAAAGAGATTAGGTGATGAGGTTTGATTTTGAGATGGATGTCTACACTATTTTCACATAGTATCAGAACCCATTAGTTCAAACAGGTATTCGGTCCAATAAAAATGAAATTGAGATTCGATTCAAGATTTCTGAGCCCAGAAGAGGCACAATCTTGAGGAGGCATGTTGAGAATCCCACATTGATAAGTTGAGGATATCTCCAAGTCTTTAAAAGGTAGGTGGACTACTCCTCTCAACACCAATTGGTTTTGAGATGGATGTCTACACTATTTTCACAATTGTCCCAGGGGGCATGTTAAGAGAGTCGAGATATGAGCTACTCCCATCATTGCCAAGGCACAATCTTAAGGGGGCATGGAATCCCACATTGACAAGTTGAGGATATCTCCAAGTCTTTAAAAGACTTCTCTCAACACCAATTCGTTTTGAGATGGATGTCCACACTATTTTCACACACTTCACTGATCCTAAGTAAAAGTGGTCTATAATTTTATCATCTTCATTCTCGTTACTCATTTCAATCTCCATTCCTGCAAAAATTTGCAAGGAATGGGGTTGAGATTCACCACGAGGAATTCACTAAGACTGGATTCCACGGTAATTATTCCCCATTTATCTTTTCTTTTTTTATATTAAAAGAAATTTTATTAGTTTTTAATTAAATAGTTAATTAAGTAAAGAAAAATATTCATCCAAATAAGTATTTCTAAAACTTTAGGTGTATAAATGTATTTAAAAAATAAAAATAATAATATAAAGCATAACCTATCCTCATCCCGTTTAGTTGACCAAGAGTTTTTTGAGAATTCTCGGCCCTATTAAAAGCGGGTTTCCACGAGCCTCGACCCATGGAAACATGAATATATATCTAATAATTAGGCATAATAAAGAATAACTATAGAAAGTAAATATTATAAAAAAAAGTGAATTGACTTGATGATCAAAAGGATCTTAAAAAATCAGATGATCATAAATTTAATCCATGCTAATCACCTATCTTAAAAAATAATTTCTTCCATGTTTTGTTGACATCTAAATATTATAAAGTTAAACCGATCGACATCCACATCAATTGACTTACAAACTCACACGAATAAGTTTTAATTTGAGGTCGAGATGGAGGATGAGAGTAAGAAATGTATTCCTACCCATGTCCAAAGAAAATAATTGAGAGAATCATATTCTCCCATTTTCAGCCTTTAACTAGAAAGTAAAATTCATTCTCAATCTCTTATAATGTTCGAACAAAATTTCTTTTCTCGAAATTGAAAATTGATACGATAGTGAAATGTAGAGATGTAAGTTTTTTTTATAAAGATTCTCGATACTAAATTTTAGAAATTTTATTCTTACAAATTCTTGTGGACATAAAATTGTGATTCAAATGACATACATTTGCCCTTTGAGGTTTAAATACGTTGATATAATGGGAGTTATTACTGTCTTTTTATCCAATTGATGTCAATAAGTAAATGAGAAATTAAATCTTCAGTATATGGAAGAGGTTCCAGATTCTCTTCAAAATAAGCTCACTCAACAAAAAAATTGGGTAACTGACTCCTGCGTCAGTATGGTTGGTTCAAGTTTTGATTAATTCCTTTATGTATTGTCTTTCGTTTCAAAAAAAAAGAAAAAAAAAAGAATGAGTGATTTTAAAAAGGGTATTAATAGTATATAGCTACTTTTTTAGAAATAAATCATGAGATGTCTCTAATTTTAAAAACTTTAAATTCGTGTCTATTTCAAATTTTGTGTAGGTGAGAGAAAATTCTCTTCCCCTAAATATCTTTTTGATATTTACTTAAAATCAATTTTATTATTAGAATTTTAAAAATAAAAGCAGATATATATCTTCCCACATTTTGAGGAGTAGGATTTGTTCCCCACAACTAATTCCACCAAATCTGATTACAAACCAAATCCGATTATATATTCTAATTTTTGGTATTTGAAAAAAAAAATATAATCTCCACTCTTTTTAAATACAATATAACAGATTACGTTTTAGGTATTTTAAAAAATAATATAATCTCTACTTCTTTTAAATACAATAAAATAGATTATGTTTTATTGTGAGATTATAAAAGATATCATAATTTAAAAATATATAACCTAACCACCCACCGAATTCCATCAATAAATTCTTTCACATTTTCAATTTGCTCTATCATAATTCTCAATAAGATTGTTGCTCATACACTGCAATGCGATCGTGTTCATCGTGCTTTTGCAATTCAACATTCACGTAGGATTTCATCCATCAAAAGTTGCAACAACCTCCTCATCCAACAAGCTAATGATCCAATTTTTATATCGATGATAATAAATTTTCTCTTTTTCTTTTCCATTTCACAACCCACATGTGTTTGTTCATTAAGATGGGTCTATTAATTTCAAAAAAATTATTCTTCATCCATTTTGATTCTCTTTGCAAAATCATTGAAGTAGTTTTGAGAAAGGATATAAAAGTGCTTCTCTTCTACGCAAATATGGAAAAAGTTTCCCTAAATTTGAGTTTTTGCGGTTTTTTTTAGCATTGGTTGGGGTTGTTAATGACTCTACCAAAAAAGAAGAACTTGAGATTTTTTAGAGCAGGGTGACTTTTGAGTGAGATTTACCAATTGAGGTGGCACTAAAAGATTCAAAGATGAAGAGAGTCGAGTTGCCAAAGTTTGAAGATATAGGGAGTGAAGATATAGGGAGCCGAACTGACTTAGTTTGAAGATGTAGAGAGTTGAACTAACACAGTTTGAATATGTAAAGAGCCAAACTAACAGAGTATGAATATGTAGAGAGCCGAGCTGCTATAATTTGAAGATCTAGAGATCCGAATGGTCACAGTTTGAAGATCTAGAGAACCGAATTGTCACAGCCGAGTTGCTATAATTTGAATATGTAGAGATCTGAACGGTCACAGTTTGGAGATGTAGAGAGCCGAAACTCTCACAGTTTGGAGATGTAGAGAGTCGAATTGCCACAGTTTGGAGATGTAGAGAATCGAACTGCCACAATATGAAGATTAAGCACAAACCACTTCTCACACTACAAGCCATTGATCAAAACATATAGAAAAAGTCTATGTTGTAGAGTTCACTCATCAACGAAGGTTTAGTCATGTACAACCTACCAACGTCTACCTCTCGATTGTCTTTGAAGAAATATGACGGTATGTATGAATATGACAATGGATGTAAGGTTAATGATAAAATTTTTAAAATTGTTTTTGTAAGGTTAATGCTGATATTTTTAAAAATGCACATTTTAAAAATTGTTTTTATAAAGTTAACGATGATATTTTAAAAAATTTTGTTTATCCATAGATTTTTTACGTTTTGATTTGGATGGTTTTGGTTTAGATTTTGTTTCTTTTTTTAGTTATAGTGAATTTAGAATTGAGAATATAATGAATTAATAAATAAATAATCTAATAAATTGAAAAGGGTATAATGGTCAATTACTTTAATTGATTAATTAATTCTAGATTTTTAGATTTAGACAATAATTTAAATCTTCTCAAAGTGTAGACATTCAATAATTATTTTCTCTAAAAGTAGCTATTTCCCTAATTGACCATTCTAAAAAAATAATAACAAATGTAATCAAATTTTAAAATATTTGTATTTATAATTATTGTCTATTGATACGTTTCAATAGTGTATTATTAATACTTATTAATATAGATTAATACAGTATTATGTAACATTAATACAAATTATTATTATTAATACAAATGACTATGGTTGCTAATTTTTTTTAAATGACCATATTTATAATTATTTTCTAAATTTAACTATTCTTGTAAATTTTCCTAATAAAATTAACTATTATAAATAGTTCAGGTTCTCTGACCATTTGATATTTTGTTTTTTATTTTTCAAATTTAAATTTATTTTTACTACAATTTTTTAAAGAAAGTATATGAAATGTTAACCACATTTCAAAAACAAAAAAAAACTTTTAAAAATTATTTTTTTTCATTTTTTTTTCAAAACTTTAGTTTAGTTTCTAAAAATATAAGTAAGATGTAGATCTATATAAAAAAAAATCATATAGTAAGATAATTGTAGAGTTAAATTTCAAAATACAAAAAATTAAAATAAACAATAGCTATCAAACAAGGTCTCTATAATTAATTTTATTTTTCTGAAAATGGTCTCTATTGTTAAATTGATTTAAAAATATTTAAATATGATGAACTTAAACTATAGTAATCATTTATTAAAAACTTGTTTTCTAATAGATTAGACAAAGTGTGCATAAACAAATCCAAGGCATTTATGAAAATAGTAAAAAAAAAAAAAAATGTCCTGTTTTGAATTTCTGTTTTTTGTCCAATATTTTTCCAAAGTTTGTCAGGGAAAAGTTGCATTAAATTGCTGATGTCCAAATCTTACAGGCTGAATTTGGTTTCATATCTCTGAGCTCTGAGAATCTTTTTTGCATGAAACCAAACAATTTTCCAAAGAAGGCAATGTGAGATGTGAAAGGAACTTTTTAAGTTTACTGGTTAAATTATAACTGGTTGATCCTTTAAAATAAATTTTAAATTTAATTTTGTTCCCAAGAATAGTACAACAGGTCAAGATTACCCATTTTTAGATATGTGCTTGTGGTCTTTAGATGCATTTTTGTGGCATGAGTTATTATATTAATAACTAGTTTGGATATGATTTTTTGTAGAAAAATTATAATGACTTATTTGAATATACTTTTTTGTAAAGGGTTGTAGAAGAGATTATTATTATTTTTTTAGTGATTGTGACATTTTGAAATTTTTTAATATAAAATAATATATTTTTATTTTATTCACTCTTTTAAATCCCAATTTATCATTAACGGTGAGGATTTTTGGTTGAGAATATATCATTTATTTGTTACTTATGATTTACAATCTTTATTGAATATATATATATATATTTATTTATTTATTGACAAAATAAATCAATAAATTTTTCAAATTTATATACACAATTAAAGATAAAAAAATATATCTAATTTATGTCATCTTGTTTTGTATCTATGAATTTTTAGTTTTATACTTTACAAATTAATTATATTAATTATACAAAAAAAGATAAATATATATTTTTAAATATATAAATCAATAAAAATATTTAGCATACCAAAATATTGACCATATAAAATATTTATTTTAATAAAGACATATTACTTTAATGTTACTTAAAACCAAATTGGTATGTATTTGATTATCGAACTACAAATATATTTAAATTATAGAGCATAGTTTTTTTTTCTTTTTGCAGAAATCAACATAGTTTTAAAATACGAAGTCATTAAATTTAATTTAGAAAACATATTTTTTAAATTACGAAATTGATTGTGAAATTAAATTTTGAAAGTATATTTCTTTTTATGTATATATAAAAATTTTGTTTTGAAAGATTTGTATTTATTAAGTCTTGAATTTTAAAAATATTTTTTTATTTTATGTCGTACAAGTTTTTAACTTTCAAATTTGTAACTAACAAATTCTTAATAAATTAAAAAATGATCAATTAAATATACATTAAACGAAACAAGATAATCAAATATGCCGTCAACTCGTTCAATCATTAAACATTTATGTTACTCGTGATTATGATGTTAAATTGGATTTCCAGCTACAAATAAAATCATCAACTCATTGACTCTTTCGGTTTTTGATAGTATATTTGTATTCTTCTTATTTTATTTTAATTTAAAAATAATTACTATAATGATATCTCAAATTGTGCTTATGCTTACTATTTTAAATATCTTCCTAGTATTGTCAAATTATACTTGGTTTAACTATATTCATCATGTATCTTTTTTTAGTAATAAATAGTTTAAATTCTTCCACTACAAAAATGATCGAACAAAAAAAATGGTATAATTATTTAAAAAAAATTAAAGGCAAAGTTTATTCTTTTCCTATCAAAACATATTTGAACTAAAGTATTGCGTAATTATTAAAAAAAAAATAATAGAGAATATTCTTTTATAGTTTTTGTAAAAACAAATTCTTCTACCATCAAATATGGTGGGGGGAGATTAAGGACTAAAATTAGTATAAATAATCTAGACTTAGCCACCTAAAATATATAGCATCAAAAGAGAGGGTACATATTTGGAAAAAACAACATTAAGAGACAATAAGTAAATTAAATTTGATTTTAGATACTTTTGGGCAAGAAAATGTAAACACTCTTTCTACATTATAAAAATATTTAGTTTTTATTTTATAAATTATACAATAAAATACTAACTAGAAATATAAAATTCCATAAACTTTGGATTCCACAACCCAAGGAGATAAGGACTTGTAATATGCCTTGCCATGTTACCCATCTCTTACTCTCCTAAGTCAACATCACACTTCCAACAATTATTCAATGAATCTTCAAATAATGTACTCTTCCACAATTAATTAGTAGACACATGTGTTACTCAATCACCACTTAAATTGTTTAAGTTGATACATTGATTAGTCATTATCATTTCTATTAGAAAAGTCATTTTTTTTTTCAGAAAAACAAAAGGTTATCATAGCTATTTAAATTTGGGTATTTTGAGGAATCTTTCATTTTCTCTTTTTATTGGGTCCCAAACACATTACATACTCTCTAGTAATCTCCTCAATGATATATCAATAGTTAAAATTTTATTTGTATGGCATTAAAAAATATGACCTTTAATCTTCTCTTAATATATATATATATATATATACACTATAATCATTTAAGTCAAAGGTCACACTCCCAAATTATATTTGGTTTAGAATTTAACACGTATTACTTATTTACAGTTAAAAGATTGAATAATTTGTTGCAAGACGAAAACTATTTTTTACATCCCACAATAATATGATTTCCTTTTATTATAAGTTTTTTTAGACACTTTTATTATAAGTCTTAGTCCATATAGTTTTGTTGTTTTTAGGCTCTACTAAAAAAATCTTACACGAAATTGATATCGTTCTTTCTTATATTGTATGCCTAACATCTTCTCGACTTCTAATCCCACGTATTTATTTTGAATGTAATAGTGACATATCTATCTAAAATACAAACAAGATATAGTGTTGACAACTCTATTTGAATAGGAGAGGTTATTTATGAATTGGGGTGTATAGTGCAATATATTTATGTGTGTGGTTGACAAGAATTTCCAAAAAGAAAGAACAAAGAATGAAAGCAAAATGTGATAAGGCAAGCACCTGATCTGTTGAGTTGGGATTTATGATGTTATTCTCAATCTCATTATCACATTTCCTCGTGGTTCATCATCTTCCTCAAAGTGCCCCCAAAATAATCTGCACCATAAGTTTTTTGTGTACCATATTTCACATGATTGACTCTCTTTTACCATCACTATTATTACATTTTTATATCATGGGTTGAAGATAATCATCTTGTCCGATATTTAAAAGATGAATTTTTTTTCAATACTTTAAAAGGTGTTTACTACTCTCCTATACTGATTGGTTTTGAGATAAAACTAAACATTATCTAATTTAGTATCAGAATTTCATGCGATTATTTATCTTCAAATTTGAAATACTAATATATTCATTCGTATTTTTTTTCTTCTTTTCTTTTTAGGGTAAATTATTATTTTGATCTCTATATTTAGAGTTTTTTTAATCATCCTACTTAAAAACTATTTTAAATTAATCTTTATGGTTAATTTTTCATGTTATTTTTTACAAAAATTATTCTCTATTAATTTTTTATACATTTTGGACATATATTAACATTGTAAAGTTTTTTTTTTATTTATTAAAAACTTGTTAAGATTCTTGATTTTTTTTTAAAAAAAATTCAACATCTAATTTCTAATTTTAAGCTATTTCAAGTATGTGGACTAAAAATTGATATTTAAAAATTATGTGATCAAACCAACTCAAAAATAATAAAATATCAACTTTTGTTTTCTTTTTACTTTGTCACACCCACTTAAATGATAATGTTTATAGAAAACTAATTAATGTGAATGGAACTATGGTATTGGAGTTTTTTTTATACAATAAAATTAGGGGAAGAGAGATTCGAACTTGTAATCTCATATGATTATTAGGTTGTACAAAATGTCGATAAATTTATGACTTTGTATATGCAGTGTGGTATTCTTAAAAAAATGAATATCTTTTCATATATTATAGTTTGTATACCAACCCATGTGATGGGTTTGGAATTATGTTTTCATATCTTTGGCAGTGATATGGACTTTGAGCTTAACTTTTGCATAGACGTTTTAACTTTTGGGTTTTACCAAAAATGTTGAAACTATATCGACAAATGAACATATTTTATACTTTGGAATATTCTCCATTTTAACTTGTATGATGTCATGTTCAAATTTCCACAAATAGTGATGTTTCTTTTTGAAAAAAATATATTTCATTTTAATTTAGTTTCTATCTTTCGAAATTAAATATTTTTATGTTTGAATAATATTATTTATAGTTTTTGTGTATTTTTTTAATTTACTTTTATATTTATTTATTTTTAAAAAAATTAAATTCACATGATTACTTCATTAATATATTAAATTCAAAATTATTTTAGTAATCATTTTAGTCAACCATACCTTATCTAACTAAGTGAGCACCAAATTGAAATTAAATCTTAAATTTAAGAATTAAAAAGGTATTTTCCCCCTCTTTTTAATTATATAATTTGTTAATTATGTAAATATTAGTGTTATTTTATCCTTTATTATTCGAGGGTATTTTTGTCTTTTGATTTTTATTTTTTCATGCACCAAATTAAAATTAGACCCCAAAATTTAAGCTTAAAAAATATTTTCCTCTACTTTATAACTATATAATTTGTTAATTGGGTAAATATTTGTGTTATTCTATCTTTTATTGTTCACGAATATTTTAGTCTTTTGGGTAAATATTAACACCAAATTGAAATTCAAGTCTAAGACTAAAAATGTATTTTGCCCTTTTTTTAACAATATAATTTGTTAGTTGGGTAAATATTTGTGTTATTTTATTCTTTATTATTCAAGGGTGTTTTAGTGTTTTGTCTTTTATTTCTTCATGGTTTCATTTTTATATAAATAGTTCTTAAGTATAACAAGTTTATTTATTTAATTCATGTCAACAACATTAATATGTAATCCACTTTGGCATTCTTCCTTTGACTCTACCTTGGGAGCTTGATTGGGAGATTCTTCCAACCATGGGCTCAGTGGGAGCTTAGGACCATGAACTATAAGTCACTCCTTTAACAATAACAATATAATTAATAAAATTTGATTGAAATATAGAGATGGATCTTTTAAATTATGGGAATTAATTTAATTAAAATATTAAACTATAGTGACCGAATAAAGATATTACGTTAATCCATTCAATTTCATGGTCATAAGTTTGAGTCTGAAAATTGGTATTTGACTCTCATATTATTTGAGTATAATAGTGTCCTTTACGTAGAATCTGTTGGTCCCCCTCTCCCAATATATGTACTGGAAAAAGACATTGTGTACTTTCATATAGATCAATGTTGGAAGGAATATTTAAATTAAAGTTATAATTTGTTTTAGTTCAACTTTTTAGTTATGAATACATTTATATATTGAGTTATTATTCTAGTACAAATTTATGGTAGATATCACTAAACTCTATCTAGAGGGCACCATTGTTCTCAAATAATATGAGAGTCAAATATTGATTTCCTGAATTGAACTCGTGACTGTAGAGTTGAAATGGTTTAACACCAAATAAAATAACTGCCAACTCATTCGCTACTAGCTACTATTAGTAGTAAACTTAAAGTTGGTTAAACTTGTAAGTTTTTATCAAGGTTGATTAGATTTACATGTGTTAAATTCTATATATATATATATTTGAAGTTGGTGAATTTTGTAAAAAAAAATAGTGTTAACTTGACAATGGAAAGTAAAGATTGAAGTGAATGAAGTTAATCAGGGTAAAGAATGTTAACACACATTTAATTAAATCTAAGGTTGTTTTTTTATTTATTTTTGAAGCTTAAAAATTATCATTAATAATAATCGTAGAAAAGCATACAAATCACTCCCAATAAAGTACTGAGTTAGTGACGCAATAATTTCATTGTTTGGTTGTAAACCAGTTCAACACAAACGTCATAGGTTCGATTTCCATAATCGGTATTCGTCCCTTTCTCTCAATATGCATTCAAAAAAAAAAAAAGGAACGGATCAGTGGTGCCCTAGGTATAGGGAAGCAAAGCTTCGATTTCCCGATTTTCAAAAGAATAAAAAAATGCATTAAAAAAAAAAACTCCCAATATGGTAGGAGCAAAAAAGTTGAACTAAAACAAATTATAACTATATTAAATTGAACTGCTCATGTTGGCAACCGATATTAATTTGATAAATCTAAAAGTTTAGCATAAAAATTTATATAACTTTTCTTTTTAGTACAAAAAATTTATATAACTTAACGGCATATTTTTTAGTTAAATTTTTTTTTCTATAATACAATTATAATCTTAATAATTTCAAGACAAATAAAAATAAAATATTGACATACTTTTAAAAATTATATAGAAAAGAAAACTTTTTTTTTTTGAAATAAGATAACCACAAGCAAATAATGTCACGAATAAAAATTTAATTTCTATTTAAAATATGAAATATAAACGAGATAACCATGGCAATTCATTTTGTTGAACCTATGGACTCTAAAACTTATTTATTTAAAACTTCTAAAAAAATATTTAATATCGTGTCACAATTTAGAAATAGGTCGGTAATGTCTGTCATATAATATTCCAAATGATTTTTTTTTAAAAAAACTTCTTATTATAAATAATAATAATAATAACTAATAATAATAAGGGCTTAAACAATCATTCTCTATCTCAAAAACAGAAAAAAAGAAAAAGAAAAAGAAAAAGAAAAAAGATTTTCATATTAATCATAATTAATTAAACATAATTCTAGAGTACTAATAATAAGAGAGACATTATGTATGCTTAGTTAAGAAAACTAACATCATTTATAGTTAATTAATTCATAATTGTCTCGCTGATTAAGTTTAATTAACTTAACTGGGGAACACGTCTTTGGTGGGCCATTTCTGCATTCATATTATTCAATTTCATGGCTTTGTCCTTTTACGTAAAATTACAAAATAAATTTTAAAATATTTACAATTTTAAATAAAATTTGTTATGTATTACAAACAAATATTATTTTAGAGATTTCTAGATATAATTAGAAAAATATTTTTGTTTTTATCTTTATTAGCTCAATTTTAATTTGTATTGTACTTAATCAAACTTTTATAATAAGTGGCATGTCTCTTAATCGATGCTTATATTTAATTCATATATATATATTTAATTCATATTTATATATTTCTTTAATTCAATAAAATGTCATCATAGTTATGTTACTTTTAACAAATGTATGTATAATATTTATTTCTTGGTTTCGTATCAATTTTATATTAAACATGTATGGTATAAATTCTTATTAGTGGTTCAGATTACAGTTGAATATTCGAAAACAAATTAGAGATGTCTTTTTTCTTGGTTTAGTGGGGTTTAATATATATTTGATTGAAATAAGAAGAAAAATATGAAATATAGAGAGAGAAAAATATGTTCACCAAATGAATTTGGGGGAAACTGCTTGCATTTACACAAACATGCTCTTAAAATTTTAGTTTTAATTTGAAATTTCTCTTTTCAAATATTTTTATTTCTAAAATTTGAGAATAAAGTATTTATTTTTTCTTGAGGGGATAAAATAAAGAATTTATGCTCATCCACTATCATACAAATAATTGTTGTGGACTTCATAGTTAAATATTAATAACTCTTTTATAAGCTACCATTTTGTCTAGACAGTTTATTTTTTCCATTTCTTTTTAACTCAACAATGATAGCTAAAAAGTAGATCTATCAATTTTTTAGTATAATAATACTATTTATATTTGAAGTACTCTAATTGATTTATTATTAAAAATAATAATCTTAATTAACCATGTAAATCCTAGGCCACTCCATGATAGTTTTGGTCCTTAATCATGGTTCATTTATTTTTAGTGAAGGTTTTTGTGATGTTTTAAAAAAAAGGTTTCTGTGAGTTTATTACTTTATTATAAACTTGAATTATTTTATGATTTCAGAAGAAAATAAAATAATGTTCTTTTCATTATTTTGCAAAATTAAATTTTAACCTTAAAAGTTGGAATTTCATAAATGAGTAATGAAGACCCATTTGATAACCATTTTATTTTTCGTTTTTTATTAATGAAATTTAAGTCTACAACAACTACCTTACTATACTTTTTTTTTCTTATTTAGATATCTACATCTTACCTATATTTTAACAAACAAAACCAAAATTTGTAAAAAAAAAAAATAGATTCAAAAAACTTGTTTATGTTTTTGAAATTTGGTTAGTATTCTGTAGATTGATACATCGTAGGAAAGATGAAACACGTGGTGGTAGGAAATTTGAATTGAAATAGATTTAAATTTCATAAACAAAAAAACAAAAAACAAAATTGTTATCAAACGGAGCCGAAACTAATATGCTCAATTAATTGGTTTTTTTCTTCTTTAAAGATATGATCATATTGTTGCTAAATGAGATTCTTGTTTAGTTATATTTTGCAGACATATTTTATGATAATTAATTGGCTCTCTCTTTTTTTCCTAAAAAAAAAAAAATTGGCTCTCTCTTTTGTATTTT
The DNA here is from genome assembly GCA_036507275.1 of Sicyos edulis. Classification (NCBI taxonomy): domain Eukaryota; kingdom Viridiplantae; phylum Streptophyta; class Magnoliopsida; order Cucurbitales; family Cucurbitaceae; genus Sicyos; species Sicyos edulis. The sequence continues at coordinate 5,911,617 of CM071859.1, read as the reverse complement.
TTTTAATGAGAGTTTGCTAAAAGGTTATTACTCTTCCAAAAGTTGAACAATTTGTTTTTAGGAAAACCACATAAATCGCCGTTGCATAACAGCAATCGAAGTTCATTAAATAAAAAATTTATTTGGTTTATAATTTTTAAAAAATTGTCTAATAAATTTTTTAATTTTAATTTTTTTACTAAAAAGGTCTAATGTTTAAAAGATTTAATAAATTCTTTTATTTTTATAAAAATTTAATAAATTCTTAAATTTTCATTTTTGTATTATATATATATATATATTTGAGAAAGAATAATTTTTTTTTGAGAATTGAGAAAGAATAATTTGAACTTATGAACTCTTAATCATAAAATACATTAAATCTGTTGACCTACTATTCTTGTTAGTTAATTTTATATTTAATAAATTTGTAATATATTCGAAATTTAAAAAATCAATAATTTTAAATTTGAATTTTATTTGAGAAGTTCTATCATTTTCTAAAATCATACAATAATATTAGAATATTCAAAATTCTGCCATTTTCATGATCGAATATTTTACATTTAATAACTCTAAACCATTGTACTTCTTAACCGTCTTCCCATTAAATACTATAAATGGAAAACTAAAATATGTAAAGCATGAAAGTTAGTATATAATTACAAAAATTCCCATTCTGAAAATTTACAAAAGCAAAGGAAAAACAAAACGTCTGCAAGAAACCCGGTTCAAATTCTCTAAACCGGGTAACTGTCGCATCTTCCTCGATCTGATTTCCGGCCAAATCCAAGAAACCGACCACCGGAATCCGATCGGAATCCATCACTCCGGCCGGTAGATCAAACAATCAAGTTGAGGTCTCAATTTATCATTCCAAATCCGACAATCTCCATCAATTTCACTTAATCGGTTTCTAATCTCAACAACCACCAGCTCCGCCGTCAGCCGGAAAATATCAACCACGGCGACAAACCCGCCGCCGCGACCTTCCACTTTCGCCCCCCAGCCGGTCGTCTCCACCGCCGCATTTTCCGACTTCGAAACCTCCACCACCGTGAGAACAATCTTCGCCGGCGACGCGGCGGAGAGAAACCGCTCAACGCCGGAGAAAAACTCCGATTCGTTCAACAACCCCGTCAGATCAAACCCAGGCGAAAACGAAATCAGATCGAAAGCATTCAAACACTTCGAATTGCTTAAATCCCCGAAATTACAAACCTCTGTTCCGGCGAATTCCTCGATTCGAATTTTCTCCCCGTTTTGAAACCAGGGATCTCGATAAATCTCATCGACGGTGATCCTCGTGGCCGGATTCGTGTCCAGAAGGCGAGAGAGAAGCCGCCGGAGCTCCGGCGAGGTCCATTTCGGACACCGGAAATCTCCCCTGTAAATCTTCCGATACATGGCCATCAAATTGGAATCATTAAACGGAAGATACCCAGTGGTCAAAACGTAAAGAATAATCCCACAAGACCACACATCGATCTTAGCGCCGTCGTAGCCTTTCTTGGCCAAAATCTCCGGCGCCACGTAAGCCGGCGTCCCACACAGCGTGTGGAGCAGGCCGTCGGGTCGGATCTGATCCGTTAAAGCACTGAGTCCGAAATCCGAAACTCTGAGGTCAAAATTGTCATCCAGCAAAAGATTCTCCGGCTTCAAATCCCGGTGGAAAATTCCTTTGGAATGGCAGTGGCCGACGGCGGTGATCAGCTGGTGAAAGTACCGACGGCTGAGATTCTCGCTGAATCTTCCTTTGCAGACCTTAGCGAAGAGTTCACCGCCCTTTGCGAATTCCATCACGAAATAGATCTTCGTCTTCGTCGCCAGAACTTCGAAGAGGCGGACGACGTTGGGGTGACGGAGGCGGCGCATGATAGCGATTTCTCTCTTAACGTGCGCCGTAAATCCGCCATTGACGACCTTCAGCTTGTTTACAGCCTTAATCGCAACGCTCTGTCCTGTGATCACGTTTCTGCCATGGTAGACCTTTGCGAAAGCCCCACAGCCCAGAAGCTTCCCGAGTTCGTATTTGCCGAACAGAGTCCCGTCGCCGCCATGCTCCGGCGAGGGGTTGTTGTCGTCGAAATCCGCCATGGAATTTGGTTGAGCTTTTTTTCGAAGAAGATTGTTTTGAGGGGTTTTGTTGTTTAATTTGAATTTGGATTTGTTTTTTCCGCCATGGAAATAGAGAGGGAAAGAAGCTTTGGAGGAATTTGATGCAGGCCAGTACAGGCGGAGGGGGGGTATTTGAAGGAGATTTTGTTTGGTGGGGTCCACCCGCGAAATTATTTTTTGAAAGATTATATTTAAAATATATATATATATATATATATATATATATTTAAGCATAATACAAGAATTTGAATCATTGTAAACTTTATAGATTAGATTAGATTACCTTAGGTTGATTTTCATTCACATTTATGACTTATTCACCTTTTGCATGCAGATTATCGAGTTCGTAATTTTTTTTTGCACTTCAAAATAAATCGAATATATAAGAAGAAACGAAGAATATATTGGCAAAATAATCTATTTTAAAAATAATTCTTTTATTCAAATTCGAGCGAACCTTGGTCGTTCTCTACATAAATACTATTTGTTTTCTTATAATCAATTAATATATTGATTTCTTTAATCATTTCATGCATTTAAGTATACCTAATAACTAGATTTACATCGAGTAATGATTTTTTCCTTGTAACTATTTTCTTTAATCAAAATATAAATAATCATTTTGCTTTGTATTCTCTGTCTATCCTCATTTTGTCTTGAGAACCATTTTCTTCTCTCTGCCACAATTGTCCTCAGATATTTCAAATATATATGAATATCTAGACATTAAAAATATTTATGTGAACCAATAAAGTCTTAAATTGCTTTAAACATAGAAAATGATTTGATGGTTGATTTGTATAAATAAGATGGCATTAGATGAGATCATTTATAACATTATTCATGTAAATGGATGTGAGAATTTATGTGCAAGGTAACTTTTTGAAAGGATCCTTAACACTAATTTAACAAACATGATTGGAATGAGATTAGGTGTTTTAGAAGTAAATATGAATATTGTTGTCTGTTGCATGAAGTATGTTTGTTCACTATTCCTCAAATGTTCCCGTTCTCCATAAGCATTAGAGATGGACTAATGAAAGAGAGTCGTGGATACTATATGTGATATTGGTTCCGATTTCTTCAATTTTAGAACAATCCAATAATTGAATTGATCTAATCAATTTGACAAAAAAAGCAACCCAACCAATGTCCAATAAAAAGTAAAACCATTGATTTGATTTTTCTCAATTTTTATGTCAAACTGAGAATCAATTCGATCCAATTAATCTAACAAAAAGAATAACCAAATCAATGTCCAACAAATGACAAAATAATTTGATCGGTTTTCTTTGGTTCGGTCCCCTTTTTAATTCTTTTTTACTATTCTATTTTGAACCATTATTTGAATGTTTTTTTTTTCTATTTTTAAAATTTGTAATTAAATTAAACAAAAATAATTAGTTATTTACCTATAAAAAGCTAAGCTAACATATAAAAAGAAGAATGAAAGGAAATAAATCGTTATTGGTTCGGTTCAAAATCAATAACTTTCAATTTTCAATTTTCTCCAAATAAAAATTAATATGATTATATGAAAAATTCGAACTTGGTTTTGATTTTGTCGATTTTTGGGTAAACATAATTTAGGACAAAAGTAGGATGATCAATCACTACGTATAAAACTGAATGTTTAAAATTAAATCAAACATACTTCTCCTATCTTCATTCCTTTGTTGTCTTCTCGTGTTTGACCTAAGAACGGATGTGATTCTCTCGTTTAAAAAAAAAAAAATCAAACATGTTAGTAGTAACCGTTAAAATTTAAATTAAGTTAAATCAAACTTTAAAATAAATGTTTTCTTTTTAAAAAAAAAAGTATTTTATAATATAAATATATTTTTTAATGGGCTCCATAAGTGACATAAGCACAAAAAAAATAATAAATAAAACTTGTGGACAACCATGTGCTAGCCTTCTATTTTATGTAGGGAATGGATTGGGACCTTACTTCTGAGTGCCTTTTAACTAAAAGTTTTGATTTCTTAATTTTCATTTTTTATTTTTTTGAGAAGAATTTTCATATCTATTTCATAGGATAATTATTTTCCAAATATTTCATTTTCAGAAAATTTTCATATATATATAATTTTAAAGAACAATTTAGCCAAATCAGTTCAAGCACAAAACATGTTTTTATTTATTGAGAATATTCTAGTACGTTTTTTTTAATTGATTAAAGAAAATCAATTTGATAATACTTTGTTAGTTTTATTTTATTTTTTTTGAGATCCAAATATCTTTCAATTAGAACTTCCATTTAAATTCTTCTCGATATACATTGTTAAATTCATGTAATAAGCATATCTAAAATTTCAAATTAAATTATTTAATTTATTAAAGTATATATTTCTTGATAGATCCAATTTGCCGTACTAAAAAAAAAAAAATCCAATTTGCCATCATCTTAACTATATATACTCATTTATTCATGAGATTTTGTGTTCAAATATTAAAAAAATCAAATCATTATATAAAATTGATTATTAAAATCAATAAATAGTGTACAAAAAGTAATTTTCTATTCACTCCAAAAATGTGTTTGATACAATATTTTATATTTATTTAATCTTCCCAACTCATTTTTAATTGGTTGTCTAAAAAAAAAAAAATTCATTTTTAATTGGTTTATAAATCAACTATATATTTTTTTGCTAGAAAGAACAATAGCCACACATTATAACAATAAATCAAGAGATCATGAGCTCAAATACTTACTTTTAAACTATTTATTTATCAGTTACAATAAAACTTATATACTTCTTAACTATTTCCATAATATAAATCATTCGACTCTACCATATTCAATTGTTAAAGAAATCAGTAAAAAATAATTCGTACATTATTCTTATAACTACTACTCATCCTTTTACTTTTTGAATAGCATTCAAACTAGTTTGAAATGACATTTTGAAAGTTAAAATTTGAACTTACATAACATTTGAATATAGTCAACAAATGAACAACTTTCTCTTTATAGTTTGTGCTTTTTGTAAAAAGGATATCTTATGAGTATTGTAATGCAAGAGATTGAGGAGAATTTGTATATTTCTTAGTTCTAATTATAATTTTTGTGATAAGTTGCAACAAAATATTTTAAAAGATGTTAGAGAAAGCTTCTCTCCATCGAGAGAATATAATGAAGATGGTCAAAACATTATTTTGTTTCTATACTTTAGGAATTATACTTATTTTGATTCATGCATGTAGTTTCAAATGTACTTCAAATAATAATCATACTCAACTTCACTTTTCTACGAGAATATAACTTAACTGACGTAAATATTTGATAATGATTAAAATATTATAATGTCGAATATTTTCAGTGTAATTATTTTTTATAAAAAAAAAGTAGAATTATCCTCCATTACTTACTTTCTTCTTATAAAGTCCATCCTTTGGAAAAGAAATAGTCGGGTTTTTATGGACTTTCAACTAAACTAAAAATGGTAAGTGAAAAGATTCACGACAACAATGGAGGTGCAGATTATAAGTTTGGTCTTTATAGTTTGAAGATAAATCTAAAAAATAGTCTTTGTCGTTTCAATTGTGTTAGTGTATATAGTTTACTTATGATAGTGAGTTTTCACATATTTAATTTGCTAACGATTAGACACAATTAGAAAGTGCCTATAAATTAACGTTACAAGTGTGTTTTGAACATGAAAACTTAAGGGAGAATATTTACTCAAAGCTAAGTCTTTAGTCAAAGTCTTCGGTCAACTATGCCACCCTTCATAACTAGATTAGGTTTTGGTTCTCCCTATTTGAAGTTTTTTCTATGCATCATTTGCAAGGCATTATGCCTCAACAATCACTTCTCATTCACAATACATTTGTAACACCATAGTTAATTCTAAAATCATTTAAGTATTTTTATTGAATTTGTTTTTATAATATTATAACACTCTAGATAATTTTTAAGTATAGTTAGTGTTTTATTGAATGAGCTAATAAATCTCAAACTAATTATATTATTGAATGCTCCATGAGATTTAAGCTATGAGTCACCTTGATAACACTATAAGAAAAATGATGTTACCCGACAGCTTTAACCGTCGGTTAAACTAAAAACATCGTTGGACAAACTTGAGCCGACGATTATTTTGGACTCGGCTAAACCGTCGATTAATGAGCGTCGGATAAAGTTTAACCGACGGTTATGCAAAAACGTCGGAGAAAGGTTCGTTGTCCCACGTTTATGAAACTGTCGGATAAAATTCCTTATCCGACGTTTTTCAAACCATCGGTTAATCTTTGTTTTTTTTAATTTTTTTTTAAAATATGCATATTATATTTGTTATGAAAATTATGAACTACCCATTTTTTAAAACGAATGTCACAAACACATTACGAATGAAAATGAAACGATATATATAACACAAGGAGTTATGAAATCCAATAAAGTTTTAACATATCCTTACAAAAAGAGTTCCAAATATTTTGTAAAGTAATTAACGAAATACAATGAAAGACCTAAAAGCTGGATCTAACAATGAAGACCTCCTAGAAGAGTGAGTCACCTGGAAAATATAAAATGAAACATGAATTAGATAACTTTAAAAGTACTTATAATTGTAGAAGTTGTGACTTTTAGAAATTTGGGCAGCATAACAACGTATTATGGACATACAAAAAAAAGAAGAAGTATACCTGTTATAAACCTGTAAATCATAACATGCATAATCTAATTTGTGGTTACCTTTGCTGCAGGATAGCCACACGTGACATAAAATTTATAAAATATTCATATGAGTTTTAATTGCATAATTACCTAAATGGTTGGTCATGGCTTTGCTTTCTTGAACGACTCCATCATCGCTCTAAGCTCTATCATGTCGCCTCGTGTCTGAGCAGATTCCTCACGAGTCTGAGCCATTCGGTTTTCCAATTTCCCCTCTTTCTCACTAGCCAACTGGGTCTTGAGCATCTCGACCTCTTCTTGTAGTTGTGTCTCACGCTGTGAAGTTGCTTCACTAGCACTAGAAGACGACGATGACCTCTTACCTCTTGCTTTAACCCGAACATCATAAGGAAGCCGTCCTAGGCCTTTTATGTTGTCTGTCCTAATCCCAAGAACTTTGTCAATTATCTCTATCTCGTCATAAGGGAGTCATGTTGCAATGAACCCCACTTTTATCTCTATCATTTGCTCTTGTATAGAAATAAAACATATATTAGTATTGAGATTATATTATTTGAATGATAAAAGAAAACCAACTAACTTACGTATGCTTCCTCCGAAGCCTTATCCACCCATCCATCATGAACAGTGAAATTAGTTTCTTGAAATAGGTCGATAAAACCCATGACTTGGCCCTCCTTCTTTTTGTGGACACATATATGAACTAAGTTAGTATTTAATATAACATTTGTATTAATAAAATATAATTTCAGATAATTACCTTATATAGTACGGCTAGGAAAGAATGACTCCCTGCTCAGTGATGATATTTGACCTGAGCTCTACTTTCCACGGGCTTCTTGGACTTTGACTTGTTGTTAGGATCCTCCCATTTGTTGCATAAATACTCCCAATCAGCTGGTTCTGTTATGGCAGGAGGTGGCTCCAAGCATTGAACCACAGGATCGAGACTCCTTTAAAGATCATATTAGTTTTATGTGACTCGATTTAAATAAACATAAGAAATAATTCAAATCTTACTTACTTGTAATGTTTATGCAATGTGAATTTATACTCTTTGAACGTAGATTTCATCACTTCTTCTATATTCTTACTTACCATAGGATTACTCAAGTCGAGATCAAAATGTGACTGAAAATAAATATGAATAAATGATTAACACTAAAAAATAGTAGCTAAAATAGTATGTATAAGTTTTTCAACATACCAACAGTCGATGTTTCACCAAGTTTTTAAGATCCTCGTTCATATCTTTCTAAGTATTGAGAGTAACAGGAAAGATCTCCCGCACGAGCACGTCAATCTGCTTGCTCAAATTGATTGCCTCCTGCCCCACAACCTTTCCATACTTCTCACTAAACTCGACATTCACCAGGCTGTGTCGATTTACAGTTCTCTCCAACTCAGCTCCCTTCGTAATACCTCTACCGCGGCGAGGTCTATATGTACTACCTGCACATAATTTAATGTTAGAAATAAAAAATAAAAGTGTGGATGAGAAAAAAGAAATGAAATCATACTCGATCCATCGGTCCCCTAGAAGGTATAGTGGCAGGAACAACATTTACATCATCAGCGGTCTCTTCGAAGAACAAGCTCGACCTCCCAGACAAATTTACTGGCATGACGCACTGTAAAAGAAAAAAACATTAATTATATAAGTCATGAAATGAGTGAAATCTCCCATACTAAATTTCATAATATAAAACGTAACTATATTTTAGTCGGAATAACCATTATCGAATGAGACACTCTCATAACACGTATCTTGGTCATCTTCGATCTCTTGATCATCAATGAAATTGTCAGAATTATTCGATGATTATCTTCTATTATGTGTTGTTTCAACTATGATCGGTTCGACATTAGTCCTTCGATAAATATCTTCTTCTATACACTCATCGACAGTTGTTGGACCTTCTAGTTGTATTTCATGAAATTATTCATTCTCTATTTCTTCCACTTCAGGCACATCCCATAACTTTTTATTCGGTACCAATTGCACTACCTTCTAGTTGCGTCCATACTTTGGATCATTTATATAGAAAACTTGTTGTGCTTGTGTAGCAAGTATATATGGCTCATCTTTGTACCAAAATTGAGACGTGTTAATTGAACGTAAACCTAGCTCAAAATCTGATCTACCTTTTTTGTTGTTAGTGTTGTACCAATCGCATTTGAAAATCATAACTCGTCTTCTATTAACGTCTACAACATCGAGCACTTCCTTTAGTACCCCGTAATAGTTCAAGGGATCATCTTCGGTTCCCTCTTCTCCCGACACCTTAACACCACTATTTTGTGTTGTTCGATTTTCTTCAACCATGATGGTGTGAAACCTAACACGATTAACTATGCATTTTTCGTATGATCGAACCAACCTACTAGGTCTCATCGCAATTGCATACAAATCATCACAATTATTTCCATGTTGTCGTAAATTAAGCACTTCTTCTTCAAACCATCATGGAAATTGTTCTTCATGTTTTTTATATAAGTCTGCAGAATTTAGCACACCAGGGCGGATTAGTGCTAGATGTTGAGTAAGATAAGTGTTTATCTCATCATAGTTATTAAGAATGTACCAATGTAGTCTACGAATGTCAATAGGAGATAAAGTTTTTGGTGTCATTTCTCCCATTGGTCGTGCATTCTGTTTGGACACTTCATACTCCCCAAGCTGCTCGTTATTAGGAATCTGGTCATCATTGCGGTCTGCCCTATTGAACTTTGTTTCAATCCCAGTTAGGTATAATGAACAGAAGTTCAAACATTCTCTATTCACGTACTTTTCAGCAATTGACCCTTCTGGACGTGTCTTATTCATAACGAATAGTTTGAATGTTCTTAAACTCCTTTCAAAAGGATACATCAAGCTATAGTTCACAGGCCCGATCAACTTACATTCGTATGGCAAATGGATGGCTAAATGAATCATTATATCAAAGAATGCGGGTGGGAAGATTTTCTCTATTTTACAAAGAATTATAATAATATCTTTTTGCAACCGATCCAAATCAGCCACTCGTAATGTTTTAGAACACAAAGAACTGAAGAAGTGGCAAAATTCAACAATCGTAGTACACACTTCCTTAGGTAAAAATGCTCGAACACCGATAGGGATAGGTCTCTGAAGTAGAACATGGCAGTCGTGTGTCTTCAGCCTGTTAACTTTGAATCGGTAACACACCGTCCTATGTTAGAAACAAAATCATCAGAATACTTGATGGATTTTAAAAAGTCACAAAATTCAAATTTTTCGTCTTTAATGAGAGTATATGTTGCATGCGGCTTCAGTTCCTTATCTCCTAATTTTTTTATGTGCAGTTCCCCTCGTGTTCCCATATCTTCGAGGTCTTTACAAGTGTTCATTGTATCTTTTGTCTTCCCTTCAATAAGTATAGTTCCTAGGAAATTCTCACACACATTATTCTCGATGTGCATTACGTCAAACTTATGTCTTAACAGAAGTTTAGACCAATATGGTAGCTCAAAGAAAATGCTCTTTTTGCTCCAATTGTTTTCGGTTTGTTTCCTCTTCTTACTTGTTTAGAAGAATGCTTGCTAAGCACAGGAAAATGCATATGACTAACTTGGTGCAGGATCTCATCTCCATCCCATGTCATTGGAAGTTCACGAGTTTCATTCTTCCCATCAAATAATTTACTTCTACGCCAAGTGTGATTATTAGGTAGATACAGTCAATGTCCAATGTAACCTCGTTTCCCTCTTAGACCAACGCTCGGAGTATCTTCTTTACAAATAGGACAAGCTTTGTAACCTTTCGTACTCCAACTAGACAAGTCACCATACGCTGGGAAATCATTTATGGTCCACATCAAAGAAGCACGAAGTTGAAAATACTCCTTATTGAATGAGTCAAACGTGCGAACACCAGTATTCCACAACACTTTCAACTCATCAATTAATGGTTCCAAGTACACATCAATCTCCTTTCCTGGTGATTTTGGACCGAGAATTAATAAGGATACTATGATATTGGTTTCTTTCATGCATTTCCAAGGTGGTAGATTGTATGAAACTAATTGTACAGGCCACATACTGTACGTGGTACTCATATGATCGTAAGGGTTGAATCCATCAGAGGATAATCCAAATCGTACATTTCGAGAATCCAATGCAAATTCAAGAAATTGAAGGTCAAAATGTTTCCAAGCTTCACCGTCTGATGGATGTCGCAAAACTCCTGTTTCCTGAACCTGTTTTTCCTTGTGTCATCTCATATCGAAAACATAATGCTTAGAAGAGAACGACCTCTTAAGTCGAGGTATTAAAGGGAAATGTCGCACAACTTTATGGGGAAGTTTCTTACAATTATCCTTATTGATCCTATATCAAGACTCTCCACATGTATGACATTGTTCAACATCTTTGTATTCCTTCCTATACAACACGCAATCATATTTGCATGCATGAATTGATTCGTAAGTTGATCCTAACTTCCGAAACTTCTTATTAGACTCATAAAATGAACCAGGTATACAAGCACCGTTAGGATGCTATTCTTTTAACAGTTTCAACAACGAATCAAACGATGTATTTGTCCAGTTATTCATGGTTTTCAGTTGCATCAATTTTACCAGAAAATGGAAAGTTGAGAATCGAGTACAACTTGAATATAACGGAATAGATGCTTCTTTCATTAAATCATTAAACGATGTTGATCGATCATCTTCTCCACCATTATTGGGTGCAATATTTTCTTAAGTATTATTATCTTCTTCAGCTATAATAGATTCTAAAGTACGACGGTTCATGTCGTTCAACATTTCTATTATTTCATTCTCCTCATTAAGCATATTTGACTCAACTACATTGACCCTTTCGGCGTGTACTGGCCTAACTCTTTTAGTTTCATACCTAGGTAAGTTGACCGATTCTCCGTGGTGTAGCCAATCCCTATACGATTCGACCATCCCATATATGAACAAATGAGTTTCTACTCCTTCAATACTTTGCCACAACGCATTCATACATTTTTTTCATGTACATCTCGTTTTTCCTACACTATTGACATGAGATTTTGTCATTTCCAAAAATTGTTTGACACCTTCAGCATACTCTACATACAACCTATTTTTATTTTTAATCCAATCTTTGCTCATCTTCAATCTCTTTTAATAACCACTCTCAAGTTCTAGCGTCGTACTATCCTACAGGATTTAGACGAACAATTAGAGAGTGTCATTGAAAGATATAGAACAAAATCTAGGACTAAACAACTCTTTGTATTCTTAATCATGAAGAAAATTTAGTTATAAACTTAATCAACTATGTATATAAGAATGAATAGAAGGGAAAAATTGAGGGATCCTTTGTATCTTGAAAAATGAAAAAATAACTAAGCAAGTCATATTTCCATTTCAACAAATATATGAGACCAAACTATATCATAGTTTGGTACAAATTTCATCAAACTTCTCTAACCAACTACTAAAGTACTAATCTCTTTAATACTTAATAATCTCTTTCATCAAACTTCTCTAACCACTACTAAAGTACTAAACTCTTTAATACTTAATAATCTATTTCATCAAAATTAAATAGAATAATTACAAAATAAAAAAATAAAAATAAATGCATAATAGTGTTAACATTCAAACTAAATCTTTTAAATACATAGTTAAAAAAGTGTATACACAACCACATTTGCATGAACTATATAAAAGGTTTTTTCGGTTCAATCTTTGTAACACCCCTAATGTTTATAAGGTTCTAAAGTAGGTTAATTAACTTGATTTTATGAAAAACTTGAGCATAATTTATCACCATGAAAAATTCACTTAGCTTTAAATTATATTTGTCCATTAACCTTAAATAATTATTTTAGGTTTTAAAATAATCAATTTTACTCACATAGCTAGAGTTCATGTATTTGATTAAATTGTTAAGACATAAATCCTTGTTAATTAATTATTAGAATTTAATACCCCATACTAAATTATAGTCATTTTTATTTGGGTATGTTTTAAATTGATATTGAATACTCTTTAGGGTTTATATGGCAAAAATGATTTTTTTTTTCTTCTCTTTATTCCTGATCTCTCTCATTTCACTCCAGCAGCCGACAATTCACACCCCCATCTCCCTCGTTTTCAACAGCCACATCCCCACTAAATAACAATTGAGTTTGAGTTTTAACCGAATAAAAGATAAGCATGAAAAAAAAACATAAAAATCGCCTTTCTCTTCACTACACATCAATCTTTAACCTAAACAACCACATTTTAAAACTCAATTTGAACCCTAACCTAAACAAGATCATTAAACTCAAATCCACATCAATCCACATTTATATAACAAAACCCTAGTTGCTAAACAATACTAACATCCAAAAATCAAAGGCGAGGAAAGAAACTTACGGTTGAGACAGCGACAACGGCAGTGGCGGAAGGCAACGAAGACGAAAAACGGAAGCAGAGGCAATTTCGCGAGCGGCGCGGGCGAGAAAAGAAGAGAAAATGGAGAAGAGGAAAAAAAAAAGAATCTTCAGATGTTTATGTAAAATATTGGCCGATGGTTTTAAAACGTCGGCTAAACCGTAAAAACATAAGTTAAAATTAAAAAAAAAAAACATAATCCCGCGAAAAATAGCATTTTTGGGGAATAGATTTACGCCGACGTTTTTTGAGAAACGTCGGCTAAGCATACAATTCTTATTTTAATAATAAATATTAACCGACGGTTTTTTATAAACGTCGGATAAACTTTTTTTCAACCGACGGTGTTGGAAAACGTCGGTTAATTAACTTTTGTGCGACGGTTTCTTACCAACGGTAAAAAAACCGTCGGCCAATACCGTTTTTCTTGTAGTGTAAGTTATTTAGAAATTTATAGTAATAAAAGCTAAAATTCAAAAGTTAGTTTGGGTTATGGAATTTGGAGTTTTAAGTTAAATTAGGGTTTATGGATTTAAATGGAAAGAAGGTTTTATTTATGTATTTTTTGTTATTTGGCCACCTTTTCTCTCTCTTCTTCATTCAACCCCAACAACCACCACCACCTAAAACTCACTCATTCTTTCTCAATTTCACGAAGTTAAAGAGCTCCGTTCGCGATTCTGAGACCAGATCCGTTTTAAACTCTGTTAACTATATTTTGTTTTGAACTATCGGGATCCCGAACTCTATTTTGTATGTTTTCGAACTATTAGTACCGTTTTCACGTTTTATGAGGTTTTGTTGGAAAGACGCATGTAGTTGTTAAATGGATTTTGAGGATTTTAATATCCGTGCACTCGTAACACCTCATTAGAGTTTTTAGGAAGTCAGGTCGTTACAACATTTCTTCCAATTCTATACCATGACTATTCCCTACCTCTCCTTCCAATTCTATTCCATGACTATTCCCTACCTCTCAATTCTCTATTAAATGGCTTCATGAATTAAAATTCTAACTCATATTCAAATTTAAAATATTAATTTCATGAAAGAAATGAACATAATTTATTTATCAACAACAACATAGTTTTAATGGATCGTCTACAATTTAGTAACTTCAAAATTTTACGACGGAATCCTTTCATTTTTAAATATTGTTGAATAAAAAAATTGATCAATTATTTGCTTAGATATTTTTCTCCTTTAAGATAAGAGAAATACTTCTCTACTCATCAACAAGTAGAGATCCTATGATGCTACAAATTTTGTTTATTATTATTATTTTGCTGATTTTCTCCTTAGAATGGAAAAAAAAAGGTTTATTTTTTCTATTTTTGTTTACTTATGTAATAGTTTGAACTCTAATTATATAGAATTAAAATCATTAAATCTTCCTTTTAAAAAAATCATTAAATCTTTCTTTAAAAAAAAATCATTAAATCATTTACTATTTTTTTTCTTTTTTGGAAAAGGAAAATGATTGTGTTATCAAATTTTCAAAGAAATTGCACTTTTTTCTCTATTGGAATTGACAGTAGTACCTTTGCTGTCCACACGCCCGCTGGAAATAATCGCATGCAGGACTACAGAGCCCCATGTCCAAACACACCTTTAGCCCAATTTTTTTCAATTTATATAAAAGAATTTGATTTGACATTAACATTATTATTATTATGGAATTTATTTATGCGACATTTTTTTTATGTCTATCTGATAACAGCTCCTTTTTTAAGATATACTTAATTTAGAGAAGTATTTGGTAAAATCTGAACTATTAATTTTATTTTTAATTTTAAGAAATAATTTCTTAAAAGAAAAAAAGAAAAAGAAACGGTTCATATCTTGCTATGTGTGTGGTTGCATGCTGTCTAAGCAGCATGCAAATATTTCTTTTAATTTATATTAGAATTTTGGGAGTGTTTTTACCTATGTCAATTATGTATTTCACAGTCTTTTAGTTGAACAAAATTTATGGAGAGTCGGTGATGTAGTTGGTTATCTTTATTGATATTAATCTATTTCAATTCTACGGTCACGAGTTCGAATTTATAAATCGATATTCGACTCTCATAATATTTGAGAGCATTTGTATCCTCTAAGTTTGTTGGTCCCCCTCCCCAGACTACTTATAACACTATGCATGACTTAATATATTATTATAGATTAATATGATTTGAATATGTAATTTCATATTGTTCAATTATATAAAATAGAAGATTTTGCATGTATAACAAAAAAGGTAAAGTATTTCCATCTATAGTAAAAAAATCAAAATTAATTCATTTGTAGCAGAAAATTCTATCACTAGTTCAGTTTTATTAGTGATAGAATTCAATTAATGATAGATTCATTCTATAGAAATTCAAATTGAGTTACATCACTATTTAATGATAGAAACCAATATGTTATACATGAATTATTTTAAAAATTCTGCTCCAAATATAATACAAGAGATAGAATATGTTGCTGATGGTAAATTCTCTACACTCCCCAAGGACCAGCCCAACGGTTGAGACTAAGGATTTCAAGGCATGCTTCATTGAGAGATCACTAGTTCCGGCTAGAAAGTAGGGGTGAACATGGGTTGGGTTGGGTTGGGTTAGAGAGGTTTTCAACCCAACCCAAATTTTCGGGTTGGTCATTTTTCCAACCCAACCTAACCCAATTAAAGAAACAACCCAACCCAACCCTTATATTTTCGGGTTGGGTTGGGTTGGGTCATCGGGTTCAATAATAAATTATAATTATAAATATCTTTTATCAAATTAGTCATACATTATATATAAAACAAAATATAATCTTCAGTCAAGGTAATGAAATGAATATGAATATACAATCATATTCATATAGAAGATTCCAATTATAAAACATAAAACAAATAGATAATTAATTAAAACAACAAAAATAGATGACATAATTCGACTTCTATTGAACAAATATATAATTAAAACCAACAAAGATGTTTTACGACTATATATTTATCATGATATATAAATGATAAAGTTTTGAAAAAATACTAAAGATTATGGGAAATAAAAAGTCTAACAATAATAATTAAATAAAAATATATATATACACATGTATAATTATGTTATAGTATAAAAATATATATATTTTAAAACTAAATAATAATTTCGGGTTGGTCGGGTTGGGTTGGGTTAATTTTAGGTCAACCCTTAACCCAACCCAACCCATGAATATTTCTTGATTTTCAACCCAACCCAACCCAAAAATTTGGGTTGGGTTGGTTCGGGTTGTTCGGGTTTCGGGTTGTTTGAACACCCCTACTAGAAAGTGCTTAAACTAGAATATCATTCGAAGTATCCCAGTACCACAGTCTAGGGACGGGCGAATGGTACCCCGGGTGTAGGCCAGGGAGCAAAGCTCCGATTTCCAGATTTAAAAAAAAAGAAGGTAAATTCTCTTCAAAATATTACTTTTTTTTTTCTTTTTTTTTTTTCAAAAAAAAAAATTACTTTTTTTGGCATGTTAATGCAAATGTTTGTTACCATGAATAATCTTCTTTTTAGAAAATTGTATACATTTGCTAAAATTTGTTTTATTTACTTACTAATAAAATGAAAATAATAATTATGTATAAAAAGGGTTTGATCTCTATGACAATGAAGTTAAAATAAGAATTCTGTATATACTATTGGATAATAGGATTGATGTGCAATCTACCTTTATCAGCTTTGCAATCATTCTCAAGATGTCTTCATAATATTGAAACTTTACCAAAAGGGAAAAGAAAACTATATAACTTATATTTGAATGGCCTTTGTTTAGATTGTCTTACAAAGAAAATTCTTCTTCTTATTATTATTATTTTAAGAAAGAAAATTATACAAACATGAACGTTATGTTTTTTTTAAAAAAAATTGTTCTCTTCTAACAAAAGTTTTTTCTTTTTCCGATAATTTATAAATGCAAATTAAGAGTAACAAAGCTTCAAAGTGGTTGGGTTGGTGTAAACAAATTATTTACTAGAACACTAGAGAAAAAATATTACTAATAAATAAATGTTATTGTATTTGCAAATTTAACTAATTTTAAATCATTGAAATCAAATGGACAGAAAATAAAAATGATACCATCTAAAATCAATTAGGTTTAATGTCAGATAAAGAGGTGTGTAGATGTGTCATTATTTATAATAAAAGAGATAAAGCGAGAGTTGTGGGGTCAATTTAAAAGAAAAGGGATTATTACAAACCGCAAATAATTTGGACTTGTAAAGCTCAATCATTCAAAGAGATTAAGAAAACTTTGAAACTATTATTTTTATTTTATTTTTTCATAAATTCTTTTTTTTTAATCAAATTTTGTCATAAACTGTCACTACATGAACAAATCAAAACCCCAAACTCCAAACCACACCACATACATTTTCATTTATTATTTTTTATCTTCTTTTTTTGAATTGGGTTGATTGTTCTGATAAGGTTTTCTTTTTTCTTTATGACGTTTATTTTTAAATAAAATATTTGAAATTTTAATCAAAATTTAAAATATATAGACTAAAATTTTTAAAATTATATTGATTCTTTTTAATTAACTACAAAAACAAAAAGAGTCAACAAAAGTGAAGAACTATCCACATTTTGTATAACTCTAGTTTTTTTTTTTTTTTTTTTTTTTGAGAATGTATAACTCTAGAGTTTGCATAAGTAACAAATTTGAATCTCATTTTCTCTCATGGTGTTGAATATATCACTATTATTAATTTCTTTACAATCATGTTTCAATTGTTCTATTGAGTTTATATTATAGCATTTAACAAGGCTTGTTTTGAGACTAAAAAAAGGTTTGTTTTGTAATTTAATTATGGCCTATCTCTTGAAAGGTAAATTGCGATGAGAATAATAAATTTATATGAATTTTCACGTTGGTATAATATTGTCTACTTTTAGCGTATATCTTCGTTACTTTATTTTTTATTTCATCTAAAAGACTTTATATTAATGGAGATACTTGTCATCACTTAGGCATGATCTTTCATTCATCTAATCAATATGGAATAATTTTGTTTGTATCCCAACAAATTGATTATTCAATTATATTTGGATGAATAAGGTTATTGGATTATCCGTATTAATTGTGTAATTCAATGTTAAAATGAACATAGCACAACTTATATAAGTATTATATTAGTAATCACGAAATTTGTAGTTCAAGTTCTTCAACCATATATTTATATATTAAGAAAGTCTAATGAAATTATGCTTTTCTTTAACTTAAATATTATAACATTTAGATTTTCAAAACTCATTCTTATGTAAAATTCATTCTTTCTTAAGTCAAAATGCATGTGGGAATGATCCATAACTCAAAATGCATATCATATTAAATCATAACATTTTGATTTTCATAACTCAAATACAAATGACAGAAATCCAAACATCACTTGATGAATTGAAAGATAATTTATTTTAATAAATGGATAAAAATCAGAGGATAATTAAAAGAAATGGCCAAAAAAAAATGAGTATGGGAGGTTGGAAGTGGGAGTGGATGAAAACCTTCTCCATATTCAATGGAACTTTGTTTTTGAACTCTGTATTATCCCCACGATAATTCACATTGCCACTGTTTGGCTGCTGATAAATAATTATCCACTTTTATTTTAATTTCCTAACACATTTTATAAGGTATTTTCAGTATTGGGAAATGTGACAAGTTGGTAAATTACCACTTGGAATTAAATTAATTTATCCCATGAATCTAAAACACTGACATTACTAAGTTACCATCCCTTCCATGAAAGAAAATTAACAATTTTATTTTTATTTTTTTTTATTTTTTATATTTGTGATTATTAGGCAAATTTCTTTTTTTATTGTCGGACAAGTTAAATTATATCTCGATTATTATTATCGGATATCTCATTTGATTTTATCTCATTTATATGTTTAATAAAAATTAAAACCTTTATTTATAAGTAGGTGACTAAACTAAACTAAATCATCTTAGGGAGAATTATATCAAATGAGCTTTTTTTTTTTTTAATATAAAGTAATTTTAAATATTGATTAATTTTAAAATATTTGCTTCCATAATGATTAATAGATTTTAATATTGTATTATAAATATGAATTAATATCAATATTGTCAATTATAAATACTCTGTAGAGTATGAGACAAAATTATATTTATAATTAGTTTTTAAATTTTAATTAGTTTTATAACTTTTTCTTTAAAATTAATTCTAATCAAAATTGGTTTCACAACCTTAATAAGCTTAAAAGGAAAAATCACAAAAGATCGATCCAATGAAAAATTTACACTTTACATATATATATATATAGAAATGAAATATTTGAAAGTTTGGAAATCAGAATGAAACCAACCCTTTTAATGCAAGGATCAAAAGGATGATATTTTAACTTAGAAAAGATTTTTGCTTGCAAGTCTTAAATTTCTTCTAAGTCACATTGGCATCCTTGTGTAACATTCAAGAAAGGTTGCTTAATTTGTTTGTGTAAGCAAGACTTTGGATAAATATATATAGAAGAAAAAAAAAATCTTCTTTAAGTTACAAATTTTGTTTTTCTTTCTATGGTTTTTATTTTTAGCCTAGAAGGGTTAAATGAGTAATCTAGACGTGTCCTAACATTTGTAGTAGAGATTAGATAAGATCTTGATCATTATTTTGCGTATGTGTGAGAAATAATTTATATGCATATCTTGAATATACTAAAACTTTATTGATGATTTAAAAATCTATAAGGTTGAATTTTATTAGAAGGAAAAATGAATCTTTAGTATTTTGTAATATAACACAATATTTGAAAGTTAGGAAGATACCTACGATTTCTATTTCAATGATATGAGTTAATTATTGTTAATGTAAACTCACCTTTTGTCATGAATACTTGGTATATTTTTTGTACATCGAAATTTTTGGTGATTGAGAGATTGAAGACGTGACCTCTTAATCAAAGTCAATTTTAGCTTGAATACTTGATGTGTTGAGTTCATTGAGTTTATGCAATTTAAATTTATAGAGTTTTTAGTTTTGTAAATTGCACATATGAGTTAGGTAATATAATTATTATACAACTCAAGTTTATGAATTTATGATTTTTAAAAGTGATCTCTTAATTCGATCCAAGTTTTTTTGATCATCTAATTCGATCCAAGTTTAGTGAATAAATTGCAAGTGTTAACTTAAAAGTCTTTGGCTTTATTTTCAGCTATGTGTAATTATTCAAATAAATAATATGAAGAAAAAATGGTTAAAGCTTTTTTTTTGGAGATGAGTGGTTAAAGCTTCCAACCAACACCAACACAGCATTTACAAGTAATATATTAAATAAATTTGACTTTGATGGTCAAGTAATTAAAAGCAAATTAAAGGTCGTCGTTTTTTTTTAAATTTCATAATAATTAGATAATAAATTTAAATTCATAATCTCTTAATTAATAAATCTTTTTTTTTTTAGTACAATTAATAAATCATATTGAATAGTGAACAATGGTAAATTGGTGTTGAATTGAATTACCACCAAACATAAATAAGGTCACTAATCATATTTATTTATTTTTGACAAAGAAAGGTTTTCAAGATAATATAAAAAGTTTATATATATATAAAATTAAATAAAATTAAAAACAAAACGATACACATTATTTATCCTTTCTAAATTTTCATAAATGTAAAATCTGTGTGTAATAAAATTATTATTTTTGGCTTTTATAAGTTTTAATCTGTCTTTTATTTTGTTTGGAATGGGAATAGATGTGTGGAACAAATATTTGGCACATTTAATATTTTTTCCTTAAATCTAATAAATATAGATTGAATTTTAAATGTCTAATGTGTTAAATATGTTGACCTATTAGACATAAAATTAAACTGGTGACATATTTTAAAAATTATTTGGTTTTTTTTCGTCCAGTCTTTTAAACACTAGAACCTATAAATTTTATCTCTTACCAAAATCATGTTAAGTTTTGAAAACAAAAAAACCTACGTCCATTTTTAAAAACAATTAATTTAGAATTAAAATATCTTTTGTGCATAGTAAAAAATTGGGACGAGTCTAATAAAAAGATTAAAAAAAAAACTTATGTGTTTGATAACTTTAATTAATGTACATATAATATTCAATTAATATAATTAATTAGTGTAGTAGAGTGTCTTCAATCAAAAGCCCGTGAAGGGAAGAATTAGAATATACAAAAAAAAATATGCTCAAAATTATGTCATATATTAAATATTTTTTTAAAAAAAGTACTATAATTTAAATAGACAACTGAAATATTGCCACTTAAAAAAAATTCCTAGTATGAGAAAACAAATAAAGTTATAAAAAAATAAATTACCAAAATCAAATCTTTACTAAATAAAACTTATTAGATTGGTTTTAAAGTTAGAAAGATGATGAGTGAAAATCTAATGACCAACATAACGTTTTAAGAGCTCAGACTTATTTAGCACAAAAAAGAAAAAAACGTATTCTTAGTTTGTAATTTTCTACTATTTTTTTTTTTTTTGAGTACAGAGTGGGGGAGGGGGAACAACAAGCCCTACTATTTTCTTTAACTAAATGTAGTGATAAAGTTTATTTAGTAAAAAGAGTAGAGTTGTATAAACTGACTCGAGCGGCCATATATTTGAAATTTATCCACTTTTTGGGCAGCTAAAGAGAATAAGAAATAGTAGCAGGTGACTACTTTTGAAAAAAATAATTAAAAAAATGTCTAGACTTTATAAGAGTTTAAATGAGGGTCTAAATTAGAAATGTACAAGGAGAGATCGTTAAAACATTCCAATAATACCCTCGATTTAATTTTTTTTTTAAAATAATTTTATTAATTACAAAACCTAATTAATTGTATTTTTATCCAAGTCAAGATTGACATACTCAAATCTAGGAGATTATATCTCTATATAAGTAACTAATATCTTTATTTAATATCTTTATCAATTTTTTTTTATTTAAACAGAAGATATCCATTGTTTTGCACACAGAACAAAAAAAATCACTAACCTCTCTCAACAAGAAACACCAAATTGCGAACTCACATACTCCCTAATCACCCACCCAATTCCATCTATAAATTATTTCTCATTCCCAATTTGCTCGATCATAATTCTCAAGAAGATCGTTACCCACGCCACTACAATCAAGTGATCGTCATGCTTTTGCAATTCAACATCCACGGTAGGATTCCATGCATCAAAAGTTTCAACAACCTCCTCACTATACAAGCTACCGATCTAAAATTTATATCGATGATAATAAATTTGGGTAAAAGTGCTTCTCTTCTACGCAAATATGGAAAAGGGTCCCTTAGTTTGCTTTTGTGTGGTCTTTTTTAGCATTGATTGGGAGGCTGTTAATGAATCTACCAAAAGAGAGAAAATTGATATTTTGAAGATGAAAAGAGCTAGAGCTGTCAAAGTTTGAAGATGTAGGGATTAGAGCTGTCACAATTTGAAGATGTAGAGAGATGAATTGTCGTAGTTCGAAGATGTAGAGAGACGAATTGTCGTAGTTCGAAGATGTAGAGAGCCGAACTGTTGTAGTTTGAAGATGTAGAGAGCCGAACTGACAGAGTTTAAAATGTAGAAATTCGAACTGTCAGAGTTGGAAAATATAGAGATACGAACTGCAACAATTTAAAGATGTAGATAGTCGAACTACCACAGTTTAAAGATGTTCGGAGCCAGCCAAAATGTCATCGTTTAAAGATGTAGAGAGTCAAATTGTCACAGTTTGAAGATGTAGAGAGCTGAACTCTAACAAATGTAGAGAGTTGAACTGTCACAGTTTGAAGATGTAGAGAGTCTAACTGTCACAGTTTGAAGATGTAGAGAGTCTAACTGTCACAGTTTGAAGATGTAGAGAGTCAAACTGTCATAGTTTGAAGGATGTAGAGAGTTGAACTGTCACAATTGAAGATGTAGAGAGCCGAATTCTGACAAATGCAGATAGTCGAACTGTCACAGTTTGAAGATGTAGAGAGTCGAACTATCATAGTTTGAAGATGTAGAGAGTCGAACTGTCACAGTTTGAAGATGTAGAGAGTCGAACTGTCACAATTGAAGATGTAGAGAGCCAAATTGTTTGAAGATGGAGAGAGTTGCACTATGAAAATTCGAAGATTAAGCACAAACCACCTTCGATATTACAAGTTGTCAATCAAAACATATAGAAAGTCGCATGTAGTAGAGTTCACTCGGAATTTGACAGTATATATGAGTAAAATTGAGAATGGACTTAATTTTAATAATGATATTTTTTAAATTGTTTATATAAGGTTGATAATAATATTTGTAAAATTTTTCCTTAGATTTTTTAGAACTAAAAATTCGTTTTGTTTAGATTTTATTTCTTTTTTTAGTTATAATGAATTTAGAATATAATAAATTAATAAATAAAAAATTTAATAAATTAGAAAGGGGATAATGGTCAATTACAATACAACTAATTAATTATTTAATTCTAGATTTTAAGATTTAGATAATAATTTAAATCCTCCCAAAGTGTAGACATTTGATAGATATTTTCTTTAAATTAGCTATTTTCTTAATTCACCCAAAGAGAATTTGGTATCATTTTCAAAAGTGATTATAATTGGAGCTAGCCATTTTTGTGGCCCAAATTCATTATAGAAAGCCCAATGGGTTCAGCAACCAATCTCATAGGTCACTAGTGAAATGGACAGTCAATTGACTGGGCTGCTCTTTCGTAAATTGGGCCCTTAAAATATCCTGCGATTAATAATTCAATAAATTTTGTCTCTTTTTTTTATTTTTGAAAATCGAGAAATTGAACTTCGCTTCTCTATATCCAGAGCACCACTAACCCGTTCCTAGGACGTGGCACTGGAATGCTTCGAAAGATATCTTAATTTAAATGCTTTCACCAATTTCGAACTAGAATTGTCTCTTTTTTTTCTCTTAAATAAGCAGTTAAAGAATAATAACAATTGACTTTTTTTTAAAAAAAAAGAAAAGAATTATAGTGGATGAACTCTTACCACAAATTACAAATGTACGAAAATTTGTAAAAATATTTATATCTCTAATCATTATTATTATTTAATATTGTATTTAATACATTACTATAAAATCAATACTCATTAATGCTAATGACCATAGTTGCTAACTTTTTTTAAGCGATTATATTTGTAATCGACTAATCTGAGTGAGTTTCTATTTTTGTTATTGAATAATATTTAGAGATCGAAAAGTTCAAACTTTAACCTCTTATATTTAATAAGATGATAGCTCTATTCTTGTTGGTATAACAATTAGCGTTTTACCTATATACGCTGACAATTCTTTTTTTCTTTTTTTTTCTTTTTGAGGAAATATAATCTAGGATTTGATTAAAGACTAAATATATTTATAAAACTATAAAAATTAAGTTGTTACATAATTATAATTATTAATTAATTTTGATAATATGTTTTTAAACAATAAATGAGGTCTATCTTTGTAATTATCTCTTCCACTTAATTTTCATTCATCAAATCTTTTACATACGGAAATTAAAAAGAAGTTAGTTCAATTAATGAAATCATTTGTTCATAATTAAATATTATATGTATTTTTTTATATCATCCGAATATTATAATGTCAGACACATGTTTAATAAAACTGGTTGAGATGCATGTCTAAAAAATTGACTGTGTGTAATGATTTTTTCTTTTTTCTTTTTAACCTTAACAGCATATTTAGTATCTATTTGGCTACGTGAGTTTAAGTCACAAAATTAAATTCTTCTCAAAAAAAAAAAAAAAGTCACAATTAAATTAATCTCACACACCTTTTCTTTTTACTAATTTACATTGTTAATTAGTACTAAATCACTTAAATATAATATCGTGGGATTATTATTATTTGGTTATCTTAGATTTTATATTAGGGTTAGAATAATTTGTATATAAATAATTTCTTTAGGGACCGTTTACTTTGCGATAATGTTGGAATCTTAAATGTCTGCAATTTTAGATGTCCGAATGCTTTGCATTCTTAAGCGGGTGTGGAATTCACCCACGTGAGCATAAGCTTAAACGAGTATTTGATCCCAAAGTTTAGATCCGACCTTAACAAAAAGTAAGTCAAAGTGGGTATTTCGATCAACAAATTTGAATCCAATTTAAGAAGGTTTTCCCAATATGGTTGTCATCTTAAGGGGCAGGTTGGAGATGCTCATCTTGTGACAATCCTCTCACTGTTGGGAAAGATGAATATTTTTCAACATCTTTATAAGAGATACTAATTACTTCCTTCATTGTCAATTAATTTTGAGGTGAAATCTCATCTACTCTAAAAATTAGGTTGAAGTTATAAATTTTCATATAGATATAGCTTTTTTTTCTTTTCTTTTTTTTGTACAAAATCTGATAGAGACAAATTCAATGACTTAATAGTTTAAAACTAAGGCAAATCAAAAGGGGAACAGAGATCAACAAAACCATTGAAAACAATTTTCTTAACAACCATTGAAAATAAAAAGAAAGCTATTTTAAGTATTATCAATTGAAAGTATAACAAACTTCCAAATAGTCAGCTCAACTGCTATTAAGGATAAAGATTATTAACACATGAGATCATAAGAAGATAAGATATCACATCAGCATAAATCAATTTTAATTAGGATAATATAAAACTTTAGTCTGTAGAATGTAGTATTAAATTATAAAGCATCTACTCTCGTTTCAACAACTACATGAGAATATTTTTATTTTTCTATATCTCTAAACAGAGAGAAAAATACAAATTTAAAAAAAAGAAAAGAAAAATAAAAAACAACTCTCCCACATTGAAATTATCACGTACTTTATGGTTTGTTAAAAAAGTTTTGGGAAATTTGGAGGAAAAAAATATATGCTAGTTTACATTGTACTATCCAATCCCTATATTAATATATAGAGGTTTCTCAAGAAAATAATAATAATATATATATATAGAGAGAGAGAGAGAGAGAGAGAGAGAAAGAGTGAGAGATTCTGAATTATTTTGATAGAAAAATAAAAACAAAAAATTTCCAACTACAATATATGAATTGGAAACTTGTATAGGGTATAGAGTAACATATATGAAAATAAAAAAAAGGTTGATAAAGAAAAACGAAAATTTTTTCCCTCCAAGTTTCAAGAGCTAAGAAGTTTTTATGAATTTGTCAAAATACACAATTATTTAATAGTTTTTTTTAAAAAAAATTTATGAAACAAAAAATAAAGACTTGAAGATTTTTTCAAAATGAACAATATCATATCAATGTAGGAATCGTTTGAAGGTTGTCGTTCTCTTAACAAGTGGAATAAAAACCATATTTTTCTTAGTCGTACTAGTAGAATCTTCAAGTATCGAATAAAGAATTTAAGAGCACTTGTTAAGGAAAGGCAATCATCGGAAAAAATCTCTATATTGATATGATATTGTTTGCTTAGGCATAAACTTTTTTTTTTTTTTTTGAGATTACAATAATTGGGGGTGGGGGAACTCTAGCGTAGAACCTTTGGTCATTAGACATACACTACTGCCGCTAAGCAACTACTCATGTTGACGGGGCATAATGTGAAAGAAAAATATCGAGGGTCAGTGGCGCAGTTGGTTAAATTGTCTGGTGTTAAACCATTACAACTCCACGGTCACGAGTTCATGCCCAAGAATCGACACATTTAATATTTAAAATCAAGTTAGAAGTGTGTATTTTTGTAATAAATGGTATATTTGGTTTTTTGGACATGAGGAGTGGTTAATAGCCACTTCTCAAAAACACCTCGTTTGTTTTTTTGCAATAAAGAACTTATGTTAACCATTTTATCAAATCTCACATTAAACTTCACATCAAATTTATCACTCAACCACTATTAACTTAATCTTCAAACAAGTAGTTGACTACTCCACTACTATTAACGTCAATCTCCAAACGAGTAATTAACCACTTCATTCTCTTTCACTCCACTCCACTCGACTCTTTTCTTCCAAAAACAAATACACCCAAGTTACTTCTCAAGTACTTTCTCTGAGTGTAAACTAATAGAGTATTAAAAAAAAAAAGTTATTACCCAATTTAAAACCACTTTTAGACATACTTTTTGTATAAGATCATGAAATATGAAGTTGAGAGATCCAACATTTTTTTAATTCAACAATTCTTGGAATGAGATATCAAGTCATCAATATTGAAAATAATAGCTAATATCTTATACACTAAATTATGTTTGGATAAACATAAGAGTTTGAAAGTTGTCTCGAATCATATTCTTTGGATGAACAAGTTAAGTTCACCCACTAATCACTATCCTACACTATAAACAAAAGTAATATAAAATAAAACAAAAATAATTGGTGAAGGTAGAGAATGATTGAAGTGGTTGGAAGCAGCCATGATAAGTGTAGGAAAAATGTTTGGTGGTATCATAATCACTTTGCTGAAAAGAGTGTTGGCCATTAATTATAAAGCTCTTGCTGTTCACCCCTTTCCCAATTTTCTTTTCTTTTCTTTTATTTATTCAAGAGAGTTGGATTGTCCATATCAATTCTAACACTATTCCTACATTAATATAAAAAAAAAAAATAGATATCGAAAAGGTCAATAATACGATGGTTTCCTTGTTTGATGATAATTCAATTTAACATTAGGTCACAAATTTAATCCTAAAAATAAATATTTTGCTCTTATTTACTCGTGAGTAATTGTACCCTATTCGTAAGACAATATTTGTGAGTTATTCGAACTCGTAATTTCTTAATCAAGTAAACATCATGCTATTAGAACTATGTTTGCTCACAATAATTTTGGGGGTTTTGAGTTTTTTTTTTTTTTTTTTTTTTTTGAAAAGAAATTAGATGTTAAATGGATATTATGAAGAGACTTTTGCATGTATATTACAAAATGGTTAAAATATTACATGAGTAGCACAATAATTAAAATATTTGCACACATAGCAAAAAAATGTAAATTGATAGACTTCCATATCGATAGATTCTATCGACAGAGATTGATAGAATCAATTACTAATAAATAAAGTAAATTGATAGACTTCTATTAGATTCTATCAATAAAGGTTGATAGAATCAATTACTGATAAAATTGATAGACTTCTATCACTAGAGAATGATAGATTCTATCAAAGTCTTCGGTAAAAAAAGTATATAGAGTTTTTTTTAAAAAAAAAGATGCAGAATTTGCTATAAACGAATTATTTTTAAAAAGTTGCTATAATTGTAAATTGAGGTAAAAAAGTTGCTATACAGTGCAAATTTGCTATTATGAATGAAGATGAGTTTGAGAAGTTTGGAAACATATTCAAATTAAATGAAATGTAATATAATTTATATGAGATGTTATTAGCTAAAAATTGAACATCATAAATCTCAATTCACAATTTTCTTTTTGAATTGAATAATATTTGAGTTGAAGATTTTGAATTATAACATTTTAATGAGTAGTTTCTATATTATGTGTCTTTGGAACTAGGTTTTGTTAGTTTGATTACAAAATATTAGAGTTAACTTAGACACTTTTTTTTTTGTAACTAGCATTTTTAATTGAAAATCAAGTATAATTCCAAAACCGTTGTTAATCATTGGAGAAGAACCACAAACTGAAAATGATTTGGAAAAATGATTTTTTTTTTAGTACATAGTGGGGGAAGGGGAACCAACAAACCCTATACAGAAACACAACTACTCTCAAATAATATGAGAGCTAAATACCGATTTCCAGGCTCGAACTCGTGACCATGGAATTGAAATGGATTAACACCAGACAAGATAACCAAGTTATAAGATGTTTTTTTACAGTTAAATTAAATTCTGATTAGTGGTTGAGTTTACTTTCTTCTCTCTCTATTTTTTTTTTTTTGGAGATAACTTAAATTTTTGGTTCTCAAAAAAAAAACCTACATTTTTGTCTCGTATTGTCATGTATTAGTTTTTTGTAAATACATAATTATAAATTAAATTTTCACGTTTTATTATTCTCTTGTTCATGGAGAAATAGAAAAGAAAAATAATTTGATGTAACTAACAAATTAATGAATAAACTATTTTGCGCATTTAATTCACCCTCTTGTACAACGTTCTTATGATTTTCGAATTTCCCTAACCACCTAATTTATTATTTGTAACTTGTTAATATAAAAACATAAATGCGTATTTCATGTTTCATCATTTTAAGTCTACAGTTTATTTTTTTAATTGTTTTAATTTTTTAGTTTAGTCAATCAAGTTGTACTTTATTGTTATTATTTTTATAAAAAAAAAAAAAGAAGTTTGTATTGTATAATAATCGACGTTCTATGTAAAAAAGAAAGTCAAATATGACTTTTACTGCATTTTTACGAATTTTAATGTAAAACTACCCATACATTATACAACATGAAAAAGTCATAAAAACTCACTTTTTAAAAAAATGTTGTATTGGCAATATAAATATTTTAGTCTCTTTTGGTTGTCCAAATACTTTTATTTTCCTCTTGGCATTTTCAACTTTATTGAATAAATCCCAAAAATAAATTAAAAAATAAAAATAAAGGTAACATGTTGATTTTATAATATCTTCTTAGCTGGAAAGTGCCTAAATGAATGAGGTAAAAAAAAAGAAAAGGGGAAAAAGCGGCTAATATTAATTAATTTAATTAATTATTATCTTTTTGTAAAATTATTTAATAAGGGCGACGGCCGACATTCCGACCCTCAATGTGGCTATCGTTTCCGAATTAAAGTGAAATCTTCATCCTAACTGCCCATTGTATTTGAATTGTCTGCTTAACTTAATTTAAAATTTAAAAATTTTAAAAATCAAGAAGAAAAAAACATTTTTACTATTAAATTTGCTAATGTGAGAAAAATCGTGAAGTCAATATTATTTTCAAAAAATTCTCTATTAAAAGCCTTTATCATCATGTGATTAATATCATTATCTTTTTAAATATAAATGGAAGGAGAAAGACCAACAAATTCTACATAAATATTATCATCAAATAATGAAATTATTAAGACTCCGTTTGATAATCATTTAGATCCTGTTTGATAACTATTTTGTCCTTTTTTTGTTTATGAAATTTAAACTTATTCTAATCAAATTTTCTGCTCCATCTTTCCTACAATGTATTCATATTTCTTTAAGAAAGTAGGTGAATACTAACCAAATTTGAAAAACATAAAGTTTTTGGAAGCTACTTTTTTTTGTTTCCAAATTTTGGTTTTATTTATTAAAATATAGGTAAGATGTAGATATCTAAATAAAGAAAATGATATAATAAGGTAGTTGTTGTAGGCTTAAATTTCATAAACAAAAAACGAAAAACAAAACGGTTATCAAACAGGGCCTTAGTTTTTTGTTTTGTTTTGTTTATGAAATTTAACCCTATTTCTACTCAAATGTTTTACAATGTGCTTAATCTTTCTTATAATGTATCCATCTTTCCTTAGGAAAGAAGGTGAATACTAACCAATTTAAAAAACAAAAACAAGTTTTTGAAAGTCTTTTTTTTTCTTTCTAAATTTTGATTTTGTTTCATAAAATATAGGTAAAATGTAGATATCCAAAGAAGAAAAAAAGTTATGGTAAAGTAGTTGTTGTAGGTTTAAATTTCAAAAACAAAAACCGAAAATTAAAATGGTTATCAAATGGGGCATAAGTTATTAAATTTTTCGATGATTAATATCACTTAATTCATCATACTTTTATTCCATAAAATAAATTTAAAATATATTTATGACTTATTTGATGATGTTTTAACATGTTGTGTCTAGTCAGTTCTTAACATATTCAATAATTAATAGCTTTATTCATGACTTAGAAATAGAAAATTAAATAGTTGAATAAAAAACACACCCATGATTGAAAAGTTAGAAAGTGCTTTTTGTGAATTTAAGACTTTTTTTTAAAAAAAAAAATTTAGAACCAATTACCAATAATAAAAACCACTAATATACCCTATAATCTCAAAGGGATCACACAAGGGTTCAACCCCACATGTTAGAGAGTGGCCGCTTTTGAGGATGAAATCTATATCGAAACAATGCCCTTCGATTAAAAATCTTAACCATTATGGACTTTTCAATCTCTACCCTGGCTAGACGAACACACTATCATATCCCCTCGCTTGGGGTTTTTTTTAAATAGATTTTAGAGGTTGATCTCAAGTCGATATTCATGGCTAAAGTAAAGAACCCCACTAAAGTAAGTTGGAAAAGAATAACCTCCAACCGAAGATTGTTATGATTGTTTGCTAGAATAGAACAGGGTCGCAATTATAATAGATTGAGAACAATAATAACATTGAAGAGGAAGAAGAGAAAGAATGACACAGTGATTTTACGTTGAAACCCCTAAACAAATTAAGGTAAAAACCACGAGTAAGGATAGAAGAACTTCATTATAAAAATAGGAGTTACGAACTTTCTCTCTTACAAAGTAGCAACAAACTCTATTATAAGGAGAAATGTCCTACCACCTATAAGGAGAAATGTCCTACATCTATATCCTCTAATGGCGACAAATGTCCTACCACCTCGAGCCTAGCAATGCTTCTTTCACGACACTTCAACCTTTTTATATTTTGGCAAGCCACATCACCACCGTAGATAAATGTGATGGCCTAACCGAGACTATTTTGCACCCTTTTTCATCTTATTCTTTGTCTTCTTCGACAAATCTACCCCTTCCTTCATCACTTTTTCCTCGACAGCAGCCTTTCCACCGTCAAACAACGACCTTACGTTATCAAATGAGAAAACTAAATTTAGTGGAAAAACACCAAATGGATTAACAGCGTGCTGGCTTCATTGTTTGATCGTAATTCCATTTCACACCACAGACACAAGTTCGATCTCGTATCTGAGAATAATCGTGCTCTCTATGTAGAATTTGTGTTCCCTCTCTCCTAATTTGTTCTAAAAAAAGCATATTAAAAAACACACACCCACACAAAAGTAAATTATATATATATATATATATATATATATATATATATAAATATAAATGGTTTACTCTATTACCCCACCGACCATTTCACCCCATAAAAACTCCAAAGTTAACTACATGAATTATCCTCACATTTTACACAAGCATCTATTACTCCCACTTAAAATAAAACGCAGTACCTTTTCACATTTACCATAAAAAAAACCCACAAATTAAAAAACAAAAAGACCAACACACTTAAAAAAATCAAATAATCGAATGATTGAGTGAACACAATGGTTTCATCGTTTGGTTGTAAACCAATACAACACTAACGAAAAAAAAAAAGAAACATAACCACGCAAAATAAAATTGATAAACTTTGAAAGATTTCAATCTAACTTAAACTTTTAAAGTAATTTATATTTATTTATACATAAAATATTTTTTTAAAAAAAAGTTGTAATAATTAAAATAGGAAGGTTTAAAATTTGTTATCTACCACAATTTCATTTATTTTAAACTTGCCTTTTTTTTTTTTGTTCTTCCTTAATTTCATAAATTTAATTAAAATAACAAATATTTTAAAACGATCATTCAACTATTTATAATATTGGTGTGCGCGTAAGCCCCCACCTGAGCAGAACCATTTCTTCATTGAAAAGAGAAATCAAAGTCAAAAACCAACCATAATAATTTTCTTCAATAAATCTTTTCATTATAAGAATAAAACCCCATTTATTTTCCATCCTAATCCCTTGTCTGTAAAACAATGTCATTTTCTCCGCAATCTTTCCCACCAAGAAAGCGGCGGCCGGCGGCGGCGGCGTTCATCTCCCCCAATTTCTCCGCCCAGCTCCTCCGCCGCAACCTCCTCTCTCTCTGCCAAGAAATCTCCGCCTTGGAACCGCTCCCATTCCTCCTCAACCGCCAATCCAACTCCATCATCCGCAAATCGCGACTGCTCCAACTTCTCCTCCAAGATCTCCAATCCAACCACTCCGCCTCCCTCTGCCTCAACGAAATGTTCATCGTCTTGCAGCGATTCAAAGCCTTGATCGAAGACTGTTCCAACGGCAGCCAGATCTGGCTTCTCACGCACATCGAACCCATCGCTGTAAGTTTTCACGAATTAACCTGCGATTTATCGACTCTGCTTGATATCTTCCCTCTCAACGATGCTGGATTCAGCCAAGACGTTGAGGAATTGTTCCTCCTCTTGAGAAATCAATGCTCAAAATCCGCCGTGTTCGTAGATCCGAGAGACGAACACCTCCGGTTTATGGTTATGAACATGATCGATCGGATTCGAGATGGAATCGTTCCGGATTTCGACGAATTGTCTGAGGTTTTCTCCAGGATTGGGATCGGAGATTCCTCCAGTTGCAGAAACGAAATCGAGAATCTCGAGGATGAGATTCAGAATCAAACCGATGAGAAATCCAGATCTGATGTTGTGGCGTTGATCGGATTCGTTCGTTACGCCAAATGCGTGCTGTTTGGAGCGTCCACGCCGGAATCTGGATCGTTCCGGCGGAGTTTCCGCCGGAACGATTCGGTTTCCGATTTGGCGTTACCGGCGGATTTCAAATGCCCGATTAGTCTGGATT
This sequence comes from Sicyos edulis, assembly GCA_036507275.1. NCBI lineage: Eukaryota > Viridiplantae > Streptophyta > Magnoliopsida > Cucurbitales > Cucurbitaceae > Sicyos > Sicyos edulis. The sequence goes on along the minus strand of CM071859.1, from coordinate 5,877,980 downwards.
TGATAAACGACCCTGTCGTCGTGGCCACCGGACATACGTACGATCGTGCCGCGATTACCCTCTGGATTGAATCTGGGCACAACACGTGTCCCAAAACGGGCCAGGCCCTGGCCCACACGAACCTGGTTCCGAACCTGGCGTTGAGGAATTTGATAGCGATGTGGTGTCACCAGGAGAGGATTCCGTTTCGTAACGGAAACGGAGAGGAGAGAGTAAACGGCGTTCCGTTGAACAAGGCGGCGTTGGAGGTCATGAAAATGACGACGTCGTTCCTCGTCAACAAACTCGCCACGTCATCAGGTTTGGTAAACGACGTGGTTCACGAGCTCCGTGTGTTGGCCAAAACGGATTCCGACAGCCGCGGATTCATCGCCGGAGCCGGAGCTCTGCCGTTGCTGGTCCCTTACCTGAATTCCGACGACCCGGCGCTGCAGGTCAACGCCGTCACCACGGTGCTCAACCTCTCCATTCTGGAAGCGAACAAGTCTCTGATTATGGAGACCGACGGCGCGTTGATCGGAGTCATTGAGGTGCTCCGGTCCGGCGCCACGTGGGAGGCGAAATCGAACGCCGCCGCCACGATCTTCAGCCTCTCCGGCGTCCATAGTTTCCGGCGGAGATTGGGGAGGAAGACTCGTGTCGTGAAGGGGTTGCTCGATTTGGCTAAAGACGGGCCGATTAGTTCAAAACGGGATGCTCTGTTGACGATTTTGACACTGGCCGGTGACCGGGAAAGCGCCGGGAAGTTAATTGAAGGTGGGGTTATGGAGACGGTGAGTCATGTGATGAACAGCTTACCGGAGGAGGCGGTGACGGTGCTGGAAGTGGTGGTGAGGAAAGGGGGATTTGTGGCGGTTGCTTCTGGTTTTTATGTGATCAAGAAATTGGCGGTGGTTTTGAGAGAAGGCTCCGATCGGGCAAGAGAGAGTGCGGCGGCGGCGCTGGTGACGATGTGCCGGCAAGGTGGGTCGGAGATGGTGACGGAGCTGGCGGCGATGGCTGGAATTGAGAGAGTTATTTGGGAGCTTATGGGGAGTGGGACGATGAGGGGGCGGCGGAAGGCGGCGTCGCTGTTGAGAATACTCCGGCGATGGGCGGCGGGATTGGACGGAAACGGCGGCGGCGGCGGAGAAGATCATTCGGTGATCTCGAGAATCGTCGGCGATTCCACCACTATTGTTAATTCATCGAGGGGAGCAATTGTTAATAGCTAGAAGCCAAGAAGGTTTTTCTTTCAACGATTTTTTTTTACACAGATTTGTTTGTAAATAAATACGTTAATTTTATTTTATTTCTTCTTCCAAAAATAGTGATTTCACTTCTTTGTTTTGTTTGTACATTTACTACATTCTATGATGAATATTGAAAAGAAAAAAGGGGAAGTCCATACATTATGAAAAATGGTCATGTGGTTTCTTTTATGAAAAATATTATTAAATGTCTAGATTTCTTAAAGGGCTTCTTACGGCTTTAAAACAAAATAAGAAAAAAATTGCAAGCGTGTTTCTGTTTAGATATATTAGCAAAAGTAAACCACGGCTTTCAAATAGAAAATTCGTTTCTTAGCAAAATTACATAAATATTCTTTCTCATTAAAGCAACACTTAATAAAGTAAAAAAACATTAAATTTTTTAAAATAATAATAATAAAATCTTTCCAAATGTCGCATTTTTTTTCTTTTATATATAGAAAAAAATTAAGTTGTATTGAGTTATACAATTTCTTTCTTAATAATAGTTGTTTGGATTTTGTCAAAAAAAAATCTAAAATCTTTTGATTATGTATTAATAAATAAATATTAATTTTTTGATATTATTATTTTTCTAGTATGAATCCAATGAAGTAAGTTGCGTGATGTATTTAAAAGCTTTTTTTTATTCGAGTAAGTATAGGTACCTTATTAGTACTGTATTATATATTTATCTCTTAGATGAGTATTAATTATGATGTATCATAGAGAAATTATATTAAATATTCTCTTCTTACAAAATAATTACAAATGTAAGTAAAATTCAAAGTATTTGCCTCTATAATCATTAAAACTGTATTATGAATACTCATTAAATTAATACAGTATTTTGGTAATTAATATAGTATTTTGGTTATTAATATAGTATTATGTATTATTAATACAATTTTTTGGTTATTAATATAGTATTATATATTATTCATACACTATTTTGGTTATTAATAAAGTATTACATATTATTACTACAATATTTTGTTATTAATACAGTATTATGTATTATTAATATAGTATTATAAGGACATATTATTAATACTAATGATCATAATAGTCCCGAAAGGGGTTGTTCGGTGGTTGAAGACTTTTAAACAAATCTAAAATTTTTCAATCATGTATTAATAAATAAATATCGTTATTATTATTTTCTAGTATCGATTGAGTAAGTTGTGTAATGTATTAGTAATTGTAAAATCTTTTAATACTGTGTTTTTTTTTACTTATGTCTACGTAATTATTTTTGTTAGAATAGTTCATACTATATTAATGAGTATTAATAATATAACATTGGATTGTATTTATAACTACAAATCCAAATATTTTCAAAATTGAGTACATTTATAAATATTTTGTTAAAATAGTTCATATTGTATTAATAATATAATACTGAACCGTATTTATAACTATAGATGCAAATATTTTTAAATTTGGCTACATTTGTAATTATTTTTTTTAGAATAGTTCATATTGTATTAGTAATATAATATTGAATCGTATTTATAATTATAGATGCAAATATTTTTAAATTGGACTATATTTGTAATTATTTTGTTAGAATACTTTATATTGTATTAATAATACATAATAATGTATTAATAATGTAATACTTTATTAGGGTGTACTAAAAATCAAACTGTATTTATAATTATAGAAGCAAATATTTTCAAATTTGATTATATTTGTAATTATTTTTTTATAATAATACATGAATTATAATTTCTTAATCTTAGAAAATTTGACATTTGGAGCATTAAACCTAGAAAACTGAAATCCACCCACTACAGAAAAGAATGAAATTTTGAAAAATGAATCAAAGTAATTAATTAATTTATTGTTTAAAGAAATTTCTCTAAAATATAATTAAAATAAGTTATAAAAAGTAGTAGTTTGCCACGTGGTCATCACATACACTCAATAAAACACGATTTGAAAAGAAAAGAAAAAAAGAAAAAGAAAATCGCTGAAGTGAGTGGCCGCATGACAAGTTGGTAAAAGAAATAAAGAGAAAAAAGAACGTGATGAAGGGTAAATTAGGTATTATTAAAAAGTATTATCAATTAAATTTAAAACAAAAAATAGATTTACAAATACTTTTAAATATGACTAGGTTTATAATTATTTTTGTAAAATTGACTATCCACCACAATTTTCTTTTCTTAAATGAATTAAGTGTATGTCTATAATATTTTTAACTTTAAATTTTTGGGAAATTGACACGACGGGAATAAATAAGGTCATTTATTAAAGGGGATTTTGATGCCTAACAAAAAAGAATCGAAATATTTGTGCATGACTGAAAATTAGTAATAAAAAAAAAATCAAAACTTACCTACTAATCTTTAATTACTAACACATGCAATCTTCAATTAATAATATAATTAAAATTTTACTAGAAATTCTTTTATCGATCATATTCTTTTATTTTTAACTTAGGCAAGTTATAAAATAGCACTAAATCTTTTATATATATATATATATATATATATATGTATATATATATGTATGCATATATATAAGTCCCTAAGTGTCCTTAATTTGTGCATAAATAATGAGAAATAGGAATTGTCGTTGAAAAGTTTAATGATCTAATAATTTTATTATTTGGTGAAAATGTAAATCAACATTACAGTTACAGGTTCGATACGGAAAATTAGTATTTGACATTCATAATATTTAACAGGTACAAAAAAAAAAAAATTGTACAAACACAACACAAATCTAAATTTATAAAAATATTAATGCATTTTTTTAATTCAACCATTGGGAAAATTAAATGCATTGAAACTTCCAAATGAATTTATATGCAATACAAAGTAAAGTTGAAAGTGGTTAAAGAGAATCTTAAATTGATGGATTTAATTCATGGTAGTCCAAATATTGAGTCTTAGAGTGCTTAAATTGAGTTTATTTAGAAATTAATTTATTACAAATTTCTTTGACATCCAAATATTGTAAGGTTTGGCTGTAGACGCAAGCAAATAGGCCTGAACAGTTACACATAATTTTTTTTTTTTTTAAATAGTAAAGTTCAATTTGGCGGCACCACAAATCGACAGGTGTACCTTGAGGGTGGGAAAATAAAGAAAAAGAAGAAAAATGACTCAAAAAGTTACAAACGATCATTTCTTCTTTAGAACAAAATTTAAAATATAAAGACTGAAATATAATATCAAAATCATTTTAAACTTTAATTTATTATAATGATAAATTAAAACACACACATATTAAAATACTATTATATACATATGTATGTATACATATAATCAAACTTAGGAAAAATGCTTACAAATTGGGTATTTATGCCAAGGGGATGAAAGCACTTTGAATGCTCAAAGGCTTTTAAAGCCCATAATGGTCCAAAGACATCAAAAGCTATTTCGTCTTTGGTTGTTGTACAATGATGGTTAATGGGCCTTTTACTTTAGAAAATTTGGACCATCCTATGTTATAAGGAGGGACAACTACCGAAATGACTAAAATTTAGAAATTAATTAGGGTTATGGCTAACGATCTTTAGATTTTAAATTTGTGTCTTTTTTTATTTTCAAATCTTAATTAATTTTTAATATGGAAAGTAGTTTACAATTATACCCTTCCTACCTTTCATATCATTTTTTTTAATTAATTTTAAATAAATTATTTGTAACTATTTTTTTAATCTAGAAAAAATCTAAACTAATCTAACTAATTAAAAAAATACCATGAAATCAGGAATTTTGAAAATTAAACAAATTTATACGTAATTTAGAAATTTTGTTCTTAATGTTCACAAATATAGCTATCCATACTCTTTCCATAAGTCGTACATACTCTCATTGGTTGATGTGATTATTGTAAGTTTTGTTAAATATAAATAAAAAAAAATGGTTGAGAATGATACTTGAGCTTGAGTTTTATGAGCACCATAAATATCAGTTTTTGAAGAAGATGGAAAAATCATTTTGATTCTTTATTCCTGTTGAACAACCCCCTCGAAAATTCTTCACTCATGTATTTGCGATTAATGATAAGGCAGTGTTGAAAAATTCGACCGCAAGAGAAATGCATGCATTTTGTTTTGCTCCGATTCTTGAGAGTTTGGAAGGGATTGGCATTGGAGCCACGATTTTGAAGATATAAACGTTTCCTATATAGGCTTTTAAATCATTTTTTGTGCTCCTACATTTTTTCCAATAAAAGCTTCCAAATTTCAAATGGCTGTGGTTTTTAAAGATATTAACATCTAAAATTGAATTCCTACCTTATTGGGATTTTGTTTTGTTTTTATTTTTATTTTTTTAATACTTTTTTTTTCATATGTTAGACATGGTTGGCAAGCATTTTATACCTAATAAAATCCCTACTTTGTAGGGATTATATTTTTATTTATTTTATTTTGCATATGTTAGATATTAGTTGCACGTATTCTGTACATATCCTATGTTAGTTACTGTTGACACCTATTATGTATAGAGTATTGACGCATATTTTAGTTAAATTAGTGTTGTTGCTTGTGTATATTCGTTGAATAACTTTGTTTCTTTGTTTTTTGTTTTTCATAAGTTAGACATTGTTGACACATATAAATAGGCAATTGCCTATTTATATATTTTGTGAATAACGTTGTTTCTTTGATTTTTTTTAGTTGTGCATATTTTCGACACGGTTGGCACAAAATTCTCTTCAAAGGTAAGATTAGAATTAAGTTCAAGTGGCTCAAAATTAAGCACATGCGACAGATCTGAAATTATGCACCGCATATGTAGACCCTACGACTTATTAGTATCCGTTATGTTTATACATCCATTGTACATCATGATTTATGAACATGCGATGGATCAGTCATGTAATGCACGAAGCACAGAAAGTTTACCTAGTCATCATTTGTGACTACTTAGTTTCTATAACTTTACCTAGTGCATTTTGTTTGGAGGTTTACAACATTAGTTTTTGTCTAATGGATTGCCTAAATATATATATGTAAGACTGAAACCTCATTTATGTTATGTGTTTATCGGTTCTTGTTGTGATATAAGCATTAATCTTGTTTGGAATGTGTACATAAGTATGAATTGGTTCATCATAATTCATTGTTCGCTTGCCCCTGAAGATGTTCATATCCCCCGTATCACTCTTGACTCTACTTCTATTTTCCTAAATGATGCCCCGTATATGTAGTCCCTACAATTTATCAGTATGCGCTATGTTTGTACATCCACTGTACATTGTGATCGACAACTTTGATTGAACGTGATATTTAATTTTTTTTATTTTTTTGGTGATGATGATTTTCATTTTTTTTATTCACATCCCAAAATCTTACGGATTCTATTTTTAATTAAATATTATTAGTGTTTTGATTTTGAAATATTATAAAATAACAAGTGGTTAGTTATGCTTAAATTTAGGGAAAATGAAATATTATAAAATAAAATTGGTTGGTTATGCTTAGATTTAGGAGAAAATTAGTTTTTTTTTTTTTTTTTTTAATTTCTTAAACACGTAAACTAAAAAGAAATAAAGGGGTATTTTGGGAAAAGAATTATTCATTTTTTCTCCTGAAATTTTTAGCCATCGATTTAAAGTCCACGCAAGCAAATAGTCATATTCTCTAAATTTAACCATTTCTTACCATTTTCCTTATAGGAAAGCAACACCCAACACAAATAGCCTCATGTAGATTTAATGACTTTACATTGTTTGGGAAAAAAATGTTTTTATTTTTTATTTTAATTTTCATGTTTCTTTTTCAATTTTGTTGAATATACATATTCTATCGAATTACTAAAAAAGTATGTTTTTCAAACTAAAAAATAATTACCACCTCAATAACTAAATAGCAAAAGTATATGCGTATGAACTTAAAGAAGTTAAAAGTTTAAATCTCTATCCACTATTATTATAATCAGATGATTGTTATACCATAAAATTAAATAACGGCCATGCTTTATCGTCCATGCTAACGATGCTACTTATAGCTGAACAAATATAGATGTATAAGTTCAATTATAAAGCATGAAAAAAGAAATCAAATGTAAAAACCATTTCATTAAAAAAAAAAAGATTCAAATATAAACACAAACTACCTAAAGTAGAGACGACACATCTTTCATAATGTTTTTTTAAAAAAATTTAAAATAGAGAGGAGTCTTATGTGAAAGAGTTAAAAAAATAGTTTATTTAAATACAGATTTAAAATGATTAATTATTTTTGAATAGTTATAAAATCTAGTTTAATATAATTTTTCGAAAAGTAGTGAGTGAATATTTATTTTAAATTCTCCATAAATTCAACAAACAAACACCCCTTAGCTTTTAATTTCATCTTCAAACAAAAAAAAAACATTTCTTTAGAAGACTATCATATAGAAATAGATAACAAAGCATTTTGATGGTTTGGAGGAAAGGAGATATACTTTTTGGTGCATAACCATTAACTAATATATATATATATATATATTTTTTTTTTTTTTTGAAAAAACTAATATTTATATTTGGAGTGCACTTAGGTTATGGGATAATCATTATGTTTGTTAGATGGTAATAATTGTCTTTGTTTGGAGTAGATATAATAATTAATGAGAAAGTTCCGTGTAAAAATAGGTTATTGACCCGTATGATAATGGTTATTACCATCATGTTAGAGATTGAAATAAAGAATGAAAAACTTGCCTACTTGTTAGGAATTTTGTGGCACCATGTGTGCCACACTTTATATATACATACATATGTAAATATTTTATTTTTTTTATAAAAAAAAAATGTATGAACTCTATAAATTTTAAGTAGAGAATGCATTCTCATTCTCATTCTCACGAAAATTATCAACCCTATAACCCTTTCATTTACTTTAGTAATTTTTTTTGTTCACTTTTGTTTTTGCAATTAAAAAAAAAATGATATCTTTTGATCGACATTTTCATAAAAATGAGATTTTGAGAGTTTGGTGAGAATAAGGAATAAGAGGTGAGAAAGTAGGGCACGTTATGGGACTCACTACCCTAAACTTGATTGGGACCAGTTGTTGTAGGATGTTTCTTATGGACTCTGTCCTGCAATTTGTAGTACAAAACACAAATCTTCGTTTTAAGGGTAACAATGTGAATGTCTTCTACAACCCTAAAAAAAAACCCTCTACCACTCGAACCCCGCAATTAGGGAGTAGTACGAAATTAGGTGACCACTTAAGAAGTCCTTGAGTTTGCATCGCTTTTATTTTTTGGGCCTTGATAATTATAAATAAAAAAAACTCTTAATTTTTTTTTTATATGACACATTTTTTATTATCTATTTTAATTATAACCTTCTTTAAGAAATTTTATTCATAGCAGAATTTTAAGTGTTTTTTTGGCATATTCTAATTTTACTTTCATTGTCTCTTAAATGAAGACATCTGCAACATTCATCGAAGACTATTTGTTTCACTAATTATCTACTATACAATAAATATTTTTCAATCAATACACATATAACCTTCAATTAATAACACAACCATTTATTTAAAAAACCATTTATCCTACTTATTGAAGTCATTGGATGCATGAGCTTTTTTGTCTTTTGTTATCCCCACATTTAAACATGTTTTTTTTTTAAATCTTCGTTTCATTCACTTTCTTTACTGTACTATGTACCTTATATATTTATTTTCTATCTCCAATTCAATCCCACTGCCATGTCTTTATAAATTCTTATCTTACCCTTAAAAAAAAAAAAAAAAAAAAAAAAAAAAAAAAAAAAAAACATATCTTACTTTACAATCCTTTAGTGTCGGTTTTTTTTTTTTTTTTTTTTTTGTTGACAAATGTGATATTTAAATCAACCTACACGTGCTAAATTAATGTATGTTGAAGAGTAGATTGAAATATTTATATTTTAACTGAGAATGTACTATTTTTATAATTAAAAAATATTATTTAAAATTTGAATGATTCGAACGTCCAACCTTTTGATGGATGATTAATGCCAATTAAGAAAGCTCATTTTAGCACAAGGTACACCATGTTAAGGTATAATAATAATGTTAGATTCTTTAACATTTTAATTAAGAAATAAGATATAAAATGTAATGAAATTATAAGTTTTTTTTTTTTGCTTGAAATTTATAAGTTTGGATTCGCATTTTCTTATTAGAATATGATTTTGGGAATAATTTGGAATCATATATTTGATCTATACAGCTTTTCTAATCACAACTTTTTTTTTTGTTCAAAGTGAGATTATAACTATGGACTTGCCGAGGAAAGTAAATATTAGGGTTTAGGATTTAAAGTCACTACAGAACCATATAAAACTTACTCAATAAAAGGATTCAATTCAATTTGACCTTAATATTTGAACTTATTAAAGTAAACCACAAACAATCCTTCTAAGTTGGCCAAAAAGATTTCGAAAAATGAAAGATTATAGGTTCAGTCTATGATTAATTATTTATCTTTGAATTATCTTCGAGTGGGTTAAATTGGTGTAAGACACTCATAAATATAAACCAAAAAATCTTGTTGATTAAAGATGTAAAAACATCGATAGTTAAATTTATATATTTTTATAATACAAATGTTGTAATTGATTATAGGTGTATTTTTATTAAAGAAGACAAGTGTTTTATTTGTTGAATCAAATATTCGAGCTCTTTAACGTCAATATATCCATCTTCAAATTGTGGTAGAACTAAAAAAAAATCATTTAAGTTTTATTATGAATTTGAAGTAAAACTAAATTTCTTTTTGAAAACTGAGAAATTGGAGCTTCGTTTCATTCAAAGGGTATTTTAGTTTAAACGTTTTTCAACAGACTCGAATCATAAATAACTCAAGAAAGGATATGTTTTGAAGTCTTTAACCTCAACCGTTGGAATATTTAAGGTATCCTCAGCCTTGAATTAAAAAAAATCATTTAAGTTTTATTGTGAGAAGATAGACATTAATGTTATTAGTAACTAAACATAATTTCTTTTTCTAACACCAACCATTTTGGTATTAACCTCAAAGACAAAACGGTAGACAGATTCAAAAGAGCTAATCTCCATTAACTAATTAAATTATGTTTTTTTTTTGCCAATATGAACAGTTGTTCAGCGTTATAATGTATTCCCAATGACCAGAGGTCTTGGTTCGAGTTCCCACACCCCTAATTGTTGTAATCTCAAAAAAAAATACCATCATTTTTTTAGATTACAATATTTGGAGTCGGATTCGAACCAATAACCTCTTGATCATTTGGTTTATATTAATGTCGTTGAACAATGACTCTTAACCAATAATTTAATAAAACTAAAAGTTGAAACCAAACTTTTGGAGAATTTTTTTTTTCTTCACATTATTTTCTGCTGGTGTCAATTTGGCTTGGTTAGGTATTGGGGCATTTCTAAATTATGGGTTGAACTTGGCAATGGGGACAAACTCATCAAAACCTTTCTTTTGCCTTTCTTTCTTTCATATTTATGATAGAAACACAGTCCTTATTTGGGAGATGGGAAAATGGATGAGAAAAGAAAATTAGAGCTTGAAAGAGGAAGTAGGGGGGCTCAGTCAAAAGACTCAAACCCAACCAAAATTAAAATATATCTACTTTTGAGATTTATTTTCCATCTTTTTTTTAAGAGATTGATTTTCCTATACTTGTTAGGTCATCGTTAGATGTATTAATTTCACGAGCTAGGACCAGATCAGATAACCAATCTCGTCACCGATTCATTCAATCGTATTTTCATTATTTACTATCGTATTATCTTTAAAAAAATGTGTCGCTCCAATCAAATTTTCTACTTTGTCCAAATAAACTTGTCGAGACAGGCATTGTGACAAAAGGGGGGGAGTGTCCCGCTTCCAAATCATAAAATAAGTAAAATAACGTAAAAGTCGTGGTATTTCACTTTCATCCTTCGACTCCCATTTATTCTATACCTCTTAAGTCATTTCACAAAATCAAGATTAGGATCAAGCTCACGAAAATCCTCTTTCCTTGCAAATTCTGTCAAAGTCTGTTTGCATTATGGATATTAGATTAGGACATTGGAAATCTTGTTAATCCATTCAATGCACGACACTTATTAGGATGACACGAAGTATTTGAATACTTTAAACATGCAAGTCATAGCTACTTTCACCGTTTACCTACACCTTTGATCTATGATTTCTAAAGTATGCTTAGCTCATCGATAATTGACATGTATATATATTTGATTAAGAGTTCACAAGATCAAATCTCAAACCATAAAAAAATTTGATGTTGAACTCACAAAAAAAAATGACATTTGGTCTTTTTGAAAGAAAAAAAAATACTAAAAAGATATTTGAATAATTGTAATGGATAAACTATTCTAACAAAATAATTACCAATGTAGTCAAATTTAAAAATATTTATATCAATAGTCATAAATACAGTTCAATACAATATTATTAATACTCATTAATATAATATTATATATTATTAATGCAGGATTATATGTTATTAATATAGTATTCATGTTATTAATACAGTATTATGTATAATTATTAATATATATGACTATGATTGTTAATTTTTTTAAAAAAATTGACCATATTTATAATTATTTTTTGAAATTGACTAATCTTATAAGTTTACCAAAATATTTTTATGCATGTATTAATTTCGCAAGCTAAGGCACATGCATGAGTATAATGTCTTTTTATGTTAAAAAAAATATTATCGACATTAAAGAACAATAAGAACTTTTATAACCAATTTAGGCATAGCTAAAAATAGTTAAACATCACAAAATTTCTCTGCTAAGAGTGGTAAGTTTGAATTTCGAGTTGAACTTATTTTGGTATTGTTTGAATTGCAGGATGTACATTCTTAAGTGTTGAAGAAGACAAAAGCCAATCAATGCTATAAATAAACAAGAATGAAATATCAACAATTTTGAAGGGTGTTTGGGCCACCAAGAATAAGGGGAAAATGGAAATGGGATGATTCTCCGTGGTTGGGCCACCAGGAATCATTCCCCCATAATCACGTTTTCCAAAAATCATTTTTTTCATTCTGTACTTAACTACTTTTTATTCTCTCTCCAACAACTTTTCATACATCATCTCACTATTTTTTACTCACATCATATTTATTATTTTATTTTTCCCATAATCATTATCTTTATCTTAAATACAAATAATCATTCTCTCCATAATTATTACTTTTGCCTCCAAACACAAATAATCATTCCTCCAATAATCATTCGCTCCCCAGTTCTCTTCTTTATTACCATTTCCCCCTAATCATTACCAGTACGTACCCTTGTCCCAAACACATCCTTCCTGAACTTACCAAATTCATAAATTGGAACTTAATATTATAAGTTTTTTTTTTCTATATTCCTGAATAAGTGAATGTCAAAGAAATGAGTAAGGTAAAAAAATTAAATTTTATAAATTGAATCTATTACTTCTTAATTTTTTAATACATTTTATTTATCATTAAATCATTCTATAATGGGAAATATTTATAATTAAATTTAAGAAGGGAATATACACCTCTTATCTTAAATTTTGTAGCACAATTTTTAAAATAATTCATCTATAACATATAATTTTCTATAACTCATAAAACTCAACCAGTGATAAAACATAATTTTCTATCAATGATTAACCAATCATAAAATATAATTTTTTTATTAATGATAGAATTCAACCCGTGATCGAATTAGTCTACTACTGATTGAATTCTATCACAGCCATAGAATTCAATTTGAATTTCATTTTTCTCTATAAATAAATTAGTTTTTTTTTATGTTATAAATGAAAATATTTTGCCATTTTTTTTGTTATACATGCAGAATCCCCTATAACAATGAAGTTATTTTGATTTTAAAAAACAACAAAAGGAAGAAAAAAAAACCAAAACACTAATAATAAGGTTGCTGATCTATGGCTGGGGTGATTTTTGGCTTTTGAGGCCTTGTAACCATGGGCATTGGCACAATTTAATGAAATTAATGTTGTTAAGAAAAAGAAAGGAAGCTCAAATAAAACTATATGAACAACCAATAGTAATTTAACCTTTAGTATATTTCTCAAAAGAGTGTACCATAAATTTTAGTTAGTTTTTGTGAATTTGAACATCCAATATTAATAATGTCAATCATGTACAAAGTTGACCTTTACATCTTTATTAAGGTCAAAATACCAAACTCATCCATAAATTTTGAGTTTTGTTCTATCTTCGTTATAAATTTTCAAAATCTAATTTTAGTTCATAAATTTTCAAATTTACTTTATTTTAATTATTTATTTTTTAAATTTTTTTAAATTAGTCCTTATAATAATTTTGAAGTAAATATTTATTGAAATTGGTTCAACAATATTAATAATTTTAAAGTAAGTAAAAAAAATATGTGAATATATTTTTAAAAATTATAGAGAAATATGATGATTTTCCAAAGAAAAATTAAACAAATGATCAAATTTATTTTCTTTTGAAAGTTTAGAAATTAAAATTAAATATTTAAAAGTTCATGAACTAAAATGGATTAAATTTGAAAGTTTAAGGAGCAAAATAAAACAAATTTGACAATTTAAACACTAAAATTGAACTTTTGAAAGTCTATCGTTCAAAATGAAACAAAGTCTAAAGACAAAAGTGATATTTTTAACTTTTTTAATAATCAGGTTTCCCAATTTAAAAGGTATATATTTAATCAGAGTAAAATTCTAGGAAGGTGTTTGGAGTAGTTAGTTTGATAAGTTATCTTAAATATTTAAAAATTGATAGTTGTAGCTAAAATGTTTTTTTTTCGTAATGTTAGAAACAATAACTTATTTAGATGTGGATTTAAAATGAATAATTATTTTAAATATTTAAAAAATAATGATTAAAAAATTAATTATTTTAAAAATGTATAATAATCTAACCGATGTTTGCCTTGCCTTTTATTAGTTGCCTAAACTTGCATGCCTATTTATCTAAGATTACATAATTATTTTTTATTACATAATCAGCCTCTTCAAACATTGTTTATTATAATTCCTTTTATAATAACTTGTCATTCAAATACTATTTATAATAACCTACCATTTATCATAATTTACAGTTTATCATAATCTTTCGTTTATTATAATCAAACTGGTGTTTCAAACACCCCTAAATATTTTAAAATATTAGTAATTACCGAAATTCGGAGTTACATATATTTTATTTTTTGACAAGACGAAAAATATATTTTTATCTAATAGGAAGAAAATCTAGGAAAAGACCAATTTAACCTCCCGAAAAGAAAAACCAATTTTTCCTCCCAAACGAAAGTGGCCACGTGGACCCCACCGATTTGCTTTAATCCCGACTTTTTCTTCGGCGGTGGGCCCCACTCTCCCGTCCTTTTTATCTCTCACCGGCGACTCTGCAACACACAGAAACAGAGAAACCCAAAAAAAAAAACCCTTAAAAAATTCAGAGTTCCGATGAGAAATCATAAGTTCCGATTATCGGATATGATTTCCAACTCCTGGTTTTATAAGCTACGACAAATCGGAACCGGAAAACCAAAATCTTCAAACAACCAAACAACACTCTGTCCCAAGAAAATCCAACGCCAACCACCGCCGCCTCCGCCTCCGCCGCAGTCCCGGTCCAGAAAATCTTACTATTTCACCCGAGACCTCCAATCCAACAATGGGTTCTGCATTAATTCGAATAATTCCCCTCCGCCGGTACCGCCGCCGAGAAAGTCATCACAAAAACAGAGTCCTGGAAGACGGCGAACAAGTCCCCGGCCGTCGTCTGCGGATACGGCGGCGAAGACGGCAGCGAAAGTCCACAGCTCGTCCACCACGGCGGAGTCCATTTGGACCAAATCCGATTCCCCCCCCGAATTCTCCACGTCACTTTCCGACGACACCTCCCCTGAACCCGAATTCAAATTCCAAACCCACAAAATCGCCGCCGCAAACCGCGACATCGTAATCGAAATGGCACCGTCAAAGTACTCTGACACGGAACTCGTCGCCGTAAGCGGCGGCGACCTCCCGCCGATCATCACAAACCAAAAAAAGAAAAACCCAAAACAGAGCACGGCGGCGACGACAAGTCCGACGAGGAAAAACCCGGCGAATTCCCCCGGCGTGCGGCTCCGGGTCCACTCCCCGAGAGTCCGGCACCGGCAAATCGGCGGGCGGAAAAGCACGTCGTCGCGGCGGGGCGTCGCCGGCGGCATGGCGGTGATGAAATCATCGTACGATCCGCAAAGGGATTTCAGAGAATCAATGGTGGAGATGATCGTTGAGAACAATATCAGAAACTCGAAGGATTTGGAAGATCTTCTTGCGTGTTATCTGTGTTTGAATTCCGATGAGTATCACGATCTGATCATCAAAGTTTTTAAGCAGATCTGGTTTGATCTTACGCAAGTCGTTTGAATTAATTTCTTTTTCTTTTTCTTTTTTTTTGAACAAAACCCATTTCAATTTCTTGTACAGTTTTTTCAATAGGAATTTAAATAAAGTTTTTAGGTTCTACTTAACATTGTTTGAATATGATGTAGTTACTATTTTTCTTTTGCTGTTCATTGTGGTGGATTTGAGGATGAAAAATGAGTACAATATAAATTTAGTAAAAAATCTAGAATTTAGAATTTATGGTTCAGATAAATTTAGAATTTAATCGTACAATATTATTAAAAGTTAGAAGTTATTTTTTATGTTTTTATAATAATTGGAAAAATGTTTCATAAGAATTTAGTATACGAAAATAGGGTGATTTTTTTGGTTAAATTAATCGAAAACTTGTCTCATACATTTAATTTATTATTAATAAAAAACAAATAGAGATGTTTATTTTTTCTGTAAGGTGAATTCTGTTTTTTTTTTTTGGTTAAATCAACAGCTTTAACTCATCTCACACATTTAATTTATAATTATTATTTATTAATACATAAATTAATTTTATCTTTTCTTTTTTTAAATGTACCTATTAGGATTCGATCTTGAGATCAAGAACATCAAACTAAATTTAAATTTGACATGTTGGCCATCAAACTACAATGTTATTTGGTATTTTATCTTTCAAGTATAGAGAAAATATTTCTAACTTTCTTAAAGAGGAACGTTTTTAACTTTAAAAATTAATTTTTTTAGTACATATTGGGGGAGGGGAGATAAATATCAATTCTTCTCGGGCTCGAACCTATGACGCTGGTGTTAAATTAGTTTACAACCAAACAATAAAATGATTGTATTACTCACCCATCGATAATTTTAAAAATTAAATAAGAATTAGGATTATTGTCTTTTCTTTTAATAAATAGCATTATCGTAGTTTAATATATTTATAAATCAAGATATTGTAGGGTCGAACATTTAAGTGTATGATAAGCCCATTACACAAGATGCAGTTCAGTCTTCAAGGCAAAATTGTTTTTCTTAGACACAAAAATGTGTTTTTAAAATGAGAAATTGATTGTTTTTTTTTTTTGGATAACTAGGAAAATGACTACAATTTAGAAATTAATTAAAGATGTGGCTAACGATCTTTTAACTTTAAATTTGTGCTCTTTTTTATTTCCACATTTTAATTAATTTTTAATGTGGGGGAGTAGTTTAAATAGATTATTTATAACTACATTTTTTAAATCTAAAAAAATCTACAACAAACTAATTAATCTTAAAAATCGGTAGTCAAACAAAATTAAATCAATAATTATAAAATCAAGTAGTCATAACCATGAAATTAAGGATTTTGAACATTTAAAAATTTATACGTAGAAATTTTGTTCTTAACGTTAAAAAATATAGCTATACATCTCATTTCCATAGAGATGTACACACTCTCATTGGTTGGTGTGATTATTGTAAGTTTGCTTAAATTTTAATTAAAAAATGGTTGAAATAGTACCTGACCTTGGATTTATGAGGACTTTAAATACTCATTTTTGAAGAATATGAACTTTTGATTCTTTCTTCTCGTTGAACAACCCTTACGAAAATCTTCCGCCCATGTATTTGCAATTGATGATAGCCCCACATTGCAAAAATCAGCTACAAGGGACATTTATGCATTTCGTTAGACTTCGATTCTCGAGACTCCAAAAATGACTGGTATTAGAGTCATGCTTCTGAAGATATAAATGTTTCTAGTCTAAGCTTCAAGATCCTTTTAGATGCTCTGACATTTTTCCCAGTGTAATCTTCCAAATTTCTCGAATGCCTCTATTATTTAAATATATTAACGTCTAAAATTAAATGCCTACTTTATTGGGATTTCTTTTTTTTTTTTTGCTTTTTCATATGTTAAACATGGTTGACACATAATTTATACCTAATAGAATCCCTACTTTGTAGGGATTTTGTTTCCATTATTTTATTTTTATTTCGCAAATGTTAGACATTGGTTGTATGTATTATGTACATTTCACATTAAGGGCGCATAGGTTAATTATTGTGGTCACTTGTATATATTATGTGAATAACGTTGTTTCCTTGATTTTTTTTTTGTTTGCATAAATTCGACATTGTTATCACATATTTTGTAGATCCACTGTACATCGTGATTTAAGCACATGCGACGGATCAAACACGTAATGCGAGAAACAAATAAACTTTGTCAAGTCATCATTTGTGGCTACTTAGTTTTTGTAACTTTGTCTAGTGCATTTTGTTTGAGGGTTTACATCACTGGTTTTTGCCTTGTGGATTGAAATGCGTATATACGTATGAATTGGTTCCTTAGAATACATTATTCGCTTGCCCCCCTGAATATGTTCATGTGCCATCGTTTCTGTTTTTCGAAATTATGCACCACATATGTAGTACCTACAACTTATCACTATGTGCTATATGTTTGTACACCTGCTGTACAACATGATTTAAGCAAATGTGATTGATTAGTCACGTAACACGTGAAGCATATAAACTTTGCCTAGTCATCCTTTGTGACTACTTAGTTTCTATAACTTTGCCTAATGCATTTTGTTTGGGCGTTGATATCATTGGTTTTGGTCTAGTGTTGCCTATATATGTGTATGTAAGATTGAGACCTCATTTATGTTATGTATTTAATTATTCATGTTGTGTTATACTTGTTGTTTGGAATGTGTATATACATATGAATTGCATCATTAAAATACATTGTTCGCTTTCCCCCCTTGAATATGTCCATTTGCCCATGATAACCATGACACTATTTGTGTTTCCCATAATTATGCACTCCATATGTAGTCCATACAATTTATTAGTATGCACTATGTTTGTACATCCACTATACATCGTGATCGACAACTTTGATTGAATGTGATCTTCAAATATTTTTTGTTTTTCTGGTGCAACAATGGTGATTTTCATTTTATTTTTCATTTTTTAGCCACCTCCCCTAAATCTTAAGGATTTATTTCTGCTTAAGTAGTTAACTATGCTTATATTTAGGGAAAATGAAATATTATATTATAAAATAAAAGGTGGTTTGTTATGCTTAGATTTAGGAGAAAATTATTTTTTCGTTAAACACCTAAAAGAAAAAAAAAATATATTAAAGAGTAGTTTAGGGAGAGAAATATTCATCTCTCTTCCAGATTTTTTTTAGCCATCGATTTAAAGTTCGATACAAAGTAGTCATGCCATCCATTTTTTCTCTAAATCTAGCTATTTGTTACCGTTTCCCTTTTTTTTCTAATATATTGTTTGGTTGAGGAGGCAGGAAGATTGGTTGGGTTTGGTGTCAAATTTGGTAGTTGTGGAAGAATTAGTTGATAACCCATATGAAAAAGAATAATATTGTATAAAATTCAATATATATATTTATTTATTTATTGAATTTCAATCGTAGGATAAAAGAAGTAGTATTTTAATGACACGATATATTACCGAATGGATTAGTGGCACAATTAATTTTATCTTGTTTCATGTTAATTAATTTTAAATATACAATTACGAGATCGAGCCTGATATTTTATTCTAATTTTAAAAAAAACAAGGATTAATTTATTTATTATATGTCAACGAAAAACAACAGAAGAAAATAATAGAAGAGACATTCAAAAAGACAAGAAGATGATCACGTTTTCAAACTTTCAAGCTGTTTCTCTAGGCAGTATATTCAGCTTTTAACTTGGAAGATCAAAATGACTGTTTTAATTAATTCCCTCTCTATAATAATAATAATAATAATTTATTATAATATTTTTTTAGTTCTTATATTTTGTAACGAGCCAAATTTAAGCTTCATAATTTATAATCTAATTTTATATGGTATACCTGATATTTTATAAATCTACAATATTTATTTATTTATTAAATAAAAGAATTGTTTCGTGACCACTTGAAATGTGCTAAAATGTTCATAATATAGCCTACATGTCTTTTACTTATAATAATAATAATAATAATTTATTTATTTTACTAATGCTTTTACAGTAACGCCAAAATAAGTTTTGAGTATTTAAATTTAAAGTTTGTCAAAGGTAGAAAAGCTTTCCATGGCAGCCATAAAGACATGTTTTACAATCTGTCATCCAAATATATACACTACACATTTTTACACTTATCATTAAAGTTGTATTTTGTTGGAAACTTACAAAAAAAAAAAAAAAAATTGTGGCAATTTTGAGATAGGTATAATATAAGTGGGTCCATTTCCTATTTCAAACATCTTTTTCGTGGATTATTATTATTTTCATTATTATTTTTTGAGTTTAACATTGAAGGGGATTTTTTTTTTTTTTTTTTGAGAATTTAATTGAAAGGGAATCAAACTCTTGATCATTTGGATCATATTGATGTTATCGAGTTATGATTTTAGTTGACATTTAAATATTGAACCTTATTGAAGTAATAAATTTATTGAAGATCAAGAACACGTTTGGCTTTTAGGTCAAATTAAAGAGAATGTTTTCAAAAGGTATTTGGATTTTGGAAACATTTTTAACAACTAAAGATAAGAAGCAAGAAAATGGTGGAAGTAATATTTATAAATAATGTTAAAATAAAGAAAATATCTTAGTTTTTTTTTTTAATTACTTAATCAATGTAAAAAATATTGAAAAATATCAAAAGCTTGTAAAGAATATAAATGCTCTCTTTAATTGATGGAAATTCATGGAAGTAATTTTGAAATTTATAAAATATTTTTTTAGTATACAAAATCATTTTGAAATTTATCTCTACTATTCAAAATTGACTTGATGTTTCTTTTACATTGTTTTTTTTATATGTGTGAATATTAGATTAGTCATACTCAAAGACTTTCTTGACCAGTAAAATTTTTATTACTTGTAAACAAAAAATTTACATACTTAATAAAGTTTTCAAAGTTTGATTTTTTTTTGGGAACTTCCATCTCATTTTATCATTTTATATATTTTTCTAATTCAACAATAGTTATATCGAAAAATTTGAACCCATAATATTTTAGTTACTCAATCATTTAAAATGTCATTGCATTTTGTATCCTTTTGACAATCTATCAAATATTTTTAAATCATTTTGTACCCATAATTTTTGGGTGTTAGAATTTACATCAAATAATCTCTTAATTAAGAATAAATGTTACTATCCCTAGATAACTTCACTTTGACAAGATTTAAACATCTAATCTCTTATTAAAAAAAATTATCTTTTAATTAGTTAGACTTATATTTAATCTAACTTATAAGTTGCAACAACTAATCGTGGAAAATAACCATAAAAATTCATAAACTAATCTAAGTAATTTAATTTTTTTTTCTTCATAAACTCAAATAAAGTGAAGATGAAAAAGAAGAGAAAAAGAGATGAGAATGTGAAAGGAGATTCAAAAACATGACAGACTGCTTACGAATAAAGTAATAGGTCCAATTTATTTTCTCAAAGTTACATAATTTTTAAGAAAAAAAAAAGCTATTCTAATTTGTCTATTTACCAATTAAATGCGCCATTTTTTTTTTCTTAAGAGGGAAACCCTTTTTATAGCAACTTGAGAAAAAAAAATCCATATTTTCAAAATCAAAGCAATCCATGATAGTTAATGATTCAATCTAAGTTGAATATCTTTTAAATTTTCATGTAAAAAAAAAAGTTGAACATCTTTTTTATTAGTGTTTTGAATTAAATTTTACTTAATGTTATATTTTTCTATCCAAAACAGTTGGTTGTAGTATAATTTTTAATATGATTGTGAGGTAGAGTTTGTTACTTTTTAGTTTAACAATAATAAAAAAAGATAGAGATAATTCGATTTTATCTTAAAATAAATTTCTATCGCTCAAGTTCATAAAAAATATATTTTTGATTGTATGATCTAATTTATGCATATTTGAATTATTTTTACATGACATATCATTTGATTTTATAATATTTGATTGTCTAAAATTTTAATTTTTAGATAAATGATCAGCTTATATTAAATATAATTTCTTTTTTGTTCTTTTCAGCTTTTTTTATAACAAGACTGACTCATATTTATTTCAAGTACCATGAATAATTAGAGAATTCGAATTATTAATCTGGTAATTAATAACACATTTGATATAAACTAATTGAACTTTGTTCTTCAATATGCCATTTTGTATACCATGATGATTAACAAACCTATTCGTTTGAACTTTGGTTTAACATCCAAACATGTTTTTCTACTTAGAAAAACAGATAAATAATTTGAACATAAGGAAGTTGTAAGTTGTACACATTACACAATTTGAAACTTTGTCAATAATTGAGTTGACTTTTTCACCTCATTTTAAACTCTCTAAACTCAAGGAGAAATTATTTTTTGATGTAAAATTACCACTTGATCCCTATCATCTCTTTATTAAACTATGTTAAACTATTTTAAAGAGACTCAAGTATTGCTCATTTGATTAACTTTAAAATTAGTTTAACATGTCCATAATTACAATAGAATTAAGTACGTTGAGGTCAAATTTATGTATAAATAATCATTATTACTGACACATAAATAACTGACCATTAATCATCAATTTATTAAGATTACAAATGACAATGATTAATTTTTAAATTTTATCTTAATCATAGTAGTTAGAATTTATCAAATTTATAATTTACTCTCTCTCTATATATATATTTTTTTGAAAGAGTAGAAAAGTATCCAAACTTCTTTCTTGAAGATAGAAACATTACATTGGCCAAAGTTTTTTAAAGCTAAAATACTTCAATTCATTGAATATTCCAAAAAGTACTAGACGACAAAACAATTTCTATTACTTGTTTGTCACAACACTATTACATTTTATTCAATCTTCAATTTTATTGTTTGAAGTAGGTGCCAATAGGGTGACATAAACCATAGTTCTTTTTTCTAATTTATTTGCCTTTTTTTCTTTTGATTTTTTGTACAAATTAATTTACTTTGAAAGAGCTTATAGCAATACCCTTCAATGAAAAGAAACCACCTTGAAAGTGTTGTCTCAATAGTGAACTCAAATGGGAATGTGATCTTTCTTTTCTTTTCTTTTTTATAAAAATTATGTGAAAACGCTAGTTTGTTGAGTTTATTAACTATTTTTCATTGACTTTTTTTAATGAATTTAATGTTCATGGCAACATCAGAGATATTTGATAAATCAAAGTTAAATGTTTATTTAATATGAAGGCGTTTTTCTCATTTTAAACTACACAATTTCATACATATATCATAGTCATCAATCAAAGGTCTCTAAAATAGTTTTGTTTATAAAGTCTTAGGGCATGTTTGGGGTGAGTATTAAGTTAATCCGGATTAACTTAATCCTCCCAATTCGTGTTTGGTGGACGGATTAAGTTAATCCCTCAGATTAACTTAATCCTTCACGAAATCCAACAATAATCCTCATATATTCTTTCTCTGCCTCGTTTTCCGAAATCATCTTTAATTCTATTTTTCAAACAATTTATTCAACTTTAAAATTTAGATTTACAAGTTTATTCAAATTATTTTTTATGTTTAATTTTTTTAGAATAAAATTATTTTTTTATATTTTGTAGTTTATTTAATATATAATTGTATATTCTAAATTTAATGTTAAATGTTAAATAATTAAAGAAATAAATAATTCAAAAGAACAAAGACAACTATATTTGAATTTCAAAAGATAATTATTTGAATATAACAAAATTTTATTATTAAGATATAGTATGAATCTCTTTAAATTTGGAAGGAATAGATATTAACAATATAATTAACAAATAATTTGAAATAATGGATATTAACAATTGACTCTTTTTATTGGAGAAAACTAAGTTAACCAATCTTCAATTTATTTTGGAGAAAACTTTCGTAAAATATAAAATGCATTCTTTTTACATTTGTAAAATATAAAATGCATACATCTAATAGAATGTCAAGAAATTTGTTTTGCTATTTTTTTATGGTATTTAAAAATGGTTCGAATTCCCTTATCCTAGTTATTGTAAAAATAAATTTAAAACTATATTCATTTTAAAAGGTATTAATGAGTTCTATTAAATAAAAAATCAAATAAAACATGTTACATGTAAATTTTCATAAATAATTTGAATCCATTTGGATACTTTAGTTTAATTAATTGAAAAAACAACATTAAATATTTTAATTGACTATTTTAAAATTATGTTCAATTGAAATCAATGGTTGGTACATAAAATATCACAAAAATTGCTAAATTTTAAAACTCATTTTACTACTTAGAATGTAATTTGATTTATTATTATACACATAAGAAATTTTACTTGTGTTATTTGATGACTTTTTTCTAAACATCTAAATAGGTTTTTATGTTTCTCAAAAGAAAAAAAAAAACCTTTTTATTATATATACCCATATATGAATGTAATTTTGTTATTTCTATATTAACTACAACTTTAATTTGAATGAGTATTAGGTAAAATAATTTAAAAATGCATGAAAATTAGGTTTACACTTTTATTATAACTTTCATCAACTTATTTGAAGTTAGAACTACTTTTAAATATGAGTAAAATTGAATTTCAACTTAAGCTGTACTAAATAAATTAAATTTTTTTTAAAAAAAATTAAATTTATACCAACCTTATAATTAAGCAATTAAATTAAAATGATTTTTACATAACTTAATGTCTTTCTAAATTTTTTTAATAAATATAAAATTTGTTATATATTTTTTAAATTTAATATAGATATTAAGTTAAAATTGAAATAAATAATAAACATATTTTTTTGAATGAATATTATATTGTTACTATTTCTAATTAATGTCATTTTGTCATTTATTTATTATCAAGAGAAAACAATTTTTAAAAAATGTTAAATAAAAATTCAGTGTAACTTAATCATTGCACCAAACAACAGTCAGCTTAACTTAATCCAACTTAACATAACATGTTCACCAAACACAGATTAACTTAATCCTCAGCTTAACTTAATACTCAGCTTAACTTAATACCGACTAACTTAATCCTAATCCCTGCACCAAACACGCCATTATTGATCAATTACACACATTGATCATTTACACACTTCCACTAGTAGAAATTTCATGATAGATGGCGGGCACAAGCCCGCCATCAATGCCCCTGTCATCGTAAGTGTTTGGTGGCAGGAAAGGAAAAGATGGCGGGCACGCCCACCACCAATAACAATTCATACAAAAGCGGCCTGGCCCGCCATTAATACTTTTCAAAGGCATGCATTTTCGCCCGCCATTAATGGTATTTTATGGCTGGGTTTTATGCCCGCCACCTTTTTTTTTTTAAACCCCCAACGAAAGGGGTCTCGGGTTGTTATTAAAAAATGGTCAATCATCCATCGGTTGTTCCCGCCATTAAAAGACATTATATTTATAAAAAAAAAACAAAGAGAAAAACGGAGCCCGTCATTAAAAGACACTATAACTATAATTTATTTAAAAATGACATATATTGTGTCCGCCATTAAAAGTTATTATACTTTATAAAAAAAAAAGGCAATATAGAGACAGTCAATTCTAAACTTTCTAATAGTTATCCAATCCCCTATTAAACTCTAGTTTTTAATAAATATCAATCACCCACACACACTAACTCATATGGAATTCTAACTTCTAAACATATGCATGTGTTCTTCACACAATAATAGATATGCACACAAAATTTCGGCAGCATGACGGGGTAATAATGCGATCCCAAAAGATTTCACCTGTTATATAACAAAACTCCGCCTGTATATGAACATAATGTAAAATCCAGTACATAACAAATGGGACTTTGTCCCTCCAGAATCTATTAATATGCATCTAGCTATTCAATTAACATTTAAACTACAACTAATTCATTCTTGCATACATAAACACTAATTTTGTATCATATGTCTACCTATGTACTCTGCCCATTCTACTCGTACCTCATCAATATCAGCTTGAGTGAATGTGTTTGGGCCAATCTTGAACTACAAAGTGTTAAGACATAAATAAAAACATCAAATTAGTATATGTTCTATATGATGATATTTTAACACGTAAATAAAACTTACAAGTCTCAATACGTGCGTGGATGTGTTGTATATCATCTTCCGTATGAATATTTGGACATAGAAACAACATACTATTGATCCAATTTGTTGAGGGTACTAGGGGAAAAAAAATAGTTACATATACTTAGTAAACGATAATTGATCAACATCACAAAAAAAGACTATAAACAAACGAATTTGATTTAACTTTACCTTCACCCATTTCTAGTATAATTGTTTGGGCCTCAACTAGTGTCTTTCATGCCAAACTCGGTAAGCACTACATTAATAATTCTAAACATTAGGATGATTAAATATAAATTCAAAGTCCAAAAGTTTTCTATTTAGAAACTTACGAAGTTATGATTTGGTATAAACTCTCATGGATCGGATTTTGGCCCAACGAGTTGAAAATGTACACCGAATTTTCCGCAAGAATGATGACGACCAAAATCCAATGATGTCTATAGAAATTAACCAATATTGAGTTTGATATAAACATAATCATAAGTATTAAAAATCCAAAATGTAGAACACATACTAAGTATTGAATGGAAAGAATATTCACTGATTGGGATCAATCAACGTGTTAAACCTATCAACTACACGTTCAACTCGTAATTGTAGATTTTGTTTCACTAAAACCGTTGCAAAATCGCAACCAACTACTAGTATATATTTAGCTAGTATTTCTTTATCCCAAATTTCCCATATGTAACTGAATTAGAATATGGAAACGTTGTTAAAGTAGTATGAGAATATAATATTTGAGGAAGAAAAAAATTTACTTACCCGATGTAACAAAGTATGGGAGTATATCCAATTTCTTCCATATTACAATATTCCAAAATCTCGTCTTGTGCAATATAACAGTCATGAAGAAAACCGGTTATGGTAAGTGGGATATGTACTTGGCCACCAACACTCAGTTGATCTCTAGCATAGTTACGTACTAGCTTGATCATAATTGGAACGGTCGTGTTTGATTGATAAGATTGGGAATCTGAAACAATCTTCTTACTAGTAGCTCATATAGACTTCTTACTAGTCGTTTTTTTTTTGTTTAGATGGCTGACAATAAACATTTTCGATTATTAGTAAAATAGATGTGTTACATATTAAATTATTATAAATGTATAATGTATGATTATATATACCTCCGTTGTTGAAGTATGTGTCTTAATTAATTATTTTGGCCATGGTACAAAAGTGTTCCAAGCTTGTCTGAGGTATTGCATCTCATCGTTTAAAGGGATGGGCAAGTATAGGTCCTCGTTGCCTTCAAGTATCAAATCGATCGTGACACGCGCATTGAATTTCCCTAAAGGCATACCATGTATCCTATCACATAATTCGCTCGATTCATACATTATACCAATGGCAACAATGTCTCCTCCATGTTCAACGACTAGTTTACATGTCATACCCTTTTAAAAAAGAAAAAAAAATCATAATTAACATACAATGATTGAACTATATTATTAAACTTCAATAATATAATACTTACTCCTTCGAAATCAACTGGGACATCATTAGGATGATAAATTTGTTCTTCAACGACGCCGACCCCTTGAAGAATTTGATTTTCTTCCCTTATGCCATCTCTATTGCTTCCCTCACACGGAGAGTTAAATCGTTGAGAGAAATCTACTTGAGGGTCTGGATGAGTTGGACTTTGACCCATCTTCGACTTCGGATGAGACATCTTAAAGAAAACTGATGGAGTTACAAATCGACCTGCTCCTCTAACATGCCCAAGATGTTCCAACGTTCCCAATGCTTCAGCCAAAATATCTTGACCTTCATTTGTACGTTCCAAGTCATCCTGTTAAAAAATATTTTAGATTCACATTCAAAGAGTTAAACCCAAACAATATACAAAAGAAATGAAATAACAACTTACAATTTTTTCAACCATTTCAATTATGTCTTCGTCGACGTACTCTTTATTCTTTCCCTTTCGAGCTGCTTTCCATAATTTAGCACAGCCTGAGGGATTACTTTTACTATCTATATGTTACAATAAAAAATTAACAGCACATGATTTAGTAAAATAGAAAATACATGATGAGGAACCAAAATTCTTAGGGTAGATAGTTTCTTATTAGTTCATGACCGAGTTGAGCATATCCCTTTCGAGTTGTACGATGATGATACTTTTGTTTAGCTTGATTGCTTTTTTCTCATCACTTTCTTTCTGTTTAACATATAATTATCTGAATATATTGAAGGTTATAGACATTATAAAAAAATAGTTACCTTGAAGTTTTCTGACAATCTGATGTCTACAAACTCATCCCATTGCTTTTGTGTGATCGAAGAGTATTTAACAAGTGGTGTTCTTAATATCTCAGGTTGGTTTAGAAATAATTGGATGTACTTCTTGTTTAGATTGTATCTAAACATTCTGAATGCCGTCGACATACACATGATGACATTATGTTTGGACATAAAATCAACTTGAAACGTCATCGGCTAACAATAAAATAAGTTAGATTAATAATTTAGTATTGAAATACCTAATGAAATTAGATGATATGTAGTTACCTCTATAGAATCTCATATCAACACTTTTAGTGCATCAAGAACAACATACCAATCTTCGTATGTGATAGGTATTTGGGCCCTAACACACATACCAATATAACTACGCAACTTGGTTGAAGACTCACCGATATCTTGCCCCATTGAGTTGTATTGAATAGTGCGACGCTCTCCTGCCATCCGGTTTTGTGCAAGCTCGCGTAATACTGTAACTCCACTGGTATTTCGGTTTCAAGAAGTTCGGCTGGCATTGGGAACATCATCAGCATGATCGCTATCGGACTGAGACATAATGTAAACCTGCATAAGAAATAATTTATGTTAATTACAAATAGAAAGGATTATATAAAGAATATGAGTTAAATAATCACAAAAATAATAACACAAACCTATTCATTAATCCATATACCATCATAATCACTTCTAATATAGGTGTTTGAGTCATCATCAACGATATTAGGTAGGGATTCTATGATTCCGTACCCACAATCTTGGCCAATATCAACTTCATCATGCCCGTGTTCTACAACTATTCTCTATGAAGGCATTAGCACCACCGACCAACGAGGGTTAATTTGATCTTTTATATAGAATACCTGTTTGGCTTTAGTGGCTAAAATGAAGGAGTCAGATTTATGTCCAATGCGATTAAGGTCTATGGTCGTAAATCTCATGTCGTCTACTTTAATCTCACCATTGTTTTCAACCCAATCACATTTGAATAAGATGACTTGAAAACTATTGTAATCAAGCTCCCAAATTTCTTGTACTATGCCATAAAAGGTCATGTCTGACATGATTGAATTTTTTTCTTTCGAACTCGAAATTTGCATAGTTTGAGTTGTTATCATAACTCCACTGTTTTGCACACTTCTAAGATCATCGCGTTTTTTTGTGTGATATTGAATACCATTAACCATGTAACTTTCATAAGTGGTAACTTCTGAACGGGTCCATGTGATATCCACCTTAATGTAGATGATATAGAATGTATTCAAACCCCTATAGCCAACCCAACACATTCACGCAACCAACTGCTAAATGTACGATTATGTTCATCTTGAAGCCATTTTTTATTTTTTGACTTAGTAGGATTCGCTTTAGACAACATTTCCATGTGTTGATCTATATATGGAAGCATTTCATCTACATTATGAAGTATATACATATGTGCTTGATCAATCATATCTTTAGTTGGTGTTCTGTAATTGGAGGCAGATAATGGTTGATCGATATTTGAATCTATCATTTTGTTCGATGATCGCAACCCTACTGATTCAACTCCTTGCAAAAATTCAGAACAAAACTCTATCAACTCTTCCAATATGTAATTTTCTCCAAAGCATCCCTCCGGACGATTTCTATTTCGAATATAACCTTTCAAAACTTTCATATATCTTTCAAATGGATACATCCATCTCAAATAAACTGGTCCACAAAATTCAATCTCTCTTACAAGATGCACCACAAGGTGAACCATGATTGTGAAAAATGCTGGTGGAAAGTACTTTTCTAATAGGCATAAAGTGATCACTACTGCATCCTGTTATCCCTTCAACTTAGATTAATCGATCAACTTACTAAATATAGTTTTGAAGAAGAAACATAACCGAATAATCGCATATCTAACATGTTTAGGCAAAACACCCCAAATTGCTACAGGTAGCAATTGTTGCATCAAAACATGATGGTCATGCGATTAGAGCTTATAAAGTTTCAAATCAGTAAGCGAAACTAATCTACTTATGTTGGATGAATAACGTTCATGCACTTTAAGTTCAGATAAGCTTTTACACACACTCATCTTCTCTTTTCTCGATAGTGTGTAACATGATGGTGGCAAGAATGTCTTTTTATCTCCATTCTTAATTGGGGTTAACTCAGGTCTTAATTTAGCCAAGTCTTCGCGAGTTTTTATTTCAACTTTTGTTTTGCCAGGAATAACAAGTAGGGTTCCAATAATATTCGAACACACGTTTTTCTCAATGTGCATGACATCTAAATAATGTTGCACGTGAAAATGTTTCCAATACTCCAATTTGAAAAAGATCGATTTCTTCTTCCAATAAGATTCTATAGGTTGTTGTCCTTTTCCATAAGTAAATGGAAGACTATTCAATTGTGCAAGAATCTCTTCACCACTTAGAGGTTCAGAGGGTATTCCATATTCTTGTTCTCCATTAAATTCTTTTTTTTGTCTTCTAAATGAGTGCTCGATTGGTAAATATTTTCGATGTCCGAGATACACATTCTTTTTTCCACTAGGTAAATAAATTGATGATGTTTCAGCTCCACAAATAGAACATGCTTTATAACCTTTGTAGTACACCTACACAGGTTACCATATGCTGGAAAATCATTAATGGTCCACAACAAAATAGCTTTGAGGGTGAAGTGTTTTTGCCGATGGGCATCAAAACATTGAATGCCCGTGTTCCATAACATCTTTAGATCATCGATTAACGGAACTAAATAAATATCTATGTCATTTTCAGGTTGTTTGGGTCCCGAGATTAATGAATTTAACATTAAGAATTTACGCTTCATGCACAACCATAGAGGTAGATTGTAAGTAACCACCATAACTGGCCAACAGCTATATCTAGTACTTTGGTCACCATGTGGATTGACTCCATCTGTTGATAGGGCTAGGCGAAGGTTTCTCGTTTCTCCACTAAAATCAGACCACCTTTCATCTATTTATTTCCATGAAATTGTGTCGGCTGGATGTCGTATTCACCCATCTCGCTGGCTATTGATAGCATGCCACGTCAACAATCTCGCAGTTTCTTTATTTCGAAACATTCGTTCAAATCTTGGAATAGGAGAGAAATACCACATAACTTTTGCTGGAATATTTTCACTCCTTCTTTCTTATTTTTCTTAACCTTCCATCTCGATGTTCCACAGGTAGGACATAGTTCTGCATCGACAAGTTCTTTTCGATACAAACAAAAATCATTGATGCATGCGTGGATCTTTTCATACTTCATTCCTAAGGTACTTAAATTTTTTTTAGCATAATAGGCAGATATCGGAATTTCATTAGGACTAGGCAACAAAATACTCAATAATTCTAACAGCTCTGAGAAACTTTTATCTCTCCATCCATACTTTGCTTTCAAATTATAAAGTTTAATCAGTGCTGATATCTTCGTAAAACCTTTACAGTTAGGGTATAATGGTTTCTTGGCATCCTCTAATGCTTCCTCAAATATAGGAGATGTGTCGTTAAAATATTGATGTGCAGCCTCAAACATCCCTATTGGGTCATCCACATCTTCATCTACAACATCATCTATTGGAACACTTTCCATGTTTCTTTTCTTCGATACTGACTCTCCATGCCAAATCCATATGTTATAACTTTGATCGATACCATTACAAAATAAATGGTCTCTTATGACATTCACTTCTTGGTATTTGACATTCACACATTTCAAACCTGGACAACAAACGACATTTGACCCTTTCGAATGTCGTATTGCATTATTTATAAATATCTCAACTTCTAAACTGTATTCTAGTGACATCCGATCCTTACAGATCCATGACTTATCCATAGCCATGTTAGGAATCAAGTGAACTAGAGAAACTTAACCTACAATTGTTTTAAAATAAAGTAGAATCGAGTCACATATCTACTTCTAACTCAACTTAAATCGAACAAAGAATTTTAACTATTTCAATTCACTAAACAATACAATTATTTCAACAAATTTAAGTCTCATACATATGTAAAATCTACCATACATGAATCAAGCTAATAATACAAGAAATTCACAAAAACAAGAAATGCACAAATTTTCAACAAAGTTGAGTTTGATGGCTATTATTTACACAAAAACCACAAATGCACAAGTTATGAAATGCCAAATTTAAACTTCTAAAAGCAACTTTGAAACACATACCTAAAGAAACAAAAAGAGACATTCAAGAAAATGGTTTACATTTCTCATAAAATGCCCAAATTTGAAACAAGTTATTAAATGTCAAATTTGAACTTCTAAAAGCAACTTTGAAACACATATCTAAATAAACAAAAAAAAGACATTCAAGAAAATGGTTTACATTTCTCACCAAATGCCCAAATTTGAAACAAGTTATGATATGCCAAATTTAAACTTCTAAAAGCCACTTTGAACACATACCTAAAGAAACAAAAAAAAGACATTCAAGAAAATGGTTTACATTTCTCACCAAATGCCCAAATTTGAAACAAGTTATGATATGCCAAATTTAAACTTCTAAAAGCCACTTTGAAACACATACCTAAAGAAACAAAAAAAGACATTCAAGGTTTATGTTTCTCCCAATATGCCCAACTTTGAAACGAGTTATACAATGCCAAATTTAAACTTCTAAAATCAACTTTGAAACACATACCTAAAGAAACCAAAAAAGACATTCAAGAAAATTGTTTACAGTTCTCACAAAATGCTCAAATTTGAAGCATATATGTAAGAAGAATACAACATGCAATGTTAAGAAATGAGCTAAAAAGAAGTAAAAAAAAGTTAGGGGAGAAAGAAATTACCAATGCTTTGGAGAAATGAGAACAAAATGGCAGCGGCGGTGAGAGTTTGTTGAAGAAAGCGGCAGCGGCGATGAGGGTTCGTGGAAGAAAGCGGCAGCGGCGGAGGAGGTTTGTCGGAGAAACAGCGGCGGCGGAGTTATTTTTTATCAAATATGAGAGAAAAAAGGAAGGAGGCGTAGAGAGAAAGGGTTTGGTCGATCGAAAGAGAAAAGGAGGAAGAAGAGAAGAAAGAGAAAAAAAAAGGTTTTGGTGGCGGGCCTTGCCTACCACCAATAAGCAAAGAAGGCGGGCTTGGCCCGCCACCAATAAGCAAGGATGGCGGGCCTGGCCCGCCCGCCATCAATCATCCGTGTTTTTCATTTTCCCTTTTATTTTGGCCTGCCATTGATAATGAAATTTCTTCTAGTGTTCTTATTTGATAAATTTGGTTCTTAGTTTTAGTTTTTCAAACTAAGACTAAACAATAGTCTCCAAGGGATGGTACGATGGTTAAAGACTTGGACTTTGAGGGTATGTTCCCCTCAATATCCCAAATTTGAGACTCAGCTGTGACATTACTCATTCAATGTCTCTCGGTACTTGGCCTAGGGACAGGCGTGGTTATTCTTGTTTCAAAAAAAAAAACTAAGACTAAACAATAACTATAACCTATATTTTTACTTATATTTTCAAGAAGTTGTTTATGTAAATAGAGGAGTTTGAAACATTATGGGCACGTTTGGCCAGCCGGGAAGGAGTTGGGAAGAGAAGGGATCTGCTTCTTCCCGGCGTTTGGCCCGGATTACCCGGTGCGTGTAGCCTGCGTCTGACCTTTTTAAATTTTTTTTTATTTACTACTGTTTTAACTTCCCTTAAATAATTTCTTTCCAAAACGTTTTCTTTTCCGATTTTAATTTAATATGTTTTAACTTCCCTTATAAATATTATTAATCGTTCTTAACTTTTCCTTTAAAATTTCTTAAATGGTTTTTTAAAGTTTCCAAAACCATTTTTCTTTATAATTTACTTTAATATTTTACGTTTTTATTCCTTTTTTTTTTTTAAGTTTCCAAAACCATTTTTTAAGTTTTCAGCAGCCTTCAATTTCTTGCTTTTTTTTCTTTTTTCTTTCTTTCTTTGTACGTTTCTATTTCCTCATTGGTTTGTTTTTTATTATGATATTTATTCAAAAGTTAAAGATTTGAATTTAAATTCTCTATTAAATCAAGAACATAGATTGATATCAATTATCAACTCATTCATTTAACTTATTTGACTATATTTAATTATTATACATGTTATTTTGATGAAATATTATTCATCTAAATAAAACAAGTTTTTTTTTTTGTAAAAATAAGTTTTTATTTATTTTAATTCATTTTTTGTTTTTTGAGTACATAGTGGAGGATGGGAGAACAACAAACCCTACATAGAGGAAAATTTTAATTCATTTTAATACATATATACATTTGAATTAATTTAAATACATACATATATTGAATTAATTTTATTTAAATACTAAATAAAATGAAGTATATTTCAAAATGATTCATCATAATATTGTATTAGAAATATTATATTAAAAATACTAAAAAAATATTTTTTAAAAAATTACATCACTTCTCTTTCCTTCCCACCAAACAACAATTTATTATCACTTCCCTTTCCTTCCTTTCTCACCAAACAATAATTTACTCTCATTTTCCTTCTCTTCCCTTCCTTTCTTAGCCAAACATTCCCTATATCTCAAACCAGAGATTTGTCATTTCACATCACACATCCATTTCCATGGTCGTTTCATATAACTATTGTCCCATTTGAAATTTACCTTTCTTTCTTCCTATTTATTTTTACAGTCTTCTAAGTTTTGTTTTCTTTAAAAAAAAATTCACATCAAACAAATATAATTTTCCTTCAAATCTTGGCAGGAAAAAAAATGTTTTTTTTACAATATGCATAATAAATAATGATCTCTCCTCTTTTTTAAGGTAAATAAAGAAAGAAAAAATATAATTTGATTAAGATATTTTTATTTTGAGAGAGTATAAATTAAAATAGAGAAAATTACCTTTTATTACAGATAAAATAAATATTTTTATTAGGTTGAACATCAACAAGAAGAATAAAAGCATTCTTTGTCCATTAATTATATTTTAAACAGTAAAATAAAGAAAGAAAATATTATATCTCTTAAATATTATAGAATTTTTAATATAACCTTATATTTTTAATTATTCATTTTCAACTATTCAAAATAATATTTCATTTCTAATCATTTATTTAAGATTATTCAAAATAACTCATTTTTAATTATTTATTTCTGATCATTCATTTTTAATTATTCAAAATAATTACTTATTTTAAATCTATATTCAATCAAATTATTGTGTCTTTAACTCCTCTACAAAAAAAAAAAAAAAATCTAAATCAAACAAGCTTTTTACTACAACTCTTAATTTCTAACCATTCAAAATAATGCATAAAAACTAATTTCTCATCTAAAATTTTATCCAAACCACTCACAATTCATAGTTTTGTTTTATACCCCAATTCATAGTTTTCATCACACGTTACATTGTAGAGCCAAATGGAGAGAATAATC
The DNA here is from genome assembly GCA_036507275.1 of Sicyos edulis. Lineage (NCBI taxonomy): Eukaryota > Viridiplantae > Streptophyta > Magnoliopsida > Cucurbitales > Cucurbitaceae > Sicyos > Sicyos edulis. The sequence continues at coordinate 5,842,741 of CM071859.1, read as the reverse complement.
TTACTTATGTTTGAAAATGATAATCACTATTCATTTTCTTTTAATCATAGTAACCATTTTTATTTTTCTCATAAAAAGCATTTACATTTCATAGATTCAATACTTATTATTTTGTTTTCTATAATCATTTTTTGCATCTGAACCATAGTTATTTGCCATAACTTCCTTCACCTAAAAAATAGATAAATTATTCTCATTGTAAATCAATTTCCTCGTATTCTTTTTGTTTTTCACCACTCATAATCATTTTATTCCCCTTTGTATAAATGCGCAATTTAATATTCATTAAGAAATTAACTTCGGTTTTCTTATTAATTCTATTATCTTATATGTTTATTTGAAATTATTTGTAGACAAGGACATGATAAATCATTTTATGTCGCATCAATCTTTTTGTTACGCATGACACAACTTATCAATAACATAAAATATTTAAAGTAACAAAAAAATCACTCTAATGTCAAAATCTATACTTCTAGGCCCTATTTTTCCCTTTTTTTTTTTCTCATCCTTATTAAATTTTTTTTCTTTTTGAAAAAATGAATTTTTTAATAAAAAGAAAAGCGCCATAAATAGGCAGTTTGGTGTTGGTAACACATTCAAATCCATCAATCACTTGTAGCTTTCACTTCTTTATTCATAAAATCTTCCTCTGTCAGATATTGTTCTTCACTCATCCCCTTCAAAAATTCATTGCAAAATCAAAACCCTCTTTTCTTTTCCTTTCATAACATCAAATCCTTCTTTTTTAAAAAAACAAAAAAAATTAAAGTATATATAAGGATAATATGTCATTGATTATGAACGGTAATATTTGTTTTTTTTATCCATAAACTTTTAAAAGTTTAATTTTATTTATGAATTTTAAAGTTGGTTATGCCTATAACTTTTCAAATGTTATTTTTAATTTTATAAATATTAAAATGAGGTTTTTTTTTTATAAATATACCAAATAAAAAAAATATTTACAAATGTATGTTCCTAAAAAAATATTAGCAAAAATAAATTTCATTAATGATATTATTAATTACCTTAATTACTCATTTACTATAATACCCTTCAATTTCTAATTTTAGAATTTCGAATTATTAACAAAATAGGAAAAAATGTCTAACTCTCATAACCACTATCCCTAAATCGTGCCATCATTATTGCGATTTGATTCAAAATAAAAACCACCACAGTTTCTCTCCCCATTTCCCACTTTTCATCGTCTTCCTCATTTCTCAGTAAAAAAAAGTCTGGTTCAATAGCAACAATAAAAATACTTAGAACCTATGAGGTAAATAAATACAGTATGAAATAAATAAATACAGTATTATATAAATAAATACAGTATGAGGTAAATAAATACAGTATTATACATAGGTATAAATACATAACCTATGAGCAATAATGCGAATGGGGATACTTGCAGAACCTATGAGGTAAATAAATACAATATTATACATAGGTATACATAATATGGTATAGAATTACATTTTAATATTTTGGAAGATGGATTTTCAATGAATAGAGTATAAATATGGTATAAACACAATAAACAACCAATACGGTATCGTGAAACAAAAAAAACCGTGAGTAAATAATACTACAATTTTCTCGTATTCATGTTATAGTGGAATGCCGTAATTAATTAAATGTATAATATACACGGTACAGAACATACAACAGTAACAAGAAGTTTGGAAGATATAATCTGACATACAATATATATGGTTGGTTTAGAATTTACAGCATGAGTAGTGTTATCAGTAATAAGGTATTGCAGTGTTGTTATGGATCAAATATTGTTTTGTTTGGTAGATTTACAAGAGAATAAGCACGTATTCAAACTATATCACTACGTTGGCAGGAAATAAAAGCACTACGTTGGCAAAAGGTGGACAGAACACGTCGAAAAATAGAGATGAGTGTGTTTTGGTTGGAAATGACGGTAAAAAACTAAGTGAGTGGAAAATTTGTTTGATCAAATTGTACCGATGAGAAGACAATGGAGAAAAGGAGGGAGACAAAATAGATCTAGAAAATAAAGGGGAGGGAAGAATGTCAAATGTTAGTTAAGGAATCTATTTTTAGATGGAAAATGCTATTTAAGAAAATATAATAAACAAATCTTTGTATCAAATATAATTAGAGAAAATCAAAGTAAGGGTAAAATTGGATTATTCAAAATTGATTTAGCTGGATTTTTAAATGGAAAATCAGTTTTGCAAAACGAAATGTTGGAGGAATAGATTTGTAATTATTTATTAAAACAGTATTATTCAATATAATTCTCCTATTAAAATTAGTACTTATATGAAATTTGAAATTAATATTAATCCAAATTTATAAATTTTGAATATATTTCTAAAATTAATAGAGGAAGATTGATAATTACTTAAAAAAGACTACCAAAATTTCTTTAAAATTTAATTTTAAAGTTGAGAAAACAAAATAAATTGAAAGTTTGCGATTTAAAAATATAACAAAGGTGAATGTCACTGACTAAAATATTATTTTACACTAGTATGTATATATATGTATGTATATGTATGTATATGTATGTATATATATGTATGTATGTATATATATGTATGTATATTTTTGAGATTATATATATATATGTATATGTATATGTGTATGTATATGTATATGTATATGTATGTATATATATGTATATATGTATGCATGCGTGGATATAGCTTTAACATTTTGTTTTCTTTTTATTTTGTCTTTGTTTTTTTTTTAAAAAAAAAGAAAATTGAAGAGTGGGTTCATGCATGTGCATCCATTATCCATCTGATTTCTGATGGAAACAACACCTTTTGACTTTTTCTGATGAACCCTATACTGCCACGTCAGACAATGTCGTGTCAGCGATCCACGTGGCTGAATGTAAATGGAGGAATGGGGAGTGTCGGCGAGGTTCAATACAAGCATAAAAAAGGACCGACCCGTGGATTCCGGGTTTCCTTCCGACCCGAAATTTCTGGATTTTCTTTCTCATTCTTTAATAATGGACTCTCTACTTTTTTTCAAATATTTCATTTTTGTTCTCTTCTTCTATCCCTATGTTGTCTTTTTAATTCTTTCAAATCTAATTTTTTATTTTTCCACCAATTTGATCAGATAATTAGTTGCTATTCGATTGTAATTCAATTCTATGCTCACAATTTGATTTTGAAAAATTGCATCTTATATGAGTATGGTTATAATACATTCAATATAAAGTTTGTGATCTCTCTCCCAAATTTGAGCTAAAAAGACTCGTTTCGGAAATGTTTGGGTTTGGGTAAATTTTGAAATTTTAATTCCAACACAAGAGTAGTAAATCAACAATGACATCGATATATATACAATATTCAAAAGGTTACGTGTTCGAATCCTCGTCCCAAATTATAGTACAATTAAAAAAATAAACTAATCAAAGCAAAACATATAAATTTGATTAACATGAATTGACATTTGATAAGGATGACAAACTTACCTGAACCTCTATATTGGTATAATATTGTTCACTTTAGGTATATACTTTCATAACTTTGTTTGTATCATAATAGTTCTTCCTTCGAACAAGGTTCCATCAAGCCTTTCCATGAGCTTGCCTTTTGCATTCGACACTCGAGAATTCAATCCAAATACCGAACCTCCCCTCAAATAGTTAATATGTCTAGATCCGACTAACTCCTTTTCTCTTGAGGGCACACCGCTCATCAATTTATCTAGGTCACATTCATACCAAAAAAAATTTCTCCCAAAGGTCACAATCAATCTGGTTAAGCTACAACAAATTTTCGTCTATGCCCTCCAAACGTACATCTTTACTTTATGCTGGAGCGATTTACCAACATGGTTAGTTTTGGGGCATGGCTATGATATTAATTGATAAACATGACAGCCTCCCCAATTAATAAGGATGACAACTCTATTCGAATCTCTATATTAGATGATATTGTCGACTTTTAGCATATATACACCTTAATGACTTTGGTTTTTGTTTCATCTAAAAAATCTCATATCAATTGAGATGATTGTCATAACTTATACATCTATGATTTTTCCCTCATCTAACCAATATAAAATACTTTGTTTGCTTCCCAACAACGTTCTCTTTGTGGCCAATCATTTTTTTTTATATATATTTCAAATTGATATTATTTCTTATATAATGCATAATTTTATTAATGCATTTCAAATACACATAAAAGAGTTGATTCTGACCATTCCTCTTCACCTCAAATATAGAAAATTATTATCTTAATCATTCTTTCTGATAACCATTTTATTCATATTCTCTCTCTAATATTTTGATTATAACTATTTTCATTCTCCTTCTCTATCTAATATTTTTTATTATAACTATTTTCATTCTCCTTACCTTCAATAACCTTGTTTTTCAATTGGGTTTACTTCAAAACCCATGAAAGCCTTCAATGATTGAAGTTGCACACAAAACTTTGGTCCTTCATAGGACGTGTGTTGGAGTTTGGAATGTACAAAAGTCCAAAAAAACTTGAATTATTGTTATCATGCCCACAGTAGTTTCCAACAGTGTAGCCCTAAACTTTTGTTTTTCTTTATTGTGATTTATTTCCTTCTTTGTTTTCTCCCTATCCTCTTCAAACAAGACAACCTTTTTTCCCTCAAATCTTGTCCTGCCCTACTTATAGAGTCACTTACCAATTTCCATTTTTCCTCTTCCTAAGGTCTCAAATTTATTTTACCTCCATTTTTTCCAATATTACCCTATCATTTTTCAACCTACTATTTTAGCCTTGCTCCTACTTCAACATTTCAGCTACAAGATTAGCTATACTATAGCTAAACATTTATACTTTAATAGGCCTATTTTTCATTTCATTTTTGAATGATTGCCTTTTTTGTCATTTCTTTTTGATAGGATGAAAAGAATGATACAATTAAACATTAGGGTTATGGTAAAAAGTTCACTTGCCTCCCGATCCCACACTATAAGGACTCGAATGAGCCTAGTCGAATCGATGTTGAGTATGATTCATTAATGTCCTTGTAATTTGTCTCGACGTTTGGCAGCCCATGCCCCTCTCTAATTTTAGTGTCGTAAAAACATTTTCGTCTTATCGTCTTATCATCTCACCATACTACTAAACATTTTCGTCTTATCGTCTTATCATCTCACCATACTACTAAACATTTTCGTCTTATCGTCTTATCATCTCACCATACTACTAAACATTTTCGTCTTATCGTCTTATCATACTACTTAATTAACTTGCAAATGTGAAGTATTAGTTCCATCTTATTAACACACACAAAGTGAGTATATCTTAACAATAAAGGCTAAAGTATCAAACATGCCCCTAAACTATCACATTTTTTTCAAACTTACCCCTGAACTTTCAAAAGTATCACTGAATTTTAAAAAAGGTTTCAAAAATACCCTTATCGTTAATTTTGGATGGAAACCGTTAAGGTTTTGTTTCAAAAATAACCTTGAACTTTAAAAAGTTTCAAAAATATCCTTGGTCTTACAAAAATATAAATTTTAAATAATTTAGCTTTCCAAATATTTGAATTTTAATATGTCAAACTTTGACCAATTGAGATTGTAGATTATATGAGGTTCCACCCATGCCCACAAAATACCCGTATGAATTTAATGAGTCATGATGCCATATTAGATTATATGAGGCTCCACCTCAAAATCAATTGATCATGAGTAGAGTAACTCGTATTTATTTTATATTGTGATGAGGTTTCCACTATTAGAGATCCCTAACGAACTCAACCCTATAGTTTCAGGTTGGGTTCGGTTCCCGAGTTGTGTTAATCTCATATTTCCTGTATAAAAAAAAACTCAATGGCATACCTCATGAATAGATAAAAAAAGAAAGAAAATGTATGTGTGAATTAATTAATAAGATGAGTTCAAAGCATATTAGTAAGGAACATATGTTAATTAATAAGATATTGTAACCTAGACTTTGTATAGCATCATACATACATATATATGTACATATACACATATATATGTACAAATACACATACATATACATATATATATAGTTTACATATTTATGGGGTATGAATTGAGTTCTTTTTTATGTATGAATGAGATTAATACAACCTGAGAACCCACTTCAACCCAAAAATATTAAGGTTGGATTGAGTTGTTTTATGCATAGGGTTGAAAGGGTTGGAGGCTTGACCAACCCGAAAAGTATGGTTGATCCAAAAAAATTCTCTAACCCAGCCAGACCATATACACCCCTAACCACTACCTATTTAATTGTAAACGATTTTTTTTTTATCTTTATATTTTTAACTTATTGATATTTTTATGCCAATATTAATGGTTATTTAATTAATTAAATTGTTAGTAAACTAATTTCTCAACATATTTCTCTAATCATTATTGTTGATCATTTTATCTTTGTTTTTAGATGCATAAAATTATTAAAAAGTCATTAAATGTTAGTTTCAACCAACTAATATTTTATTGTTTGTTGTAAAGTGCTTTAAATTTTCAAATTTAATGTTATATATATATTTGCAATTGATAATAAAAAACTAAGGGCGTGTTTGTTTTAAGTATTAATTTAATACGTATTAAATTAACACTACGAAAACGTGTTTGGTCCACGGATGAAGGAAACAAAAAATTCGTATTAATTTAATAGGGATTTGAACAGTATTTACTTTTCTCATATATTTCCTCTCTCATCCGATTACTTCTCCCCTTCTTCTTCCTTTTCATTCTTTTTTTTTTCTCTTTAGATTGAAGTCTGTAATGAGTTGTTGGCTTTCATTAATATCATTATACTTTAAATTTTGAGTTTTTTTACATCCATTTTTCATAGTTTTTATCTTATGATATTTTCTCCTCCTCTTCACAAATTTCTTTCAGGCAATGGAGAAAACCAAAATAAACACAAGCAATCAAAAGATAAAAAGCTAAATAACAAAAAAGAAAAAAAAAAACAATCGAAGAAGAAATTGAAGAATTAAAAATGAAAATGAAATCCAAAGAGTATAAAAGTGAGAACAGAGCAAAGAAATCGAGGAAGGAAGGGAGAAGAAGGAAAAAAAAAAAAATAAAAAAAAAATAAAAGCATTAAAACAAAAATGAAAATGGCATTTGATTGTATTTGGGTGCGTGGCCACACCAAATTAACTGTACTCACATGCCATTCCCTATTGTGGCACCACATTTTTTTTTTAATTATTTACTATTTGTTTATTTTTCTTCATATTTTTTCCTTTCTATTTTCTTTTGCCTTTTATTTATGGAATTATATTTTATATCTACAAAATAAACTTTTTTTATACTCTATTTCTGTGGTGTAAGCAACAATTATTTTAGCAAAATAAAATAACAATTATATTTTCATTATTTTTTAAAACAATATTGTATTATTTTGGACAAGGTTCAAATTATGTTGATAGAAATTTTGTTACCATGAACTTTATATTTCATTATCAGTTTCAAATCAATTTTATATGCTCCGATCTATTAATTAAAAGCATGAAATATAGATAAATTTCATAGATAAAATGACATCGTTGAGCAAATAAAATTGTCCCACATCGTTAAAATAAGAGAAAATTGTGTATATAAGGAGGAGACAACACCTCTATTGATATGAGGCCTTTTGGAAGGCCTAAAAACAAAGCTACGAGGTATGATTCCCAAAATGGACAATATTATATCAATATGTGGAAGTTTGTGGTTGTTCGTTGTCTCCGACACATAAAAAATATAAAAGAGAGATAGTCCAATTAAAATTGTGGACTTGCCTAAAATTGATTTCTAAAAATAATGAATTGAAATAACTTGAATAGAAAAAGTTGTCTTATGAAATGGATGTAAGCTAATTAAAAATCATGGTTTTAATAAGTTTTTAATTAGCTTATTTATAAAAATAAATTAAATTAAATTATAAAAACCATCCAATAGAGAGTATAAACTTATAAAGAACCATTGAATAGAGAGGATATATAATATATATTATTTTTAATATATTGATAATTTCTATGTCAAAAAAATTCAATCTTTCGAATAATTTTTCAAAAAAATAATTTAAATCGATTTAAAATTTATTTTTGAAAGATATGATTTAGTAACAATATTATTTTAAATAATATTAATTTTATTATTAAAGATCTAGTTTGATCATAATCTTAAAGATTTTGATTTATTTGATAGGATTTAGTTAATTTTATTTTGAATTAAAATACTATATAAATTCTAACTATAAATCTTAACAACTATAAAAAATTAAATTATTATATTATAATTTAGGGGTGTACTAGATAAATTAAAATGATTTTTTTTTAATTTTAAGTTTGTACCAACTTGTAATTAAGTAATTAAATTAAAATGATTTTGATATAATTTAGACGTCTTCTTATATTTGTTGAATGATATAAAATTTGTTATATTGTTTTTAAATTTAAATATAGATATTAAATTTAAATAAATAATAAAATATATATTGATTGAACGTATTTACTAAATGAATATCATGTTATTATTTCAAATAAATGGCATTTTCTCATTTATCTATTATCAATGAAAAATAAATTGAATGGTAGATATTTTTTTAAAAAATGCATGAAAAATGATTAACAAAAAAAACTCAGCTTAACTTAATCATGCTTAATTTAATATGTCCAAACACAGATTAACTTAATCCCTTAACCTAATACTCAGTTTAACTTAATACCGATTAAATTAATCCTAATCCCTGCACCAAACACGCCCTAAGAAGTTTTAATAAATGATAAGATTTTCAATGAATTATAAATTCTAGTTGTAATAATAAATAATAAATCTCAATTTGAAAGCCTTTATAAGACATTAAAAATTTCTTGCTCATCCAACCAAAATTTGATGCATTAAATTCAACTATTTGGAAAGTTAAATTATTTAAAATTTATGTTTTTCTTAAGACCAAGGGTATTTTTTTAAACTTTTTAAAGTTCAGAGGTATTTTTGAAACAAAATCTTAACGGTTTCCATCCAAAACTAACGATAAGGGTATTTTTGAAACATTTTGTAAAGTTCAGAGTACTTTTGAAACTTTTGAAAGTTCAGGAGTAAGAAAATGTGATAATTTAGGAGCATGTTTGATACTTTAGCCTAACAATAAACATATACAACTCTTATTGATTGTACCAAAATCCTATGCCTGATTTAATTTACTTAATACTCGACATAGATTTCAAAAATCACCTTATTCAATCTTTCTTTTTCTTTTTCTTTTTTTAAATCAAACTTTTCCAGTAGCTAAACCTGCCTTTTCACTTATAAATAAAAAATTTATTGTAAATAGTGCTGTTAAGAGGGTAAGATTAACTCTTCTCAACATTAAAAAGTCTACAACTAAAATAATTATGGAAATCATTTCAATAACAAAAGGAGAAGTTATTATTATTATTTTAGTATAAATTGGAGGAAGAGCACCAACAAACCTTACATAGAATACACTACTGTTCTAAAATAATATGAGAGTCAAATATATTTCTAAGTTTAAACTCGTGATAGTGGTGTTAAATTGAAATACCACCAAATAATAAAACCACTATGCCACTAACTTTTTCAGTATAAAAGTAAAAGTTATTACCTTAATGAAAAAAGTTGTCTACCAATCAACGAATAAATTATAGAAGAAGAAAAGATGATCACATTGGCTTTTCCAAATAGCTTGATGCATTATTAACCCTCAACCTATTGAGCGAAAAAAACTAAAATAAAAGTTTATAGACTAATCAGACCATTATAATATAATCTACATTTCATGATAAATAAATATATCACAACGAGAACCAACTATTATCGAGTATCATAGTGGTCAAGAAGACCCTAAAAAGTTAAGAGGTGATGAATTCAATATATATTGGTCACTTACTTAGATTTTTTTTTAATAGAAACCTAAAAATTAATTTGTTACAAATTTTCTTGACATTAAAATGGTCTAAGATCAAATGCTATATTCGACGACAATAATTGAAATACGTGTTAACCGAATGGAAAAGTCATGAATATTAAAAAAAACTACAACTAGAACCCAATATCTTAAGATTGTAGACCAACCATAAAACCCTAATCAATATAAGATTTAAATATATATATATATATATATATATATATATATATAATTCTCCACAATGTGTTCATTTTGTTTTGTTTTTGTTTTAGGTCGAGAAAGTTCTACTAACATTCCTAATACATCCAAAATTCCAATATATAATTCATCATTCCCTCTTTATTTCATTTTGTTTTTTTTTTTATAGAAAAATCATGATTCCATCTAATTTGTCGACAAAATAAAGCAAAAAAGAAATAATAATGTATAGAGACGAATAATAAGCCACGGTTGAAAACAAAAGGTCAATGTGAACAGTAAAAAATATTTATCAAACATTAATTAATAGAATTTAAGAGGCGGAGAAGAAAAATAAATTATCGGTGACCGACGAATCACAGAGCGACAAGAAATGACCGGTGACCGTAGCACGTGCGGGTGATGGGGACACAAATCTTCCATAAAATCTCTTAAATTCTTAATCTAGTGGCAACAGCGTCGCTGTGCGGGTGCCCTTTTGGTAAATAATTTGATTTTTATTTGCTCTTTTGTCTTTTTCCCAAAGTTCTCTCTTTTTAAAATAAGTCCCTCAATTTCTCTATTATTTCAATAAAGAATTCATGCGCCAAATTTGTTAACTAAATTGTAATACATTTCTATTCTTTTTTAATGTAGTTTTTTTTTAAAACAAAACACTTTTTTGAAAGGGCGATAAAAAAAATGTTATGATTCTTACAAAATGTTATAATGTTGGTTGAACGAGAGACCAAAGAATTATCAGTTCATTCTCACACCCATCAAGTTTCAATGCTAATGTCAATGTTAGGGTGTATTTGGGACACCGATTATGTTATTCTAGACGAAAGATTATGATAAACGGTGAGTTATGATAAAAGTGGATTACAATAAACAGTGTTTAAGGTGCAGATTATTATAAAAAGGACTAAGATAAATGGTGTTTGGAGTGCATGTTATTGTAAGTAGAGTTATGAATTTTTTTTAATAATGTTTTTAATACTTAAATATAAATTAAAATAGTTAACAAATAATTAATAATTTTTTTTAATAAACTTATAATTACTATTGAACATAATAAAAAAAAAGAATATTTATCTTTTTTCTTTCTTTTATTTTTTTTGTATTCTATTTCAGATGTAGTTATGTATTAGAAATTAATTTTGATCAACTTTAAGTTTTGTTTTCTTTATTCTTCACATTTTTTTTATATGTTTTTAGATTCTTTTTCCAAAATCTTAACGTTTAAGCCGTGAATGAATTTGAAATAAAAAAATATAAATTAAAACAAAAAAGAAATACGACTATATAAAAATTAAAAATTAAAAAAAATTATATACTATTAATTAAGAGCAATTCATGAGTTATTAATTCAAACAATAACCTTACTTAAAAATATATATATCAAACAATCACCAGTTATTTTTATTAAAAAAACATCACACACATATTAGAAAAATTTTAGTCAATATTCATAAAAAAAAATTAATAAAAAATATAAAGTTTAGATAAACTGGCACATAGGTTTAGATAAACAGGTTTAGGTAACTATCGTTAAACGGTGGGGGCAAATGAGTTGAGTTATTATAACCAACTTGGTCGTTTACATAAACGGAGGCCCAAATATATCCTATATGTTTTGCTCAACATTTTAGTAGGTGTCCGGATGAATAATTATATGAAAGTTATTTTGAGTAGTTAAAAATTAAAATCTTTGTATAATAGTTTGAGTGGATTTTTGTAGAAGAGTTACATGCAATAATTTGAATGTGAGTTTGGTAGAGAAATTGTAGGCAATAACTCATTTGGATGTGAATTTTTGTAAGATAATTGCATATAATAATTCGTTAGATATGATTTTTTTATGGTTAAAATATCATCTTGAACATTTTATACTTGTTTAGTTTATTCCATTTTAGCCTTTATACTTTCAAATGTATAATTTTAGATACTAACTTTCAATAAAGTTTAAAATTAATCTTTATATTCAATTCATAATCAACATATATTTTTAAGAATTAATTTTTTACAAATTTTTTTGACATTCAAATATCATAGGGTTAGACAATATGTTCTGTGACAATAATCAAAATGAACATAAATTAAGTTAGACACTACGAATATAAAAGAAATGATAATAACTTTGAAGTTAGGAAATTGATTGAATTATAATACCAAGAAGCACAATGTAAATATATTTCCAAATTTTAAAATTAGCTAATTATTATTTTTTTTAAAGAAAAAGATCAATTTTAAATTTTATTAAAAGTAAAATAACTAAAATTAAACATTTAAAATATAGATCTTAAGGGGGTGTTGGCTGCAGGTGAGTTGAGATGACAGAAAAACCTTGTTTGGAGTGGAATAAATATATATAAATAAAAAGATGAAAAAATTTTAAATTAAAAAAAAAAGAGGAGAGAGAAGATGAGATGAGATGAGGTGAAAAACACCTTGAACCAAACAAAGTGTTGAGCTTCAACACCTCACTTAATCTCACCTCCTCTTAAAACAAACACCCCTAAAGTTGGGGTTTAACATTTAAAATATTTATGAAATATAAAAAGTAGTATTGTAGTCAAATGGATTGATGTCATATTTACTCCATGAATTTGTAATAATTCAATTCATTTTTCCAATTCAAAATTTAATCTTAAAAATTGGTATTTAAATTTACTCTTATTTTAAAGCAATAGTATGAAATAAGTATAGTTTTTGGTTCCCATTATAAATTTTTTCAAAAAAATACATGTATTTAAAAGAAAACATATAGTTGAAAGGTCTGTTTTCTCACAACTTTATCTAATTTATTTTCTTTAGAGGACGAGAAAAAGGACGAAATTGATATTTTGTTTAATAACCTGTACTACACGACGCCGCTTTGTTAGGTAGTAATATATTCTTCTTCTTTTTTTTCTGAGAAAAGGTAGTAATATATTCTTGCTTATTATTAATTAATATTTTTAGCCTATTCTTAATTATACCTTTTTGTTTTGTGTATATTTAAAAATTTACTAACCTAAAAAAGAATTTCATGCGGTGGACTGGTTGAGTGTGTTTTTTTTTTGGCTCAATGCTTGAGTGGAATATATTGACTATTATAAACACCATAGTTGATCAAAATTCTTGAAATCAACTTTTTAAAGGTTTTGGATTAGTGAAAGGAAACATTAAATCATCTAATATTTACTTAAAATATACCATACAATATAGTTTAGAGGGTATCCGAGCCTTGCTTGTGATATTCATTTGTAGTTAATTCTCAATTGTGACTTTACTCTTTGAGGGTATGTTTGAGCCACCGTTTATGTAAACGACCGGGTTGGATATAATAACCCAACCACTGTTTTCCACACCATTTATTATAAACGGTGGTTACCTAAAGTTACATGCTCATTTATCTAAATCATGCATACATATATTACTTTTTGTTATATAATCAGCCCCTCAAACACCATTTATCATAACTCATGGTTTATCATAACCTTCCGTCTATCATAATCAAATCGGTGTTCCAAACATACGACATGTATTCGATATTAAGACATCTGTTTAAGATGGTGTATGAGGTACAAATTAATCACAATGTTGGATCTAGGCCTATTGGCCGCCCCTCTTGATACAAATGTTTTCGTGGAATGTCTGATTCATTAGTGTCGGTGAATAATAATCAAATCCTTTCTTTTGCAAATGTCACACTAAGAACTATAATGGACAAAGAGAGATGCTTTAAAAACCTACCTTGATGGCAATTCTCCATGATGATGAACAAAGTTATGATGTGGTGCTAGCTTTTTGTCATGACCCTTATGTGTAATTATTGTTTGTCGTTGGTTACAACCATTTAATCTTTATCCGTTTTTGGTGTTTTAATATGTTGATGGTTCATTCGAGCTCCCCAACTCTTTTGGACTTTGAGATGAGCTTCTCGATCCTTTGGGATGATGGGTGGTATTCATTTTTCTAGCCCAATTTGTTGGGCTTAAGTCATTCATTGTAGGCTTTCGATTTGTAGTAGTAACTTTTTTACAAACAAATAATCAAATGTCTAAATTTATGTCATTTTTGTAAAATGAGTAGGAAAGAAGAAATTTTTGTTCCCTCAATTTATCCCTATTTTCAAATGAATTTTATTTAATATTTAATTACTGAATGGATTTTAAGATTTTCCGTTACTGTCATTAAAGTCTCTCATCTTTCTCCTCTTTTTCTACAATCTAAAACCTCTCTCATACAAAAAACTTTCGTTCAATTTTTCCAAAATGGTGCAACAACCTTATAGTCGATGGATTTCATGGCAAACTTTTGGGCTCCTGATCACCATCCTTAAGTTACATTGTCAATGGATTTCGTCGACGGTTGTGATTGTCAATGACTGGTCTAATGTTGCCAAGAAAGGCTAAGTAATTTTTTTCTTGTGTATGAAAAATTTAGATTCAGTTTCGTACTGTGTTCTGTTTGAAACCTTAATTTTTTAGGAGGTTTTTGATTGGGGCGCATTTATTTGAATTTGGAATACCTTGAAAATTATTTCTCCATATTTAAGGAGTTAACAGAAAAAATAAAATAAAAATTGCATTTAAAAGTTATTATTATTTTTTTTTTTTTATGAAACTTATTTTCCTAAAATTAATTTGAGATTATTTATAATCCTTATTAGATTTTTTTTTTTGTAAACTCATTCTCTCTCTTGCATTAAGATTCATGTCATTTTTCTTCACTAATAGTTATCTTCTTGGTTATGTAGCTCCAATCATCCGTGTAATTTGAAATTCAATGACACCTCTCCATTCTCGGGATAATCATCTATTCATCCCTATAGAACCTCACGCCAGACGACGCTTCAACGACGTTGCAGCAACCATATATTCGTGGTGCCACACACGTATCACTGACCAAGCCTGACTTTGTCCGATTAAATATTTGTTCACAACACAGATGTATAGTGGATGTATAATGATTTTTTAAGTTGCATATACAAAAACTATTGCATCAGGATAGAAAGTTGTACTCTTACACACATAGATGTATAGTACAAAAATTCTAAGATATCCAACGTCTTCTTGTACAAAGCCGAATCTAAAAATGCAAAATAATAACAATTGAAAAAGATAATGATGTACTTGGATGTAGAG
This sequence comes from Sicyos edulis, assembly GCA_036507275.1. NCBI lineage: Eukaryota > Viridiplantae > Streptophyta > Magnoliopsida > Cucurbitales > Cucurbitaceae > Sicyos > Sicyos edulis. Next base: position 5,827,539 of record CM071859.1, on the reverse strand, counting down.
TGGATTTTCAAGCAGCATGTACAACCACAGTTGCATCCTCACAAAAAATGTACTAGTATACATGCAAATGTATAATATATTAGTTGGAAAGAATAAGTGTGGTGGAATGCTGGCTTAATTTTCTCAATCTTAATATTAGGTGTACATATACATTTTCTTCGGCCAACTATAATTGACGTAGATGGAAGGTCACACACAGGTATGTTGATTTTTTTTTAATTTTTATTCAAGGTTTAATTAAAGTATTATTCTATCATTATTGTGCATTTACATTCCAAGATGTAAGAGGATATACACATCTATAATGATAGTTTTTTCAGTTTTTTATTTCTAATTCTTTTTTATTAATCTGTTGCTGATTTCCAAAATTATAAATTAAAAATTGAACAATACTTTTATCTGAGTATATCTAAGTACCAATAGAGCAGATTTGATTTTTAGGTGGTTATTAAAAATATCTAAAATAAAATTAATTAACTCCTAAAAATTATTACCTTTTTTAGGAATGAATTAATTACAATGGTACAAGAGTCCATTATAATATATTTAATTATTTAAAAAAATTTAAAAATTAAATTTAGACATTTATTTAATAAATTTGGTTAAAGTAGTTATTTCCCTAATTCACCCTTTCTGGTTTTGGTAATTAATTGAGGTTAAATTTCCTCCAACATGAGCTACGACCTCTAGATCGAGTAACGACATGTCATAATTACTATGCTTTCAAGAGTGAACAAATGTAATGTAATCATCCAAATGTTGATACACAAAAAATAATCAATTAATAGTAAAATTGCAATATATCTCAACATATAACCTTACAAAGGTGAAATTTACAAAGAAACATCAATATTGATACACTCTCGACAGTTTCTTTCTACATCACGATGGGGATTCATTCCCCCAAATCCCACACTTTTATTAACATTTACATTTGTAAAATCCAATACACAAATGTTTTCACACCAATCTCTATACAAAACTCAATCATTCTATACCCAAAAAATCAACCCAAAAGCTTTGCATAAATATACAAATCATAAAGTGAGATTTTGTTTATATGGTTATTTTCCTTTAAAGAAAGAAGCTAAGTAAGTGTAAAGAAAGTAAAGGGAAAGAAGAATAAAGGCAATGTAGATTTGATCAGAAATGGAGATGATATTAGAATGGGAATGGTGATTTTGTAAATTAGGGTTTGAAAATTTGAGCTCAATGGAGAAGAAGGTTTGGTTTCCATCCAATTCTGGCACATATATAATCTCATCAATTCTTGCACTCTTTAATTTTCCCAAGCTCCATTCCTATTAAACATATACAAAAATTATTGTAACCTTCCATATTTTCATTTTAAAAATAAATGTAAATTTTAAGTTCAAGAAAGTAGAATAAATAGCACTGAATTAATGTTCCATTTGATAATTATTTTTTTTTTCTTCAACTTTTACGGTCATAGATTTAAATTCATTCCTGAATTTGAACCCTAAAATATGACTTTATGTTTTAAATTATATGTAAGAAAGTAGATAACAAAATGATGAAATCTTTAAGTGTAGGCTAAGTTTCAAAAGTAAGAAATAAAAAAATCAAATGATTATCAAACGAGTTAAATAATTTATACCAAAAAAATTTGAGATAGATAACTAGATATAGTTAGGATGATCACGATGTTGAAAAATAATAGTGTATGTAATATGGAAAATAATAAGGATTATAATCCAGATCAAATGTATACTCAAATAAAGATGAATGTGCATGGTAAATAGATGGTCAGAAAATATGCATAATTTTAAAAACTTAAAATTTTTTTTAAATAATTATTAAACCGAGTCTAAGAATATATATATAAACAAAACTGTAACAAAATGCAGGCGAGAATCGATAAAATTACCTCGAGTTGTTTACCAATGGTGACAACAATGGAATGAGCAGCAGCATCAAAGAAAAAAGAATGAGCTTGATCATTATTCACAAAGAATTGGCAATGCTCAACTGGAATGTGAAGATTCAACATCACACTTTCATTCTCTTCTTTTTCTCTTTTTTTACCAATTTGATTTTGGTGATTGTATTTATAAATGCTAAAAATAGTATCTTTTTCTCTTTTCTTCATATTCTCATCCCATTTCTTTTCCATGCTTTCCCATAAAATTTCACTCAATTTCTCTGCAATGCCTTCTAGTTTGCTTGCTATTTTCTCCATCTTTTTGCTGCAAATCAAACCGAACCAAATTCAATAAGATATTAGTAAAAGTTGTCACTCGATTGGTCGGGATATAGTTGGAAATGAGTCGAGTTTGAAATTAAATATTTTAGAGATCGATTTATAAATGATTGAAATAAGCTAATTGATAGTAATTTATATGTATCTTCGATCAAGATGTAGTAAATCTCAATTTTAAATATTATTTTTGTACTAGAAAAGGAAAGGATTTGAAATATAGACCAACACCATCCATTTTAGTATTATACTTAAAAAATAACGAAAACAAATTAGAAATAAATGATATGAAACATATGATATAAATAAAAGTAAAGACAATGCCTCCAACAGCTAAGGTTGTAAAAGTTGCCTGAAGTTAGATCATGTAAGAAAAAATACAATCTAAAAAGTTTAATATATGGTTTAGTTGTGTGTGTGTGTTTTCTTATTCAAAACAATTAAAAAAAAAACATAATATATGTTTTAGTTAAGTGTGTGTGTTTTTCAATTTAGTTTTCTAGGGAGTGTTTAAATTTTGAATTTTCCTCTACATGAGTAATCTAATTCATTTTTTAAAATACAGAGACTAGAATGAAACAAAATTTAAATTACAAAAAGACCAAAATCAGATATAAATTATTAAAAAAAACCATAAATAGTAATACTTGTTAGTTTGATATACATCATACAAAATTAAGAGTTTGATATATAAACATGTCTTCAAAATTTAAATCAAGATCTAAAGTCTAAAAAGAAATGAACTTTATATAGATAAATTGCGAGGAAAGCAAATATAATTTTCAAAAATAAAAATGCTATCAAACTTCACATAGAAAATCAAAGTTTTTTTTTTTTTTTTTTTATTTTGACTAAGTTAAACCCTTTATTTAAATTCTTAAAAAAAAAAAAAAAAAAAAAAAAAAAAAAAAAAAAACTTTATTTGGAAAAATATCAAATCTATTTATAAATTATACCGACATTCATAATTCCTATTATTAATAAATGGGCCCAAACTTAGGCCAGGTACAGCAAAGCCCAGCCCATTCCAGCCCATTTTCAAACAAATCGGAAACATTCATCATATCGGATTCTCACCTGAAATTCCGGTACGTTTCGGCCGGCACAACCGTATTTCCCGACGCCGCGCTGTAACGCCGCCGCCGCAAAATCGCCTCCCGATCACAAAATCCCTTATCACAATCTTCCAATCCACGATTAGCTTCATTCACCGCCGACAAAATCTCCCCGTCGGAAATCCCGTGATTAACGATCCGAAACGCCCCGAATTCGATCGCCGACCGGAGCATGAGCGCCGCCGCATGTCCGCCGTCGGTGGAAGCCAGGATTTCAAAATCGACGACGGCGGGGGACGGGGTGGCGCCGGAGACGAAGCGAGATTCGGGCAGGGAAAGCTGCGGCAGGTAAATCGTCTTGTCGAGGAATCGTCTGAAGGTTTCGTTGCCGGCCGATCGCGATCCGGTTCCGGTGGGGATCGGAGACGGCGGCGGAGCGGAGATTGTGAGGCGGGATTTTGTGCGGTGGAGAGCCATTATGGTTGACGGACGGTGGACGGTGCACGGCGGCGGAATTGTGAGTTTATTAATTTTGATTAATTGTGTGTATATATATTGTTTTATAAAAATGGAAAAAATTAGTTTTTCAAAATTAAAATGGAAAATTGGTTTTTGGAAGGGCCCAATTTGGCCATTTATTGCGTAGTCGGCACGTTTTGAGTTTGCCTTTCGCCTTAACTTGTAGGTCCATATAATTCTTTCTGAATTTAAAATAATAATAATAATAATAAAATCAATAATTAATATATCCCTATATATATACATATATATATACATATATATAGGGATGTTCATTTTCCCCACAGGGCCGGGTCCCTCCGGGGACCGGCCCCTAATGGGGCGTGGAACGGGAACGAGGCCGGGATGGGAGAGAAAAAATTTACGTTGGCTAAACGGGGCCGGGGATGGGGATTGTACTCCGATTCCCCCGATACCCGATACCCGCCCCGATTATTTTATTTAATATCTTTTTCTTAATTCTACTCCTTTAATTTTCAAATAAATATATCTTTGTTGATGATATTTTCTATGCATATGAATATTTTCTTTGATAATTAACATTATAGTTGAAATTTATAGATATATATTTTTTAAAATCTAATCTTTTAAATTTTTTATCCAAAAAATATAAAAAAAAATGAAAAAAAATATATATATATATATTGTAAAAAATCTCCGCGAGGAACCCGATCCCCGAAAAAAAAAATCGGGGATTTTTCTAGGAACGAGTATTGAATTTTATGGCGGGGACGGGGACAGGGAAGCCATTCCCTAGCCCTGCCCCGCCCCGTGGACATTTCTACATATATATTTGACATCGTGAATAGTTTACTCATGCATTGTTCTTATTAAATATATAAAATTTGAATTCTATAATATTTGAATGTCAAGAAATTATTTTTAAATAATTAGTTTTTAAGACCCTGTCTGATAACTATTTGATTTTTTTCTTTTTAGTATTTGAAATTTAAATTTATTTTTACTCATATTTTCATATTCTCTATAATGTGTTCCATCTTTCCTATAATCTATTTAACTTTTCTTAAGAAAGTACGTGAATTCTAATCAAATTTGAAAAACAAAAATAGAACTTTCGGAAGCTCCTTTTTTTATTTCTAAATTTTGATTTGGTTTCAACAAATATAGGTAAGATATAGATATCCATGTAGAAGAAAATATATGATATGATAGTTGTTGTAAGATTAAATTTCAAAAATAAAAAATAAATAAACAAAATCGTTATCAAATGGGGCCTAATTAACTGATCACTATATAGATTGAATAAATCACTTCAAATTAATTTATGGATTATGGAATTTTGAATTAATTTATGGATTAAATAAGGTATTGATAATTTAGAAAATTATGAGTTAAATTCGCAATCGTTATTTGTTTATAAATTAATTTTCTACCAAAATTTATTGTATGTCTAAAATTGTAGGATTGTGCAGTTTATCTCATTAGAATAATCAAAATTTGCATAAATTTATCTTGACGTTCACAAATCCAAAAAAAAAAGATTAAAAAATAGATAAAATAAGTACTTATGTTAAGCCATGATGTGTCAAACTCTATAATTGTTGTTAACTGAAAAATCTAGTATTATTGTTGGTAGGACATGTTTATTTGATATTGTTTTACGTTTTGGAAATATCTCTTTTCTATGCATTAAATTCATTATAGTAAAGTCTTTTAAAAATAAAATTGAAAATTTTAAAAGATTATAAACCAAATTGTAAATTACTTTTGGAGGGAAATGATTTTTGGTTGGCTAAGAGTCTCTCATGAGCTGTTATATATTGGTTAATCTCATTTTAGATTCTATAAAGTTTGATGGATTTCTAGCTGTCTGCCCCTATTTTGTGTTTTTTGAGAATTCTAATTAATAACCTCCACTTAGCTATATTTATTAATTCTTTTTAATTTAAAATTTTGATTTTTTGGTTGTATTTAATGTTAACTATGTGTTTTTTTTTTAAAAGGTTGAACTATGCTTATAGTTTTTTTTTTCTTTTTCTTTTCTTTCATGATTTGTAATCTTTTTGAAAATGGAAAATCAATTCAAAGTTATTGATAGTGGGTTGCTTTAGTTATTGTTAATGTGTCGCTATACAAAATTAAGGCGGCTTATGTTTATGCTTTTTCAGGAGAAAAAAATCAAGTTAGATTTTTACATGAAAAAATTCAGGAAAAAAAAAATTATATAATACGTCAAATTGAATATAATTTAAGTAATATTAAATTTATACTATCGAATGCAAAGTTAAAAATAGGGGTATACATGGTTCGGTTGAGTAGGGTTTGAATGATTTTTTTGGACCAATCCAACCTTTTGGGTTGGTCAATTCGTCAATCCGTCCAGCCCTATGCATAAGTGCAACCCAACTCAACCCAATCCTAGATTTTCGGGTTAGATTGTGTTGGGTTCTCGGGCTATGTTACTCACATTTTTTATCTAAGATTCAATCCATAAGTCTACAAAATATGTTTAAAAAAAATGTATGATACTATATTTTAACCTATTACTTATCTTATTAGTGCACATTCTTTTTTTAGAAGGCTTACAAAGTACTGTAAGAATCTATCTTATTAATTTATCTTATATTCATATTCATATTACATATAATATTTTTAGTCCGGGTTGAGTTGGGTTGAACGAACCAAAAATTTTCCAACCCAAGAACCAACCCAATCCAACAAAACCTACAAAATCATAATCCAACCCAACCCTTACGATTTGGGTTGGGTAATCCAGGTTGCTCGGGTTACCGGTTTTTTTGTACACCCCTAGTTAGAAATTTGGTCCTCTACCTCACAAACAATTAAATGAATGACAACGGATACAAATGTTAGAGACAGAAATGAAGACGCTTTTGAACGAGAGAGAGGTTTTCGCGAGAGAATAAGAAAAAAAGAAAGTACTTTTGAACGAAAGTCCTCCATTTTACAAGAAACTTGCAACTTAGGGATTAGAGAAATAAAAGTACTATTGATCGGCCCTAACTCCATACCCTCATTCAAAACCCCAAGACAATAATTCACCACCTCATCCCCAACTATATCCCAATACTTTTGAAAAAATAAGGCATTAGTTCCATCCGGCCCAGGCACCTTAGAGGGATTCATACCATTTAACGCGAACTCCACCTTCGACCTAGAGAATCTCTTATCCAACTCCTTAGACTCCACCTCATTAATCTTTCTCTGGACACCCTCCAAAAAAATTTCCATCTCCACCGAGGGGCTAGCTTGAGCCTTAAAAATATTTTCAAAATAATTTAATGGCACCCATAGTTATGTCCGCCTCCTTAGACCACCATCTACCCTCAGCATCACAAAGACTTTCATTTCTATTTCTTTTCTTACGATGGGAAGCTCTCAAATGAAACCATTTAGTATTTCTATCCCCTCATTTAAGCCAATCCTCCCTCGACCTTTGTTTCCAGAAAATTTCTTCCTCCCATAACAAGTTTTCAAGATCAACTTCAGCTTTCTGAATCAAGAAGGACTGATAACCTCCTCCCGATTCATTCAGCTGAACAATCTCTATCTCTTTATCCATAATAGCCTTTTTCAAAGAATCATTTAATTTGTTCTTATTCCAGCTGGCCATCTCTTTCAGACACCTATTAACACAACTATTAAGATTTACAGCTCTAGAAGCTCTAGCATTAGACACCCCCCAGTTATCTTTAATTAATTTTTTGCACTCCTCAAACTTAACCCAACCATCCTCAAACTTTAACGAACGAGCCTTCCTAAACATTACATCCCTCGCACCAACCCAACGAGTCTCTCATGAGCTGTTATATATTAGTAATCTCATTTTAGATTCTATAAAGTTTGATGGATTTCTAGCTGTCTGCCCCTATTTTGTGTTTTTTTGAGAATTTTAATTAATAACCTCCACTTAGTTATATTTATTAATTCTTTTTAATTTAAAATTTTGAATTTTTGGTTGTATTTAATGTTAACTATGTGTGTTTTTTTTATAAAAAAGGTTGAACTATGCTTATAGTTTTTTTTTTTCTTTCATGATTTGTAATCTTTTTGAAAATGGAAAATCAATTCAAAGTTATTGACAGTGGGTTGCTTTAGTTATTGTTAATGTGTCGCTATACAAAATTAAGGCGGCTTATGTTTATGCTTTTTCAGGAGAAAAAAATCAAGTTAGATTTTTACATGAAAAAATTCAGGAAAATAAATATTATATAATATGTCAAATTGAATATAATTTAAGTAATATTAAATTTATACTATCAAATGCAAGGTTAAAAATAGGGGTATACATGGTTCGGATTGAGTAGGGTTGAATGATTTTTTTTGGACCAACCCAACCTTTTGGGTTGGTCAATTCGACAACCTGTCCAGCCCTATGCATAACTGCAACCCAACCATCAATACAACCCTAGATTTTTGGGTTAGGTTGGGTTCTCGGGTTATGTTACTCACATTTTTTCTCTAAGATTCAATCCATAAGTCTACAAATATGTTTTAAAAAAATGTATGATACTATATTTTAACCTATTACTTATTTTATTAGTGCATATTCTTTTTTTTTAAGGCTTACAAAGTACCGTAAGAATCTATCTTATTAATTTATCTTATATTCATACACATATTATAGATAATATTCTTAGTCCGTGTTGGGTTGGGTTGAACGAGCAAAACATTTGTCAACCCAAAAACCAACTCAATCCAACAAAAACTACAAAATCATAATCCAACCCAACCCAAAAAAATTATAACCCAACCCTTACGGTTTGGGTTGGGTAATCCAGGTTGTTCGGGTTACCGGTTTTTTTGTACACCCCTAGTTAGAAATTTGGTCCTCTACCTCACAAACAATTAAATGAATGACAACGGATACAAATGTTAGAGACAGAAATGAAGACGCTTTTGAACGAGAGAGAGGTTTTCGCGAGAGAATAAGAAAGAAGAAAGTATTCTGTCTAATTTAATGCAAATTGTTGATGGTTGGCAAAAACTAGCTAAGAAACATCAACGGTGTAGTATTGTCGTCTATAAATAGAAAGTCGTTAAAGGCCTAAACTTTTGATCGAGGATTAGTTTGTGTAGTGTACTCATCCTTTTAAGTTTGGAGGAGAAAATAACAAAAGAATCATCGACAATACCAACTATCGTGATCGAGATGACTAGAATGTAATCGCCAACAACATTTCCTTTCTCTTTGTCGATAGCATCAAATTGTTATCGGCAATTCGTATCTTCAACGACAACAAAAGGGCCGTCGAGGAAACCCCATAAGTGATTAACATAATTTTTGTAGTGAAGTAATTAAGGACTATATGTAATTTGGAAGTTGTTACCGACCATTATTGATGCAATCAAATCCAAATGGTTGAATATTGGATCTCATTTAAATTATGAAACCTTTTATAGAGCTTAATTATCCAAGCTTTTTGTTTCACACAATATTTTACAAATGCAAAACAAATACAAGCCCAAACAAAAGGCATTTCAGTTTCCTCATTTATTTATACACAAATCTTTAAACACAAATTGGGTTGCTTCTCAAGTCCTTAGCTTCTGAATTCTTTTTTTTTTCTCTGTTGGGAAACTAAAAAAAGAAAAAGAAAAAAAAAACTCCTTATGGCTTTTGGTATCCAATATTCTCCATTGCGCCCACAGTCTTGAACAATCGCCTCTTCAACAACATCTCGACTAAGGGTCGGTATAACGTCTTGCTACGGAGGTTCGCCATCGATTTCACCCTCATAAGTCTAGGCTTGTTATTTGATCGAGATTGTCCCTCGAAATCTCGATCGAGCATTTTATTGTCCTTGTGCTTCAAATGGTATGTGTTAAATCTTGTGGGTTGGTTTGTTGAGTCCCTTCCTTTGAGATGTGAGTCACATTCATACTCGTCTTCATTGATTGAGCAAAAGCTTATATCAGAATAATTGAAAGAGTTTAGCGAGCAGCTAGAACTTGCATCCTCATCAATCATAAATTCCTCTGCATTTCACAAGCTCATTAGTATTAATTACACATTTAGTTATTAAAAAAAAACATATTATACACACTCAACAAATGTAATAATTCAGTAGCATTAGTATATACTCATAAACAAAAAAAAAAAAACCCATTTCACACGCTAAAAAGTATTAAATTTTAATTTGGTACATAACTCTTAGGTTTGCATATTCATCACTCTAAATAATCTTTATATTTAAAGTCATTTATAATATAATCTTAACTTTTTGTTTACTCTAGTAATTTAACACTAACAAATGACACGATAATACATTTAGTAGTATAAATATATTGTACTAAATTAACATCAGACTTATTAAATTAAAGTAAGCATAGTTCAATTGACATACTAAATATGTTAACAAATATGAGATTTGTGATTTAAGTCCCTCAACCACTTATTGTATTAAAAAATCAATATATTTTTTGGACACAAGTTTTAAAATTCATGAATCCATTAAAATCATTTCCGAGTATAAATATATAAGATTAAACGAACAATCTTAAAAGGTCAAGAACTTCTTCAAAACTTTTTAATTTATATATATAGATATATATATATATAGACTAAATAAACACAACCCTACTAAAATTTCTAAACTAAGCAAGGAATCAATCATGATACTAGAAAAATATTAAAAATAAAAAGTACCTTGAAACCATTGAGGGGCAGTAGAGGTTTCATTTCTACTTCCATAATAATACTCATAGTCATAAAAAGAGTAGAGACCTTGAAGAGAATTTGAGGAGGATGCATGAGAGGAGCAAGAGTAGAAAGGATGTGGTGTTACATTATCGTTTTCATCGTCATCGTTGTTGTTGTTATTGTCATTGTCATTGTCATTCTCGTTTTCATTTTCATCTTCGTAGTTGACGCTATCTTGATGGTGGCTTTGGGGGAAGTTCCATTCCTTCCAATTTGGAATCAATGTAGATATCTCCTTCTTTATCATCATAGCAATCTCCATTGGATCCCAGTCTCTTATTTCCAACTCTCTTACCATCTCGGTTGCTACGTCGATCGCAGTGTCGTTTAGGGTGTCGAATGCAAAGTATACGTTATTCGCTTTACCTATCGAACAACAGTGTGGTTGTTGTCATTCATGTTAAACAAAACAATAGAGTAAATATGTATTTTTAGTACCTACTTATTAAGCTTATAAATATTACTTTTACTAGTTTTTTTTTTTTTTTTGTTAGGGCCTTCTTACGTAGGCATGTCTTCCAAATTCAAGCAAAAATATTAAGGAGAATAATAGTTATTATAGGTTGGCCTAAATCATCTGGAAATAAAAATATTACAAGTTGAATCTATAGTAGCTATCAAGGAATTAATTTTTTATTGATTTTTTTACAACAAAAAAATTATAGAATTAATCATTTTGTCGAGTGAAAGTAATCAAAATATGTACGTAAGTTAATTGGAACACTTACGGAAATGATTAAAACAAGTTAAGGAAAAACAATAACTTTTCAAAAAAAAAAAATTGTTTTTGAAATTTGATTAAGAATTCAAAGAGTTTGATTTTAAAAAAAACAAAATCAAATGGTTATCAAATAAGATTAAAGACGAGTGAGAAAGAGTCGGAGAAATTTACCATTCTTGACTTGAATCTGAACTTTGAGCTGGATAACAGTATGATCCTTGGGACACATTGATCCAGAAATGGCCATGTCTGTTCTTCTATTTCTTGCAGGTGAAGTTACAGCCAAATTACACAAATGCCCTTCATCATTATTTTCATGAACATTGTCATTGGAAGCTAGAAATGGATCAAGCAACAGCTCTTTAGCAGGCAGCCTTTTTGAAACATTCTCCAAACACTTCATCACAAATCTTTGGGCCTCCATGTCTTTGATCTTGTACAATGCATTGGGCAATTTTCCCTAATTATCATCATTAGTGTCAATCTTTATATCCTCAAATTACAAGTTTAGTCTACTAATTTTTTGGATTATAAAAAGTTATCCATACCCTACAAGAAAAGGAATAATGTCCGATGTAGGATTTTCCTATCATCGGGAATTGACAATATTATCGATGGCCAAAAGAGTGACCGTCGACGATTGTCATAGATTCCCCCAACAACAAGGGCAAGTACACAATTGCCGAAGGCGAAAGTGGTCATCGACGATTCTAAAGGATTGTAGAGAAGTGACTTACCGAAGTGACTTTCTTGTATATCTGAGCGGGGTTCGAGCACTCGCTATACGGAAATTCCAAAGTAAGCATCTCTATCAAACACATCCCAAAGGAATAAACATCTACAAGCTCATCATAGTCCTCATCATAAAGCTCTGGTGCCATGAACTCTGGTGTACCTGCAAGTTTTTCTACATTTTGAGATTATAAAAATAATTTGAATACTTTTCATATGCAAATCTAGTATACCGTTATAGAAATATGAAAAGATCCGATATGGATTTGCGTGTTTTATCGATGTGTTGCATCAAGTTGATCATTCTAAATCAAAGCATAGTTTAGTGATTAAATCACTTTTTTTATTATTATTTAAAAGTCAGAAGTTCAAATCCTCACTCGATTGGAACTAACCTATGACGCTGTGAGCATGTTGAGAATCACGAAGGATTGTAGCGAGTCCCAAATCACCAATTTTAACTTGTCCAAGATGGCCATTGATAAATATGTTATCACACTTGAGATCTCTATGAATCACAGGAGGATCATGGCCGTGAAGATACGCTAATCCGCGTAGGATTTGACGAGCCCAATTCTTGATTACACGGATGTCGACATTTCGATACTTTTGTCGGTACCTAATTCAACAAAGGGAATATAAACAAGATATCCAAAGTCTAAGAACACAAAAGTTAGCATATAATGTTAACAAATAATCCGTACTCTCTAAGGGTGCCCGAGGTGAACATTTCGGTGATGAAGTTGAAGGTTCGGTGTTGAGTATCGATCCACGAAGCGTGGAATCGGATGACCGAGTCGTGGTCGAGGTTCTTGAGGAGATGAACTTCAGAGTAAAGGTGTTGTAGTTCTTCATGGGAATGGAAGACATCTTTGAGCTGAACTTGGTTCCAAGCTACCTCTAGTCCAAGCATTTCATCAAAGGCTTTGTATACTGTCTTCATGGCTCCTTTTCCTAAAATTTCTTTAAACTGCACAATTATGAAGCATTAATTCAACAAAGATTATTTCATGAATTCTCAGCAGCTTGTCTATGTAAATAATATTCATGAAATAATGTTATTGTTTGTTATAGTTAACTGGAATATAGTTTGAATAATAGAAGAGATTGTAAACTGAAATATTCATGATATGATATAATGCTAAAAACATAATCACTTCAATGGTATAAATTGATTTGTGGCTATAATTTTGTTTCATTATTTATTCTCGTGGTGGGAGGGAGAATTTAAATATATAATCTCTCGATTATAGGTGTAATATTTTTGTTAATAATAATAATAATACAAAGAAAAGGTCACGAACCATCTCAACATAATTTTTAAATTTATAGATTTAACGTAGAGTAATTTTCTAAAGAATAGACAACAAGGAACGCATATCATAAGAACTAATTTTTTGTTTTATAGAAAATAGAAAGACAAAAATTCCATATGCAACATTATGAAACGAAGTCCCAAAATATACAAATATACAAATCTTAATCTTTCAAACAGGAACCGACACCTTAGGTCCCGTTTGATAATTATTTGATTTTTGAAATTTAAGCCTATTCTTATCAAATTTCTTAAAATGTGTTCCACCTTTATTTCAATATATCCATCATTCTTTAATAAAATATCTGAATGCTAATCAACTTTCAAAAACAAAATAAATTTTTAGAAGCAATTTTTTATTTTCAAATTTTGGTTTGATTTCTACAAATATAAATAAGATGTAAATATCCAAGTAAAAAAAAAACTTACCACAAGTGTTGTAGGCTTAAATTTTAAAAATAAAAAACAAAAAAGCAAATAGTAAATAGAACAAAGTCTTAAAAACTAAGATTTAATTTAATTTTTATTTTCATGTATGTGAATAACAGCCATTATACGTGCACATAGACTCTTTTTTTTCTTTTTTTTTTTAAAACATATGTGCACATAGTCTATATAATTGTCAAATATAAATTTGAATTTGACAACAAAAGTAAATACATCCCTGATTCAATTTTCCCACCCATAATTAAAAGAAAAAAAAAACATGAATTTTCAAGAAACAAAAAGTATAATTTTAATGACATTTAATATATCTCATAATCATAATATTACATATTTGAATCTCCAAAACATGAATTGAGCTCATCTGATCTAGATGCTCAATACCCTTGTCTCATCACTAGGTCAAAATTTAACCCCCCAAAAAAAAGGAAAAAATTGTAGGTTTATTTTTTGGTCTGTTTCTTACCTACCCCTAATAGAAATTGTATCTTTTTTCCCAAAAAATATATAAATTAAATTTAAAAAAAAAAAAAAAAAAAAAAAAAAAAGACTTACCCGTCCATAGCGACGAGATGGATCAGTTTCAGCATATTGAATTGGATGTGCCATGATCTTCGCTTCACTTTGTTGTTATTATTCGCCGAAAATTAAAAACAAATATATATAAAAATATATATATATATATGTGTGTAATTAAAATGAAAATAAGAAGAAAAATAAAACAAAAAAAGATGGTGCCTAGATAATTGGAGGGTTGCCTTGATAGTTTTCGTTAGAGAAAAAACCAAACAAAAACCAGAGGAATGTAATTGAATAGTAATAATTAACACAATACATAATCCCACGTGATAAATAATTCTGGTAATATTTTGAAAACATCTGTTTTTTTTTTTCACAAAACTAAAAAAAAAAAAAAACCACAACAAATTGATCAATCACAAAACAAACACACAAAAGATTGAGTCTTTTTTAATGAAGAATAGAAGGAGAAAAAATCAATCAAGAACATAAACAACAATTACAAATTTGGGTTTGCAAAACAAATTTGAATTTGAAGAATCTGTGGCCTTTCTTTGTTTGAATCATTTGTGGGTTTTTTTTTTAAAAAAAAAATCTTCAAATTCAAACTGAGAGTTTTTTTTTTCTTTGGAGTTTGAAGAAATTGAAGAACAAAATGGGGAAGATGATGAAGAAGAGGGTTTTATTTTTCTTATATTTTTAAACGGCTGACGTGATTTTTGACGGAGTCTGTGCCACGTTTGGGGTAGTTGACGGCGACACGGTTTATTTTAAACGGGAAGCTGGCGGCTTCTGGCTTCTAAGCCAGCCGGCCCGAGTTTTTTTTTTTTTTTTTTATAGAAAATAATGTGGTTTGTTATTTCTTTTTATATTGGTGTTTGGAATCGAACATTCAAATTCATAACCTTTTAGTTCAAAATATTAATTATTGTTGGTCTCATATGTGAGTTCAATAATATGGTGAGGTGAGAAGTTTGAAATATTTAATTTCTTAAGTCGAACATATATACTTCGTTAGTTATTAGTATATTGAACTCGGCCCAGAGGTTAGGAAATTAATAGAATGGAGAGATTTGGGAAAAAATGTTATAATTTATAATTTTTTAATTATTGAATATATATTAATGTTGCTGAACTGGTCGACTTCAAAAGTTCTTCAATTTATTGAACACGAATCTATTTGATTCTCTTACTCAAATCTTGCTCAAATAAGAAAAAGAAAATAGGAATTAAAAAATAATAATAATAACTCATGTTGTAATATAACAAAAAAGATCCAGTATTCAAATTGGTTAGTTTTCTTTTATTTTTCTAATAATATGACATTGAAAATATAGGGAGTAAAATACCGATTCTTATAATCGAATTGCAACGTTGGTGTTGAACTGATTTATAACCAAACAATAAAATCATTATTCGGTGAAAATATAGGTATTAGCATATGATGTTTGTCGTAATTAATTTAATTATGTTGACAATTTTTTTTTTTTTTTTGATATAACAATATTGGAGGAATAAAGAATCGAATTATAATCTCTGATTATTAAGTTATACAAGATGTCATTAGAGTTCTTAATTACATTTTTTGTGATAAAAAACTTAATTTTATATTCGTAAAGAAAAATTAATTTTATTTACTAACATTTTTATCTTTAGCTATTACAATTTTTGTGTATTATTTTTGTAGTGCTTAAATTAGAATTTGTTTGTTCACTCCTCGATTGCTTTATGTTGCTCATTTGATAGGTTGTAAAATTAATTTTAATTGTCAATGTCCAAATGTAGTTATTAGTTTCGATTTTAGTTTTTCCTTTTTAAATTTTTTTTTCTTGTTTTCTTACCACTTTATTTTTATTGAAATTGTCAAATGATCTATTAAAACTAAGACATCAATAGAGGTCAAATAGACAAATCAATAAAATTGCATTAATTAAATGAAATCAAATGATAATATTTGATATGGAATAAGTCGATGACGCGATTGATTATCTGATTTTATGTTAAGTCATTTTCACTCTACGGTCATGAGTTTAATTATTGGAATCGGTATTTCTAATTCCCTTTCCCAACTTATATTAAAAAAAAAACGTATACTAATACTATTTCCCTTAATTCAATTATGAAGAATCCTCCTTCACAAGAACCAATTATGAAGAATCCTCCTTCACAAGAACAAACTATGAAAGGAATTCCTGTAGTTTTTAATCAAGTAAATTAAATCTCTCTCCTATTTATTCTCTATTTAACTTAAATTATTTTTATATTTGAAGAAGGGTTTTGAAAAATTAAGAGTAAATTTAGGGTGATCATTTATCTTAAATTTTTTTTGAGTTTTCTTGATAAATAAATATTGTAGGATTAGACAATTCATCCAAATTTACTAACAGCCGTGAAAATTAAATAATAATAATAATTTTTTTATTAAAAAAAACTGCAAGATTTTCACCACTTTAAGAAGCTAGCTAGCTGCTTCAATTGTATACATACATTTATAAATAAAGAGAGATCCCATCAAACTAATATTTTAACATTTTAAAGCTGACTTTATAAGAGCCAACCAATGAAGGGGCCATTTGCAATTTTGCCCCTATAGTTTCTCTTTTAATTTTTAAATGAATGTTTTAAATCTTTTCAAATTTGACCACTCTTAAGTTTTTTTTTTTTTTTTTTTGAGTACATATATTTTGGGGAGGAACTAACAAACTCTATATAGAAATTACTGCTTTCAAATAATATGTCAGTCAAATAGCAATTTTTAGGTTCAAACATGTGATTGTGAAGTTGAAATTGATTAACACCAATCAAAATAACCTCTCTTTAAATTTTAAATTTCAAAGTTATGCAGGTGAAATTGCTATATAAAATAACATTGATATTCGTTTGACATGTAGGCATTAGATTGGACAATAGCACCCTCAAACCCTAGGAAAATTTCAATTAGTAACTCAATTTATGTATATGGGTTACATGTTTGAATCTCTCATTTTCAATAATTATTGAATTAAAAAAGATATTCAATTGTCAAATTGAGCAGCTCTTTACGATAATATAGAACTGTATAAAATTTTTGTACTTGCGGAGTTGAACTAAAAGTATACATATTTGACCAATAAGAATAGTAGATGAGCAGCATCAATGTATACTCAATGATCGAGAAGTCATAGATTCAAATAATCTCCTTTCAATGTTGTTACAAAACTATATAGCAACTTTTTTGCTGCTTATTTTAAATTCGGCATTTTTTTAATAATTCTGCTCTTCGTCATTTTTTAATTAAATAATATATATTACATTGATTGAAAACTATACTAATTAAAAACTGTTTATAGTATTGATTGAAGACTATATCATATATTGATTGAAGTCATCGAAAACATGTGCTTTTTCATCTTTTTATTAGGTTTGCCCCAATTTTTTTTGTATACTCGAATTTCTTTTAAAACGTTTTTTTTTTTGTAATTATACGTGAAAAATCAAATTTAATTAATATTTTTCGATCTCGCATGATAATTAGTCAATTCTTTGGGGATTTTTCATTAATAATAAAAAGACAAAAAATTATAAGAATGTAAAAAAAAATTAATATTTAAATATAGCAAAAACAGATTCAATCAAATTAAACTAATAAATCTACAAAATTAATGTCTTCAATCAAATGAAATTTGATGGTTTTAATGAAGTTAAAAACAAAAGAGAAATTAATTGAAAGCAAGAATGTTAAAATATTTTGTTAATATATGAAATATTCTTAAAAATTGTTATAATTTGCTATCTACAACAAATTTTCATTTAAACCATATGGAGGTTGGTTGGTCATGAGGAGAGACCATCACTCTTTCTCGAAGATAAATTAAATCAAATGTTTAGTCAAATATAATACATTAATTAAGAGCTTAAACTATCTCATCAGCTAGAGCTACATTTTAAGCTTTGAAAATATGCTTAAATTGTCCAAGTTACATGACGGAAGATTAATCTAAATATAGATTATGATCCACGAAAGGCTAAACTATTTTTATATCTTCAATTATTTTCTATAACTACTATTTCCCCTTTAATATTCTGTTTAATATTGCACAAAATTCAATCACCCATTATTGTATTACTTATGCTGACTTTATAAAAGCATGGCTTAGATTTTGATCAGTTTGGCACCATTGGTTTCTTGTCACTTTCTTAAATTTTATAAACATATAGTTGACTTTGCGTGTCAATTTTCAAGTTGTGGTTTATAAATTAATTATTGCACAATTTTAAAGTAAACTATGAATACATGTTGTTCTAAATAATAAACTCCACAATATTTATGTCATGTTCCGCAATCATTGTAATTTTTTAATTAAAAGTATTACGTAATTTATACATAGTTTTTACAAGTGAGAATCGGCTGTTATACCTCCAATTTCTTTCCTATAATCTCTTTTAGTATATACTTTTGAGCTCAATAAGGAACCAAACAACCAATAAGTATTTTCTAAAATACTGTAATGTTAGGAAGCAATCTCATCAATAACTAACAAGAACATAAAATGTATCATATGTGTTTGAACCTCCTACCATAGATTATTGTTGAACTAAAAAAAAATCTTTAACTTAATTAAAACACATATAAGCTAAACTAAAAATTGACCATTATTTTTATATAAAGAAAAATAAATTAGATCTAGATAAACTAGAGAGAATTTTCGAACTATTAATCTCAATCGACACATTTTGATTATTGTACTTTCATCCCTCACAACCTAGGTTTTGTAAATTTACAAAAACTAAATCAATCCAAACATATAAGACGTCAATTGTTTACTCAAAAGGCGATACTTCAATTCTTCAACATCACAATTGAACTTCAAAAATAATAAAAATGAACCCATGAGTTTCCTACACGATCCAATTAATCAATTACCTAATTATATTTCTCAATGCAATAAAATTTTACCAGCATAAATGTGAAGTCATGGATTCAAATCTCCTCCCAAATCTTGAACTACAAAAACAAGAATTTTGCGCTAGAGATTCAATCCTAGAATTCAAGAACTATAATATTGTAATAAAAAGCAATACAATAACAAACATGTTATAAAGTAGATAACCTAAGTTTCAACCAAACAAAAAGAATCATGATTTTATGTTTCAACTGTTAAAACAACTAAAAGAAACAACCTCAAAACCTATTTCCAAGAAATGTCTTTCATGTGCAAGCCCAAAAGGCTCTTTCATAGGAAGTAGCTGTAGGGTTCCCACAAAAGCTATGATGAAAAATGGAACTAATAATCAAAGAGCCAAAAAAACATTTATAAGAAATACAAATACAGCATTAACATGTTGCTAATGCAATATTATGGTTGAGGCAACATAGGGATGGCTCCAAAAAAGAAGCATTTTTTTTCATTTAACTTACAACAAGCATAGGCAACAATATATTCTGTGCTTGTATGTTTTACCTGTGAGCAAAAGAAAGGGAAAAAACATGGAGGAGAGGGGGAAGGGTAAAAAAGCAGCCATTGTTACAAACATCCTAGTTTAAAATGGAAAGAAAAAGACGGGGCTCTTTTGGTGTAAAACACGACGACTATCGAGATATTACAGAGAAAAGCAAAACAAATTTGTAAAATTTACATGCCTTTTGAGCTACAAATAGAACCAAATGTCTAAAATTGCAAAGATCGGAGGATCGAGCGAACCGTTGCGGAAGAGTCGTGCAAGCTTAGTCCAGTTTGTTAGCAACTACAGTTTTCTTCCTACTCAGTTTCATACTGACTAACCAAATAAATAAAAACTCGATTTCTCACTCGTATCAGTTGGATAAGGGTGGGAAATCCTCTTCATCTTTCAACTCATACGATTGCATATGAACAGAGAGCCTACATATCCAGAAGAGAAGGAAAAATAAAAAATTGAACAGTTTAACATGATGTATGAAATATCCCATAAGTTACTACCTGCAAGGGTTATTAAGTGTCCATACCTATCTTGGTCGGTAATCATTGTTTGATTGGCTTTCTGCGTCTCGGGATTCGACATGTTCAAATCTCCTGCGGCTGAGTTTGAAATAGGACTAGGTTCCCCGTTGCAATCTACAGGTGACTCAAATGGAAGATGCCCAAATGTCCCAAATTCTACAGCTCTGTCAGGTCGAGGCATCACACCGTTTCCGTTGTGGCTAGCTTTCCTTACCGGAGAACCGGTGGAAGTCAGCATACCGCCTCCATGATTTACAAAAGTTGGTACTTGGTATATGTCTAGACCACTTTGCTCAGGCACATTTGTTTCCAAGGGGGTCAGTAGTCTGCCATTGTTTCGAGGCGACCTCGCTGGCACTTGATTTCTTCCCCTTGTTGATGGTGGTCTATCCCTGTAATGGTTCTGGAAAGAAAGAAATACTCAAAAACAGAGAAAGAAGCAAATTTCCAACCACCCAGTCAAAGGAGAAAAAAATGCAAGCTGCAAAATCTAATGCATGTTACTAACAGATTTCCCTGAGTATTTGCCACCAATTTCGAATTAATTTTTACAAATAGCAACATATTGGAGGTTAATATGACGAGAATACCATGTTGGGAAAGTATGTTCCTGTTCCTCGTGGCTTCGGTATCTCCTCCATATTCAATGTTACACCCCCCGGTAATATCGGCGGTCGTATGGGATAGAATGCTGGTCTTGCAACGAGTCCATTATTGTTTATACGGGTAAATGGATTCTGCTTGACCTGTACCGAGCATCGAATTATATCCCATGCGTTCTTGCTTGGATATTGCGAAGGCAATGGTGGAGGAATAGGCGAAAGGGTTGCATTCAAGGCATAGTCATAGTACCACCGGCCAGTTTGCAAACTGTTGAAATGACTTTCATAGTCACCATTAAGATCTGACAAAGCATTGAAAGCTTCTGGGCGTGCACTCGGGAACCGACCACCACGAGAATGAGGATAAAAATCTTCAGATGAGAATGAAACTGAATTTGACGGTGGAGAACCTTGTTTTGTTTCAGATTGATTTGCCACCTCATCATTCCCGTGGTTCTCCTCCTGCTTACCTTGTGCAGAAGACCCTGTTGCTTCAGCAGGTGATTGCAGATGCTGGTAAGATGAGTTCTTTTCCATTATTTTATCGTTCTCCGGAGTGAATTTATTTGTATTTTCAACTTTCCAGTCTCCGTTTTCCACGATCTTTCCGTTTTCCACAATTGGTCCAGTGAAAGAGAGATGAGGAGCATAACGAGGTTGATGACCTGATGGCGATGTGCCCTCCTCAAAACTTGAAGGGGAAGACTTGTGAACATCGTGTGAAATAATAGTAAGACCTTCAATTCTCAGGCTAGCATGATCATTTGCATCCCCAGAGAGACGAGAATCTGAAACATCAATGGCATTTGCAAGATCATCAACACCTGAAGGAACTGATAATGGTCTCACTTGGAAAGATCTTTCTTGAGACGATTTGACGCCGACATGGTCATACGTACCCGATACTTTATCATTGGCATTTCCACCATTAACTGAGACAGCAGAGTCACTAGCACACACAGAGCATGAATCGCGATTATTCGTTTCTTCTTGTGTCTCTGTACCAGATACTAGAAAAGCTGCAGAAGATTCATAGACTCCAGACACTGGAACAAGATCTTGTACATCGGGCCGCTGCCCACCTCCGTGCCTGTCCAATGTATTAGAGAAAAACTTGCAAACCTCATCTACTACATTTTCTTCGGGATGTGAAAGGATAAACCCTAGCTTTCGAGCACCATAACTGAAAGCACTTCTAATCCGGTAGAAGTTTCCTGCACGTTACAGATTGGCTGTCAAATATTTGAAAATGGTATCACCTAGTCACAAAAAGCTAGTTAACTATAAATTGGATCATTTTTAAAGTTCAAATTCTATCATAGTCTTGAGTTTCTATGCTAATTCCATTCTGCCCAACTCCCAAATATCTATTATATTACCTTAGTTTTTAATATTCAAATTTAATCCCTAGACTATAGATAAAAGTTTATTTTAGTCCTTACCTTTCCCTTCATTATACTGAAAAAAGGAAAATTTTAGTAGATAGACTCTTCTCATAAAATAATTATAAATGTAGACAAATTTTAAAATATTTGTCTATGTAATCATTAATACATTTTAATATTATATTATAAATACTCATTAATACAGTAATACAGTATTACTATTAATTCCAATCACTATGGTTGCTAATTTTTTTTAAAGTGACAATATTTGTAATTATTTTCTGAATCAGACAAATCTTGTAAATTTCCCTAAGAAAACTAGATTCATTTCAAAACTTGGATCCTTAATTTTTTTTTTTAATAAATAACCAAACTTTGGACATACAAAAAAGAAAGCTCTGATTAAAAGGAGTCTAACTAAACTAGTAAGGAGCTTAAATCAAGCAAATTAACAAGGCTTATACACCAAAAACCCTAAAACCCTAAGAGAAACATGAAATCTCATAAGGACGACACACCCGATAGACCTCTCAACCTTTATTTTTCCTCTCAAGAACCACAAAAATGGTGCAAACGACCGCAAGCTACAAGAAACGCCCCTTTATCACAATAGATTTGGATGAAGAAGGATCTCATCAACCAAAGAACTACACTTAATTTTTATTTCAATGGGAAATGCTCTTCAGCCCCGTATCACGACTGGACACTTAATTTGATGCCTCAACACTTTGTCAATGAACAAAATAAATTAAAGGCATGCCATACGTTTTTGTTGAATGATGATAGAAAATTAAGCACTAAATGATTTTAAAAAAATACAAAGTCGCGCATGGTTCAGGAACCATGCTGGATGTTCAAAGATCAAGACAGATTAAGCATAAAAAATGGGATATATTCGTGTTGTGAGTGCTCAAGGACCTAGAAAGCTATGAGTAATTTCTAAATGATTAAAAAAATAATAGCACCTTTAAATAAATACTTCACCATAGTTTTAGCCTTTCAGGACGTCCTGATCACATATTATAGATGGAAAAAAGTGTCAGACAATCAAGCCTGGTGTAAGAGAATTGTAGCTACCTTTGCTTACACTGCGACCAAGGTTGTTGTTTTCTTTTAGTGGATCAACGATGTTGAGATGCTTTATGGGAAATGCCCTTGAGTTCGGCTCGTACCCCCTTGCAGGCACTGAGAACATTTCTAAACAGCTCTTAAGAAAATCGGCACTAAGCAACTGATCACCCCCACCATTTTCGGGAATCTCAACTGCATGAAGGCCAAAACATTAGGATTCCAAATTGAAGGCATGTAGAACCTTGAAAATATTCAGGTATGCCCAAAGAAGCTGCTTACCAACAAGCTCTGGCAGTGAGGATATCCGAACCGGACCGTTCAAGCTTATGCAGTAATTATCCCAATCAAATTTGCTAAAATAGTCCAGAAATTTATACAACACCTAAAAGGTTACAAGTACGATAGAAAAGTTATATATAAAGTATGTGCAAGACGAAAAAATTTCAAGAGGGGGTTTAATAGAAAATAATCTAGGTTAATAGAAAAGAATCTCTTGAAACCACTACCTCTAAAGGACCATTTAACCCAGAGTGAAAGAGATGAAAAATGTATAGAACCAAAGTCTCCAATGCATATGTTGATATCAAGCCATGATGAGCACCAAGAATGCGGCTCTCATAATAGCACCATGCTTTAATCAGTATAATGCTCCGCTTAAAAAGATGATCTTTGCCAATATGATGATCAATCTGTTAGAACAAGTAGCACTAAAATGTCATTTTCACATGTTAGAAGAAGTGAGGCAGAAGTTCTGATCCCAACATTTCATTAAATAATGTTATATGCATATTTGTGAGTGTTGCAGCAAGCTTATGCACATCTCGAATATTCTCACGAGACTGGACATACAGCTTGACCCTCTAACATTTGGATGTCAAGAAAATTCATAGGTAATTATTTTCGTGACTACCATAACATCTTTGACCCTCTAACATTTGGATGTCAAGAAAACCTATAAGAAATTATTTCCATGGCTACCATGTATCGAACCCATAACATCTTTGACCCCCAAGGCCCTATTTGACCACCCCTTTTTATTTTTGGACAAACCCTATTTGACCACTTGGTCAACCCATGATGGATTAAATGAAAAATGAACCTTTGGTGGAAGGTTTTTGCATATTAAATGAACAGTTCAATGAGATATTCACGAACACAGATGAACAAGGCTACATGCAAGGGTCAAAATGCAGCATCAGATACAAATTAGTTATGTTCTTAGTATTAGACCAGACTCCAAGAATTCCTTGATGGAGCTTTGGATGCTCTTGCAAACTTTCATGTTTTTCATGAACGCTTGCTTTATCAAATAAATAATTTTTAAAAGAAGTTTTAGAAAATGTGTAGCCCCCAAAAAATGCGTGACTCACAATTTGATATCTGAACAAGAAATGGCCAGTTAAAACCAATCTGGTTAAAAAATGCATGGACCAAGAAATGGCCCGTTAAAACCAATCTGGTTAAAAAATGCATGGGCCAAAGACAAGTCAACTACATGCTGTTACGTATGCAAATGCATACAAGCAAGCGAAGGGCAGGTGTTGTCTGAGGCCAAGGACTCAAACGAGCTTTTTCACTCACAGTCACGTTTATTCTTCATAAAACAAAAAATCTAATAAATCAAGTAGAGTAACTAAAACATTAACCCAACATTATTTCATCTTATACAGAGAACTGCTAAGTCATAAAGTTTTTTAAAAAAAATTAAAAACTGTTAAGGGATAGCATTTTTTATCAAATACAAGGAAATAATGGGAAACAAAAAATTCCAAAATACATTTAAAAAACAAAATTACTACAAGAAACTAGAAAAAAAACAGTAAGAGGAACGTCAAATTTCCTGATTCATTCACTTCTGATGAATCATGAAGGTGTCTGTCGATAATGGTACCATAGAAAAGTCACTGATATTAAGAATACTTACAGAAAGATTGTGAACTTCTAAAACGAAACTTCAACACTAGCTCATTTAAACTATAAACTAAAAATTTAAGTACGTATATCACTAACTTAAAGTTTTTTAAAAAAAAAAAAAAGAGTATATTTAGTACATAAAAAAACATTATTGAAGATAGGAAAAAGAATAAGAAACTGGATGATTCTTTCATAAATATTTTTGTTAGTACATTTACAGAAAGAAAAAAAGATATTACGGAGGAAATGACTAATGAGTGATTCAAATTAAAAATAAATATTATGAAAGATAAAAAAAAGGAGAGTTATGGGTTGAGAAAAGAGTGGGCGAGGGATCACCAACATGCTCACTGTGAATAGTCAAATAAATAGTAATTACCACATTTTCTTTGTAAAACGACCCCCATATCATTACCAACCTCACGAGGTTTTCAACACATCAGTAATATTTCGACCATTTTCATTCTTGCTTTTAATCACACACAAAAAAAAAAACCCAAGTGAGATGAAAGAAAGATCACTCTGGATGTGGAATCCAGCTCTCAGGAAGTCAAGTTATCAATGAGCTCTAAGAAGAACCATGCTCAAGTTCTCAATCATATGAACTAAACAGAAAAATCAAAAGGTAGGCCATTGCAGTTAACTACAGAATTAAGTAGTCGTTGGTAAGCTCAAGTTTTAAGCTTCAATTCACACATACGGAACTTAATCTAAACTTACACATGAACGTCACTAAAAAACGTACCTTCTCAAGGAAGCACAACGTGCAAAGCCCTCCAAGTTGATTAAAGGAAATATCAACAACTATATTCTGAACAAGGCATTTTACAAGCTTTACCTGCAAACAGAACACTCTAAGACATCAAATATTATATGAGAAACCATATAGGGTTAAACTAACTGCAAGAAGAAGATCATGTAGCACACTGCAATGCTACACAAACAACAAATATAAAGTAGACATAATACACAACACAGCTTATAATACTGAAACACCACTTATCAGACTCATGAATAAATAGTTCAACCATCTATTTGTTGAACCTACAAGTGACACTCCTCCCAGATATCTTATAAAACTATCCCAAAAATACACTAGACATAATAACCATCTGAAAGTAAGTTTTCATTTCATAAGCCAAGTTATAAGCCAAGTTATCGTTAATTCATGGATAAACTAACAAATCAATAGCAATACAGAGGAACATAGTTCATTAGAAGGTCCAGGGAAGTTATAAAGACAAAACCATATGTAAAAGACAATGCAATAAAAATGAAAATAAAAGACTTGGAGACAAGAAATCTAGCCATGTCATTTTTAGAATCAACATTACATTTCTGATTCTTTTTTGGAAAAGAAACAATTTGAAATTACAAAGAAAGCCCCAAATTACAAAAGACCTCTCCAATTGAAGAGGGATGAGTAACTATAATCAACAAAAAGAGGAACATTTTATCGAAGCTACAACCATGTCAACAACAGACTCAAAAAAAGAAGCATATTTAAAAGCTTTATCTTGAAAAATCCTATTCCCCAACAAAAAGGCTCGAACAAATGCTTCCACAAAAACTTTTTCTTTTCTTTAAAAGGGTGACCACCAAGAGTAGATGCAAGCAAAATCGGTGGATCGATAGGAAGAGTTGTTTTGCATTGGAGGGTTCGCTATTAAATTCTTTGGGAGTGATTAAGGGTCATTTCTCATTGTCGGGGTCTTTTGCTCAAGAGGGGGAAAATAAGTTTTGGGTGTGGTATGGCCTCTCTCAATCGAGGGGCAGAAAGGTTTTATGAGAGTAAGAGTTAAGGGGGTTGAGGGTGGTGGGTCGTGTTGGTGCATTCTAGGTGATTTTAATGTTGTTTGAAGCTCCATGGAAATAGATTACAGGAGAATGGAGACTAGTTCTATAGGTGTTTTCATAGATTTATGGACAAGTGTGAGCTTTTTTATCCGCCTTTAGTAAACGAAAGATTTACCTGGTCTAATGTGAGATCTCGTAGTCCAATAGAATTTTTTTTACTTTCTAAAGGTTGATGGATAAGTTGAATATGAGCATCTTGACTTCCCCTCTTCTTATTAGGTCTTCCTCTTGGTCAGTCGCCTAAATCTACCTCTTTCTAGGAACAAGTCATAGGAAATATTTGCATAACATTTTCTCCATGGAAGAAACGTTTCTTTTCTAAAGAGAGCAAATTATCCCTAGTTCAATCCATCTTGATCGGTATCCTATTTATCTCCTATCTCTTTTTAGGATGTTGATCGTCATTTGTAGGACAAAGAGCATGAAAAAGCTTATGAAGAATTTTATTTAGGAGGGTGCATAAAGGAAAATGAGCCCATTTAGTCAAGTGGGAGGAAGTCTCTAAAGAGCTGAGACGTGGGGGCTTAGGTGTTCATAACTTGATAACTCGTAACACGGCTTTGTTGACTAAATGGCTATAGGTGTTCATAACTCGTAACACGGTAAAAGTTGGATGTGAGTAAGAGTTATCAAGTGGGAGGTTGAGGTTGAGGCACTGCTAGGAATCCTTCGAAAGCATATCAAAGAATTATCTTCTTTTTTCATATAAGTTTCTTGTAAGTTTGGTGGCGAGGTTAGTTGTGTTTATTGGTTGGTCGATGTCGATTTTGTGCTAAACCGACGTTGTCAATCAATATGTCAATTTTTGTCGATCAATTTCCATCTATTTTAGAAAGGTTGGAGACGCCAACCAACTTCATACAATCAATCAAGTTTTAGTCAATTTTGTGACTCTTGCAAACTAAAAAATAGAATGTAAAAGGTAAAAAAAAGGTGGATATGCCAATTTGGAGAAAGGGAAGAGAAAGAAGAAGAAAATAGGGAGAAATGAGAAGGTGGGGTGAGGGAATGGCCTTGAAGGAAAGGGAAGAGAAAGAAAAATTGGAAGAGAGGATAAGCTGAAGAAGAAGAAGATGGGGAGAAAGAAGGTGAGGGAATGGCCTTAAGGAAAATGGAAGGGGAAGAAAAAATGGAGAAAGGATAAGCTAAGGGAGAACGAAGAAGAGATGAAGAACATGAGACGTGAAGGAAAAAAAAAGAGAGAGATGGAAAGAGAGAAGTTCTTTTTTTATATATATACAACAATATTGGGGGAAGAGGAATTCAAACCTGTAACCTCATAGTTACTAGGTTGTATAACATGCCGGTTAGGGGTGCAACAAAAAACCGAACCGAACCAATCCAATCCAATGGATCGGATCGATTTTTTAGCTCAAAGTTGGACATATTAGTTTGTAATTTGAAAAAACCGAAAATATTGGATCAGTTCCGGTTTTCGCTTTAAAAAACCAATAAAAACCGATCCATTGTCAATAATTCATATAAAGTCATTTTCCTTCCATTAATATTTCTTAAATTCACTCCTATTTCAAGTAAAAAACATTCTTAGATAATTTTGAATAAGTTAAAAATACTTCTAACCTTTAAAAAAATAGTTGTTTATGAAAATGTTGTTTTTATATGAGAAATATTATTTTTTATATATTAAAAAAATTTGGACATTGGATCGGATCGGATCCATTTTTGGACATTGAAAAACCAAACCAATGGTTCTATACTTTATTGGACATTGGATAGGATCCATTTTTTGAAAGCCGAAGATATCGGTTCGGTCGTCGGTTTGGTACAAAACCAAACCGAAATCACCTCTAATACCGGTAGAGCTTTGCTTTTGGTGGCCGGAAAGAGAGAAGTTGAGAATGAAATAAGTTAGTATTTTAAAAAAAGTAATGATGTTCCTTGAAGAATAAAACAACACATTGTATCGTGCAGTGTAATTTGCAAACCAAGCATTTAATGCTTTTCTTTATGTTGATAAATAACGATCAGTCGATCAGTAAAAAATCTTTTCCAGGCCATTCTGAGTGATCGGTCAATTATTCTATAACAAAGCCGATTCCAACCAATTTTTTTATAGGATCACCAGACTGTAATCAATTCGGTCAACCATGTCAGTTTTTGGCTTTTAATTATACACCTCTAGCAAAAGTGGTGGCTCATTCGAGGCTTCACTAGTCCTTTCTGTTGAGTTTCAAGAGGCTTTTGTTTTATAGGGAGGAGCTAGACGTTGTGACTCTAATTGACTTTGTGGAGGAGTTTCAGTGTGCTGCAAGGCATAGGATGTTAGGTGTTGGGTTCCTTTCCAAACCTGCTGAGGATTTTTCTTGTCATTCTTTCTTTCACTTTTCCTGTGTATCTTTTGTTTTCTTACTTGGAAGATCTTGTTTTTTCCTCTTTGTAAGAGATGAAAATTCTAAAGAGGTTTAAATTTTTTACCTCATTCCTTATAGTAGGATTAATACTCTAGACAGAGTGGTGAGGAAGGTTTCTTCTCTAGGAGATTCGACTTGTTGCTTTTTAAGTATGACAGCAATGAAAGATATCATCTTTTGTGGCACTACGAGATAGCCTTTGGGGTGTGGAACTTGTTCTTCCAAGAGTTTGGCATCAAGGTGGAAAGATCTCAAGATTGCAAAGGAATGATCATAAAGTTTCTTACTTCTCAATCTTTTAGTGAGGAAGGGCTTTTTTTATGGAAAGTGGGATTGTATGAGACTTTATGAAATTTATGGTATGTGAGAAATAATCAAATAATAGAATTTTTAGATGAGCTGAGAGATCTTTACGCGATGTTTAGGCCCTCATTAGATTCTATATTTTTCAATTTCTAAATTTTTTGTAATTATTCTATAGGAGTTGTTTTGATTAATTGGAGGCCGTTTCAGTAGGGTACCTCCCGTTGTTTGGCTTTATTTTTTATATGTTTGTTGTAGCTCATTCAGCATTCTTTTCTGAATGAACGCTTAGTTCTTCAAAAACAAAAAATAAAATAACAATAATAATAATCAACTTTCAAACTCTACCAAAATACACAATATACAAGAGGCAGCAAAAACATGCAATAAAAAAAAACTCAGAAGTTCCAGAGATTGCAAAACTTCAAGGAAGAAGTTCATAAAAAAAAATAGCACAAACAATCAAAGTTGTCAGAAATAGATAGCTCCAGTAAATTGATTTCAAATATTAAAATTATCGACTCCGTCTTCTTTTTTTCTATGATTACGACTACGAGTAGAGTGCCAAGACCAATTGCCAACTGAAAGTCCAAAATTATGACGATATCATAGCTGTAAGCATGAGCCACCCATCAAAAAATGGGAAGATTATCACAAAACAAAGAAGGGGGAAAATAAAAGGAATTCCATCATTTCCCCCAGCCTTCTCTGCTTCAGAAGGGAAAAAAAAATTGCATGTTTTTGCTTATAGAATAGCTTCTTAAAAAGAAGAAAAGAATGTTTGAAGTCAGAACCTCAGCTCGAATTAATTGCACATCCTTTACAACAAACTCGGCTGCCCCATTCTGATCTTCACTATTGAGGACCGAACATACATCACTGGCCAAAGCTTCCTCTACATTTGAACCACCGAAGGCAGTCAAATCAATATCTCCATCAGGCAAATAGGTCTTTAATGGCACTGACCCAAATGGGAAAACCTGAAACTATCATTAGTTAGTAAGAAATCTACAATTAAATCTGTCAATTCAACTGACTTTCCATAATCTGAGCACAAATTTCTAATGTAAAAAAGGTGGAAATGGGTAAAACTTCCATGCCAAGAGTGTCCAAAAGAAAGAGAAGGTTTTTGCCTCGGCCCGATTCGGTCAAGGCCAAACCAGTAGCTTTAAAAGATCCCAGGATATTTAAATCACATCATACACTGTTTTACAAGACTCAACCTGCATAATGCTTTCATGAAATTGGATTAACCATGCATTGATCGAAATACTCAGCACAGATTAAATTACAATCAGCACCAACTAAAGCCATAGAAATGCATAAAACCTTCAAGCACTTAAGAAACAATCAACAAAAGCACAAATTGAGATAAACTCAATATGCTATCAGCTAATTCAACAAAAGAGCAACCATATGAACACTTTCCAGATCAATTTTCATGACACAATCCTAATCAAAACATCAGTAATCATAAGCACAGATAAACACAAATTCCAGAACAATTCTCAAATTAGTAGTACAGAAACCATAAGCATACATAATCAAAAGCTTACATCGCATCGAAGACGGCCTCGAAAGAGTCGCTGCACGTAATCAATAACCGCTTTCCTTCTCCTTTCCGAGACGACAGTAGGCTGAACCTGCGAGATTATATCCTGCGTAACTTTCTCAGCTCGTCGCCAATAATCCGCAGCAATATCAATCGGATTCGATAAAAGACACGATGAAAACGATGAAGACGAGGACGGATTGTCTTCAGCAGCGGCGCCGTTTAGTTCAAGCGACCAAGACCGAAGATCGCCCATGAAATAACCGAAGCTTCAGCGACGATACACGAAGCTTGAATCGGTCACGGCCGGCGACGGCCATCGGTTACGGCGGCCGGCGATGCAGAAATCGACCGTGCAACCATTGTAGCGAGTTTTGAGGGAATTTAACAGCGGAAATCGAAGTTCAGGAGTGATGGCGATGATCTGGAGTGGAATTTCGATCCTGTTGGAACCGATTCGGTGGCCGGAAAGATGGAGAAAAGGGCCGATGAACGGCGGCCGGAAGGTTGGGATGAAATCGATGAATTTGCGAAAGAGGAGTTGTGATGATGGAGGCGGATCCGAAGTGATTAAAAAGCTTATAACATTAATTCGTCAAATATCAATTTTTTAACTGAAAATATTAATTATAATAAATAAATGGTGAAATATGATATTGGTCGTCATGCCTATTATTAGGGTTGTTATATTTTGTACATATTATCTCTTTTGTATTTTGTGACGCTTAAAGTTGAATTGTATTACTATCAATTAAGATAATCAATAAGTCACTAATTATTATTGAATGGGTGAATGGTGTATTAATTTTATTGTTTGGTTGTAAACTAGTTCAACACCAGCATTACAGGTTCGATTCCGAGAATCGATACGTCCTTCTTCTCTAATATGTATTTGATGAATGAGCGTTCTTTTAAACGTAGAAAACAATTGCTTTTCTTTGTTTAATATGAATCATTTTTTTTAATTTAATCAATTGAATTAATTAAATGGACATGTTTAATGAGCTATAAGAGCAAAAATCTCACAAAAGAAAAATCAACCAAGATGAAGGGTTAATTGACCAATTATCACTAACCCTATTATTTAAAGCATATAAGCAGTTAAATTAGGAACAATACAATTACCAAACTTACGATTAAACACAAAATCATGAACGTTCATTATTTTTAAGTGCAAAAATGGACACTTATAGAAATAAACACGTGCTGAGAGAAGATGCGACTAAATTTTTAACGGTTTAAACGAGTACCTGACAATTAGATACGATCCATAAAAGTGAGACAACTTTGTCGTTTCTGAGTGAGAATCTAAGGATTCAATTCATAAAAGCCAAACAATTTTGTCGTTTTCGAGAGAGAATGTAAGGTCTCGTAAATTTTTGTCCTTTACCGATAAAAGTGTCATCGCTAACGCCTAAAAAAACATATAGTTTTTACCTAATTTTAATTTAGTACATACGATTTTATTATTATTATTATTATTATTATTTGAGTACAAGTTGGGGAGGGGTTTACAAACCCTACATACAGGTTGAATTTTCACCATCGAATATGTGATGGTGGTGTTAAATTTACCACTAGACAATGAAATCACGCCCCACTAGCTTCTTTTTTTTTTTTTTTTGTACTTTAGAAATTTAGTCTTATTTTCCATTTTTCTCCCACTAATTTAATTAGTTATAAAGTTTCTCAAATCATATGAGATGTCATTTTAATTACCATAATAAATATGTCTTTAAAAAACTACCATATTAAATAGGTGGTACGTTTTTATTAATGTAATAACTAGCAAATGTTTGCTAATTGCTTTATCAAATAGTTAACTAGCAAATAGTTAATTGCTTTATCAAAAATAAATAGTTAACTTTACGAGGATTTGTTGAGTACGAAGTGGGAAAATAAGTAGGTATTTTTTTAATTGGAAAAATAAATAGGCTTTTTTTAATTGACAAAATAAGTAGGTTTTTTTGTTTTGTTTTGTTTTATTTTTTATTTTTTTGAGATTAAAAAAAGTTAGGGGAACTCCAACCCAAAACCTTATAGCCAAAGTGTATATTAATGTCACTGAGTTACTGTTTTTGTTGGTAAAACATAAATAGGTTTTGATGTAAATAAAAATGATTTGAAAATATTTTATGATGTTAATTAAAATTATAAAGATTAAACTAAGACTTGTAAAATCATTAGAGCAAATTTAAAAATTAGTTCAAATCATCCCAACAAAATTGAAACTTTAAAATCCATAAAAATTAAATTCAAATCATTAATAATAATTATATTGTTTAAAAGATTAACAAGTTACTAGAAATGAATGAGTTTTTTTTCCCTTTTTGAGTTTTCTTTTCTTTTTAATTCACGAGTGAATCAACTTTAGATTTGATTTTTTTTTATTATTATTAAAGTAAACATAATACAAATGACATCATTAAAATAAGTAGTTTATATAAATATATATTAAAAATAAGTAGGTTTTGTTGCAAGTAAAAATGATTTGTGGATAATTTATGATGTTAATTAAAATTATAAAGATTAAACTAAGACTTGTAAAATTATTAGAGCAAATTTAAAAATTAGTTCGAATCATCCCAACAAAATTGAAACTTTAAAATCCATAAAAATTAAATTTAAATCATTAATAATAATGATATTATTTCAAAGATTAACAAGTTACTAAAATGAAAGATTTGTTTCCCTTTTTGACTCTTCTTTTCTTTTTAATTCACGAGTAAATCATTTTTAGTTTTGATTTTTTTAATTAAAGTAAACATAATACAAATGACATTATTAAGCCTTCACAACCATTTGATTTTTTGTTTTTTATTTTTGAAATTTAAGCTTACATCATCTACTTCATCATGTATTGTTCTTACTTGGATATCTACATTTTAACTATATTTGTAGAAACCAAATCAAAATTTAGAAACAAAAAAAGTAGGTTCAAAAGCTTGTTTTTGTTGTCCCTATGGGGTAGTCCAGCGGTTGAGGCTAAGACTTTCAAAGTTTGCTTTTTTTAGAGATCCTTGGTTCAAGGTCGGTAGAAAGTGATTAAATTAGAATACTCTTCGAAGTATTTTGATGCCACGTCCTAGGACGAACAAGTGGTGCCCTGAGTTAACATTCACATATTTTTTCGTAAGGAAAGATAGATATATTGTATGAAAAGTGTAACCCATTGTAGGAAATTTGAGCTAGAATAAACTTAAATTTCAAAAACTAAAAAAAAAATCAAATAGTTATGATACGAAACTTAAAAAATTAGGTTGAAGGTTGACTTGATTGATTGTAATTCAATTCAATTTTAAAGTCACATGTTTAATTTTAAAGTAAAAAATTGAGAATTAGGGTTAGTAGTGGTTAAATGATAAATTTGATGTAAAGTTTAATAAGATTTAATATGAGATTTGATAGAGTGATTGAATAGTGTTAACCGGGGTTATTTAATGAAAAAAAAAACATAAAATGGAGTCTTATTTCCATCTTCTCCCACTAATTTAATTAGTTATAAAGTTTCTCAAATCATATGAGATGTCATTTTAATTAAGGAAACTTACCACTTCAGTCATTTGGAAAATAATTATAAATATGTACACTTCTTTTTTAAAAAATAGTAACTATAATCATTAGTATTATCGAGTATAATCACCTACTTTCTTATAATATTATATTAATAAATACAATATTATCGATGGTTATTGAAAAATATATTAAGAAATTAATTTTAATCATCAAACTAATAATTAAATAAATATTATAAATCTTAATGCAAATTAAACGACAAACTTAATAGGTTATTTTTCTTAATAACCATCAATAATCATTAATTTCAAAATATATTTTTTAAATGAAAAGATAAAAAGATAATATCCATAAAAAAAAAAGAAAAAAAAGTTAATAAGTATAGTGATCAAAATAGTTTATTAATTAAACTCAAAATGTTCATATTTTGTTTTAAAACCACAATAACGCATAATTTTTATGCGAATAAGCCTTCTTTAAATGTATGAACTATTAGAGGGTGTATGTTTTAAGAGGAGGTGGGATGAGGTGAGGTGTTGAAGTTAACACATTGTTTGGTTCAAGGTGTTCTTCACCTCATCTTATCTCTTTTTTTTTTTAATTTAAAATTTTTTCATCTTTTTATGTATATATATTTACTTATTTTATTATTTTATGTTTGATATATTTTTTTATAATAATATTATTATTTTAATATATCAATATATAATTATAACATCTGTCTACTTTTGGAAAAATATTTGCAAGTGTGTTTAAATCCCAATTTATTTGCAAGAATATTTTTCCTTTAATTTTCTATTATATATATATAAATTGTAAGTTACCATTTTACCCTTCATTTAATTATATTATTATTTTTCTTCTCTAGATCGACACCTACTTCTCCTTCGTTTTTGTGTGATTTCTTCTGGGCACTTTCCTTCAAATTCTGGCCGGAAATTCTTCTTCTCCATCGATTTTCGGCGATTTTAATTTGTTCTTTATTCTGTTCGATTTGTTCTTCTTCGGCGTCTTCCTTCTACTCCATCTCACCATTCATTCATCGTCGGTCACGTTGTTCTTCGCCTCTATTTCTTTCACCTTTATCCAAATCAATTCAAACACTACAACACTTGATAATCGTTTGAGATGATGAGCAATCGCCGCAGAAAATGTGTTTGCAACGATGGCAAGTCAAAATGGTGGAGATTCAACGACTTTTTCGCCACTTTTTTCTTTCTGAAAATCTCAGCGGTCGAAGACGAAGACTGCAAAACCCTAATTTCGTACTTAAAAATTTAAATAAAAATGTATTAATAAATACTGTACTTATAAATAAATATTGTACTGATAATAAATATTGTATTAATAAATCTTGTATTAACATTTTATTAGAGAACATTTAATGTTAAATCCTCATTATTAATACTACTACTAATAATAAATACAATAATTTGAAAGTGTATTAATCATTGATATTGTATTAATCATTAAAACTGTATTACTTAAACAAAACTAATACAGTAAATAAAACTTGAAGTGTTTTTGTAAATAATTTCATCTTCATTTGTCATTAAAACTATATTAATCATTAATATTGTATTACTTAAACAAAAGAAGTATTTTTGTAAATAATTTCATCTGCAGATGACGGCGACACAAATAGAGTTCTGGCAAAAACCCAATGGGTTCAGCTTGACGGCGGTGCAAATGGAGTTCCGGCAAAAATCCAACGGGTTAAGATCGACGACGGCGCAAATGGACTTACGTTAAAAAAACCAATAGGTTAAGCTTGACGGCGACGCAAATAGAGTTTCAACAAAAATCTAATGAGTTAAGCTCGACGGCGGCGCAAATGGAGTTCCAACAAAAATCCGGCGGGTGGGTCTGCTTGAAAACTATTGTGAAGAAATCGATGGTGTGGCAGGCGTATTTCTTGCGCCCAGTGAACGGATGGGAGAGATTTGGGGAAGAAGCATAGTGAACGAATGGGAGAGATTTAGGGAAGAAGGTGATGACGTGAGTTTCTTTCTTGCACATAAAGGAGGGGTACTTTTGTCTTTTATTATTAAAACAAATTTCTATAATTAAAAACAAAAATTACTTTTGCTAATTAATCCTAACGTGGACAGATCTGCAATTAGTTTTCTATTTTGGCCTACTATTGAACTTTTCCCTTATAATAATTATACTATTATTATATCAAATGTTTATTTAAATATATTTGAATTTTAAAAATTAAAATAAATAGATATATATTATCTCTTAATATATGAGGTTAATTTTTCATATTTTTATTCATTTTTTAATCGTCTTTAATAACAAAAAAAAGTTATAAAATTTCAATTGTTTAGAGATAGACTATAAATATAATATTTAAAAATTAAAAATTAAAAGTTATGTGTTTATTTTTAATATTAACAATAAATATATCAATTTATTATTAAAATAAAATTTAAATTTAAATAATTTATACACATTGAATATTTATTCGTAGTTTACAATAGATTTAAAAGTATGAATTTATTTTCAATAAACTTAAAAATATTAAACTTATTTTGTTTGTTAAAAAAATGAGATTCAAATTTTATATTCTTGTATTCAGCGTTGCACTTTGAAATAATAGTAAGAGTTGATACATTTTTTTTGAAAGGATAAATTAATTTAAATAATTTTGAGAGTCTTGATTGTATATACAAAAAAACAACTATAAATTTCAAGACTTGTATGAGTCATAGAGATTGAGATCTATTCTACCTAATAAAAAAAACAATAAATTCCAAAATTTGAGCGATATTTTATTACTTCTATGTAATAATTATTATCAAAATGTGACCGAGTTCTCTTTTAACTACAAAAAACAATAAATAAAATTTTTTAGGGGTGTCTATGATTCTCTACAAGTATCAATGACTAATAAGATAAATATATTTAATTTATTATTACATATTAATTAGTGTATTTTATTAACAATTCTTTTCAAGATTTTATAATGACTAGTTTAACCAATGGTTTTATTTTTAATTTTTAATAAATAAAATCTTGGTATTTTTTAATTTTTTTTATTATTTAAGTCTAACAAATCTTTTAAAAAAAAGTTATTAGTAATGTACACATATTTTAGATTAGTCAAACTTTATTTTGGTGGTGTGAATTTTTTTTTCTCATAATTTTTTTTAATTAAACAATATTTAAGTATGAAAGATTAGAAACTTTTAACCTCAACGTTATTATGTCGTACACAATATCATTGAAACTATATTTTTTTAATAAAAACATTAATATGATTAAGAGTGCTTAATATTAAATTTATATTACTTACATTTTATTTATGATAGTAGTTATATTTACATACTTATTATATTAATAGTTAAATATTTAAGAATAATTATTTTTAAAAAAAATAAAAAGAACAATTTCATTGTTAAAAAAAATATAATAACAGATTTTTTTTAAAACATATCTTAACATCTCATCTCTTCTCTCCCACCCCAAACAAAGTTTTTCTGTCATCTCATCTTATCTCCTTGCACTCCAAACAAGGTTTTTCTGTCATCTCATCTCACCCCGAACAAAGTTTTCTACTATCAACATCTCATCTCATCTCACATGCAGCCAAATACCCTCTTATAGTATATTTTAAAGAGAAATGCTAGAATAATCAAATCAAGAATGATCATAAAAAAAAATCAAATCAAATCAATAATAACTTTTTTCAATATGTTTATTAAAAAAAAAAAGCCTTTTATAGAGTGTTTTTGGGATTTTTTCACGAATAACAAACAAACAAAATGTCAAGAAAAAAAAATATAAAAATTAAAAAAAAAAATCAAATATAATAAAAATTGATTGAATCAAATTAAATTGATAGCCATAAAATTAATCATTTCAATTAATTAGAATTGATAACTTTTTTTAATATGTTTAAAATTGATAACTTTAAATCAAGTGAAATTGATGATTTCAATTAAGTTAAATTAATTAAATATAATAAAGTGAAATTGACTTAATATTTTTAAAATTTTG
Source organism: Sicyos edulis (assembly GCA_036507275.1). Taxonomy (NCBI): domain Eukaryota; kingdom Viridiplantae; phylum Streptophyta; class Magnoliopsida; order Cucurbitales; family Cucurbitaceae; genus Sicyos; species Sicyos edulis. The sequence goes on along the minus strand of CM071859.1, from coordinate 5,788,794 downwards.
TTATAATTAAAATATGCACAGAGTAAAAAAAAAATTTCTTCAATTCCTCTAACGAATGAATCGTTAATTTACCATTGTAATATATAGATTTTTAAAATATGGATATACATTATTTTTTAATTTAAAGTTGTCTCCTATAATGTAATTTTCTATGAATTATGGAGATACCAAATATATTCTCGTCGATCAATAACTTTTTTTTTTTTTGAATAGAATCAACATCTTTTCTAAACTATACTTTCTGACCACAAATTTTTAATTCCTTTTCGTCTATTCTCTCCCATCTCTTAAAAAAAATCTTTAAAAAAATAAAGAGAATCCATTGTGTAAAAATAAAAATGCTAAGTAGTAGATAAATTTATTCTAAAAAAACATATATACTTTATACAAATAAAACAAAACAAAACTATCTTTTGTAATTTTTTATACAAATAAAATATTAAAAGTAGCAATTGGATCATGATGTCACACCCATAAAGGAACCGCGAAAAATAGAAAAATATCATTTTCGTACCAATTATTTTATTTTGATTTTTTTTTTATTCATACCAAAGTTTGGATATAGTTCCTATTTAGAGTTATATATTAAAATGGCCATTTGTTCCTGTACATTAAATTTAGTTTTCTATATTCTCAAAAAAAAAAAGATAGCTTTCTATTATTATTTTTTTAAATTCAACAACCATTAAAAAAGCAAGAAGATTTGAATATATGATTTCTTGGTTTATGATTGTGCTAATGTCGATAAACTATTGCTTTAGTGGATAATTTATGATTAGCAAGGATCTTATTTATTGCCAATAGTTCAACATCATCAATATACATCTAATGACTAAGGGTGTGTTTGGAGCATATATTTGGTTATGATAAACAGTTATAATTAATGGTGGATTATTATAAATGGTGTTTGATGTGCAAGTTATTATAACAGAGATTATGATAAACAGTGTTTGAGGGGCTGGCTATGTTAACAAAAAATAATATATATATATATATATATATATATATATATATATATATAAGGTTTAAATAACTGGGTACGTAGGTTTAGATAAACGGGCACGCAGGTTTAGGTAACCACGGTTTATAATAACATGTAAGACAAACATCGGATCGGTTGAGTTATTATAACCAACCCGGCCGTTTACATAAATGGGGTCCAAACACACTCTAGATTTTACACGTTCAAAACTCCCGAACCCTAATAATTGTAACTAAAAAAAAAAAAAATCTTATTCTGTTTTTTTATCTTTTTAAGAAACATACAAATTTGATAATTGTTTCCATTTATTATTTCTAAAATTATTGAAAATAAGCTAAAAATGAAGAAACTACAAATTTTGTTTCTTATATTCCGTTACAACTTTAATAAAAAGCATTTCATATAATAAACAATGTTATAATTGAAACATTTGGCATGTTTGACAAGTGGATGATCTCAATTTTGGCATGCACTCTAACTTCCAAGGTTCATGACTCTCTCTCTCTCTCTCTCTTTTTTTTTTTTTTTTTTTTTTAATCTTACTTTTGAGTTTTATTTTTGTTTTAAATCAAATTTTCAATTTTAATTAAGTCATACATATTTTTTTTTTATTTTAATTCTTTAAAACATAATATATATATATATACATATTTTTTTTCTAACATATATTTTAATACATATTATATTTTTTAAGAAGCGAAAAACTATTTAAAAAGATAAGGAAACAAGAAGTAAGAATGGATTACCAAACAAGTTTATTTATTTATTTATTTTTAGAAATAATAAACGAAAATAGTAATCAAACATATTTTTGTTTTTTATTCTAAAAAATTAAAAACAAAAAACAACAAATAAGATCCTTGTGGAGCGAGCCTTTAGTCCAACGTCAAAATAATACGGCCCCGTTTGATAACCATTATTTTATTTTTCGTTTTTTGTTTATGAAATTTAAGTTTACAAAAACTACCTCACTATAAATTTTTCATTATTTGGATATCTACAACTTACCTATCTTTTAATAAACAAAACCAAAATTTGTAAACAAAAAAAAGTAGCTTCCAAAAGCTTGTTTTTGTTTTTGAAATTTGATTAGTCTTCACTTACTTTTTTTAAGAAATATGGATACATTGTAAGAAAGATGGAACACATGTATGAAATTTGAGTAGAAATAGACTTAAATTTCATAAACAAAAAACGAAAAACCAAATGGTTATCAAACGGGGCCTACATTTTTTAATTTTGAATTTTATTTTAAATTTATATTTAATTCTTAAATTTTAAAATTTTACACTTTTAGTGTAGTTTTTTTTTTTTTTTGAAAATTAGTGTAGTTTTTTTATCACCAAGACAATTGGATTTCCACCAAATATAAAACCATCAGACCACCTCTTCAGTAATATTATTATTGTATTAATTAGTTCAAAATAATTAGGATGCATGATTTTTTAATTAACTAATTTACAAAAATTAAATTATAGGGAAATTATGTTGGATTGTCCAATTTCATGAAATAATTGCAAATTTAGGTAAATTTGAAAATATTTGCATTTATAGTAAACAATACGGTATTATTAATACTCATTACACAATATTATTTCATTTTTTAGAAACATACGATACACCCAAAAAACTTACAGCTAAAAGATATCAATCTGAGATCTAAATTTCGAGTCTCTAGTCTAGCTACCACTTTCCTAAACCCCATCATTCACAATCCAATCTCATCAGCTCAATACCAAAGAAAACTGCCAGAGTTCATCATAGCAAGAATGAGAATATATATAAAAAAAGTAAGTAGCTTTTTAGTGTAGTAAACTACCATTCATCAGCGGAAGCTAGAAAGTCACACTAGCAACTCCCAAACACGAATCAACTCTGACCATGGTACTTCGTGTCGCAACGTCATCGCGATGCAGAGCGGCCGACGTCGGTCTCTAAGGGTCTCTTTCGAGATGAGAGGTTTGGAGTCGCCACCAAGCATGTAGCGGGTGTGATTGGTCACCCACAAAAAGAAAAAACGGTCTACGAAATCAGATTTAAAGTTCGGGAGTCGATTGAGTGTAGGGAAAGTGTTAGCACCCCTACGACACCCGTTTTAGAAAAACGGTTACCACAGTTTATTTTAAAATTATCCTATTATTAAAAAAAAGAAAGTATTTTTGTATTTTATTTATAAATGTCCCATATGATATTAATTCACATTTATCGAATAAACATGAATTAATAAATATGGGTGGCTTTAGGCCATTAAGAAAATTATTGAAAATTACTTGAAAATAAAAAAATAAAAAAATAACTTTGGATTGAGGATTTAAAACGAAGGGTTCTTATTTCAGAAATTCGTTTTAAATAAAATTTTAAAAAATCATTGAAAAATTGGAGGGTTCTTATTTCAGAAATCCAATTTTGAAATTTAAAATATTTTGAAAACAATTGGAGGGTTCTTATTTCAGAAATCCAATAATTTGAATAAAATAAATAAACCATTGAAATTGGAGGGTTCTTATTTCAGTAATCCAATTTGAATAAAACAACTTAGAAAAATTGAAGGGTTCTTAATTTAAATTCAATTTGAAAATGGTAAATTAAAAAAATTGGAGGGTTCTTATTTCAAAAATCCAATTTTGAAAATAACAACTTGGGAAAATCGAAGAGCTCTTATTTCAGAAATTCAATTTTAAAAAACAATAATATGAGAAAAATTGGAGGATTCTTATTTCAGAAATCCAATTTGAAAACGATAAATTGAAAATAGTTGGAGGGTTCTTATTCAGAAATCCAACTTTGGAAACAAAGTTTAGAAAAATTAGAGGGTTCTTATTTCAGAAATCCAATTTTAAAATGGTACATTAAAAGAAAACATTGGAGGGTTCTTGTTTCAGAAATCCAATTTGAAAACGATAAATTGAAAACAGTTGGAGGATTCTTATTTCAGAAATCCAACTTTGAAAACAATCAACTTGAAATAAATAAATAAATAAAAATTGGAGGGTTTTTATTTCAGAAATTCAATTGGAAAAACAATAGAATGCAAAAATTGAAGGGTTCCTATTTCAGAAATTCAATTTTGAAAACAATAAAATGAGAAATTGAGAAAAATTGGAGGGTTCTTAATTCAAAAATCCAATTTTAGCATCTATGAAAAAAGGTAATGAAGCTAGTTAAAAGTTGCTAATTTAATTGTGAAGTCAATTCCCATGTAGGGGCGTTTTCTACAGATACTTAAAAACCCCAGCCTAGACAGAATTAGCAAGAGAACTATATTTGAGCAATTTTTATTTGAGACTCATTAAGTGTTCGAGTTAAAAGCAAAATTTCATAATGAAAATATATAATTCTCCAATGAAATATCTTTTGAATTTTTCTTTTTGAAAGAAATTGAGACAAATAATGTCAATTAGAATTACAATTAAGTAACTCATTAAAAAAAATTCAAATTTGATGTTCGACAATCAATGATATTAATCAACTATATATCATAAATTAAATGACATGTTATGAATCAATTTTAAATAGACAACATTCTTGAATCAATTCAATAAGCATACCATTATGGTCAAAATAATAATATTAAACCAATGTGTTATCTCAAATGTCAAAATTAAACATGTTATGGTTATAGATAATTTTAAGTGATATGTTACATGTCATTTGCAATGAAACAAGCAAAGAGTCAATTTTAAAATTAAACAACATTGGTCAAATTGTCATTAAAACAACATACTAATTATCAATCAAAGATCAATCGATTACAATTCAAAGGTATTTGCGAAGGAATCACAATTTAACAATAGCAAATCATAATTTTAATTAGAATGAATCATGATTCAAATTACAACGAAAATAATTGTAATTTAAATTGCATTAAACTTAGTTCTAATTTGAATTACAACATACTTGAAATTGATAAAAGTGTCAAATGGTTTGATTGAAAATTACAATATAAAAAAAAAAGGAAAGATGAAAATGAATCACAAATATAAAAGTAAAATAAGATTGGGAGGAAGAAAAGTACAAAGTCAGAATCCTCCCTTACCTCAACTTCAACTTAGATATAATAAGTTGTTTGGGTTGCCTTTGAGCTCCTCAATAACTTGTGTTGATTCTTGCCGATATCAATAGCTAAGACTTCTAAACACTTTTTAATTTCCAAAATTTTCTCTCCCAACAATTCTTTCTTGTCTTCTTTCCTCCAAAACTAAATTGTCTTTCTATTCCTCCCCTTTCCTTGTTTTTGTATGTTTTTTGTGCCTCTTTTTATGTGCCCTTCAACCCCTTTTTATACTAAATTTCATAGACAAATTTAGATATCAAAGTGGGGGAGAAATTGAAGGGACAAGTGTGTGAGTGGGGGTGTGGGTAGAAAAAAAATGGTGAGTGGCTAAAAAGAGGTAAAAAATGGGGTTGGTTATTTAATTTTTTTTTTAATATTTACAAAATAAATAAGATATTTTCAAATACTTTTTCACTTTCATTTTTTATGCTTTTTATTTCTTATTTCCTTCATTTTTCATATTTGAAAAACATAAAAGATATTTTTCAATTAAAGTTATATTTTTTCATTAACAACCAAATTGTCAAAATATAACTTTATAATAAAATCGAGCCAGACCAAATGCAGCGTCTACACTCGACATCTCACAGTTGTCTACCACTTTCCATAGACCACCCTATCTGGCATACATATCACGTACTCCACTCTAGAGTCCAACTCTCTACTCACTATGCACCACAACTAAAGCTTGAAACACATCTTTACATACAAATCAAAAGTACATTACTCGTGTACCAACTAAAAACTGAATACAAACCATACCTTTAGATTAGAGGAATATCCAAACCAAATTGGTAAGACACACCATACCATCAAAGCACACATATGACGCACACCACACTAGAGTGCACAATTAATGCACGTCATACTACTAGAGAAGTATTCTTACTAACTACACATCATTCCAAGAAAATACCACTCACATTTGGCCACCCTCTTGGCTTTAAGAATTTTCACAACTTTTCTCTCTATATTCTCTTCTCTATTTTTACTTTCTATTTTACTTTGGTCTCTACTTGTGATCTTTAATTTCTTTCAGATCAACTTATAGCAAAAACTTTATTTTTTGAAACTCCAATATTTTGAAACTTAAAAGAACAAAAGAAAAAATATTTTTTAAAAAAACAAATAAAAACTCTTTTTCTACATAAAAAAATCAACTAAGAACTAAATGCAATAAAAGTATAATATTTTGAAAATTATGGATCAATAAAAAATATAATATAAATAAAAATAAAAGTTAGATTGTATTTGTGATTTTTATTTTTATTTTTTTGAAAAAAAACAAACCTGTCATTAAAAAAATATGAGGCAAACCTCCGATACAATATAAAATCCAACAAGGCAAACCAACATTACGAATTTCAGATCAGATAATGAGATTGCCTTTACAATAAAAAAAACCCAACCTACACCACAATACATCCCACCTACTAGATTAGGAATAGAGACAAATGAATAGAAGCAAAAGAAACCTTCAACGTTCACAAAAGGCTTATCAGATGGAAACTCCAATGAAATCATCCAAGAAAACCCAGACACCATCGTCAACTCCAAAATGGGTGACTTTCTAGCGATTTTGGGAGATAACCCGATATCCATCCTTATGACTGAAGTGCATGATCCCATCTAAATCAGAAAGGAAAGAGCCTTTACACTCCTCCTCTAAAAACTCTCAAAGCTCAAATCTACCCCTAAATCTGTTTTATAATAACAACAAATAACTCATACCACTTAACAAAAAACACATCAATCCCATAAGAGAATAAGGAAGAATTTCCTGTAAAACATCAAAGAGAAAAGAAAATCAGGGATTAAAAGGTACCACTTCTAAAATTAGCTCTGTCAAAATAAGAAAAGACCTGGTTTGAATTGTATTCTGAACCAATTTGACGGGGCAAAATTGACCTGACCCAACCCAAACCTGAACGATAATAGCAAAGGCTTGGTTCAGTGATAACTCTAAATAATAGAGTTATTTAAACCTCTACACTATCACATTTCAGTATTTTTAATAGAAATAAACGCATTCTAGAAAGGAAATGTTGCTTGAAGTTATAGATATTAATTTAAGTTCTGCATGATTGGTAAAATGCACGCCAACGTTAAAATTAGGATTAATCATCATTCAAGTAAAGCGAATTATACGCATTATAGTACAAACGTGTCAAGAATCCAAGTCTGGTTAGTGTGATATCTGTTATGCAAGACTGGGAACGTTTCGTGTCACACTAAAGGAAGAATGCGCAGAAGAAACACGCTGGAAGATTTACAAATGGCGAAATTCTCGATATGAAAAGAGTCGCGAGAATATAGGCAGATCATTTGATTTGCCATAAAATCAAATAAAAAGGCTAAACATTCTCTTGAAGATCATCCTTGGACTACAAAAAACGACAAATACCTATAAATAAGTGAATGATGGATGACTAAGGTGTGCTGGTTCTACTAGGGTTTCACCGCTGATGGATTGCGACGTTGCCGAGGACCCTCAACCATGTCTGTTGTCTGTAAACCCTTAGCAAGCTAGTACCATGGTGTTTGTTGGTGTGCAGAATTTGCAAGTGACATCAACGTCGGCGTTTCAACAGCCCACTTTACGACATTTATTTATTTTTTTATAAATAAAAATTTATTGTTTTATTTATAGAAATTCGTAGAAGTATAGTTGTAATGTAGACTTGGTTTGAAATTATGAATTTTGTTTTTCAGAATTGATCGCTCTATTCACATTTTCATGCATATTTTTTAATCAAAGATGCATCATTAGGAGAAGTGTAGAATAATAAGTAATTAAATTGAGTTTAGGATGAAGGAAGCTGATGTATTAGTAATTACGACTGTTGTTTTTCATTAGCAATGATCGATTGACAACCCACCTGTAGCCTATTTTCCGTTCACATTGAGAAAAGGTACGACAAAGGAATAACCCAATCGTAATCGCTAGGTGATGCTTAGTCTTTTGCATTATTAGAGTTAGAGTTAGAGATAACCTTATTTCTAGTAGCAGGCACAATACTTGATTAAATCGCAAATTCACGGGCAATTGTATGAACGAGTTGTTGTAAAGTGTTTCAGAAAGAAGCTTTTAAGTTAAAGTATAGAAGTATAGCGTGAACTAATATTCTTACCATAATTTAACCTGAATTTATTCCTAGTCGCTTCTTATTCTATCTTATCGCTTTTTAATTATTTAATTATATGTAGACTTAAAACCAACTCCAAAACCAAATTGAAATGGTTTATTACTCTTAAGATAACACTTATTAATTACCAATTCCATATGGATAATTATAAAATAAATACTTATCACTTGTTGCATACTCGATTGTGTATACTTGCGTATTAATGTGATTTGAAAGCGTAGGACTTAGTCTCACACTTAGAATTAATAATCATTAGAATATTTATACATCACAAGCGTATCACATCATTTAGCCCGAACCAGACCGGACCGGTTAGATCGACGATCTAGTTCCAACTTAACCCCAAACGACCCTGCCACGTGCCCAACATACCTAACAACTGGGCCCATACATAAAGAACCTCCATCACCTCCTCGAGCCGCAAACCTATCCGTCTAACCCTCTCATCTATCAACATCAAAGGGCCTTTCAAACCCTCCCACACGACTTCTGGTCGCTGGAGTTTTCAGTGGAGCTTAGACAAATTGTGACAACAATGTTCCAACACTAAATCGGACCGAAAAAACTTCTCTGTCAACCTGAACACTTCCACATTTACTTCGATCAAAGGGGGTTTTTTTTCTTGATTTATTTTATTTTGCTTCATGTACTTCTCATTAATGTACTCTATGTAAATATCAAATTAATTTTTATTGTTAATTTTATATATTATAATATAACTCAAAATTAAGAGATAAAAGCATAATGTTTCAAATGGAAACTATATTCAAAATTTAAGACAAAAATATATTTTTTCTAAAATAAAAATAAAGGCTAGAATATCATTTTGATCCTCGTATTCAGTTATTGAAGTTTTTTTAAAAATATTTTTGTGAAGTTAATCTTATATATTTATTATAATATATAAATTTGGAGGAAGAACAAGAAAATTTCCTTACTTATGGGCATTTCTCCTATTCTAGTTTAACCATAATTTTGAATTGAAGATTCGAAACTCATGAATTTTTGTCATGGATATACATTATGTCAGATGAATTATTAGCGATATTTTCTTTTCTTCCAATTTCACTTCAATTCATCAAGCATTATTATATCATACAATTTATTTTCAATCAATTTTAATAATCACAAAGTCAAGAAGCTAAGTAAATTGATTTTTTTTAATAGAAAAGACCAAATAAAAAGAAAATTGTTCGAGGTTATAACTTTTTTTAGAAATATTTCATATGTAGCAGAAATTTGGGTATTTTTGCATATTCCAATTTTGTTATTCAATGTTGATGGATGACTATCTCAATTTTAAGCTAAGTCTATCTCAATTAATTGAAGTCATCATATACGTAAACTTTTTCTTTTTGTTTTTTGTCTTTTTACTAAGTCTATCTCAATTTTATGCTATGTAGAAATTTTTTCTAAACAGTTGTTTATATAAAGTAGAAAATGGCCTAACAATAAAGATTTTTTTACAACCGAGGGTCAATGGCGCAGTTGGTTATTTTGTATATTATTTGATTTGAGAGTAGTTGTACCTCTATGTAGGATTTGTTGGTTCCCCTTCCCCCACTGTGTACTAAAAAAAAGATTTTTACAGAAACAAAACAATAAAGACCTAAATATACATGTACATTATTATGTAGTATTTAAGCATGTTTCATACTTGGGATTCGATGTAGGAATATATTAGGTGGGCCATAGCCTAAAAAAGTAGTGCACATTTTTAATTTTCTTTTCTTCAAATACTTCATTCATATCATACAATGTGAAAATGTTTCAGATTGATTTGGCACTTTTATCATAATTCATCATCTTTTGCAGAAACGCTGTTGTTTTAGATACTGGTAAGCTAAGTTATTTTTCCATTAAATAATTAATCTCTAGAATGAATTTATTTATATTTACAACTTTTTGCTCCCCTTTTCCATGATTGGTCCAGTTGATGACCTCGAGAGGCTGGCCAAAATAGTCACAGATATCAAAAATAAAATAAGATAATGAGGTTGATGGCCTAATGGGCCAATCGCGATGAGACCGGGGAAGACTTACGCGCATCGAGTGCAATAGCAAGACCTTCGATGCTCAGGCTAGCAAGATCATTTGCATCTCCAGCAAGATGATAATCTGCAACACAAATGGCATCTGGGGAACTGATTTGGTTTCACTTGGAAAGATCTTCCTCGAGATGGTTTTTACGCCGACCTGGTCAGACGTACCCGATACCGTATCATTGGCATTTCCACCATGAATTGATACCTCTTGACTCCATCTACATTCTTCATCAGAGTCACTAGAACACACAGGGCCTGAACCATACAAGATACTAGAGAAGATGTAGAAGATTCATAGCCTTCGGAAACTGGATCGGGATCCTCGACATCAGGTCGCTGCCCACGTCCGTGCCGGTCCAATGTATTAGAAAATAACTTGCAAACTTCATCCACTACATTTTTTTCAGGATGGGAAAGGATGAACCCCTAGCTTATTAGCAGCACCATATCTGAAAGCACTTTTAAGCCTGTAGAAAAGTTTCCTGCACATTACAGATTGGTTGTCAAATATTTGAAAGGGGTATCATCTAATAAAAAAAAGCTAATGGTTGATCGGTGATTTAGCATGATTCAACGTGATATCAAAGAATTTTCAATTAAAATTGAATTTCATTTGTAGGACATTTCTCAAATTTCCAAGGGCGCCAGAAGTGAGAAAAAGTGTTGTTGATCTTTCCTATCATATATCCATCTATATGTGAATGCTAATCAAATTTCAAAAACAAAAATAAGTTTTTGGAACTACTTTCTTTGTTTTCAAGTTTTTGTTTGATTTCTTAAAATAGAGATAAAATATGTAGATATGCAAGTAAGAAAAAACCTATGATAAAATAGCCGTTGTAGGCTTAAATTTCAAAACCTAAAACTAGAAACAAAATGTTATGAAATGGGCTTAAGCTTTTTGGTTAATTGGTGATTTAACATGATTCAACGCAAATAATATATATATATATATATATATATATATATATTTTTTTTTTTTTTTTTTTTTTTTTTTTTTTTTTTTTTTTTTTTTGAGGTAAACACACAAATATCTGTTTTGATTCCCTAGTTTTAAAATATTCAAATTTAATCTCTAAACTTTATATAAAAGTTTAGTTTAGTCCTTACCTTTCCGTTCATTATAATGAAAAAAAAAATGAAAAAAAAAGACTAGATTCGTTTAAAAAATTGGACCCTTAATAATGAATAATCAAACTTTGGACATACAAAATAAAAGCTCCAATCAAAAGAAGTAACTCCCCCAAGCCACAAGAAACGCCTCTTCTCTATCACAATAGATTTGGATGTAGAAGGATCCCCTCAATCAAAGAACTATATTTTTTTTTAATATCTGTAACTGTACAGGCCAGTTTGCATGCATCTCGACTAATGTCACGGAACATACCGCCGGACTTTATAACATTTGGACGTCAAAGAAACTCGTAGGAAATTAATTCCTAGGTAGGTGGCCACACCATGAATTGAACTCATCACCTTAAGCACCTCGAGACCCTTTTTTTGACCAAAAAACTACACTTAAGTCACATAGTTTAGGAACCATTTTAGATTTTAAAGATCGAGATAGAGTAAGCATAAAAATAGGATTTAGATGTTATAGATGGAAAAAAGTGTCAGACAATCAAACCTAATGTAAGAGAATTGTAGCTACCTTTGCTTACACTGAGACAAAGGTTGTTATTTTCTTGCAGTGGATCAACGATGTTAAGATGCTTTATGAGAAACGTCCTCGAGTTTTTCTCATGCCCCGAGAACATTTCTAAACAGCTCTTATGAAAATCGGCACAAAGCAACTGATTACCCCCACCATTTTTGGGCGTCTCAACTGTGCATGAAGAGGGCCAAAACATTAGAGGGGTGTTTAATTTGTTTGCCATATTAAGAAGGATTTAGATTGAGGATTTACTAACTCCTTGAAAAACTACATCCGAACAAGTTTTTTGTAACTTCTCAACATAATTCCTCATTTTACTACTCAAAATAACTCCTCATTTCTAATCATTCTTTTTTTAACTACTCAAAATAACTACTCATTTTAAATCCATATCCAAATAAGTTATCGTTCTCTAATTCTTCTACATGAAAACCACATCCAAAAAGTTTTTTCAATATAATTCTCAATTTCTCACTAGTAAAAATAACTCCTCGACCAAAACCTCATCCAAACACCTCTTACGATTCCAAACAGAAGGTATGTAGAACCTTGAAAAATTCAAATATGCCTAAAAGAAGCTGCTGACCAACAAACTCGGGCAGTGAGAATATCTAAACTAGACCGTTCAAGCTTATGCAGCAATAATTATCCCAATCCAATTTGCTAACTCAGTTGAGAAATTTGTAAATACGATATTTATAATCTATCTCTAAATAATTGAAGTTTTATAATTTTTTTTGCTATTAAGGACGATTAAAACTACATAATAACACCATGCTTTAATAAGTATAATGCTGCGTTTAAAACGATGATCATTGCCAATATGACGATCAATCTGTTAGAACAAGTAGAGTAGCACTTAAATCAAGTAGACAAACTAAAACATTAAGCCAACATTATATAATCTTATACAGAGAATTGTTAAGTCATAAATACTAACTATTAAGTCATGGACTCATGGTATTTTGATCAACTAGAAGGAAATAATGGGAAACAAAGAATGACCATATATATAAATTTAAAAACTCAATTACTCAAAGAAACCAAAAATAATAATTAGACAAACGCCAAAATTTCCTGATTCATTTACTTTTGATCTATCATGAAGATGCTGATATTGATAATGGTAACACATAGAACACATATTGTAGCATGAAAGGCAATATTAGAGCGAATGGAATGAATCAAGTTTGCCAATTTTTAAGTTATTTAAAAAAATGTTAATCTAAAATCACCTAACAATAAAATATTAATATGCAAGAATTAAAATCACAAAAAAGTAAATGGTAAGAAAGAGAGAAAACACTTAAATTTATAGGGAGAGGATGAAAGGTGTCTGTTAGATTCAAGGCTAAATGATCGACAGACGAGATTTGATGAAGATGTGTTAAATGGTTGTCATTGGATTTAAGACAAATGTAGTATATGGCTAGGATTGGATGAAGATACGATGAGAAGATTTTTGGTTCAAAATGAAACCATTCGAAAATGAAAATCCAGTTTTTTTTTTTATATATATAGGTGATTTTTCTTCAAAATATATTTTCTTCATTTTAACTCCGATTTGCACGATTTAAAATGCATTGGAATCGTCTCTTCAAGGTCTACATAATAAACATTTAAAAACTCCAAAAATATCAGTACACAAAATTCAAGTTTGTTATCATCAAAATATTAATTGATTAATTAATTAAAATTAATTAATTTGAGATAATTTGCCAAAAGCCAACAATCTCCCCCTTTTGATGATGACAAACCATACTAGAAAAATGAAATATAAAGTAGTGTGTGATGTAAGATATGAACCACATGCATAATCAACACAATGATAACTCTGATTTACACGATTCAAAATGCGTTGGAATCCTCTCTTCAAACTCTACATAATAAACACTTAAAAACTCCAAAAATATCAATACACAAAATTCAATTTTATTATCAACAAAATATTAATTAATTAATTTGAGATTATTTACCAAAACACATATCACTAACTTAAAGTTAAAAAATGTACATTTAGTACAAATAAAATACATTTTGAAGGTTGAAAATTGAATAAGAAAGATAAATATATTTGTTAATACATTTAGAGAAAAAAATGAAAAAAAAAGAAGATATGACCGAGGAAATGACTACTGAGCGATTTAAATTTTAAAAAATTATGAAAGATAGAAAAGAGAGAGTTAAGGCTCGAGAGAAGAGTGGGTGAGGGATGTGGAAATGATATGTATCAAGATACGATGCCTACTCATCGTGAAGAGTTGCAACATTTCAAGCTTTGCAATGCAACTATTCATCCAAAAGGCACAATGAATATGAAATCTAGAATCATTCACACAATTTATTCATTATGCACCTACTATATTACATTCAACATGGTTCATTCACACAATTTAGAATCATGTATTTTACATTTAACATGGTTCATGTATGTATTTAAAAAGATAGGGACTGAATTAGACTACATTAGTGAAAGGTTGTATCCTTACATAGTGACTATTAAAAAAGTATAAATAGGATCGTAATTTTGTAAACTTGTGGGAAGTTGGAAGTTGAATGAAATCTCATATTTAAGTGCAAGTGTTATACTTGTTTTGTATTATTGAGTTTAAAATACATGTTTATAACTTAATTTTGGGAATGGAAGAAGAGAGTACTAGTGGTAAGGGAGAAGAGAGAGAAAAAAATGAAGAAAAATATTTTTAAAATCTCAATAATGACTTTTGAAAAGTCTTAACATCTAATTTTTCAAAATAAGTCATTATTATAAGTATTAATGAGAGATGGCATAAGTTTTTTCTCTCTCTTCTTTTAAAAAAAATTAAGTTTCTCCTACTAGTATATATGTATCGGTCGGTCAGTTAAAAATCGTTTTAAAAAAATATTCGACCGATCGACTAGTCAGTTAAATATTGTGTGAAACTGACCTCGATTGATCATCACTTAAAAACCAACCGACCGATATTAATTCAGTTAGTTTCGGTGGGTCAATCGATTTTTTAAATTTCGATGAACACCCTGACATTAGGTGACCAAGCTAGCATAGGGGAAACTCACACCTAACTTGTACACAAGTCTTAACTAGCCTTGAGATAACATCAATTAAATAAACAAACTTTGGTTAAGTAAAACACGAGAAACTTTATTGGCCCTTGGTCTTAGGAACACTCTAATGGTTTGGTTCAGCAAACATCATAAATACGATCTTAGGATAAGTTATCAATATGCACGATAATCAAGTAACCCTATCTCCTCAAGTACACTCTAATATCTAATTCACAACTGGCCCTAATTCCACATTATCTAAATTGATCGTGGAGGACATCAACATCTTGACTTGTCCAGCACACTCCAATGTCATGAAAAGTATAATATCTTAAAAGTCTACGTTTAGAAAATGTCTAATTGAGAATTTTGAAATATTAAAGATCAAAATAGAAAGAAAAAAAAAACTTAATTCTAAATTTAGTATATACTACCTAAATAATGAAAATTGCTTGTCGTTTCGTTGAAGGCCTTGCTATCCATAGTATTTTATGCATTTTTTTTATTCAATGCACTATTTTTTTTTTTTTTTTTTTTAGTTCTTATTCAAGGCATTATATTTATGGTAGGGAAGATTGAAAACAATGGATTTGGATTTTACAAATAAATTCTATTTTGTAAACATATAAATAGAAAACAATTAAGAGATTGGTTTAATTCCACTTGAGTGTTTATGGGTTCATTTACTTTTAATTGAAATGTGTTTTAAAATAAATAAATTATTGATTTGAATAGTTGTTTAGGAGTGTGTTATGGGTTTGATGACTTTGAAAGGTTTTTAAAACAAATTTCTTTATTTGAATTTGGTTCATTTAAAACTTATATGTCGATAATTGAATGGGTCAGTAGTACAATGGTTTCATTGTTTGGTTGTAAACTAGTTCAACACCAGAATCATAGGTTCAATTCCAAAAATCGGTATTTATCCCCTCTCAATATTATTCTTAAAAAAAAAAAAAAAAACCTATGTTGATAATATAGTCACCAGTGTGATGGTGTGACACAATTATCATGACATTAAAATATGAAACAAAATGTTCTTGAAAACTCTTATAAATAGTTTAGACCTTAAAAAAGGTTACCATTGTTTATATAAATATTGGTTTTGTAACGTTGTCGTACACATTACTATCCAAGTAAATATTGAGTGATCGAATGAGTCAGTGACGAAGTGGTTTCATGTTTGGTTGTAAACCAGTTCAACATCAGTGGCACAATGGTATGTTCTCCTCAAGGTCCTAGGTTCGATATCTCAAATTCATTTATAGTCTGAAAATTTAGTGTAGTTTGTTAAGATATAGATTTCCTCCTGTTTAAATATTGATTTTGTATTAATTAAATGATAATTAACTGGTTCTGTTTAGGGTGTTAGGATTCACCTTCTAGAAGGTTCTAGAGAATATCAGGGTTGTTAATATTTTGTATTATTTATATTCCTATTTCCTCCCTATATAAAGGGTCTTCATTCTATACAATATTATTGTGATTGAATATACAGAAAATCCTTTTTCCTATTCTCTGGTTTTCTCAACTTGGTATCAGAGCTTTTCCCAATATGGCCAACGCCAATTTTTTAGAAATCTCTAGGTTTAGTAAACCTTCCTTCTTAAACCAGGTGCTCAGTCAGACCACTAGCATCAAATTGGATCGTTCAAATTTTCTTCTTTGGAAAAATCTAGCATTACCTCTTCTGAAATCTCAAAAACTCCTTGATTTTCTGATTGGGGAGTATAAATGTCCTCCCAAAAATTCCCTTTTTTATGTCCCAAAGCAGGGGGGCCAGGTGGGCTCCCACTCTTTTTGTTTAGCTTTCCAAGATAAAGGCAGAGCCTGTGGGCCTCCACATTCCTTCTCGTCGGCGGGCGTGCGGGGGGCCAGTGGGCCCCTATGTTGCAGATGCTGCAGAGTAGCCAGGGGGCCAGACAGGCCCTCTCTCCCTTTCCTCTTCCGTCAGCACACAGGGAGGCCAGGTGGGCCTCCCCTCTGTCCGTCTGCCTACATCACCATCAAGGGGCCAGACGGGCCCCCTCTCTCCTTCCGCTGGCACAGTTGTGCAGGAGGGCCAGATGGGCCCTCCCCCATCTGTTCTTCCACCGATCCTGCAACAAGGGGGCCGGTGCCCCCTCTCTCCTACTGACGTGTCACAGGGGGGCCAGGTGGGCCCCTCCTCTTCCCTTTTTTTGGTATCTCCTCACATGGAACCAATGGGTTCCCTTTCCTCTCCTTTATCTAATATTAATGATTTTTATGTTTATGATGCACATGAGAATTGGGTGCTGGTGGACCAACTTGTACTGGGATGGCTGTGCAATTGTATGACGTCCGAGGTTGCAACTCAAGTGATGGGTCATGAAACCTCTCACGACTTGTGGACCGCTATTCATGAACTATTTGGTGCTCAATCTCGTGCTGAAGAGGATTTCCTTCGTCAGACTTTTCAGCAATGCCGGAAAGGTTCCCAAAAAATGGCGGATTACTTACGTGTTATGAAAACTCATGCTGACAATCTTCAGCTTGTCGGAAGTCCTGTGTCTCTTCGTGCGCTTATTTCCCAGGTGTTAATGGGTATTGATGAAGAATATAATGCAGTGGTAGCCAATGCTCAAGCACGTCCCGATCTTTCGTGGTTTCGCCTCCAAACTGAGTTGTTTATGTTCGAGAAGCGGATTGAGCACCAAAATTCACAAAAAACAGCATCTTTTACTCCGCCGCTGTCTGCTAATGTGGCTAACATAACTGATGTCCAGGGGAGTTCTCAACCATGGTCTAAACCGGCTCAAACCCCCTCTTCACGTTCCGCTGGTCGTGGTCACCCAAGTCATCGGGGTGGTCGTGGCCGCGGTCGTGGTCGGAGTGGTGCCCCATGGGATCTTAGTAGGACTATTTGTTATGTCTGTGGTCGCCTAGGCCATACTGCTAATTTTTGTCGTGACAGGTTCTTTCCCAGTCAGAGGCGGGGTGCACAGTTCTCTGGTCCGGCTCACGGTCCACCTTTTTCTTCCGTCTGTGACAGCAGGTCCTTCCTCTGGTCCTGCTCCGTTTTTCCCCCAGGTGTTTCATGCCCAGCAGAGTTCAAATCCTTTTACTGCACGACCTGAGACAGTAGTTGACCCCAGTTGGTATCTTGACAGTGGTGCTTCTAATCATGTCACCTCTGACTATGGCTCTCTGACTGCTCCCTCAAAATATGGAGGTACCGATCATTATTCTCGTTGGTAATGGACATTCCTTGCGCATCACTCATGTTGGTTCTGCCTGTTTACGTGCCGATGTTGGTTTGTTACAACTCAATCATATTCTATGTGTGCCTGAAATTACTAAAAATCTACTAAGTGTCTCTAGGCTTGTTCTAGATAATGTTGTTTTTGTTGAATTTCATGGACATTGTTGTTTTGTGAAGGATATTCGTACGGGCCACACTATTTTGACGGGGGTGCTTAAGGATGGCTTATATCAAGTTGCACCGCTCCGGTCCATCCGGGTTCTCTTCTTTTCTTCATCATCCCTGCTACCAGTGCAACGTCCTTCTATTTGTTCTGCGTCTGTTTTTTCTCGTACTAGTTCAATAAATGTAGCGGTGTCCCCTTCTATTTGGCACCAACGCTTAGGACACCCCTCTATTCGTACTTTTCGGTTGTTGGCAAATAATTTTGGTTTTTCCAATTCTATGAATGAGGTTGATATTTTTTGTGAAGCGTGTAAATTTGGTAAAATGCATGCTCAACCTTTCTCTTTATCTATCTCTCGCGCATGTACTTTGTTTGATCTTGTCCATACTGATCTCTAAGGTCCTGCTCCTGTGGCCTCGCCTGATGGCTACCGTTATTATGTGCACTTCATGGACGATTTTAGTCGTTTTGTTTGGATTTAACCCCTGAAATTGAAGAGTGATACTATTCATGCCTTTCGCCATTTTCTTTCCATGGTCAAAACTCAGTTTGGATGCCCTATAAAGACTCTCCATTCTGATAACGGTGGTGAGTACAGACCGGTTCATGCCTTGTGTGCCGAGCTTGGTATTGCATCCCGATTCTCCATGCTCAGATACCTCTGCCGAATGGTCGTGCGGAGCGAAAACATCGCCATATTGTCGAAACTGGACTTACGCTCCTTGCGCAGGCGTCTATGCCGCTGCGTTTTTTGTGGGAGGCTTTTCTCACTGCAACGTTTCTTATCAATGGCTTGCCGACTCCAGTCCTGCAGGACTTATCTTCAAAGGTTAAACGTCTATATCTTCGAACTTCTCTAGTTAAATTCAAAAACAAAATATAATCATAATAGAAAAGACTTGTAGGGTAACTTGAAAAAGCTCTATAACATCTTCATAAGACCTTTAAATTCTTGAAGTACTATATCACTTTTACTTCAACTATTCTTAAGCCTCCCAATTCAATTTTAGGTCACAACCATTCTTAAGTTGAAATAGATTATCATCAAACAAGATAATCAACATTTTATCAATCTATTTAAAAATTACTTTAAATTTTTATTGTCCATCGACCAAAATCAAACATGCATACACATATACATATACATATACATATACATATACATATACATACATACATACATACATACATACATACATACATACATACATACATACATACATACATACATACATACATACATACATAAAATAAGATTAAAAACAATGGTTTTTTTAGTACAAGTTCGAGAAGAGGAACCACAAATGCTATAAAGAAATGATTACTATTCTCAAATAAATGTGAGAGCATAAATACTAATTTTCACGATCGAACTCATGACATAGTGTTAAACTCTATTATCACAAAACAATGTAAACGTCAGACCACCGTCTCTTCGTGTGATTAAAAACAATCCTTAGATTTAGAAGCTATTATGGTATGTTTCATTTTTGGACAAAATCATTCTTGTTTTTTTGTAGTAAATAATCACTATTAATCACTTTATTAAACTTCATATAAAATTTATCAATCAACCATTATTAACTTAATTTGAAAACAAGTAATTGATTACTCCACTATTATTAACACCAATTCACAAACAGTAGTTAACCACTCCAAACTAACGTTTACAATCACTCCTTTTTTTAAAAAAAAAACACCCATAGGAGTTGTTTGTTTGACATATTTAGGTAGTTTTTGAGTTAAGGAGTTATATTGAGTAGTTAAAAATTGAGAATTGTGCCCAAAACTTGTTTGGATGTAGTTTTTGTGTAGAGGAGTTAGAGTCAAAACCTTGTTTGGATATAGATTTAAAAATGAGTAGTCAAAAAAGAAAATATTAAAAACAAATTGTTAAAAAAGAACTATTTTGATTGATTTGAAATGAATGATTAAAAATAAGTGGTTAGAAATGATTAAGTAGTTATAAATGAATGGTTAAAAATTAGAGTTATTTTTAAAAATAAAAATGAGGAGGAATTAATGAAAACTCGTTTGAACATAGATTTTCGAGAACGAATTGATAAATTGTAATACTGCACCTAAATATGTCAAACAAATAACCCCATGGAAAGTAATTAAGCTGCAAGAGTTTGACTTAATTGCGCATTACGCAAGATTGAAAACGAAGCTAAAAGCGATTGCGGTTTCTTGAAAACGAAAGAAACGAAGACCAGAGAATCCCATTTCTCCAACCTTCGCAAATCTCCCATCAAAGTCTTCTTCTCTTCTCTTCAACGCCGTCTGATTCGGAACGGATCTCCCATTTTCAGCAACCAATTTCACTCAAATCCCCATTTCATCGCCTGAAATCCCCCCATAGATTTCCCTGCTCGGTAACAGCTCCAGTCAACGCATGATCCCCCATTGGGCACTCGAAATTTCAGCGGATTTCATCGAACTCGAAGATCCATCGGAAGTGATTTCGAAATCAATGACAAGCTCGATCGACCAGAGCAAAACCCTAATTTTCGTGGGGTTTGAGGAAAATATACGCAGGATTTTCAGGTGGGTTGGCACCGTTTCGATTTGGGGTTTCTTGCATTTGATCTGAGGAGGAAAGGGTAGTTTTGTTTTTCGATTTTTGAGGGGTTTTTGGATGAGAAATGGGGGAGAATGGAACTGCCTTGCACACTGCTGTCAACGCTGTACAGGCACTTGGGAGAGGATTTGATGTGAATTTTGATACAAGGTTGCTGTATTGTAAAGGCGTAGCTGGTTCTACCTTAGTTAAGCTCGATGATGAACACACTAGAGATATTTGTTTGTATGATGATGTGGTTTTGCTCGATGTTTCTTGGGATATCAAGAACTTTCAGGAGCCTTTTGGGCATCGATCTTCTGGAATTTGTAGTTTCGATGAGGTAACTAAGGTCCCGTTTGATTAGGCCCCTTTTTATAACATTTGATTTTTTGTTTTTTGTTTATGAAATTTAAGCTTATTTCTACTCAAATTTTTGTATCATCTTTCCTACGATGTATCCATATTTCCTTAAGAAAATAGTGAATACTAATCAAATTTCAAAAACATAAACAAACTTTTGGAAACTATTTTTTTTTTTCTTCCAAATTTTGATTTTATTTATTAAAATATAGGTAAGATGTAGACATCTAAATAAGGAAAAAGATATAGTAAGGTAGTTTTTGTAGGCTTAAATTTCATAAACAAAAAACGAAAAATAAAATGGTTATCAAACGGGTTTTTTATTTTTGGTTTTTGAAATTTAAACTTATTTTTACTCAAATTTTCTACCATGTTCCATCTCATCTTTTCTTAAGATGAATGCTAATCAAATTTCAAAAACTAAAACAAGTTTTTGAGAGCTTTTTTTTTTAAATTAAAGATTTTGGTTTGTTTTTTAAAAATATAAGTAAGAGGTAGATATTTAAGTAGAAGTAGTTGTTTTAGCCAAAAACTAAAAACAAAATGGTTTCGAACTTTTATATTCCATCCCTTTAGTTTTGTTTCATGTATTGGAAATTGCTGATTTTTGTTAGTTTGTACTCTGTTATTTATGATTATGGAATCATCTGAATGAGACTTTAAGTCAGGATTCATGCTTATTCTGAGTAAATTATTGGAATAAGGGCTACGACAAATTGATCAAAAGTTGCTTCTATACTGTCCTAGTTTGTTAGTGATTGTGAATTCATAACTGGTTGTGGAAAATTCCCTGATATCTATCTTTATCTTGACTCGCCAGATGAAAAGTTGGATAAAGATGCATCTCTACCTATATTTTTTAATATTCTGGTGCTATAGAATCTTTGAAGTTTGAAACAACTTTTATAATACCCTTTACTTTAATCCATGGTGACATCTTGTTATCTCTATTCTCTTCTACACATAAACTAAGGTTTTTTTAAAATAAAAAATGAAGCCTTTCTTTGATACTGTATGTAAAAAGGGAACCTGATACTTGATGCCTCCAACTTAAGAAATTGATAATAACTGATTCATGAAAGTTTAGTTTTTTAACTGGTTAGTAATTACTGTAACTTTTGTCTCGACTCGCGAGTACGCCAAGAAGAAACTGTAAATTTAGTTGATGACTAGTTGGCTGTCTCTTTGCTTGTCAGTAGATATTCATAATAGCATTTTTATATAAATACTTCTTTTTTATTTTAAAAGTTGTGACTTGATTTTTAAAAAAAAATATGCAGTATTTACTCATAATTATAATGTGTAGATTATAAATTATGCAATATCCTTGGAGCTTCTGTTGTAATCGCTGGTGGACTGATCAATGCACTCAAAATTATCACTCTTGCAGATGGTAGATTATTTTAATCAAAAGGATGGCCTTTCGGAAGGTTATTCATCTGGTAGTTTTAATAGTGCATTCGGCTTCACTGGTTCAAAGCAGATCGATGCGGCAGCGGTGAAGAACCTTTCCACGGATGGATTTTATATTCCGCTAGCGAAATTTCAGTTGACAAGTACTCAATTAGTGTTGCAAGAAAATGTTAAACGGGCTATTCCAACCTCTTGGGATCCAACCTCTTTGGCAAGGTGGGAAGCCTTCGCATTCGTGCAAGTGATATAATGACAATAAAGCCCTTCCTTATCTGTAGTTTTTTTTTCATACTGGCAGCTTTATTGAAAATTTCGGGACGCATGTCATCACGTCTATAACTATTGGTGGAAAGGATGTAATATATGTAAAACAGCACCAATCTTCGCCTTTGTCAACCATGGAGGTAAAGAGATATCTACAAGACATTGCGAACCAGCGGTTCTCTGACACACAAGGCGAAATGGGATCTGGAAGTATAAAACTTAAGGAAAAGGTTATTTGCAGAAGTTTGAGACCCTTCAGTTAATTTTTTGGAACATTGCGTTTTCTTTTTATGATATCTATTTTTTTTTATTTAAACCTTGCAGGGCCTTGACGGTGGACTATTCAACAATCAAGGGGTATATCCTCAGCCCACCTCTGCTCCATATCCCTCTGGCAAAGAAGTATGTGGGAAATTATGTTATTTATTTGGAGGATAGGCACTTATAATCCAATTCATTTCTCATTTTGACCATTTCCTCTGCTCCATATGTTTTGCCATTTTATTCACTGTCGAAACCATTTACATTGTTGTTTGTCATTGCTTTGATTGCAAAATGTTGGTTCATGGATGATTCAGTTACTTGTGGCTAATTACTTATTTATTATATTTTAATGAATTAGGACGTTACGGTCATATTCCGGAGAAGAGGAGGAGATGAGTTAGAACAAAACCATATCCAGTGGGCGAGAACAGTTAGTTCCTCTCCAGATGTTATTGAGATGACTTTTTACCCTATAACTGCTCTCCTTGATGGTGTAGCTGGAAAGGAGCATTTAACTCGAGCGATTCTTCTCTATCTTGAATGTAAGAATACTTTTGCTCTTTAAATGACTACAGTTGCTGTCTTGTATGATCCACCTCTAATTCCTAACATTTAATCTGATCGATTTTTTTTCCAGATAAACCCCCATTAGAAGAACTTAGATATTTCCTTGAGTTTCAGATTCCTCGGGTATGGGCTCCGGTACGTGACTCAATTCCTGGCCGTCAAAGAAAAGAACCAGTATGCCCGTCTTTGCAGTTCAGCATAATGGGGCAAAAGCTATATGTCAGCATAGAGCAGGTCTGGGTTTTATGTGGCTTTCTTATCTGGTATGCACTTCAATGAATTTGATGAGATGGTTAACCTTTCAGAATTTGTTCATATTTAAAGGAATCAGGATTTTCATTATATAGCCTCCATCTTGCTCTCATTTCGGACTTAAAACAAGTGAATACAAAATCAAACAAAGGTTTTCTGATGTCAGAATCGGGCTGTAGAAAACTATGGCAAAACATTCTTCATTTATTTGTTTTCACATTATTGACCAGAGGGGCATCGTGCTACTTCTAATCTGCATCATGTTTTTTTATATCCATTAGTGTCCAGGCTAGCTTACGCGCACACCCAGTTGACCCTAAACATTTGAATGTCAAGAAAAGCAGTAGAAAATTCATTCCTAATAGGCGGCAGGTTTGAACTTTATAGCCTTTTTGGTTTCCATTGTGCATCATGTTTTAGATTTCGATGGTGAATTGTTAAAACAGTGGCTTTTAATCCCGGCTGTTCATCCTTGCCAACTTCCCTCCTCCGGTGATTAGTCACACTAAAAAAAGAAAAGGTTTTCATTGATCTTGATTTTGAACTTTTCTTTGTTATCAGCTTTCTTTAGTACAGGATAAGTGTTACGAGATACAGTGGTCTTGTATCTTTTAACTGCGCAATCGCTTTTCCTTTGCCTGGTTTGCTCAATGTATTTGACCCTTTGATGATTAATTCATGCCCAAATATGTCTATTCTAATTCCACTTTGATTTTGTTGTGTTTTGGCATCATGGAAATTACAAAGCTTCCAATTTTTCTGGTGGAACTTTCTTTTCTGATGAAAAAATGTTGGCTCAATCCTAATGCAGATATCAATAGGACGTAAGCCAGTGACCGGTATGCGGTTATCTCTCGAAGGGAGCAAGCAGAATCAGTTAAGCATCCATCTTCAACACTTAGCTACTCTTCCAAAAATTCTGCAGCCATACTGGGACACCCACATTGCAATTGGTGCTCCCAAGTGGCAGGGGCCAGAGGAACAAGATAGCCGATGGTTCGAGCCAGTAAAGTGGAAGAACTTTTCACACGTGAGCACTGCACCTATCGAAAACCCCGAAACCTTCATGGGAGAGCTATCTGGTGTCTACATAGTGACCGGGGCTCAGCTTGGAGTCTGGGATTTTGGATCAAGAAACGTTTTGTACATGAAACTTCTGTTTTCTAGACTGCCAGGATGCACAATACGAAGAACATCATGGGATCATTTGCTGAACGACAAGTCGAAAAAACTAGTGTCGTCTGGCGATAGTAGCAACCAAGCTGATGATTCTAGTTCAGGTTCGAAAAACATACAAAGCAAGAAGCTGGTGAAGCTCGTCGACATGACGGAGATGAGCAAGGGGCCGCAAGATTCTCCCGGTCACTGGTTGGTTACAGGCGCGAAACTTGGCGTCGAAAAGGGTAAAATTGTGTTGAGAGTAAAGTACTCGTTGCTTAACTATTGAGTTGTTTATGATTTCCCTATGATGAGTAATGGCAGCCCTGGATAATAGTAGGTAGAAGTAGAATAGCTGAAGATAAAATGGGTTCATCAAACTTGGAAAAAGAATTGTTGGAGTTTGATGACCATAATCAAGTGGTAGATTAGCTGTTTTGAATTTAATTTATGAATCTCTACCGTTAACTGGTGGCGAAATTATAAATATATATTAGCAATACTTTGTTAATTGTGATCTGGCTTTTGTTATTCTTTTTTGACATATTTATGTAGGATTTAGTTTTATGATTTATTAACTCCTCCTCGAAAACTTATATCCAAACGAGTTTTTATTAACTCCTCATTTTTACTTTTAAAAATAATTTTTATTTCTAATCATTCATATTTATTCATTTCTTTATAACTATTCAAGCATTTCTAACTACTCATTTTTAATCATTTTCTTTAAATCAATCAAAATAACTTATTTTTAACCATTCATTTTTAATTATTTCCTTTTTAACTATTAAAAATAACTACTCATTTTAAAATCTACATCCAAACAAGGTTTGATTCTAACTTTTCTACACAAAAATTACATTCAAACGAGTTTTTTGTTACAATTTTCAATTTTTAACTCATCAACATAATTCTTCAATATAACTCCTTATGTTAAATCCTATCTAAATATGTCAAACAAACAACCCCCAACAAAGTTTTTAGACAACTGAGATTATAAATGATGTTTTATTTGGTAGAGGTTTCAAGTCTCTAAGGTATGATCTTTTGAAGTCTCATGTTAAATATTTGAGAGTGAGTTTAATTCGTTAGAGATGTAGTGTGACGAAACTCGAATTTTTGTTTACCAAATTTTAACGACCGTTTCAAATGAATTCCTTAGTTAAATATCAAGTTACAATTATAGTGTAGTTTAGTCTTCTAACTTTTTTTTTGTCCGTTGTGGTTTATTAACTGGTACAATTAGGTTGGTGACTAAGAAACAATTTTCTACAAAGTTTTTCTTACATCTAAATGTTATAAGGTCAATAATAATCGAGGTGTGTGCAAATAGCTTAGATAGTCACAAATATACAAAAAAAATATATATCATTACAGTTAGGCTATCTATATAAGTACGGATGCCAACAAAAGTAGTTCACCAGTATGAGTGTTCACCTAAAAACTTAAAGGTCTTAAGTCCAAATCCTCCCTCCCCTATTGTTATAATCTAAAAAAAAAAAAAAGGTACCAATGTCTTTGAGCTCTTCATTTTCCTTATTCCTTTCTTTGCTCTTATTCTTTCAATTCTTCAAGATGGTATCAAAGTTTAGTTGTGAATTGGATTTTCACAACCATGGTGTTCGGTCATGGATATTTCTTAGAGAGATTTCAAGTATGAACAAAGTAATCATTTGACAATCCTCTTATTCGATTATCGATTGATTGACGCAACACATGTGAAGAGTTTTTTATATGAATCCATAGAGACAAAAGGCTGATCATTGAATAAAAAAAACGGAGACAAGAGACCGATTTTTGAATAAGAAAAAGAGTGAATCAGTAGGATAGATCCATTGTGATCGGTTTGCGATTAAGAGGTCATGAGTTGGAAGAGCACATGAAAGAACACTCCTCCATTTTCTGAGGGAAAATCAACAGTGGAAACATCACAATTTCAATGTTTGCCTTTTTTTTTTCTTTTTTTTAAAGATTATGTCAATGTTTGTTAGCCATACAGATTTATTTTTTAATTTAACAAAGACAAAAACGTACTTGTCTGTGGGTCTTGCGTTAAAATTCAACGATTGCATTCTGGCCGTTGATTTCTTCATCGCTATGTATCTGACGGTTTATGTCTACAGCTTGATATGATTTTTTTATTTTGTATGTCTTGATGCGAATCTTTTTGTCTACATGGGGAACATGTTTTCCTTTTCGTTATAAAAAAATAAATGTTCTTAATATACCTTAATTATCTTTGTTCATTGAATTTATAACCCCTTAATTACTAGAACATTATTTCTTACTTATTATATTTTGGATAAATTATTAATTTGTCTCAAATTTAGTTTAAATGATTTAAAATTTTGAAATTTAGTCTATATATGTGAAAAAAAAATATAGAATTGGTTAATGATTTTAAAAATTAGAATTTCATTTATTTGATTGGATCAAAACTAAAAAATTCTATATTTTTATAAGTGTTTTTTTAGTGCTGGTGAAAATTAATTATTCATGTGAGTTTTTTTTGTTCAACTACTTAAAGATTAACTAAATATTAGATTTTTTGCCAATACGTAATAGCTCTCAAGTGATATCAATGTACACCTAGTGACTTTAAAGTTATAAGTTCGAATTCTCTATCCCCAAATGTTGTATCCTCAAAAAAATTATTAGATATAGATCAAATCTAATTGTTAGGAGCTCGGTCAAGTCCTTAAAAATCAATCACATCTTCTTTTGGCACATTTGTTTTTAGAAAAGTCTATTTTACTTGAAATATTGTTTCTTGGTAGCCCATTAAGCACGACTATTTAATTAATTAAATAGTTTTTTTCTTAAAAGAAAAAGAAAAAGAACTCACACCATCATCATTGATGTATGTAGGGGTGATTTCGATTTTACTTTGTTTGTTTTGTTCCAAACTAATAACCGAACCAATATCTTCGAGTTTTCAACAATTAGATCCAAACCGATGTTCAATAAAGAACAAAATTATTGGTTCAATTTTTAATCGGTCGGTTTTGATTACAATTAGCCTCATTTGATAATCATTTTGTTTTTTGTTTTTTATTTTTGAAATTCAAGTCTATTTTCACTTAAATTTTTGTACAATATGTTCCATCATTCTTACAATCTATCCATCTTTCCTTAAGAAAGTAGGTGAATACTAACCAACTTATAAAAATAAAAACAAACTTTTGGAAGCTACTTTTTTTGTTTCCAAATTTTGGTTTGGTTTTTACAAATATAGGTGAGAGGTAGATATCTAAATAAGAAAAAAACCTATGATAAGATAATTGTTGTAGGCTTAAATTTTAAAAACCAAAAACAAAAAACCAAATGGTTATCGAATGGGCCTTCGAATTTGGTTTATTTTTCAAATATTTGTTGATTTTTAATTTGATTTTAAGATTTTTTTTTATTTTACTAACAAAAAAGAACATTTTCCATGAATAACTTAATATTTATGATGTTTTTGCTTCATATTTCACATTTAAATTCGTCCTTCTATCAAATCCAAATAACAATATATATATATTTTTTCTTTAGTATTTATATATTTAGTTGGGTTCGGTTCGGTTTTATGTTGGTTCTTCCATAAAGAACTGAAGCCAACCTAATATATTCATCATCGATTTTTTATTTTTCCTTGCACCCTTAAATGTATGGATTACTAGCATTGTTGATGAGGACGAAAATGTCATAAGGAGTAGATTTTATTTATTTAGATTTAAGGAGTAGAATATGTTATATAACCATGACAAAAGATACATCGATATTTACGTTAAATGTTGAATTTAAAAAAAAATAAATAAATTGTACAAACCATCCCTAAATTATGGGCTTGAAACAAATACATCCTTAAGTTATCAATTAAATCGCTTAAAGCTTGATAAATGTTGCAATCTACATAAAATTAAATTTAAGTATTATAAATGGAGAGCACAATTGTCATATCCGCCTTGTTTGTTATAAAATCACATCTTATTGAGAGAAGTTTTCCCTTAAGCTCAATCTCATCATGAAAACGTGTATATGTAGGGAATTTTAACAACTACGGGGTTCTTTAAACAATTAACCATCATGAGAACGTGTATATGTGGGAAATTGAACAATTACGAGGTTCTTTCAACAATTAGCAGGTTTGCCCGAGTGGTTAAGGGGGAAGACTTAAGATCTTTTGCATAGAAATGCGCGTGGGTTCGAACCCCACAGCCTGCAATTTTTAGAATTAGTTGACAAGAATATGACATTGGATAAGGACAAAGATGCTCTTGAAAAACTCAAAAAATTCTATATCTTCAACTTCTTTAGACTCTACAACTCTAAACACATCCATAAATGTCATGAATGAACCCCCAGTTAATGATTTGGAAAAGTTTCAAAAGGATTTCAACAACAAAGAAGTCCTAGCAATCAAATATAAAGTCGACAACAATGGTATCAGCCTACGATGTAACTGGTATCCCAGGCCATCTCTTCCAGACGTAATGTTTGAAGAAAAGGCCCAAATGATGGCAACAGACTACGACGGGTCTCAAATATACGAATGGAATATTGTTGGCGTATCAGATTATCTAATCATAAACGTCATCAATGAAATGCTTATGGCGACAAGCGTATACAAGATGAAAAATCATCATGACCATGACATTGCTCAAATGTAGTGACCGAATTCATCGGAGTTCTCAAAGACTGGTGGAACAAATACTTCGATGAAGCCACCAGGCAAGATATCCTCAAACACAAAACAGTGATGAGAACCAAAATCAAACAAGAAGGACTACCAAGTACATATCAGAATATTCCAACCCCTGACGTTGTCAATACACTCCTTTACACCATGATAAAACATTATATAGGAGATCCAACATTGTATCAAGAAAGATCCGATACTCGTAATCTCAGATGTCCATCCCTTGGAGACTTTAGATAGTACCGAGATATGTTCATCACCAAAGTCATGATTAGAACAGAGTGTGCTTTAGCAATCTAAAAACAGAAGTTCATACAATGCCTTCCTAGATATTTTGCTCAAAGAATAGAAGAATGTCTTAGAGCCAAATATTATAGAAAAATTCAATGGGATTCACTAACCTATGGTGATCTCAATTCCTTTATTATTCAAGAAGGGATAAAACTTTGCATGAAGTATAAACCCCACAAAGGAATCGCAAATCCCGAATCCAGAAAGGTTGTGTTGGACTTTTTATGTGAACAATATGGATGCAAGAGAATTGAGGCCCCCTCGGCTTCAAAGAAAAGAATCTTAATGAGATATTTCAATAGATCTCCAAGGCCTATTAGGACTGCTAACAATCAGACCTATAAAAGAAGGCATTTTCAAAAAACAAACCAAAATCTCTAATATCAAAGTAAATATAAGGGAAAAGGCAAGCCAACTTCCTCCTAAGGAAAGCAAGTTTGTTTCAAATGTAAGCGCGCTAGACATTATGCAAATAGGTGTCATGTACGTAGTAAAATAAATGAACTTGAGATCGATGAAGAACTCAAGAATAAAATTCTAAACATGGTCCTATCTGATACCGAGTACGATGGAGATGATAGTGATCATGAAATTGATCAGATTCTCGTGGATCACGAAGAATCTAATAATGATTCAAGCGAAAGTGATTCGGACGACAACGATGGCATAAGAGTTTGTGATGGTTGCATAAACGTCCTCACAACTGATCAAAAAACTTTGCTCGACAATGCCGACAAAGTAAATGATCCTAAAATTCAAAGGAAAATCCTGACTGATCTTCGCGCCTTGATACTTGCTTCAAATGAAGCAGAGTCGTCAAGACAAAAGCATTCAAGACTTAAGAAGTCATTCAAACCTTACGAATTTACAGATATTCTAAAAAGATTAAGAACCATAGGCCGTCTCAACCAACGAGCTTCAGGCTGAGGTTAACTGTCTCAAAAAAGAAGTTCAACAGCTCAAAACAGACATGATAAATCATGTCTCAAAATTATGGGTAGAAGTTGCTACTCTCAAATGTACTGAAGAAATTGCAGGCGATCAAGATGTCGAAATCCCCGAGGATCAACAATCCTTCATCGACCAGATCACTACCGTAAGGTATCAAAAGTGGTATACCCTTGTTACCTTAAAGATTCAAGATTTCAAAATCAATTTAATCGCCTTGTTAGACTCAGATGCAGATCAAAAAGTGCCACTAATGGTAACTCCAGATAGATTACAAGTTGTCAAAAGCTCATATTTGCAAACAAGGAATTTTCTTTGTAAATACGTTCATGGTGGTCAAAAACCTAAATATAGAAATCATATTAGGTACCTCATTTTTTACTCAATTATATCATTTTAAGATTACTGAAAAAGGATTAGGATAAAAAATTCTAAATTCAAATATAGTTTTCGA
Source organism: Sicyos edulis (assembly GCA_036507275.1). NCBI lineage: Eukaryota > Viridiplantae > Streptophyta > Magnoliopsida > Cucurbitales > Cucurbitaceae > Sicyos > Sicyos edulis. Next base: position 5,757,264 of record CM071859.1, on the reverse strand, counting down.
ATTTATTAGACCTATGACTACTTATAATGTCGATGTTGTCAAGAATAAAGAAAAATAAAAAAAAAATCTTAAGGAAGAAATTTTTTATAAGAAGATTGAAGAACAAATTGTCAATCATAAATTAAGACTTCAGATTGAACAGTTCCAAACGAAGTTAGAACATGATGTTTGTTCAGGCTTCCCAAATGCATTCTGGGAAAGAAAACGTCATGTCGTTTCTCTCTCCTACACAAAAGATTTCAAGGAAGAAACAATTCCTAAGAAATCTAGGCCTATTCCAATGAACTCTAACCTACTTGCAAGAAAGATATCGATGAATTATTACAGAAGAAGCTGATCAGACTATTTAGGAGTCCCTGGTCGTGTGCAACTTTTTATGTCAACAACCAAACCGAGAAGGAACGCGTAGTCCCCAGGCTGGTAATCAATTACAAACCCGTAAACAAAGTTTTAGAGTGGATTCGATATCTGATTCCAAAAAAAAACAGATTTAATTAAACGAATTTCAAATGCTAAAGTATTATCTAAATTTGATCTAAAATCTGGATTTTGGCAAATCCAAATTGTAGAAAATGATCGTTACAAAACTGCTTTCAATGTCCTTTTCGGATAATATGAATGGAACGTTATGCCTTTTGGGTTAAAGAACGCTCCTTCAGAATTTCAAAAAGTGATGAATGATATTTTCAATGGTTATTAGGACTTTTCAATTGTTTACATTGACGATGTCTTGATATTTTCTCAAAGCATTGACCAACATTTCAAATATCTTTAAACATTTTACACTATAGTCAAGAAAAATGGCCTTGATGTATCGGCCAAGAAAATTAAACTTTTTCAAACCCAAATCCATTTTCTTGGATTTGAAATACATTTTGGCCTCATCAAACCCATTCAAAGATCCATTGAGTTTGCTTCAAACTTTCCGGATCAAATCATGGACAAAACCCAACTCAAAGGTTTCTTGGATGCCTCAATTATGTGTTTGAATTCCTAAAAAATATCAGACCAATTTGCAAACCTCAAAGAGAGACTAAAAAAGAATCCAAAACCCTGGACAGATAAGCATACTACTACAGTCCAAAAAATAAAAGCTTTAGTCAAATCAATTCCTTGTTTAAGTCTTGTAAATAATTAAGCAAGCTTCATAGTGGAGACCGACGCATCCGACATTGGATATGGAAGAATCCTTAAACAGTGTGTTGATAATAAAAAATCTATAGTTAGATTCCATTATGACATCTGGAATGATGCTAAAAAAAATTACTCAACTGTAAAAAAAGAAAATCCTTGCAATTGTACAGTGCGTATAGAAATTTCAAGCTGATTTAATAAAGAAAAAGTTTTTAATTAAAACTGATTCTGAGCATCAAAATTCATTTTAAAAAAAGATGTTAAGAATCTGGTTTTAAAACAATTTTTTGCAAGATGTCAAGTTATTTTATCATGCTTCAACTTTGAGGTTTTGCCTATAAAAGGGACCGAAAACGCCCTTGCATATTACCTCTCAAGAGAGTTTCTCTCAAAACTCTCTCTCTATCCCTTTAGATGAGGGAAAGAAGAAGCAACAGAGGTAAGAAGCTCGCCTCTTCCTCAAAGCAACCTACTGCTGCAATTTCAAAGCAACCTCATGTTGCAAAATCACGACCCCCGATTCATATGCTATTGATCCTGAGTTCACTCTCGTGACCAGGTCCAAAGGTAAATCCAAAATTATTCAAACAGAGTCTTCGACTCAGATTCCAACTTCGCCTTTAGTGAAAATTTCTCCAAACCCGTCGTCCAGTTCTTTAAACCCAACGACATATTCAAATGTTGTCATTCCTGAAAGATTTATTCCAAAACCAGAAATTGAAGGATATTTTAAGAAAAATACTCCTTATGGAGATTTCATAATAGAACCCAAATTCGATGATGTCCAAATTTCTAAAATCATCGAAAACATTTATCCTCCTGGATTTTTTTTCATGCCAGAAAATCTTCAAAAAAATCTGAAGGTTTTATGAATTCATTTTGGTAGACACGAAGTTAGCTAAAATAGTTCATACTCTAGATGCAAACAATCCAAGCAGGATCACTTACTCAAAATTAAAAAAATTCTAAGTAATGAACCCTACGTCCTGGAATCAAAGCATCCACACAGAGAAATCGTTTTCAAAAGTATTCATTCCCCAAACATATTCTTACTATGATATGTTTGAGTATGATGTTATATTTTACCAGAGCTTCAAGCATTCATGGTTCATCAACTTCTATCCAAATGCACACAAGATCTCATATCCTTTGTGGTTCAAATCCTAGTGGAACATTTTTTGTCTAACCTCCAATATTTTCCCATTCCTATTCAAGAATCATACCATTATTTTTCCAAAAATATTTTCAAAAACAGTTTCCCTACTCAAATGAAATTTTCCATGTATTTCCAAGTTCCATGGATCCTTTTTTAGAACTTTGAAGTTCATAAAGTTTCAGAATCTAAGACTTTAGTTAAAGTCATAAACATCAAATGATGGGATAAGTTCAATTATTCCCACTCAGACTTGAAGGTAGTCAAAAGTTGGCTAACAAAAAATGGACACCTTCAAGATTTCATATGTAAAAAACAACAAGAGTTTTTGAATCGCAAATCTCGTCTCCTTGCAGCTTTGGCGCAAACAACGTCTGAAGCTGACTTCGAGAGAAAGCTTCTAGATCTCACTGATGAATCAACATCTTATCTCCATTCTCTCCCTTTAGAAGAATCGAAAGATGTTGATATCACAATAGAGCTTGATCAACCGTAATCGTTGTAGAACTACAAATTATTCATTGACCAAAAATTCGTTAAACTATCAAAGACCACAATTGTCATAAAACTATGATTATTCAAAGGTGACAAATATTCAAGAGCGTAATTGTCACTATACTATATATAAAAAAATAAAATAAAATAAAGTGTTTGTAAATTATTAATTCTTGTATAATTAAAGTTTGAAATTTTCATATAAATTAAAGAGATCAAAAGCCATCCAAGTCGAAAACAACCTTCTTCAACAGCAAGTAGACCCAAAGCCTACGTTTGGCTTGGAAAATACTCGTTATTTTCACTCCCCAAACATTCGATTTCCATAAAATTTCAGCCTAAGACTACAGGGTCCTCTGAAACATCCAGGCAGTAAGACGCAAGAGGGGCAAAGAGACCATTGGTAGGAGGCGTAGGATACAACTGGCGTTCACGTGGAAATTTGAAATTTGTTCGATGCCTACTTTGAATATGCTTTCAAAGTGGATGGGGTATGTTCAATGACAAAGAAAAGAAGATTCGCCCTGTCGGCCATACATCTCAGGTTTATCTTTAATTTCTGTCATGTTCTAATAATTTAGATTCCTTACTATTTACTTTTGTTATTTTGCCGTGTTGTAATAATTTAGATTCCCTTTTATTTGTCAGTTTGTAATAATGTAGTTTTCTTTATTTCTTTTCCAAAAGTGGTTTGTCGGCAAAGGTCATGTCTTGCCTCCCACTTCTTATCTCTTAATTTTATAGATTTGATTCAAGTCTGAAGTCCGTAGTCTATAAAAGATTACAATTATGTATTCAAATTCATCGAAGTCTTCCGCTATCTACTTAGTACTCTGAGCAGAACGCTATAAACTTAACAATTACGAGGTTCTTTAAACAATTAACCATCATGAGAACGTGTTATATGGAAAATTTACCAATTACGAGGTTCTTTAAACAATTACCAGGTTTGCCTGAGTGGTTAAAGGGAAGACTTAAGATCTTCTGCACATTAGTGCGCATGAGTTTGAATCCCATATTTCGATTTTGTTTGGTTCTATTTTTCAATTTTTTGTTGCACCATTAATCGAAGATATGACATTTGAGAAGAATGACTAGATACTTCCTACCCAATGTTACTCTTTTGTAAAATGTAATAATAAATCATAAATCTACCAAGAAAATTAGTCTCTATAATTTTAAAATATTGAAATTTAGTCTATAATGTGAAAACATAGAATTAGTTTATCTTTTTAAATACAAGTGGAATTAATTATCTAGACAATGATAGTAATTTTTTTATTCAACCATTCAATTAATTTGCACCATCATCATTAATATATGGATTAGCTTGGTTCACGAGGAAGAAAAGTTATATATATATATATATATATATATATATATATATATATATATATATATATATATATATATATATATATATATATATAATTTTAATGTTTTTATTTGAAGAGTAGAACATGTTAATTTCTTTTAAGTACAAATTGGGAAGGAAGACCAACAAATCCTACCTAGACTACTATTGCTCTCAAATAATAAGAGAGTCAAATATTGATTTTCGGGCTCGAACCTATGACACTGAAATTGAAATGAAATATATTAACCATAATAATAAATGGATATTTAAGATCCGTTTGAATCATTTGATTTTTTAAATTTAAATGGTTAAAATACCATTTTGGTCCCTCAACTTTGGGATTTGTTCTATTTTGGTCCCTAGACTTTCAAATGTCCATTTTTAGTCCCTTGACTTTGTAGTTTGTTCAATTTTGGTCCCTTGACTTTGCTATTTGTCCAATTTTGGTCTCTCAACTTTCAAATGTCCAAATTTAGTCCTTAGACTATAAAAAAAGTTTAAAAATGGTCATTTCGTCAAATAAATTTTTTTCTCACTCCTAAATTATTTTCTCTCTCTTCTATCTTTCATCATTTCTCCTTCTAAATGTTTTATTTCTCTTAAATCCACCTCTCTAATCCTCTTCTCTTTTTTTTTCTCTTATTCTCTTCTCAATCCATCTCATCAAATTATTTAACATGAGATAATTTTTCTAAATAATAATTTTCATAATTTGATTTGTCACTTTTTGTTTTTTAAAATTCATAGTCTACTATGGAATAAAAAAGAAAAAGAAAGAAAATAAAGAAGAAAAAAAGAAAAGAAAAGAGGGGAAGAGAGGTGGATTGAAGAGAGGTAAAATTTCTAGAGAGAGAAATTATGAAATATGAAAGAGAGAGAAAATAATTTAGGAGTGATAAAAATTCATTTGACCAAATGACAATTTTTGAACTTTTTTTTATAGTCTAAGGACCAAATTTGAAAACATTTTAAAGTTGAGGGACCAAAATTGGACAAATAGCAAAGTCGAGGTACCAAAATTGGACAAACAACAAAGTTGAGGGACTAAAATTAGACATTTGAAAGTCGAAGGACCAAAATGGAACAAACCCCAAAGTCGAGGGACAAAAATGGTATTTTAACCGATTTAAATTTACTTAGTCAAATTTCTTACCCAATACCATATTTCCTTAAAAATTAGTGAATGCGGATTATATTTCAAAAATCAAAACAAATTTTTGAATTTTTTTTTAATGGTTTTATTTTTTTAAAAAAAACACAAATAAGAGATAGATATAAAAAAAAAAATTAAATCATATAATGAATAATCGTAGTAAACTTAAATTTCAAAAAGTAAAGATAAAATAGTCAATCAAATGAGCTAAAAAATGATGGAAAGAAATTCTCAAATAAAATGTTGATTTTGTTTTGTTTTTTTTTAAAGGTCTATTTATGGATAACAATATTAGAAAAAGATATTTTTTTGTTAAATGCAATAATAATCTGTTTGTTTTTTGGTGAAAACTTTGACCATTGTTCATTTCTTTCGGGGCTCTTCTTCTTCCTTTTGTTGGTAACAAATTCTTAATCATTTCATCTCTTCCACGTTTTTCTTCACTGTTTTTGCTCTCAAAATCTTCTTCTTCTTCGCCATCAATTCATTCTTTCAAACCCCAAATCCCCAATCCGCCGATCTGTTCACTCTTACTTCTTCCACTTGCTTTCCTCCAGGTATTGATGATCCTTCTATTTTCTCTCTGAATTTTTTTACGTTTTTTTTTCTATTGAATTCATTTGAAAGCCCCCCCACTGTTGGATTCCTTTTGGGTTGGCTTCATTTTTCTGTTCTGTAATCGTCTTGTTGGAAGATGAAATTTAGATGGAGATGGAGATGAGGTTGTTTGTTTCTTGTTATAATGATGTTTTGTTGCTTTATTTTGTTGCTTTATTTTGTGTTATTGGATGAAAATGGCGATGGGTTTTTATCAGTACTTGAGAGCTTCTTGTTTGCTTAGGCTTTTTTTTCTTCTGTATATGTTATGGGATGGTTTTCCCCAAAAGTTAGGGTTATTGGGCTTGTGGGCATGGTTAGAATTTAGCAATGATTCAATGGTCGCGATCGGTGGCGCAGTTGTCGAAAACTTGAGCTTTGATGGTCCAAGGTTTGAGACTCACTTCTGAATTCTGATGTCTCCCTTCCTTCAATGTCTCCCGATGCCTAGCCTAGGGACGGACGTGTTACCCTGAGTATAGTGGAGCGAAACTCCGATTTCCAGATTTCTAAAAAAAAAAATTAATGCATTAATGAAGCTTCAAGGTTTATCTTTGATAAAAAGAAAATGATATTGTGAGTGTCTGGACAAGCTTATGTCTACCTCAACTATTCTCATGGAATATACCCCTGGTCCTATAACATTTGGAAGTAAAAAAAAATTGTTAGGAAATTAATTACCACCTAAGTGGTTACTATGAATCGAATCCATCACCTTTTAATTACTTATTGACATGAATTTCAATTTCTGTAATCGTATTTCTTTTCATTTTGGATGAGTGCTCTCATTGCTGATAGATGATTTTCTTTTTGATGATTCATGGAGTCTATATGACTCTTTAGGAATTTCACCTGGTTGAAATGGTAAGAGTTGATGGTGATGTTGATTTTGTTGATTTTTTTTTATATATATATTTTTATCATATATTTGCTTTCTGTATGTGGATGATTGCAAGTCAACAAAAAATGTGATCGAGGGCATTAACTGTTGTGAAGTTCGATTTATTGTTTGTTTCACAGTACAAGGTCCTTGAATTATTATGTTCATAATGTGTAGGCTATTTAAAGGTGATTGTTGAATTTGAATGCACCAAATGATCATCTTTGTTTTTGGGTTTATAATTTTACAACTTGCTTTTTGCTTAGTCCTTTATTTTATTCCATCTTTTTGCAGATTGTTTAAGAGTAAGAAGTCTGTTTGCAATAACTACCATCTTGAACATAAGATGGGATGCTTCACTGTTTTAAAGAGCAAGAAGAAAAGTCATGCACATGGGGTTCATGAACATGTTAAGCCTAAGGATATCGTCCCAACTATGCTTCCCGAACCCCAAACTCGTACCCGCACATTGCAGTCGGCACCACCAAGTTTTAAGACCAGAGTAAAACCTGTACAACCAGCCAGTGTAGCTGCTGGAAGTAAATTAGGTACATTGTCTGCTCCATCAACACTTGACGCAGCAGAACAGGACACTCTTTCATCAGTCGAATACGATGAACTAGATGAGTCAATTGGCCGATACGAATTAAGAGAGCAGAGAACCCCAAGTCCTCAACCTCTTCCTCTTCCGTCGCCCCAGGTTACTGCGGCCCTAAAGAATATTGGAAGCTTTAAATCAGTGGTGTCATCTGGTCCGCTTCATGCGTCCGGACCTTTGCCACTGCCTCCAGCTGTCAAAAATTTTCCGTTCGAAGAAATATCTGCTGCTTGCCATAATTTTGCTGCTGATTCCTGTGTGTCAGAGAGTGCATCTTCTTTAATATATAGGGCGTCTTTTGGAGACCACGCTTCTACTTCGAAGAAATTCGAAGCTACTGTTACTTGTCGTAATCCATCCAATCAAGTGAGATATGAAGTCTGACATATTACTAGTGCATTGCATGTTTCCATTTTTAATCGTCCATACAGTGCATGAAGTCTGGTATGTTGACGGCACTTACTGAGGGATATAGGGAGTTTGTTAGATTTAATTCTTCATATATGAATCCATTAATTAGGCTTTTTGTAATTACCTATTTAGTTTCATTCTTTGGAATCCATTTCGTTCTTGTAACTGGAGTAGGAGCTTTTTTTTTTGTGGGCTTGTTTTCTGTATGCGTTTGCACATTGTTTCATTTTGCTCATTGAAAGCTTGATGTGAGGACTTCCATTCTATTTAATATTCTAGAAAGGGAAAATTGAGAAGTTCTTTAATAGGGTTTTGTGAGATTGTTGTTGGGAGCCTTTTGGGTATAAATAGGGTAAGGAAGGGCTTAGAGAAGGAGATCTTATTTTGGAGGAGGCTAAGTTAGAGTGACTTGGCAGAGAGGTTCAGGTGACTCGCGAACATCATCGGTCAGCTTATCGTATTTTCCTTTTTTTACCTTTATTAAATATTATCTCATCTTGTCATTTCTACTAGTATTATAATGGTCTTGGAACTGGTTGTGAGTTTATTCTATGAATTATAGTGAATTTTATATCAATATTACTGTTCTATTGGTGTTTGGTATTGTTCTATGAATTTCTAGAAACTGACTTGGCATTGGTTCCTAAAACTTTAATTTCTTAAAAAAGAGAGAAGAAAATCTCCAGTTTATAGTCTTTTTATAGGAACGGGACTCTTTTTATTCTCAATCATCTATACATGATTTAGTGCACACAAAAACTCTGGAGTAGCATTTGATTTTGAAGTGAACTCTAGAAGTATTTTTTACTGTCTGTTTTAGGCTACTAATTACTTGAGTTGATTTATATCTCTGTGGTCGTGAAGCAACTGGAAATTCTTATGCACTTGCTACTCTATACTGCAGGGTTATAAGGAATTCGTTTCCGAGGTTAATACTCTAGCGTCTTTGCATCATCCAAACCTCTGTAAGTTGCTTGGCTTTCATGCGCTCGAGGGTTCGGGGCAAAGAATGTTGGTGTATGAGAGGCTCTTTCATGGAAGCTTAGATTGTCTGTTGTATGGAAGATCAGATGGGCCTCCTATTGACTGGAATACAAGAATTAAGATTGCATTGTTTGCCGCGCAAGGTCTCACTTTCTTGCATGAAGAGGGGCCTTTTCAGGTGAGATAGCTTTCCCTTGTTAACATTTACTATGTTGTAACGTCAGGTGGTATGTTCCGTAATAATAGTTGAGATGCATGCAAGCAGACCTAGACAGTCACGGATATATAAAAAAAAGTAGCGTTTAGCGGTCGGTTTAATTAACTTTTGTTGCCTATCTGAATATACTACATGAACCAAGAGTTGCGTTTTTAAACTGTTTTTTGTTTGGAAGTGTTTCAAATGATAAGAATAACATTCAGTAACATGATACGATCCCGCGTTCGTTGAAAGTTTACTCAAGGCGAACCAAGAAGTGACGAATCCTTTCTATGGTTTTATTAATTGTAATTCTGTTTTGTTATTTAAGTTGTATTGGGCTTTTGGGCCTTAATAGGGTTATTTACTTAATTAGGTTAAATCTTAGGTTTACTATAAAGAGGAGATGTTAGGCCTCTAGGAACCTATTCAAACAGTTGTCGTCTTTGTAGTTGGCTCTTTGAGAGATCCTCTCGAGAGATTATCGTAGTTCTTAATAATAATAGTAGTAGATTCTATCATTTTGGTATCAGAGCCATTTACCGATCCGGGAATGGTGACCACTAAGATGGAAACAAGGATGCAAGAATGCGAGGAAGGGTCCGAGGAATTGGCGAGGAGGTTGAAGGATGTAGAAGCAAGGTCGGAATCGCTTGAAGAACGTTTGGGGAAAAAGATGGATTTGAAATTCGAGCAGCGAGGATGTGAAGTTCGAGATGATCAACCGAGCTGCAAACTGTTAATGGAAGCATGGCAAGGAGACAAGGGGAAGGGGTCGGCGATTGAGGCTGCGCGCGAGGAGAGAGGCGGCGGTTGTGGGGTGGCGCGAGCGAGCGAACAAGGGGAGCAGGGTCGGGCGCGCGGAAGGAGGGTCGTCCGAGAGGAGGTGGGCGCGATGGGGGCTCTGCGGGGCTGGGCGAGCGGCGGTGTGGGTGTCGAACTGCGGGGTAGCGCGTCGGTCTGCGATCGGCGCGCGACGCGAGCAGCGCAGGCGGCGGCGGGCGGGTCTGTCCGCGAGGTGACCGCGGGGTCAGTGCGGCGCGCGCAGTGCAGGGGCTTGTGCGGGAAGTGGCGCGTCGGGCGGAGCGCGGGGCGGGGTCTTTGGGGCCCCAGCGCGGGAAGCGGCGGAAAGGGCGAGGGGGCGCTCGTGAGACACAGGGCGTCGACGAGCCCCGGCCATGCGCGAATGCGCGAGGCATCTGGGGCGCTCGTGCGCCGAGCGGGTCGCTCTGTCACGTGGGCGTGGCGAGCGCGAGCGCGGTGGGGCGCAGTTGGGGCGGTGAAGGCCGGGTGGGGCGCGGCAAGGCTGGGCCGGGGTCGGCTGACCGAGCCGTTCGGTCGACCGGAGGAGAATTTTCGGACATGGGCCGACGGGGTAGTCGGATGGGCTCGGAATTCGATCGGCGGGGTATTCTCGGTTCGGTGGAAGGGAAGACGGGGTTGCGGAGGAAGGAGAGTGCGCGCCGGGTTATGAACGGCCGATAGCGCATGACGGTTGGAACGATCGGGGTTGGGATGGTTGTAACCTAGACGGAGAGCGGACCATTGGAGAGATAGACAGTGTCGTCGTGTGTGCGCGCGAAGGACCGGGAGCGGCGGTCGAGATGGACCCTTGGTAGATAGGAGGTTACGGAAGTTGGAAATGCACAGTATTTAAAGGGCTAGCGGATGAGGACCACGAAGGATGGTTATGCCGCGTCGAAAGGTACTTACGGGTGAATCGGTGACGACGGCACGAAAAGAGTTGACGCCGCAGACTTTGTGTATGGAAGGAGAGGCACTAGAATGGTTACTGATGATGAGGAGGACCGTGCTCCAATTGCTTCGTGGGAAGAGTTCCGAAATTGTTGTTGCATCGTTTCCAAGCGACGATTAATGACAATAAATATGCTAATTTGATGAGTCTGCAGCAAGTTGGGACCGTAAGAGAGTATCGCCGGTTGTTTGAAAAATATGCCAAAGGTATACGCGACATCGATCTGAGTGCCTTGGAAGGGAAATGGGAGAGTGGTCTGAAGGCGGAAATTAGGAGTGAGATGAGGAAGCTGAGGCCCGTGGGAATTCGGGACAAGAAGTTCATGGCACGGTAATTGAGGATGACTCGGCTTTTCAAATCAAGCAAAAGGAGGGGGCATCTCAAATGGGTTAAATCCGGGATGGGATCCGGACGGTTAGTGCGAAGGTGGCGGGAGGATCAAACCTAAGAACTCTCGCTTTCACTCCCAACCGATCAACACCATCGAATACCCTCACCCTGCAGCTTCCTATAAACGACTTACGGATAATGAGATCCGTATACGAAAGGATAAGGGACCGTGGCTTTAGATGCGATGAGAAGTTCGTTCTCCGACACCGTTGTAAAAAGAAAGAGCTGCAGCACTTGAGATACTTGTAGTACGCGATAGGGTGGATTGTGCGGGAGATGACGAAACCGATGAGTCCCGAGATTATGGGGCCGAGGAGGAGAGTGTTGAGGACACCGGGAGACACGAATATAGCGGCGCTATCCTTGAATTCAATGGCGGTGAGCTCCCAAAAATGCTTAAAGTGACAGGATCAATACAGGGGCACGAAGTAGTTGTATTGATTGATAGTGGGAGACTACGCATAACTTTGTATCCGATGACATTGTGGCTAAATTGAAATTACATGTGGAGCCGTCCGATGATTATGGCATTATGTTGGGGACCGGGGATTACGTGAGAACAGCGGGCATATGTAAGAATGTGGAACTTGATTGGCCAAAGTGCGAATAGTGAACGATTTTTGCCTTTACCATCAGGCGGTCTGGATGTGATTTTGGGCGTCGTGTGGCTAGCGACGTTGGGAAAAATCGAATTTGACTACCGTGCACTAAAAATGCAATTCACACCGGACTTGGAAAGGTCGAGTTACTGAGGCGAGCCACTACCGGGTCAAGGCCCAAGTCTCATTAAAGTCCATGATGAAATCCTTACGGCGGAGGATCAAGGACTCTTGGTCGAGTTAAACATGCTCGAGGCACCGATACCAGCGCGAGAAAGCAGGCCGAGCTCTACCAGATCTGTCTCGGTACCTGACGAATCGCACTCTGTACTTCATTTTTTTTCACCGGTTTTTGAATCATTGACAGACCTACCCCCGCAACGGAATTGTGATCATGCTATTGAACTAATGGCCGGCAAGGATTCCGTAAATGTACGTCCGTACCGGTACCCACAGTATCAAAAGAATGAGATTGAACGATTAGTGGGGGAAATGTTGTTGGCAGGAATTATCCGTCCTAGCACGAGCCCGTTTTCCAGCCCAGTTTTGTTGGTAAAAAGGACGGGAGTTGGCGTTTTGTGTTGACTACCGAGCCCCGAATCGAACAAAGATGCGATAAATATCCGATACCACTAGTTGACGAGTTGTTGGATGAAATTTGCATGGAGCGACAGTGTTTTCGAAAATTGACCTTAAGGCGGGTTATCATCAGATCCGTGTTAAGCCAGCTGATGTACATAAGACGGCTTTTAGAACTCACGAGGGCCACTATGAATTTGTAGTCATGCCCTTTGGATTAAGAAATGCTCCTGCTACGTTCCAGTCGGTTATGAATGAGATTTTGCGTCCGTTTCTCGCCCGATTTGTGCTCGTATTTTTGATGATATTTTGATCTGATCATCCATCCAAGATCATAAAGAGCACTTAGTTCAAGTTTTTGAAGCGTTACGAGCCCATGCATTTGTAGCAAATTCCAAGAAATGTCGATTTGGACTAAGCCGGATTGAGTATTTGGGGCATTTTATATCTGCCGAAGGAGTGGCTGCCGATCCAGAGAAAATTGCAGCCATGTTACGTTGGCCAAGTCCCGAAAACATTAAGGACCTACGGGGTTTTCTTGGGTTGACGGAGTTACTATCGCTCGTTTAAGTGGCTAATTATGGATCGATGGCTTTTCCACCGACTCGGTTGTTGAAAAAGGGAAGTTTGAATGGAGTCCGTTGGCGGAGGATTGCTTTCGAGACTTAAGCATGCCATGAGTAGTGTGCCCGCCTTACGATTGCCGATTTTGATCGATTGTTTGTTGTGGAAACCGATGCTTCCGGTGACGGGGTGGGCGCCGTTTTGATGCGGCAGGGCGACCATTGGCTTATTTTAGTAAAGCCTTGCCTATAACCCACCGCGTGAAGTCTGTATATGAGCGCGGTGATGGCCATCGTATTTGCCGTACAACGTTGGCGGCGTATTTCTTGGGACATCATTTTGTCGTCCGTCTGGACCAAAAAGCCTCAAGTTTCTGTTAGAACAACGGGTGGTTGATGGGGAGTATCGGTGGATTGCGAAAGCTTCTAAGTTATGATTTCCACATTGAGTATAAAAAGGGCCTAGAAAACAGAGCGCGGATGCTCTCTCTCGAATGCCGCGGGCGGGAGAATTGAGCATGTTGAGTTGTGTGGCGGGAGTTAATCTGGTGTGTTCACTCGGCAGTGCGGGAAGACGTGAAGTTGTTGGCTATTTATACCGCCTTGGTTGCCGGTGAGGCGAGTCCGCTGGGTTATTCCGTCAGGGGTGATGTGTTATTGTACCAGGGTCGACTGGTGCTACCTCCGACGTCTCCTACGATTCCTCTGTTATTGACTGAGTTCCACGGAGGAGCCATCGGGGGGCATTTTGGGGTCCTCAAGACGTATCAACGTTTGGCTAAAGAGGTGTATTGGACGGGCATGAAGGCTCGTGTACGTGCGTTTGTGGCCGAGTGCTCAGTTTGCGTGCAAGCGAAACATTTGTCGTTGTCCCCAGCGGGCTTATTACAACCATTACCGATTCTAGAACGAGTTTGGGAAGACATCTCTATGGATTTCGTGGAGGGACTTCCTCGTTCAGAGGGATATGACACTATTTTTGTGGTGGTCGATCGGCTTTCGAAGTATGCTCATTTTATACCCCTTCGACACCCATTCACTTCTCTCACAGTGTCCCAGGTCTTTATCCGCGAGGTGGTCCGGTTGCACGGGGTACCTAAGAGTATCGTGATCGGACCCGTGACAAGATATTCACTAGCTGCTATGGGAGGAAATGTTCAAGGCTTCGGAACGCAGCGATTCTGCGGTAGCGATACCACTTATCATCCACGAGACGGATGGTCAAACCGAGGTCGTGAACCGCTGTTTGGAATCTTATTTAAGATGCTTTGTGTTGACACACCGACGAAGTGGTATCGATGGCTTGCATGGGCCGAGTTCACTTTTTAATCGTCGTACCATTCTTCTGGGTATGACACCCTTTGAGATTGTTTATGGGCGTTCTCCACCGTCAATTTTGGGAGTACGATTATGGGGCTAGCCGGTTGCCACCGTGGATTCGTTAATGGTGGAACGTGATAGGATGTTGGATAAGCTTAAGGCTACCTTGTTGCGATCTCAACAGTTGATGACGGATCGTGCTAATGCCAAACGTCGGGATGTTCAGTTTGATTTGGACGATTTGGTGTATGTTAAGCTCCGTCCTTACCGCCAGTCTTCCTTGGCAAAATTTAAGCACCCCAAGTTAGCACCACGATTTATTGGACCGTATCGAGTGTTAGCTCGGGTGGGGCCAGTTGCATACCGATTGGAGTTACCACAGACGGTGAAGATTCACCCGGTTTTCCATGTATCCGTGCTGCGTAAGGCGGTTGGTTCTCCTCGCCTAGTTTTCCCTACACCGGCCTTGGTGGGCGATGACTTAGGCGTGCTGGTTTGTCCCAAGGCTGTTTTGGGCATGCGGGAGTCTCCACAGGATGGAGGGTCGCGCCAGATTTTAGTGCAGTGGGAAGGGTCAACTCCTGATGATGCTACCTGGGAGTCCGCTGCTGATATCGAGCTACAGTTTCCGGACTTTCACCTTGAGGACAAGGTGGCTTTTTGGGGGGGAAGTATTGATACGATCCCGCGTTCGTTGAAAGTTTACTCAAGGCGAACCAAGAAGTGACGAATCCTTTCTATGGTTTTATTAATTGTAATTCTGTTTTGTTATTTAAGTTGTATTGGGCTTTTGGGCCTTAATAGGGTTATTTACTTAATTAGGTTAAATCTTAGGTTTACTATAAAGAGGAGATGTTAGGCCTCTAGGAAGCTATTCAAACAGTTGTCGTCTTTGTAGTTGGCTCTTTGAGAGATCCTCTCGAGAGATTATCGTAGTTCTTAATAATAATAGTAGTAGATTCTATCATAACATTCCACACATTCCTGCCCAATCAACATATACAGTCACACAAAAACAAGAAAAATGTGGCTTATTATTTTGTGCCTGAATGTGATTTTCATTTGCAGGCAATGTACAATGAATTTTCAACCGCCAATATACAAATTGATAAGGATTTTAGTGCCAAGCTTTCGGGATATGGTTGTATCGGACAAATTCGTATACCCGAGGCAGAGATTTCTAACAATTCTGTGGTGAGTTCTTATTTCTATATGCATTATAAAACCTTACCTTTGGTTTTGACTTTTAGGTGATACATGCTATTTCCCTGGCCTAAGAAACTTTCATTTTTCAGTTGACCAATTTGGGTGCAAGGTTGTTGATTACTTTTCCTGTTTTTACATTTTCAGTCAGCAGCATATCTATCAATGGAGACATTGGAGAGAGGGCTGCTTACTCCAAAGAGCAACGTTTGGTGTTTCGGGATTGTTCTTCTAGAACTTCTAACTGGGCGACGAAATTTCGATACTCGTTACCCAAAAGAAGAGAGGAACTTAGTCAAGTGGAGCAGACCATTCCTTGCCGATGATGGTCGATTGTCATTGATCGTGGATCCTCAATTAAAAGGCCGCTTCCCAACCAAGGCAGCCAGGGCGGTTGCTGACATTGCGCTGAAATGTCTTCAGAAGGATCCCTCCGACAGACCGACAATGAGAAACGTAGGCGAACATCTGAAGACTATCCAAAATTTAAAACAATCGAGTCGATTCCCTCTGTACGAACCTACTGCAGCACCCCCTGCAAGACAAATGCTAAGATCACCAAGCCTTGATGGAATCATCATTACACAAGCAGCATCCAGATTGAGTTTCTCCCCTTCTCCACCTTCTGGAGTTCACCTATCTCTTTCACCTAGAGGCAAAACTTCCAGTCCTACACTTCCGCCCCGGCTATGTTCGACCCTCTCCTTTGAGGATTTTGATCGGCAGGAAAGGCGGAAATCGTCTGCATCAGCCATTTGGGGACCTCGAATCCAAGGGTATTGATCTTTAAACTTACTCGATTTGTTCGTTATTTATCATATTTTTCTTGTTTGGTTTCCTCTATGGTCTTCTGGTGATTGATTCAACACAATGTACAGCAGATGGAAGAAAAAAAATCTATCCTCCTGGCTGAAGGAGGAGAAATATATGCTTATTTTTCTGTAGATATTAATGTAAATTTATACATTTTCTCCAGTCTCATTTCTCTCTTTGCTTGAGTACTACTTTTTTTCTCTCCAAATTGTCTCTTTACACTGCCTTTTCATCACAACTTTTCTTTTCCTCATTGTTGTTTTACATATAGCATTACAATTGTACAAATCGAGTTCGAGCTTTTGAACGAGATCGTTTGTTTTAACTTTTTACGAGAATCATCATAGATTGACTTAGTGAATAGAAATATTTTGCAGAACCAAAAGGTTGAGTTCTTTTTCCATTTGGCTACTTATCTAAAAATTAGTTTTATACATGTTTCATTAACAACCAAGTGTTATAGGGTCAAACGGGTTTTTCTATGAGAATAGTTGATATGCATGTAAACTTATTCAAAAATTTAGAGATATAAAAGAAAGTGGTAGTACAGATTGACGATACAAATGTAAAAGTAGAAATTTGAACTTTTAAACCATATGAGAGATGCCAACAAGAACAGTAGCTCAAGTGGTAATAATATATACTCAATGATCTTAAGGTCTTGGGTTTGAGTCCCACCCACTTCTAATTGTTGTAATCTCAAAAAAGAAAAAAAAAATTCATATGAGAGATCGTTTGTCTTTAACTTTCGAGCGGGATTAGTAAAGATGCCATTCATTGATGAAGTCCCAAGCAATGGTGTAAAAGATTGTCCTAGGTGGTTGTCTCAATTAGGTTACTTGAAAAGTAGCAGCAGTTGAAGATGGGAACATGTACCATTCCTTGCTTCCCTATGAAAACCAAGTAAAGATAAAGCAGAGTATTTGAAATCTGATTCTAATTTAACCACACAACAATCATATTGGTGATTAAACAAAATATGTACTCCATTTTTTTTAAAAAAAAGTAATAAGTTGCATCTAGTTTTTAAATGGTTAAAAATGAAATGATTTAGTTGTTGTGGCCGAGCTCTAACGAAAAATATACAAAACATTGTTTTTGGAGAGGCTAAAAGCTTATACTCATCAACCAGTAGAAGTTGAAAGTTTAAATCCAAATGAAAAATGTAAAAAGACATTTACATAAATAAAATTAAATATGCATTTTCAAATATGGTAGAAAGTGAACTTAGGACATTATACATCTAAGGTATTTATAAAACATCCAAATATAGACCCCATGATTTAATTTTTTTTTTTTTTTAATAATATAACAACATTAACTAGAGTTAGTTCAATCGACATAAATGTGTGCTCGTGATTAAAAGACATTAAAATGTAAATTAAAAACTTAATTCAAGTGGACTATAAAGTATAAAGGCTGATGTAAGTATGATCCATTCATTAAATTAAAACTTTAAAATTTTAGAGATGATTAATTTATCTATAAAAAATTCAGAATTTCATTCAAAATTTTATAACACTTTTTAAAAATATTTAAATTAGTGAGGAAGATTACAAACATAATACTATTATTCTTAAATAAGAAAAAAGTCAAATATTAATTTTCACGATTAAAATTTTAATGATGAAAATTAAATTAGAATATATCAACTAAATTATCAGAGTCAATGACACAATAATTTCATTATTTGATTGTAAATTAGTTCAACACCAACGTCACAGACTCGATCTCGAGAATGATACCGGTCCCCTTCACCCTATATGTACTAAAAATAAAAGAATATGACTTGTGACAAAAGCAAAAGGGCTTCTCAAATGAACACCTAAAAACAGTTGATCGATAAAATACCAAACCCAAAGGCCAAATCTTTCTCCTTGCTCCACCTTTGTTGGCACCATTTCCCACAAAATCTCTTCCCTTCTCATCTCTAAACCCCCATTTCTATAAAAACCCTAACCCCATTTCTATAAAAACCCTAACCCCCATTCTTCTCCATTTCCTCACCATTTCTCTTTTCTCTCAATTTTGGTGCTTCAGTTTCTGGTAATGGAGTCTCTTTTGGTCCTCAATCCCACCCTCTGCCCACCCGACTCTTCCCCTTTGAAGCTCAAGAACTCTGCTGCTCTCCCTCTTCGCTCCCGCCCCTTTTCGTCTCGCCGCTTCGATCCCTTCATGGGTTATGGTCCTTGTAAGGTTTCCTTTGTTCCGCGTAATGGGTTTTGCTCCTCGTATCGGCCGTTGAGTCGACGGGTTGTGGCGGTTTCGGCCTCCCATGAGGAGTCGGTATGTGAAATTTTGTTATGTCATTGCGTTGAATTGTTGGTGTTGATGGGGTTGATTAGAAAATGATAATTGGGATGGGGCTGAGTGTTGTGTAGAATTGATAATCATTTGTTTTTTTGTTTTTGAAATTTAAGATTACTTTGATATTTACATATACTTGTGTTTTTAAAAACCAAACCAAACCAAACCGATATTTGAAAGCTAAAAGGTAGTTTTCAAATACTGGAATGAGTAGGATTCACATACTTCCTTGAGAGAAGATAAAGCCATGTGTAGAGAATTTGAATACATACAAGCTTATATTTTAAAAACGAAAAACCAAAGGGTTGTCAAATGGGGTCATAGGAAATTGGCTCGAAATGTGGGATTTTGGTATTATGATTTTGACTTAGTGTAGTTATTGAATGTTACTTGGACGATGAGGTCCATGGTGTAGAGTTTAGGACAGTTTGGTTTGGGATGTGGAATGCTGGATTCTCTATTCTGAATTTGACTTTAGCAATTAATGAGGTCCATGGTAATTCATATGTGTATTATGGATTGAACTATTGGCCAATTGAGGTTTAAGAAGTTCATGTGACAGGTAATTGAGCCATAATAGTCACATTGTCCAGCCAAGCCACTTTGAATATTGCTTGATTTTGTGGCACTTGAGATTTTTGGCTTTAGGGTTTTTTAGCTCAAACTTGCATGAAAGTATGAACCTGTTCCATCTTGATTTTTTAATTGAGACAAAATTCTTTATCGTTTAATGATGGTATTGATGCAGATACATGCAAGTTCAAGCATTGTAAATAAGGATATTTCATAATTGCCTGACTGGTTTTTTCTTATCTAGGTTTAGTATCACATAATCTGAAAATGAATGGGTGTTACTTTATTTATAATGTTCACATTTCAAATGTGATTTGTGAATTTATATGTTGGTCGCATAGGTTGATATTCCCCTTCGTTTTCTTATTTGGATTATTAGCATTCAGAAATTGAAGGGGAGAAACACCGAAACGATTCTAATTTTGATGCGGATAAAGCACAAGAGTTATGGAAAAATGCTTTAGATTCCTTTAAAGAACAAGCTCTGAAGATGAACGCCATTTCAAAGGATGCATACGAGGAATACTCTGAGAAAGCATTAGTTGCTTTGAATGAAACTTCAAAGCTTTTGAAAATTCAAGCTGATAAGGCAAAGGAAGATTTGGCTTTAATTGCGCAAGATTTCAGTGAAGAAGGTAAAGAATATATTGCCACAGTTGCAGAGAATTATCCTGAAGATGTTAAGGAGATTGTGGAAACATTTACTTCTCCAATCGACGACTTCCGCGATATTTCAAACGTTAAGGACTTCTATTATGGGATACCATATGGTATGTATTGCCAAACTTTATTCAAGGTTTGAACGAACAGGATCAACTTTGCTTAGTACAGCCATTTATTTCAGCTTCTACTTGAGGATTTCATCCAAGTTAATTTTGTATTTAGAGGGAAGGAAACCTTCAGCAGGTGTTTGGATGAGGAGTTATTTGGAGTAGTTAAAAATTGAGAGTTGTAGCAAAAAACTCGTTCGGATGTGGTTTTTTTGTAGATAAGTTAGAGACCATTGCTTGTTTGGATGTGAATTTAAAATGAGTAGTTAAAAAAAATGATTAGAAATGAGTTGTTAAAAATGATTTATTTTGATTGATTGATGTGGTATTGAGAAGTTATTTTGAGTAATTATTGATGAATGGATTAGAAATGAGGAGTTATTTTGAGTAGTTATAAAAACTAGTTTGGATGTAGTTTTTCAAGGAGGTGTTAATAAATCCTCAATCTAAATCCTCCTTAAATATGGCAAACAAACACCCCCGCAGATAGGAAAGGATAACTGCAAATGATCTAATATCTGTTTATTTTGCAATATTTCCTTTTCAAGATTTATCTAAAAATGACTTGTTTTTGCATCAATTTCTCTATTATTGTGGATTATTATTAATCTCTTGCTAATGGTCTACAGGACTGGTCCTTTCTGTTGGTGGTTTCCTTTCCTTCATGATAACTGGAAGTGTTTCTGCAATTAGATTTGGAATGATACTTGGTGGTGCTTTGTTGGCATTGAGTATTTTGAGCTTGAGGTCATACAAAAGAGGGCAATCACTTCCTCTTGCCCTGAAGGGGCAGGCAGGTCAGTCTGCCATTAGTTTATTTCCTCTTGTTTTGTCATAATTGTGTTTTGTGAATTCCACATGCTCCATATTCTATCATTCTTCTCCACACATATCGTACATTCGCCCATTCTTTGTTGATTGAAAAATCGATGGATAAGGGAAATGTTACATAGCTTGGAGAAACAATCGATGAACCAGCGTAAAGTAGATCTGTCGAAGGAGATAGAGAGGCTTCTCCCCGTTGCAGTTTCCGTAAGCTGAAAGGCGGCCCCATTCTGTGGATCGTGGCCCACTGTAGACTGTTTTTTTTCGATCCAAAATGAAAGGTCTGATGACGGCATCGAAACTCAGATCCAAAGAAGTTCATTGGAGAAAAGCAGAGCGACGGTAGACGGCATGCAGGAAATGAGGGATGAGAGAATGGAGAGGCAACGTAGAGAGAGAGCCATGGTAAGAAACATGGATAAGATTGTTTGTTGGTGGGGGTTGTAGGAAAAATGGTTGTTTTGAGGAGAGATTGTGGGAAAAATTTGTTTGAAAAAGGTTGTTGGAGGAGGAGCTTCTGAAATGTACAGCTTATTCAGAATTTCAGATAAGGAGGATGGAAGATTTAAGGATTATGAAGTGTAATATACATATAACTTTTTGATCTCCTTGAATATCAAGGCTAGCTAATACACACCTCGATTGTTCTCATTGGATAGACCGTCTGATCTTGCAACATTTGACTATGAAGGAAATCCGTAGGAAATTAATTACTAGGCAGGTAGTCACTATAGATTAAACCCAAAACTTCTGGGTTCCTCAAGACCCTTTTGACCACGGCTAACCCATGATGGTTGATTATGAAATGTAATGAATTATTTTGTCTTCTAGCTTATAATATAGGTTCGCCTCACTAATTGCTGCACACATTTTCTGAGTCGCATTCTTTTATACTTTATCAGTCTTTTTTCTCTTTTTCTTTTTTTGTAAACTATAGTTGATCAGTTTTAAGTCATCTCTCAGTTTTCCTACCTTTCTCTCTCCCTTTTCTTAGAAGGAACTTTTAACCTTTTCAAGATTTTTGTGTAACAGTGATTGCAAGCATTCTATTTCTTCGAGAATTGCGCTTGCTGTTTCAGGTGAGAACCATATAGACCAATGACTAAAGATGATCTTTCGATGTTCTTGAACTGACAGAATTAGAACTCTTTTCTGATACCTTGTTTTTGTTTTCATTATTCTCTCTTTCTCAATGCAGGGGCCATCATTTGTTAGTCTTCTAACAACTTTGATCAGGTTTATATCTTTTCTTACTTCATCTTATTTGTTTTCATTATGTTTTCATTCATCTATTCGACTACTTTGCAATGCTATTGTTGGCAGGAAAATATGTTTACTTTAGAGGATAGAGTTTAGCAATTTAATTTTTTTTTATATCCATGACTATCTGGGCTAGCTTGCGTGCACCTCGACTAATGTCAAGAGACATGCCGTCTGATCCTACAACATTTAGATGTCAAGGAAACTCATAGGAAATTAATTTTTAGGCAGTTTAGCATGTGGTGTAAAATCCTAAGGTTAAGGCCCTGTTTGATAACCATTTTGTTTTTTGTTTTTTGTTTTTAAAATTTAAGTCTATTCTTACTCAAATTTCCTACAATGTGTTCCACCTTTCTTACGATGTATCCATCTTTTCTTAAGAAAGTATGTGAATACTAACCAACTTTCAAAAACAAAAATAAGTTTTTGGAAACTACTTTTTTTAATTTCCAAATTTTAGTTTTGTTTCTACAAATATAGGTGAGACATAGATATTCAAATAAGAAAAAATATATGGTAAGATAGTTATTATAGGCTTAAATTTAAAAAACAAAAATCAAAAAATCAAATGGTTATCAAACGGTGCCTAAGCTATTCATTTTTTATTTATTAAGCACCAAAGCACTTGACCTTTGACAGTTAGGTTCAAGTGTATACTTTTCTTTTCTCACCTTTTGATGAGATGTTTGTTTTTCATGCTATCACCGGTCCTGCTTCATAAATAAGCTTAAGTTTCGTCTCTTCACCCTGCATTGATCGGTCAGCCTTTGTTGCTGCTTTCACTTTGAAGGGTTTGTTATCTGAGACTATTCTTTTCTGTGCAGTGCAACCATGGCCGCATTCTACGTCTATAAGATTGCGCTGGACGCCCGCCTCAAAAAAGGGAAAGATTTCCGGACAGAAACAGATTGAAAACTAGTCAGGTCAGTTATTTTTATACACACATGACACATGGATAATCTCATCCTTCAAACAGTATATGTAAACCGACCGCCACAGCTTATCGAGAAATTGCAGGCCAAATCTAAACAGAGAAAGTTCTCTGCATCCCTGTGCTGATTCAACTTTACTTCACTTGTGTAGGAAAAAGTCTGCCAAATCTCTATATCTTCACAATCTGAAATACCACAGTTAGCTTATTGAAGAGAATAGTTTTCCAGTCCCTTGGAGAGTTATGGTATGGTGCTAGTGCCTAAGAGTTTGTTCTCCAAGTAAGTAGACTATGAATTTGGTTTGGGAAAATTCTTTGGAAATTTGGGTCATGATTCAGTTTGATGGTAGTATATTGTTCTGTTTTAGAGCATCAAAAAAATGGTTCTAGTCTTGGCTTTTTTTTTTTGGGTTCATTTTTCTCTTGACCTTGAGTGATGAAAATAATGTGAATGAGAACCAGAAATCTAATGTAGAGACTGAGTGGAAGAGCTGCTGCCAAATCTTTGGAAAATACTGGGTTTTGCTATGTAGCTGATCTGGTGACCCCAAATTTATTTGAATGCATTCCAGATTTGTCACACCAATTGTATTAAGAATAATTGTGAACTTGAGGGAAATGAATCATGATTTCATACGGTATTCTAATTTTGTTATTTGATTTTTTTTTTTTTTATTTTATATCTATGATTGCTCGTGTCAGCTTGCACGCTCTTCGACTATTGTCACGTGATATCTCACTTGACCTTACAATATTTGGATATCAAGAAAATTCATAAGAAATTAAGTCTTAGGCCTATCCTAGATTGAATTCATCCTTTAGTTTTTTAAAATTCTTTTGATCATTAGGCTACTTCATGATGGCTTAAAAATTTGTAAAATTCTTTTTGCCCGTGCCCATCAATGGCAAATGTCAAATTGACTAAATTGCTGGTTTGAGGTGGTTCAATATGAGAGAGAGAATCCATTTGAAAAATAACTTAGAGTTTTTTTTTCATAAATAGACCATATTTGAAAAGTATTTGCAAATATAGGTATCTATAAAAATATTAGCAAAACTAGATTTTGTTTTAATACCTTATAAATTCCGATAATTAGATTTTGTTTTAATTCCTTATAAATTCCGAAAATAACGAATTACAACAATACCCTTAAATTGTTAGTTTTTCATTTAAGAAGTAAAATTTAAAAAAAAGAAATTCGTCTCATATTCCAAAACAGAAACTGCGAAATTAATTAAGGTGCATTAATTATGGAAAACTAAAAATCGCCAATTTAGGGTGCATTGATTGTGGAAAACTAGAATTCGCCAATTTATGGTGCATTAATTGTTGGACGAAAGTGGCGACAATACATTGTTAGAGGTCAGTTGTGATTTATATACAGTATAGTTAGTAATGTACATGTTATTTTATTTTGGTAGTTTTGTTCATAAATAGACCATATGAGTTGTTGAACGTTCAATTTTGTTGATTAAAATCAGAACATGTTTGATAATCACATAGTACTAAACTAACTTGGTATATACGGTATACCCATAATATATCATGTACAATTTTGTATTTTAAAACTTTATGTTTTTTTTAAAAGTGTTTAATTTGCTAATATGGATACTTGTAGTGTGATTTAATATGTTTGTGACAACGAACAAGTAATTTTGAATATACAATATCATATAGTAAAACATTGGGAAATAACATAAGTAATATTTGTGAAATGATAGAGACTCAGTACTGTTGGAACAACTTTATACAAAATTACTATTCAAAGTAAGATCAATAGTTAATAAAAAAAGTCTCATGTGTTACAAAATTGAGACTAAAAGTGTTTGGCACATAAAAAGGTTGTAATGTAAAACCATCATTGGATGAATGCGTTCATCAATATTTATGTGACGCTCTTCAGCTACTTCATGATTATGGTACATCTTCATTTTCATCCCACTGACCACTATGTGCAATACGGATTGAGATGCTTGTTGAACCTATAAAGAAAAGTTGTATAGTATTACAAAAATGTTCAAACAGTATTGTCCTATATTATAAATCGTATAATATATATGTATAAACAATACCGTATTGTGGTATGAAAATATAATGAATAATAAACTATAAATGTACCGTGTAAGTTATACAATATGTAGAATGAAATAATGAAACATATAGAGTTTTGTATAGTTTATACAATAATATAACAAGATACATGGCAAACCACGATATTAATGGTATTATACAAATGGAATTATTGATGAACCTATAAGGAGAAGATGTACAGTATAACTAACCTAAAAACACAGTATGAACATACAGTATATACTAAATTATACAGTTTTGCAGATGTGTATACAGTCAATTATACCAGAATATGGAAATCAAAGTACGAAGAAACTAATGTTCTACATATGATTTTATTGCATTTGTAAACATTATTTTTGACATTCTAAATATTGGACTATAAATGAATTATGGAGGAAGAAAACTTAAATGAAAAAGGAAGAGAGATAAATGAAAAAAGAAATTAAAATCTCTTTATATTAAAATGGTTGACAATTAAATATGGTATGTTTTTAAACAATGGAAAGTATGCAAAATGGGAGTTTTAATTCAAAAATTCAGTATTAAATGTGAGGAATGACAAAATGGTATAAAGGGAACAATTATGTTGTTTCACTACTTTGTGTACAACCCAAGTGTCACTTTCAACTCCACCTCTACGTGATGAACAAACTTTCCATTTGCAACTTGGATCAATACATGCAGCAACGAATAATTTTTTGGTAGATTTCTTAGAGAAAAATTGAAAATTTTCCCTCAAGGCAATTGCACTCAAAACATTTTGGAGTTGTTTTTTACTAGAAAAGATGTCGTCTACACGAATTTCAAAATCAGTTGGTAACCTAGCAACGTCTAATGAATGATGAAAATGACTTTCTGGGGTGCATACAGTATCAGTAGATGTAGGTGGGAGTGCTTGATTCGTAAACATTGCGATAGAATGTCTAAGGTCAACTATAATGGT
Source organism: Sicyos edulis (assembly GCA_036507275.1). Classification (NCBI taxonomy): domain Eukaryota; kingdom Viridiplantae; phylum Streptophyta; class Magnoliopsida; order Cucurbitales; family Cucurbitaceae; genus Sicyos; species Sicyos edulis. The sequence continues at coordinate 5,731,400 of CM071859.1, read as the reverse complement.
GCACCAATTGATATTACCGGCAATTAATACATTATATAGCCATTCAACATCATTGTCAGCTTGTAGCTTAATTCCCTTGGATAGGTAATGACATAATCCTACACTAACATACATGAGTGGAATTTCGATTGAATCTTGAATACCCAATTTGGTCATAATAGAAAGCATTAAGTTGATATAAGGAGTGCATGGGTCGAGATATATTTCAGCTACTTCATAATTGTGGTACATCTCATTCTCATTCCACTGACCACTATGTGCAATACGGATTGGGATGCTTGTTGAACCTACTGTATAAACCATATTGTATAGTAAAAAAAATGTAATAAAAAAAGTATGGACATGTAACGTACGTCGTATAATTACTACAGTATGTATGGTACAATATGTAATACAATATATAAACTGGAATATGTGTACACTTGGAATACTATGTAGACTAAACAGTAGTATAAACAAATACTAATGTGCTTATGGTCCATTTCTGATAAAAAAATCTCTATAATAATACGTATTTGTTAAACCTACTGTATGAACCATAATGAATAATCAATAAGAGTGTAATAAAAACAGTATGGGCATGTAATGTACATCGCATAATTAATACATTATGTAGAGTACAATATGTAATACAGTATAAAAACTGGAAATGTGTGTACACTTGGAATAATATGTAGACTAAGTAGTATAAAACAGAAATGAATACTAATGTGTTTACGGTATATTTCTGATAAAAGCTATTTATAATAATATATGAAATTTGAGAAAATGAGATGGATTTGTTATAACTAGTGCACGGTCATGGTGGTACGTTTCGTGGTACTAGAAAAAATATGGGAATTAAAAACATACCGTATTGTATCGTCTGTGACATATTGGATCGAGATTAGGGGGATTGAATAGTAAAATGTTGATGCAATGAAGGGAATTCCAAAACAATACACGGGGAAAAGGTTTGAAATGATTGCGATGAATGACTCTACTGTCCGAATGGAGTAAGCTTCGCAACAGGAAAGTACGGTCTGGTCAGGAAAGAAAATTGTCGAACAAATCTAAAGATGTCGGAAATGGAGAATAGTGATATTGAAATGAAAGAAGAAAAAAGCTCGGAGGAGTGGAGAGGAAACGAAAGTGAAACGTAGGGAATAAAGAGGATAGAGAAACGAAATTATGAAATAAATGAAAGAATCAAAACAATTAATTGGTCATTAAAATGGAATGTATAAAAAAGGAATTTTTGTAATATGCATTAATTGGAGTCCAAATTTAAGGCAACAGAATTTATGAGCTAAAGAAAAAATGTTTATGAGATTTTGTACTAATATGCACTCCCTTAATGAAGGGAGGGGCAAAATGGGATTTCGAAAAAAATATTAATTCTAATTTTTAAATGAAAAATTAAAAATGCAAAAAGAAAGTAAGTTGCTTAAATTTGCAAATATTTGTTGATATTAGTCTATTTAGTAAAAAATTTCAATAACTAATTCGAACTTTAAAAAAATAACTAATTACATGGTCTTTGTTTTTAAAATTAAATTTATTTCTCTCAATTTCTCTACCATATTCCCTACCAATTCCTAGCCCAAGATCAAAAATAAAAACAAAAATTTGAATTTGAATTTTTTTAAAATCAAAATATGGTTTGGTTATTGAAAATATATCTACTAAGTAGATAACCCAACAAAAATAATTAGATTTGCAAAATGTATTTATAAATTCAGTTTTTAATAATTAAAAATTAAATAATTGTTGATGAAATACTTAATAATATATTCAAAATCTTGGTTTCTATCGCTCTTACTTAATATTTCACATTTGATGGAAAGAATTTTTTATATTGTGATTTTTTTTAATACGAAAGAGAGGACAAATTCATAACATCTTAGTCATAGAAATACACTTGTTGCTGCCCGAATTACAACTCTAGTTGACTAATATAATACAACTTAATACCATGATAGAATCGACTGAAAAATATACAAATTATCTCTCTCTCTCAATTATAAACTCAAACTCACTCTCTACTTATTTTTTTTATATTCATGAATATTCGAGACAACTTACCCATATTTCAACTTATCTCACAAAATAAAACCACCTACCTCATACCTCATAGATTTGATTGTCAAAGCCAATTGAAATTTGAAAACCACTAGCATTTCAAAAGGGTGTTCATGCAGCCTATTTATAATTTCTGCAAGGAAGAATCTCTACACTGCCAGCAATTGTCATTTTCACTGCTTCAATTCCAAACCAACAAGATTCCCATTCAAACAAATCAATAGCTGAAAACAGATGTTAAAGTCAAGATTCTAACATTTTCATTCTATTACTTTTCATGTAAGGACTAAGCTAAAACACAAAAGTGATAAAAAAAAAAAAATAATAATGCAAAGATGTTTGTGAGTTGTATTTTTCATCACTTGTCTCATTCCTTGTGTTGGAGTAAAAATTTCTCAAATTTTTACAAGGGTTAAAAAAAGGAAAGGAAAAAACCCCCCCTATTATATACTTTAATTCAGTCTCTCCTTTCTCTTTCAAACTGTGTAGGTTTTCTTTTCCTCGGCACCCTGGTATATCATATGATACAGTATCAGAAATTTCTGCATTAATTTCAACCTTCCCTCCAATCAAACCAAAAACAAAACATAAAATCCTATAAATCGAGACCCGTCCTCCGCTTCATGCACAAATGTCATATCCTTTCGTCTTTGGCGACATTTGGTGACATTTCATCTTTTCCCCATCTTCCATTATGCACTCTGTGATCCAACTCCTAGTAAACTCTTCTTTACGATGTCAGTGATGTCAGTCGCGTTCGAGGTCGACTAGAAAATTTCTATTATATGACCTTCTAAAGCGCCTTGAGCCTTCAGAGTGGATATCTAAAAGTATAATTACCTAAAAGAGTTCATGGTATGTCCAAGGACAAATGCACCACTTGGCATGTCTAACTTTCAAGGTTACAATCACGCATGTGTCCCACAGGGAAGCCATCTGCAAATGAGTTTCTGCTCAACAAAGATGATTGAGTGTAGACATGTGTCAATTGGAATCTTGATCTCGCTTTGAATCCTCATGTTTGCGACCTTTTCGTTTCCCGAGTACCTCGGCTTCTCTGGCTATCTGAATATCTGAGGGCCAAAACTTTTGGTTGATAACTTTAAAAAGATAGCGCGGAAGCAATGCTACAACTATTATGAGCAATATAGTCAACCAATAGGTTGGGGACTTGGCCAGATGAAAGATCGTCCTGCGAAACAACAAAAGAAGGTTACATCATGCAACAAACTCCCCCAAGCAAGTGTTTAGGATGCGAAGAATGAAAATGATTATGGAAAGAATAATTTTCTTAACTATCTCAGGGATTATCTTAGGACCACCAAAAATCAAACCCTCATAACCACTATTCATTCCACCTATAATCATTATTCATTCCCTTTACAATCTCATTCTCCCAATTACCACTTTTCATTCTCCTTATAATCCATTTTCATTCTCCATACTCACTATTTTGTTCCCCATAATCTTTCTCACCACCTAAACACAAATAATCATTCTCATGTTGGTTAATATAATTAAATTTAACTCAGCTCATCAGCTTAAGCTTTTAGGTTGATTGGTGATTTACATAATTCAACATGATATTAGAGTACAAGGTCATGTGTTCAAAACCTTGTCGTGTTGTTTCCTTCCCAATTATTGAATTCTACTTACACAGGACATTTCTCAAATTTTCAAGCCCACAAGTGAAGAGGTATTGGTTGATATAATTAAATTTACCTCAATCCATCAGCTTAAGCTTTTGGGTTGATTGGTGATTTGCATAATTCAACAACTCATGATTATTTTTTAACCCCAAACATAGATAATCATTCTCTCTCATATTTTCATCCTCTTCGAAATCATTCTCACCCCTAAACGTCTCCTTACATTTGTGACATATGATATAAGATGAAAGAACCAAGATTAGGTGCAAGAAACAAACCAGTAATTAGGAAAAACGGGAATAGAATCCAAAACCACCATGCAGGCATAAGTTATGACTATGGATCCCCAAACGGCAGCATGGGTGATATATACCCAACGTTGAACATCCATGGCCAAGTGCACATTCACAAGGATGGCAACAGCAATGGTCCATAAGCTTCCTAAGCTCCATATATCAATGGTACTCTCCTTGTAAATGTATAATGGCACATAGAAGAGAACGAGACTCTGCCACAGGGTATCAAGCATTGTGAGCCAAAAGAGACGCAAATTGTAAGCCTCCTGTCTATAACCAGCACTATAGAGCTTAGGATACTGTAGTAAAGTCTTGTCACTCAAGCCTTTGTCCAGAATACCAACAAAAATAGTAGGGATAGAGGTATAGATAACAGAGTAAAGCACACTACTCCAATCAGTCAAAGCTGAAGTTGTTGAGAACGCTGTACATAGAATGTACCTAAGAAATACAAAATAAAAGGGTATATTAATAAAGAATGCACAAATTTAATCAACAGAAGAGGTAATGTTTCAGAGCCGAGATCCCTTTTTTCATGTTTTGGATTTAGAGTTAGGGTAGACCATAAAATGCAATATTCTTTTTGGGGAAAAAACCATCATTATAAGAGTGAATGCCATGTTCTCTTTTTGAGTGGACTAAGTACAACCTATAGAACCGATCATGTCTAAGTAAGGTCGTTAGTGAATGCCATGTTCTCAAGATGAACATTATTTTATTTTTTATTTTTTGATATCCATGACTGTCTACGTCAACTTGAGTGCACCTCAACTATTGTCACGAGATATTCTGTCTAACCTTACAACATTTGAATGTCAAAAAAATATGTAGGAAAATAATTTCTAGGTAGATGGATATTATGAAAAAACTAGCATATAAAATATATATATATTAAAAAAATCCAATCATTCCTTTTTTATATCCATAGCTGTCCAGGCAGCTCGCGCACCTCAACTACTGTCACGGAGCATACCACCTAATCCTACAACATTTGGATATCAAGGAAAATCATAGGAAATCAATTCCTAGGTAGGTGACTACCATAAATTTCAAGGCTCTATTGTCCACTAGGCCACCCCTTGATGGCTTGGAATGCATGTATCCAGTGTTGATACAAAAAGATGATTATCATACCAGAAGAGCATCATGACGAAAACAGCATTGCGGTAAAAGTTGTACAGAACCATGTAGCCTACGCGTTGATAGTTCCAATGTCCATGCACTAGAAGTAATCTTTTTAAAAATCGAAACTGCCCCATGGCAAAATCAGATGCCATAACTGCTTGACGCCCTTCCTGTCCACATATACCAATGCCTACATCTGCCATCTGAATCATTGAAACATCATTGGCCCCTAAAATATTGTCATGGTCAGCGGATGGATGCATCAATAAACTAAATTGAGTAAAAAAGTTATATTTCATGATATTTAGGAGTTAGAGAAGACATTTTACCATCTCCGATCGCCAATGTCATATCATCAGTTCTACTCTTGATCAAATCAACAATTCCAGCTTTCTGCAGAGGTGCAACACGACAGCATAGAACAACATGGCATGAAGTTGCAAGGTCAAAAAGCTGCAAAAAATAGGAATCATTCCAAAATATCGTTAACAAGTTTTAGTACTAGAATAGTATTAATGATGTGCCACATAAAGGTTCTCAAAGGTAACAAACAAGATCCTTGCCTTTGACTCCAATTCCTTCTCCAAAATGTACACCAAACTGTTTCCATCAATTATTAAAGCTAGTGGTTTATCAGTGACTCCTTTCACTCCATTAACATTTGGCAATGTCTTCGGCATATCATGACAGTCATTCTCACAATTGTTCTGTCTTTGGCTTCCGTCCTGTGTTGATTTAATGCCAAATTTTTCTATTGCATCACCTAAAAGTTGTCTGCATTCATTCTCGGAATTTCCATTGATTATAATTGACTGCATGTCTGAAGTCAGCAGTTTGCAGGAGAGACTGATTGATATGGCCGTCTCCTGCTTATCTCCGGTCAGAATCCAAACCTTTATTCCCGCCTGCCGAAGAGATTCAATGGCTTCCGGTACTCCATCTTGGAGTTTGTCCTCAATAGCAGTCGCACCTAAAAGCTTTAGGTCACGTTCTATAAGGGCTGCTGTTTGACGTAGTTTTACGGCTCTTTCGGTAAGTGAAGTACTAGCATCCTCATATCTGCTCTGCCAATGCTCAAATTCAGGATCTCTCAGATCTCTGGAAGCAACTACAAGTGTTCGCAAACCTTCCATTGAATATTCACCCAAATGGCTCTGAGTAGTATGCTTGATAAGTTCTTCACTGTCAGAGTCGATGCCCAAACTATTCAGCATCGAAGTATCAGCGCCTTTTACCAGCACCTTTATAGTGTTGTTGGGGAATTTGATGACAACGGACATTCTTTTGCGAACACTATCGAACTCATGTAAACCCAAAACGTCTAACCTAGAATCAACAACAAAAGAACAATAGAATGTAAGGTTGTACGTAGTACAAACTGTCATAAAAATGGTTAAAACACATAAAAAAGATGATAGGAACGGAAGATTACTAGACAAGCTAAGAATTAAAAATAGAAAGCAAGAGGTTCTACCTTAAGTTCTCACCATTGACATCGATAACAATATGCCCGGTTGTGCGCTCAAAAAGGGTATATCCATAAGCTGAGGCTGCAGCAACTAGTGCTTGCTCGTCCGGGGATTCCCCCTGATACTTAATAGTTTCACAATCCTCGTGCAATTCACCATTCACAGAACTAGATTTGTTATCCGTGACAATAGGAATAACAGTATTGCATGCAGCCAATGCAAGAAAAAACTCATGTGCAGCGATTTTTTCATCTCCATTTAGGTCCTTGTGCAGTAATTTGACAAGTTCAGTATCAACAGAAATGGTAGATTTAAGTTTCCACCTCCTCCTCCTCCCTAAAGTTGCTGTTGAAAAAGATCACACTAGATGAAGGAAAGAGAAAGAAAACAGTGATACAATCTCAAAATTTCATCTACATAAGGTTTTAATTACTTGAGGAAGAAGATCACAGGGTACAAACTGGCCATCTAATGGTAATCATACAGGCACCAAAATCTAGACTTAATTTCATTGTCATAAAAAATGCAAATAAACCCAATTTTACTAGTTTTGGAAGTGATATGACAACCCACAATCTTCTAAACTCTGAAGATTATAAATATTCCATGTTTTATACAACTCGACAAGCAACAAATGCCCCCCTCCAGACCAGACAATCTTCTAATTTTAATACCAAGTACGAGAAACCAACAATTTTCGTTCAATTCAAGAATTCAACAAATAAATATCTGTAACTACAACCACTTACGAGAGTATGATCGACAAATGTAAGCTTAATAACAACCAAGCGTACAGATATTTCCTTAAGGAAAAAATGATTGAGCAACACAAGATAGAGAGAGAAATAGATGAATGTAGTACACCTAGTTAGCATGTTTGCAAAATAATAATAATAACAGGAACGGAAACAACAACAATACTTGATACATTTTCAACCAGCAAACTAAGAAAAAAGGAAATAAAAAAAAATCAATGGCAACTGCATTGGCAGCTAACAGGAGTTATCATCATGAACTCACACAAACATAGATTACAAATTTACGAGTATGGTAGCATTGAAATAAGTTTTCATACCTGGAAGGGAATACACCATTGACGGATATCCCTCAGACAAGTTGTTCCCATATTTCTTTCCATACACACTTGCTCTTTTGAATTCCATTTTATTTTCAGTGAGTGTTCCTGTTTTGTCCGAAAAGATGTAGCGAACTTGACCAAGATCCTCGTTGATATTTAATGATCTGCACTGAAACCTTGAACTAGAGATTTTGCAGTACATGTGCTCATCTTCAATCATGAAATATGACTGGCCCAGTCTAACCATCTCCATCGTAATATAAAGGGATATCGGTATCATAATCTGAAACACTATAATAGAGCTCAAAAAGGAGAAAAAGGTCTCCATAGGTATTCCATAAAACTTATACTTCTTACCATTATCAGCCCCGTTTGTGAAATACCTTTTCCTATAATATGGCAAGATATCAAGACGTTCCTTGTGACGAACAAGCCATGATCCCATTCCAAGGGCCACAACTAGACACATGATGAAGAGAAAGATCGACAACCACAAGGTTTCCCTGTTCATGTAACCCTCCAGTTTACTTCGCTTTGCAGGAGATACTGCACTATTTAACATGGCTTTTGTCTCTTGTCCAGCATATACAACCACACCAATAATCCATTCAGTGTTCTTCAGCTGACAACCTCGCAAAACTATGTTTGACTGGCTGAGGGGAAATTTGTGGCTGTTGAACTCCATATTAGCAGTGAACTCATAAATGTTCCTGTTAGGCTGTTCACACCGAATAAGACCCGAATACAAACATCCCTCTACTACTGCCGATGCTGTTTCCTGCCTAGCATACCTTGTCTTCAAGTTCGACTCACCATCCAAATTCATTGTTTGGATATAAGCAAGGCCACTAGGATCACTTGTCCCCAATAAAACCATGTCACAAGGAATAACCTCATCTGCAAAAATCTTTACAACTTCACCAGCTCGTATTTTTTTCCAGACTTTCAATCGGAATTCATCAGATTGATACACCAGAGCCTGTTTATTATTCTCATTGCGGTCTGATCTGTGTCTACGCCAATCCTCATAGCCATCTTTAATAGCTGTAACACAGAGCACAAACAGGAGAGGAAAAAGAGATACCGTCCTCCCAAAGACTGCCAAAGGCGGAAGCTGGTTAAGAGCTGCAATAGCAAGAAAATAAAGATAGGCAACACGGTGGAACTGAATAAAGAGGTTCTTTGGTAGGAAGGTAATCAATGTGTACTTGCTAGTGGTTATCTCATTTCCTGTGAACTCATACTTATCATTAGTTTTTCTTGGATCATTGATGTAGATCAACCTTGGATTATCGTCATGCTGTAAATTATCTTCAAACTGCATACTCTTATGACGACTTCTTTGTGCTTTCAACTTCTCCTGGACCCTAGTAAGTTCAGAGCTTGCAGGGTCATCATTAATATTATGTAGCTCCATTGCACCCCACTAGACCAGGCTTCTTCTATCCTGGGTGGGGTAGCCAAAAGGAAGCCGCTGACGAAACCGAAAGCCAACAGTATAGCACTGTCTGTGTCTCTTTCTAATAAGAGAAGTGGAACCTCTTGAGGAAATTCTCACTGCTCCAACCTAAATCTCCAATAGAGCTGGTGCAGTTTTCCTGCACATCCACAATGTCACTCCGAGCATCGTCCTAACTCGAAGAGGTGAAGGAAGCACTGCGACAAAGACAACCGAGGGAACCACGATTTTGCCGTGAAGGTGGATATTGGTGTAGATTCTAATGAAGCCAGCAGGGGCTGATCAGAAGTCATAAATATTTCTTCCCCACATTAGAAAGCCTCAAATCAATCGAAACTCCAGTACAGATTAAGCCTTTCATCCCAAATCCATCCAAGCAAAACACAAAGAACAAGAGGAACTTGAGCTCCATTTCACCAAGAACCCACATCCCCTCATCCTCCAAAACCCATATTCCAATACTCCCCAGCAATCAATTCAAAAAACGTCCACCACGCCTGAGCGACTAAAAGATCAAAACCATTCAAATAAAACTAAAAACAAACCTCAAACTGGAAATGAAAACAGTGAAACACAATGGAGGAGCTAATGCTTATTCAATAGCAACACAATCAGACTTCTGTCCTTCCCTCGAACACAGGTTCCAATTCACACGAGAAGTGACAAACTTACACACAAGAACAAAAATCAGATCAGAGTCACCAGCCTTCCAAGTTTACAACAAAGGCCAAAACCAATACTGCACAAACAAACAGCTCAATTCTTCAAAGCATTGACAGCTCCCACTCATGGATCCAAATAACAACAACACTCCACGATTCCCCAAACACGCAATGCCAAGACCTACACAGCAAATGGGACAAACCCAAGTTTAAAAAAACAAACCCTAAACCTGAAAAACAAATAAAACCCCCCAATCAAATCAGACCCAGATAAGCAATCATCACAAAAACACAAAAGGGCAAAGAAAAAAGTGCAGAAAATGGGGGAAAAAAATGAAAGAGAATTAAAAGAAAAACAGAGGGTAGGTACCAGTATAAGAAGAGAGATTGATGAAAGCGAATGGTTATCGTCTCGGAATTGGTGAAACGAGCAGAGAGCGATCAGAGAAGCCTTCAATGCCTGAACACGAAATCATACGAAAAAATTACAAAAAAATGAGAAAATAAGAAAAGGGTATAAGGGAAAACCAGATCGGAGAAATACCCACCTGAAATCAACGTCGCCGGAGCTAAATCGCGGTTCAGAAAGATCAAAATCTCCGAAAAGAAACGAAGAACAGGGGGAAATTGAGAGAGTTATGAATTGAAAATGGAAAAGAGGGAATTGAATCAAAGAAAGGAGAGAGAGAATCGGGAAACCACGAATTGGAAATGGAAGATTTGGAATTGGGAATTGGGAATTGGGAATTGGGAATTGGGGATTTGTGTGCTTTTTGATTTGGTGCTATGGTTTCGATTCATCCATGGCTGGTTTTTTGTAAAAACTTATCATCTTCCTTTTTCTACCTTTTTTCTTCTATTCCTAAATATTTATCGCATTTAATTTTCATTCATCCCTCTTTTCTTTTTTCCCTTTTTTGGTATTGCATTCAAATATCTTTGCAATCTTTTTTACTAAGTTTAAACATAAGCATCAAATGATGGATCCAAAAATATGATCAACTCAATTCATTTGATTGGTTGGAGCTTGGGTGCATAAGGGATTAATTACTAGTTTATTATTTTTATTGGTGTAATTTTTTTCAATTTTATTATTATAAGTTTGATTGTGAAAATTGATCTTTCATATCCATCTTATTTGAAAATAGTAGTATCTTTCTTCTATTTAATTTTTGTGTTAAAAAATGGATATAATTATTTTTTTAAAATAGTTATACACTATAAATGGAACACACACGAGGTAACTATATTGCATCATTGACCCATTTGGTATAAATAAATTACTTTTATATAAAAAAAAATGTTATAATTATAATAGACTAGTTATCTTGGGAAAATTTTCCTATATATTGTAGGGGTGTACAAAAAAACCGGTAACCCGAGCTACCTGGACTACCCAACCCAAACCGTAAGGGTTGGGTTTGGTTATGTTTTTTAAAATTTGGGTTGGGTTAGATTTTTAGGAAACCCGAATTTTTTGGTCGGTTCGCGGGTTCACGATTTTTGGGCTAGGTTCAATCCAGAACCCGAATATAAATATATATTTCTTAACATATCTTTGTAGTGTAAATCGTTGCTAGCCTAGTGGTTTTACATCTTTTCTTACTTTTATGTTTTCTTTTTCTTTTTTTGATTTTTTTCCCTTCTATGTTCAAGTAAACTTCAATCTTTCTCAAACCTTTTTTCCCTAAAAAATTTATCCAATCTTTTTATCTCTTATTAGGTTAAATACAATATTTTTTCAAATTTAAAATTAATTCTTATCTTGTTTAAAAATATATCATACTCTTTACAAAATTAGCTTTATATTTAGTCAAATTTTATACCGGTATTTGACTTCTAAATATTGAAATAATTAGTGTTTTCGTCGAATTTGTAATCTCGCCTTCAACTTTTAATCCTTTTGAACCGATGAACCCAACCCAACCCAACCCGAAAAATATAGAGTTGGGTTGGGTTGGGTTAAAACTCTAATTGGGTTGGGTTGGGTTAAAAAGTTGATCGACCCAAATTTTTGGGTTGGTCCAAAAATTACCATTAACCCTACCCAACTCAACTCATGTACAACCCCTAATATATTGTTTAGATTTTAGATTTTATATGTTTTATTTTGAATTCTACCATTAGATTTTAGGGAATTTAAACTGTATAGCAACTTTTTTAGCATAGTTTATAATTATAACACATTTTTAAAAATAATTTCTTTATTGCAAATTCTGCCATTTTAAAAAAAATTATTTACCATTTTTATAGAAGACTTTTTTTATAGAATTTATAATTATCTAGTGATAGAAGTCTATCAATTTTATTAGTAATTGATTCTATCAGTCGTTATTGATAGAATCTTATGGAAGTCTATCAAATTTACTTTATTAATTGATTCTATCGGCCTCTATCGATAGAATCTATCAATATGGAAGCCTATCAATTTACATTTTTTTGCTGTACAAATATTTTCATTATTGTGCTATTCATGAAATATTTTAACCGTTTTTTAATATACATGCAAAAGCTCCTAGATTTTACATGTTTATTTTGAATTCTAAAATTAGATTTTATTTTGAATCTTAAGTAATATATTAGATTTATTAAATATTTGCTAAATATTACTACAAGGTTGTTGGTTAAAATGGGATGTATTAGATAATGTATAATAATCTCTAAATGTTTCTAAAAAAAAAAATTCAATCTCTAAAAGGAGTAGCCACCTAATCTTAGGAGGTTTCTTAGTTTTCTAATTAGTATCTTCACCAGATATGATGCAGGAGTTTTAAAGTTCTATTTTTCTAAAGAAGAAAATGTAATGTAAGATATATACATATATAACAAAAAATCTCTTGTTAGGAGAACAAAGGAAACTCACTTATCACATTGTCCACCAAAACTTAAAATGACAAACATCATGTATGCAACACCAACCATGATAAGTTAACCATCTAGTAGGACAAGAAAAGGGTCTCGAAGAGTTAAGAAGTTACGAATTTAATCTATAGTGACTATTTATAAATTCTTTTACAACCAAATATTGTAGCATCAGACAATTATTATGCGAGAATAACCGATGTACATGTAAACTAGTCTAGATACTCACAAATATTTTTTTTAAATGAATGTATTAGCATAGTACGTTTGTTATCTTGAACAAACTCCCTTTTAACACAAATTATTGATGGATAAACATCTAAAAAAATACTAAGGGTATGTGATAACTCTCAAATAGAGAGTTATTGAGTCCTTCTAATAGAAAGTTTTAACGTAGAATCAAGCATTTTTATTAACTTTCAATGCATATAACTACTTATGAATGGGGATTTGAGCTTAAATTGCATTGCATGTAGCAAAGAAGGATAGGACTAGAAATTTTTAAGAAATTATGAGTTTCTGCGTCAAAACATTAATGTTTAAAGCATTAGTGATCGCAATTCAAGAACCCCTCGTCTCGTTAATTTTCTGTTATCATTTCAGGTTTTTGGATGTTGTGATTGTTGAGCAAAGCCTAAATCAGAGGAGTGAATTCAAGAAAAGAAAATCCATCTTCAGGAAAGTGTCAATGTCTGTAGCATTCGCCCAACAAGAAATAACAATTTTCTGCAAAAAGTTGTGATTCTGATTGTGTCAGAAAAGCTTGTACGTGGTCCCCTTACTACAAATCAGATCTAGTCGGCCCTGAGTTGGAGAGCAAGTCACAATTTTGCCCTAGAATCTCAACCGTTGATCTATATTGATGAGGGGAGTATTTAAACACAATTTTTTAGGAATGAGGGAGCAAATTTGGGAGCTACTGGAAGTGACAACGCACCATCGGTGTTTGCAACATTACTTTCCGTGTTTTTGCATTTTCCATTAGAACATTCTTCTTTTGCTTTCTATCGTTGTAGTTCTTGTTCTATCTTCTATATTGTAGTTTTCGAGCATAGATTTCTGTTGAATGTTCGTTTTTAGTTTATTGAAGTTATTTACGTATTTGAGGTTCCTTTCATCTTCTTCTGAGTTGTTATGAAACACTTTCGTCGTTTTGTCTATATTTGAGCTGGTTGTTCATTGTTCCATTGCTATTCTTCTTCATTTTGCGAAAACTTTGCGTACAAGTTTCTGTTGCATGATGTTTACAACATTCCTACCTTCTGTTTCTGTTTGTTCTAGCATAACCATGAGCTAAATTCATATAGGTGAGGGTTAAGGGGACGAGTGTGTGTTGCATGTATCTTGGGTGAGAAGGGAGATGTTAGGGCTAAGGCATAATAGGCGTTTTATTCAAAAACATGTTTCGACTGATCATCCATTCATGTTTGCTTGTCTTTTCATCTCGAGAGAGAGAAGGATTAGAGATAACCTATTCATGCCTACTAGTTTCAATGTTAGGAACTCCTGCTTGTTAAAGAAGTAGGCTAGAGATAGCCACCTCGCTAGTGCGCATTTCACCGTTTGTAGCTTCGAGTTTAGATGCGAGAGCTCAAGCTCGAAGAGCATGAATGCATCTTGAGAAAGAGCATTTGATCATGTGTTGTGCTGAGTTTGCTTCTCATCATAGTCTCACCCTTGTTGCATGTTAACCACACTCAACCGACCTTTAACCCAAACCTACCTTCTCATTAGAGTATCTTTTTTCTGTTCCCAACATTATTTTGTTGGATATGTGTTATCACATTAACAGTTTATATTTTTGTTCTAGCATTTTGCTGTCGGGAGTCTATAGCATTTATCATGTTGTAGTTGAATTTGTTGGTTTCTCGGTGTCTTTAGCATTGTTGTCGCATTCCAATGTTATTTAATTTGTGTTTAGTAAAATTGGTTTCCATCATCATTTCCTTTATTTTCCTGTCGTTGACTCTTCAATTAACACTTATCCTAAGATTGACCCAGTCCCTGTGGAGATGACTTGTAACTTATCACTTGACTGCGTATACTTGCGTAGTGATCTGTTCGATGTTTGAAACATTGCATGTTTATTGTGTTATCTGTTTAGATTATGCTATATTTCATTCAAGCAATTAGAACTAAGGGATCTTTCATCAGTATGTTTGTTTTTGGTAGAATAAGAGTGGTAAATAAATATCTCTTATAACCCACTACTCATCAAATCTTCCATCTAACTCCACATCAAATTTATCACGCAATCCTTATTAACATAGTAGGTAATTATTCTCAATTACTTTTAACACCAATCTCCAAACGATATAGTTACTTATCTCAACCATTACTGACATCAATTCCTAAACGAGTAGTTAATTGTCCCAACTATCACTAACCTCTCCATTACACTATTTTCTACCAAATCCAAACACACCCCTAAATGTCTTACTCTCACAAAAATTCTCTATTGTAATGACAATGAAGCTTAAACTTTAAATATATATATATATATAATTCAGGAATTTAGAACTTCGCTCATTTAAATTTGGAGTACCATCGACTTGTTCCTAGATTGTGGCACCCAAAATTTGAATTATACTAGCATCAAGAAAAATAGGTTGATGTGAAAATTAGACTAAGAAGAAGAATTGGTTCATTGATCAAGAATGCAATAGTGATCTTATTACTGCTATGCTTGGAGTTTTGGTCTTGTTGAGATTTATATAAATGGCAACTTTATCCTTGCTCATAAGGCCTAGTCTTTTGTATTTTTAATCTAAAAAATCATATATGCACAAAGTTTAAATTTTAAGAATCAACAACTACATTATTATAAACAAAAGAAGAGTAATGCGCCAAAATATATAATCCAAAGAAAAAATGGATAAGTTGCCAAGGAACCCCATTAAGTAATTGACCAATTTCTAACATTTTCTTTTGAGTAGCTTTTTAGCTTTGGTTGTTGCTTTAATTAAATCCTTAATCAAATAGGTTTCCTCCATAAAAACATGTGGTGTGTATTTCCTAATTTTAACAACCAATGTAGCTACTTTTTAATGTCACACTTATTCTAAATTTATATTTATTTTTGTCAATTAATTCAATTTATAGATACTATGTTAGATAAATTTGCACTATACTTGGTGGTTAAGAAACTTTTGCTATCATTGTCATAATTTCACATCAAACATTAATGTCTTTACTCTCAACATTAATAATTATTATTTTTCTTTTAAAGATCTAACCAAAAAAAATCAAAGCACCATGACACTATGGTATATTAAATAATAAATATAGGTTAGTCCGTCTAGTCTTTTGGATTTATATAAAGGGCAATTTTATCCTTGCTCATAAGGTCTAGTCTTTTGGATTTAAGTCGACAATTTAATTAATTTAAAATTGAAAAAATTCAACAATATATCAATTAAAATTTGACCTTTTAAATTGTAATATATTAGTTGGTAATATGTATCTTAACATAAATCTAACTCAACAAATTATTTCATATGTCAATAATTTACAAATTAGAGATTCAAATATCTTATTTCACATATTCTTACCCAATAAAATTAAATATATATTTTTGTCTTAAAAATATATATATATATATATATACACACTCTAACTTGGTTCGAAGTTTCATGGCTTGTATTTGAATTACTATGTAATTTGATTTATAGATTTATGAGTATTTATAAAGGTACTGTAGTTTTTTTTTTTTTTTTTTTGGGATAAATAAAGGTAATGTAGTTTGGTTTATAGATTTACTTTTTTTAAAAAAAGCATAATTACTTTCCGGCAGGGTGTGAAAATGTTCTTTTTGGTAATTTCACAGAGTTTGTCCCACCGAAAAAGGAGGAAAAATAAAATAAGGTGGGTGAGTGGGGACCACTTCCGCCGACACGTCGTTCCCTTCCATCTCTTTTTAGTTCTTTTCTCTTTGAATTTCTTAATTAAGTTTGTTTTTTTTTTTTGGAATTTCCTAATTAAGTTTGTTAGACTTTAATGAAAAAATAAATTATGCGTTTAATGTGGGTTTCAAATGGGAGGTAGTTTTATAAGGGGAGAGGTTATTTGGCCAAAATAAGCATGTAATTTACTGGTTTAAGAAAGGAAAATATGAAATAAAAAAAATATGTAAGTTTCGTATTGTTTCAAGTTTGTTGGGTTCATTTGCATTTATTGATGTAATTTGGTTGATTAAAATATTATTATTATTATTGTTGTTGTATATATTTTTTGTTATAATTTTTAGTTTTGTTTTATTATGATATTACAAGTTTTAAATGATTAATTCTAGTACGTACTAAAAAATAGGGGTGTACAATAAAACTGGTAACTCGAGCTACCCGGACTACCCAACCCAAACCGTAAGGGATGAGTTGGGATATGTTTTTTAAAATTTGAGTTGGGTTAGATTTTTAGTAAACTTGGATTTTTGGGTCGGTTCGCAGGTTCACGGGTTTTGGGTTGGGTTCAACTTGGAACCCGAATATAAATATATAGTTCTTAACATATCTTTGCAGTGTAAAGTCGTTGATAGCCTAGTGGTCGTACATCTTTTCTTATTTTATATTTTCTTTTTCTTTTTTTGCTTTTTTTTCCTTCTATGAGCAAATAAACTTCAATCTTTTTCAAACTTTTTTTCCCTCAAGAATTTATCTAATCTTTTTATCTCTTATTAGGTTAAATACAATATGTTTTACAATTTGAAATTAATTCTTATCTTTTCAAAAAAAAATCTCATACTCTTTACAAAATTAGCTTTATATTTAGTCAAATTTTATACCGGTATTTAACTTCCAAATATTGAAATAATTAGTGTTTTCATCGAATTTGTAATCTCGCCTTCAACTTTTAATCCTTTTGAACCGATGGACCCAACCCAAAAATATAGTGTTGGGTTGAAACTCTAATTGGGTTGGGTTGAGTTAAAAAGTTGATTGACCCAAATTTTTTTGTTGGTCCAAAAATTACTCTTAACCCTACCCAACCCAACTCATGTACACCCCTACTAAAAAAGATCAGTTTAAAAATTAGTATGGTAAACTTTTGTTAATTTTTCTTACAAAATTACTCTTTCCGCTTTAAAATTACCTTTAACCCTACCCAACCCAACCCATGTACACCCCTACTAAAAAAGATCAGTTTAAAAATTAGTATGGTAAACTTTTGTTAATTTTTCTTACAAAATTACTCTTTCGCTTTAAAATTTTAAAATATGATTACATTTTCTTTTTGTTTGTATCAAAATTAATTTAGTTTCAATTAATATTAAAAACCAATTTTATGCCTTTTAAAAGCACTCGTTCAAATTAAATATGCCAACATACATGGATCAAAGTATGTTTTAACATTTTCATCATTTGTTTTATGTATTTATTTATTAATTTTTTTGAGATCTATTTGTTTTGTTTATCGTATGAAGGTAAAAGTCTATAATTTGTTCTATATGTTGGTGGATTTGAGAAAATGTGTTTTTATGCGAATATTATGTCTCAATTTATTTTAATCAACATTTGTGTGAGAATTTATGCTCAGTATCTTGTTATAACATTTTTTTTAACAATAATGGTAGAGATTAAAGTCATGACCGCATTTTGGAGGGGTTTGGATGAAGAGATAGTTTAAGAAATTTATTTTATAAATTGAGATTTTAGTAATAATTCATTTTGATGTAATTTTCATAAAAAAATTATAATTAAAAATTTGTTTGGACGTAACTTTTTGTACAACAAAGTCAATAATTTAGTTCATCTTTCTTTTAAGGGAGCAAATCAAGGAGAGTTTAGGAGGTCAGACATTTGAATGTTGATTTAGTTGGAAGAGTTGTGGTTTATTGTTTTAATTTCATTTATATATAAAATTATTATAATAAAATATGTGTTTTAACGGTACACAATTTCTCATTCTCATTTATATTTGTCAATTTATCTCTCTAATTATTTTGTTTCATAGATATTTTAAATATATAATTTATTTAAATAAGTGTAATGTATTATAATTTGTATGTTTAATTTTAATTGAAATAATAATAATAATAATAAAAGAATGAAAAGTTGTTGAAAAATAAAATTTATAGTTTGGCATATCAGTTAATCTCGTTGAAGAACTAAAATTGACCATTTATTTTTAAATGATTTTTTCTCTAGTATGTTTGTTTGGGTCTCAATGATTTTATTTTTTTGCAATATACAAATGACAAATAATATTCATTTTTTTAGTACAAATTGGAGGAAGAGGGAATAACAAACTCTACGTGGATGACACAACTGCTCTCAAATGATAGGCTCAAACTCGTAATAGTGGAGTTGAAATAGATTAACATCAAACAAGATAACAGCTACGTCATCAACTCTCGATACAAATAATATTCATTTCGTATCGTAATAAAATGACATTCATTTTATGGTAAATTTATAATTTTGACATGAGAGGAAATTTATTTAAGGAACTTGGGTGAAATTCTATTTATCATTTCCCATTCATTTAATAATAGTTTCATTTTTGTCTTTTAACTATAAAAAAAAGTTAAAATTAGTGCTTTTATATATATATAAAAGTTCAATGTTAGAGTGGGAGAGTCAAACACATAACATTTCACGAATAAACACATTAATGTTGCAAAGTGGTGTTTTATATGTATAAATGATAAGAAAAATGATATACTTTGAAATTAAATATTATCAAATAACATAATAGAAAAAATATTGATCAAATATCAAATTACATTATTCTAAAAAAAAAACTCAAATTACATCTAAACATGTATAGACACAAAAAATTAAAAGTAGTTTTGAAACGAAGAATTGGAAATTAATAGGTTTGATTAACTAAATCATTAATATTGACATAAAAATATATATAAAAATTAAAAAGTCTTTATAATCAAATGTCTAAAGTATTTAAAACAAGTTTAACATTTCTCATTAAAAGAATTAACAATAAAGATATGAAACTTTTTTATTGTTCGAAGGATAATTTTGAATTTTTTTTTTAAAGTTTAAAAATATTTTTGAATCAAAATTCTAAATGTTTAATTAAAATTCAAAGACAATAATATTATTGGCATAATTATTAAAGTTTAGAATATTTTTTAATCTTTTCTAAATATTGTGGACAAAAACCCAATTTAATCCTTGTGTTTAAGTCAGTTCAGTCAGTTTCAATTGATTTGACCCGTTTCTTGTTTGTATCCATCCGATTTAGACATTAAATAATAAAGGTTGGATTTAAATTTAAGATTTATTAACGACGGTTTCAAGTCAGGTTTTATTAATTTATTTTTATTTTTGAAAATAATTGTCATTTTTAACAATTTATCTATAATTATTTAATCATTTTTAACCACCGATTTTTAATTATTTATTTCAAAAATTAATTAAAAAAATTTATTTTTAACTATTCACTTTTAATCATTTATTTGTAAATTACTGATAACTATTTATTTAAAATCTGCATCAAAACAAGGTTTTGATTATAACTCTGTTACACAAAAAAACTATATCCTAACGAGTTTTTTTGCTACAACTCTCAATTTTTAGTTACTCAACATAACTTCTTGATGTTAAATGTTTGACATATTTATGTAGAATTTACGTTAAAGAGTTATATTGAGAAGTTACGTTGAGTTAAAAATTAAAAGTTGTAGTCAAAAACTCGTTTAGATGAAATTTTTATGTAGAAAAGTTAGAGTCAAAACTTTGTTTTGATGTAAATTTAAAATGAGTAGTTATTTTGTAGTGGTTAAAAAAGAAATGATTCAAAAGAAGTGGTTAAAAATGAATTGAAAGAAACGATTAAAAATAATTAATTAGAAATGATTAAATAGTTAAAAAAAATAAATTATTAAAAATGAATGAATATAAATAAGAGTTTTTTTTTAAAAAGTAAAAATGAAAAAGATATAGTAAAAACTCATTTGATAAAAAAATTTCAAGAAGAATTAATATCTTAAAACTAAATCTTACCTAGATATGTCGAACGAACAGCCCGGTTGAGCTAAATACTCTCTAAATATGTCAAACAAACACCCCCATGAAACACTTTAAAAATCAAATCTCCCTTCAATCTCAAATCTCACACAGAAAATTCAAAGCAGATGTTAATGGCGATGAGAGAAGAATCATGAACAGACATTGATTTCAAAATTTCTTCATTTTCAGACATTAAATGAAGTGAAGAAGAAGAAGAAGAAGATTGATTACAACTCAAAGCATAGAACATAATGAGGTATTACATTAATTTCTTTTTCTTCCTTTGAATCACTGAATTGATGAAGAACAGTAGTAGAAGAAGTAATCGAAAAATTAGGACAAAATCAAGAACGATTTCAAAAACCTGCGACGAATTCTGATGAATCTAACGATGAATTCTCGCCGACCGATTCTTCTCCGTCGCCGATCTCAAATTCCTGAAACAATTTGAGAGATGCGTAAATCGATTTTACTTTCGATTATAGATTCGAAGTTTAGAGATCGGAGTTTACCGGAAATTGTGCGTCGGTGAAGATCTTCTCTCGCTCTTTCTCTCTCAGACTTCGAATCGGTGAAATTCTCTGAAACAAATCATTCAAAATATGTAAACGAAGAACAGATCAACTCGAAAATCAAATCAACCGAAGAATAGATTTAGTCATTGAAAATAAGCAACCGAAGAACAGATCGAAAAGAACAGATTAACACGAAAATCAACCGAAGAACAGATCGAGTTGATTAACACGAAAATAAAAAACGAAGAACAGATCATCAAGAATTCAAATCTTTCAAATCAGCGAAAAGAAATTGTTCACTCACCATACAGTAAGATCTGAGTTCCTTCAATCTGAACAACCGATCCACCTCCATTTCCAGATCTCTCTGCTCCTGACTTCTCTGCAAAATCTCCTTCATCCGTAACTCAAACACCAAATCCCTCTCTCTCAGCATCTTCTCGGTTCGTTCACCGTCCAATCTCAACCTCTCGATCTTCTTCTTCACCGCACTGAGTTCATCCGCCAGCGACAAATCGCACAACTCGATTTTCTGAATCGGCGGTTGATTCTCCTTGTTCGCGTCGCCAGAGATCCCGATCCGTTCCGGGTTGGATTTGGCGATTTTGGCGACGGCAGGTGGAGGATTTGGAAGGGAGTTTTTCGGTTGGAGCGGGCGGCGGCCGGAATTGAGAGGAAGATCTTGAGGTGTGGCTAAGGGAAGATGGAGAGCTTGCAGCATATTGGTGGAGATGAAGAATTTTGTGTTTGGAAATGGATGGAGCATAGAAAAGTGAAGAGTCAGAGGTTTTTTTTTTTGTTTTGGAAGGATTTGGTTTTTGTTTTTGTTTTTTTTAGGGTTTGAATTTGAATGTTGACAGGCGCCAACGGCTACTTTATTTAATATTAACCTTTTCTTTTTTGTATTGCTTGCCTTTATGTTAGGGAATGACAAATATTGCCACCTAGTTGGGTCGAGTCGGGTCGGGTCGAACATGGTTTGGATAGGATTGAATTAGGATAGTTTTTTGAATCAATCCAAATGTTTGAGTTGGTCAATTTGCCAATTTGTTCAACTACCTGTATATATATTAAAGCAACTTAAAGACTCAACTCATAGTCCATAAATATGACTGAAAAAATATGATACTATAGTGAAGTTTTTTAAGTTATCTATCTTCTTCTTTTATATTTGTGTGATGATATCTTATAACATTTGAATATCAAGTAAACATATAGAAAATTAATTTTGAGTAGATAATCATCATAGATTCAACCAAACACTTTTTAGTTCCACCATACCAATTAAGCTATCTACCTCATTAGTATATGTTTTTTTAAAAGAAATAAGCATATGTTCTTTAACAATAAATTTAGAAATATATCTTATTAATTAATCTTAAATATAAATCCAACCAATAAAAATTATAAAATCATAACTTAACCCAACTTAAAAGAAAATTATAGCACAATCCAGTTTTTACAATTTGAGTGGGATAATCTGAGTTGTTGGATTTTTTTTATGCATCATACTATTAACACAAGGTTGAAATTTAATAATTAAGGGTAAATTATAATTTTGTTTATTAATAGGTAATTTTCTTCGAACCATATTCATTGAACTTCTAAAAATGATTAGAGTTAAATACTAACTTTCTTTCCTTAGAAATCTTCTTGCTACCTACTATTTAAAAATCCAGAATATTTATTTATGAAAAATATTAGAAATGTTTTTTCTGGCAAGATTCTTGTTCATCAAAATTAATGTGCATACAAATCATACAATGTTTTCCATCAATCCAATTCAAATTTATGAAAGTTATAAAACTTTTGAAATTCACATTCTCATATTTTAAGGAGTAATATTTATCAACACATGAATGTATAGGATGACTATGTTTATTACTTATGTGACATAAGTTTTTACCACATGTTTATTTTGTTTTCCAATGTTTTATTAATTTTATGTTTTAATGTATGGTAAAAACTTGTTGCACATAGACAACAAGTATACTCACCCTACACATTCATGTGTAGGTAAGTATTCCTCTATTTTAAGTAGACCACATCATGTGGCTTTTACAATCATGCCTGAATATATATTTTTAATTTAATTTGCCAAAGTACCATATTCTTACTAATGTTAATGAAATATGCAAAAATTTTCTTCAAGACAAAAACCCACTAAATTGGCTGAAAAAGAGAATATGCCATGTTCCTAACCAGTATCGAACTGAACATCATATTTAAATAATGAGCAGAGATGATTCAAAATGTGTCACATTCAATTCAATTTAAAGTTTTAAATCAATTCAAATTATTTAATATAGTTAAATTCAAACTAAAGATAAGTATAGTCCCAAAAAAAAGAAAATGGAACCCAAAATCTCACCAACCAAACCTGTGACCTTTTCCCCTTTTTCAAGTCTCACATGAGATCTATCTTTTCCCTATTCCCTTGCATTGTTATCTCACTTTAATTTACTAGGGTTTAAAGGTTCTATTTTAATTCTCAATAATTAAAGGCATTTAATGTAACATCTTTTTTCCGTTATATGTTTGAATTGGGGTTGAGTGTCAATAGTTCAACCGAGTTCTCATAAATGAGAGATCATGAATTCGAATTCTCTATTTCAGTGGTTGAACTAAACAAAGTCTACCTGTAATATTTGTAATATTTTTTTCAAGTGTAGAGATGGTGGATCAAATTAAACTCCTAAACAACTTCTCTCACCAACTCTTTAAAGTCTCTACCCTCGAACTGTTATAATGATAAAATAACGATGACTCATAGCATACTTAAAAAAAATTTGCCAACAAAAGTCAAGGATTCGAATCTTTCCTCGAGATGAACTAAGAAAGAACTTTCAAATGAATTCTCATAAAATTATGCTCTGCTCATTTCATAATGAAATAACATTCAAAGAACTCAAAAGGAACTTCCAAAAGATTTTTTTTTACTTATATACACATATATAAGGGTCTAGTTTATATACAAACACACATAAGAAAGAAAAAAGAGGTCATCAGTTGAATTGGTGGGCAGCACAGGGAAAGAACCCTAATTTAGGAGATGATATTAGTTCAGGCTCCAAGTCTTCAACATTCAATCCACCAAATAAAAGTTCATTCAAGTGTTTAAAAAAAAGCAAACACATGTAAAATGTACAAGAGGGAGTGAAAAACCTGATATCAAATTCAGAGATAATCCATTGGGAGCCCCAAATCATCGTCGTTGGCCTCCCTGCTCCTACGGAATCTTTTACCATCGTAACTTCGTTTGTTACTCCAATTGTCCCGGTCGATTCTTCGTCTTTCAAACTCGTATAATTCTTCAAGGTCGTCTAACGAGTTCCCCACGCTCGAGGTGCCTAGGAATCCCTGGTATAACCAATTATATAATTATGAACAAATCCATAGTTAGAACTTAGAAGTACTTTGTAGTTCAGCTTAAGCTCTCACTTTCATCCACAAAATCAGACAATGAACTTGAATAGTTGGTTTACTTTTTAAATATGATTCATGATTGGTTATGAGCGTTT
The DNA here is from genome assembly GCA_036507275.1 of Sicyos edulis. Classification (NCBI taxonomy): domain Eukaryota; kingdom Viridiplantae; phylum Streptophyta; class Magnoliopsida; order Cucurbitales; family Cucurbitaceae; genus Sicyos; species Sicyos edulis. The sequence continues at coordinate 5,706,736 of CM071859.1, read as the reverse complement.
TTATGGTCAATGAGACTGTTATTGGTTAATTCCAGTTGTGGTAGATACTTTTTGGTCAGGCAATTTTCTTTGGTTTTCGAAAAAATTGGAGACAACTCTTTTCAATTGTGGTAGATAGCTTACATCTTTCTAAATAAAACATGTGAATTCTTGTCGAACTCCATTAAAAAAAAACGTTTTCAAATACTACTTTTTTAGGTTTCACAAGTTGGCAAATTGGTGAAAAATAGATAACAAAACAAAGAAACTCATGTGAGGAAAGCTTAATTTTTAAAAACTATATGGTTATCGAACAACGTTTAAATTAGGTTGCTTTTGCCGCCTTACTTTTTTTTTCCCATTAAATATTAAATAAGACAAATCAAACAACTTTATGCAAATAGGTTTTCAAAAATCTATTTATTTTGAACCATCATAAGTTGACCGACTGGTGAAGTGGTTGGGAATCTAAGAGATTTAGGTTTAATCATGATAGTCACCTACCTAAGAATTATTTTCTTTACAAATTTTCTTGGTAGTCAAATGTTGTAGGATTAGACGGTGTGCGTGAATTCAGTATATCATCAACTACTTAGAAATTAATTTCTTACATATTTTTTTATAGAAAAATATTGTAGGGTCTGACGGTGTGTCCCACGAAAATAGTCATGGTGCGTGTAAGCTGGCCTTAATACTCACGAGTATCTAAAAGAAAATCTATTCATTTTGCCGACAATGAACACGACCGATTATATAAATTTCCGAGAAGCTATAAAGTGGCCCAAAATAAAGTTCTATCCACTAAAGTCTAAAGTCGTCTAACCTACGTACTAGTCTACCACTACAAATTTGACAATGAAAGAGAAATTAAAACACATAGAACATTACCTTTGTCAGCCTTTGAATGCGTGATGCTGCATCTTCATGTACAACAACCACATCAGATATGACTTCCAGCACATCCTCAACAAGCAAAGCATATGTACTAACCTGAGAAACAAGTCACATGAAATGTAAAGTCAACTACAAAAATAAATAATGTTCAGTAAAGATATCAACAGATATTGTGGCCATATGCAATTACCAGGCTGGAAGGAAGAAAGGAATATCCAAATGAATCAAGTTCTAGGGATTCAACAGCCCCTGAGTTAATGTTGAAAGTGTATCCACGGATCTAAGCATTGAATTTTCGACATAGGTGAGAAATGAGCGAGAAATAACAATTCTTGAATTCAGAGGTTTCTTGAGTATGTAGATACCTTTCCGATATTTTGTCGACCGGGCGTAACAACTCTGTATCCTACCTAGCAAATACTTCAAGTTAATGTCTGAAAGCATCTTTCACAAATATACACTCACACAACAACAACAAAAAAAACCCAAGTGAACTTTGAAAGCATCTTTCAATCTAGAAAACCAAGCATTATCATTCCAAAAAGAGGATTTAAAAAAACAAAACAAAAATGTGTACCAGTGTTTCCAATCCAGCCATTTTGAATTCATTCTCCATGACTGTCTCATCAAGGACAAGCACAACATCACCAACCTGCAATGGGTTAGATTAGATGTTGACGATATATGTAAGCATGCGCAGTAGTTTAAAAGGCGCGCCTGGACTCAAGTCCCACCTCTAGCGCCTCACTTGTCCTAGGCGAGGCGCGTGTAATGAGGCGCACGCCTTATGGTGCTTACGTGAAGCCCCTGGCGCCAAAAGGCGCGTGGGTCGTGAAGGTTGATAGTCGAACATTATGTATGTTTTATATATTATTCTTGGTTAAAACTTCATTTATGTCCATGAAAAGTGTTTTTATTGTGTATACACACACATATATAAAAGTTTTATATATTTTTTTATGTAGTGCGCCTTTAGTAAAAAAGCCCTCGACTTTTGGTGCACCTTGTGCCTCAGGCTCCAAAGGGCTATTGCGCCTTGCGCTTTTTAAAACACTAAGCGTGCGTGCTTAGGTTATGTGCATAAGTTCAGACATGGGCACTGGAAATTAAAAAAAAAAAAAAGTCCTTCAAAGGGATCCTCCTGATTCAAATCATATCATTTATAAATTTCCATAAAGATTCCCTAAGAAGTCTGAAAAAAGTGTCCAAAGTGGGTGCAAGGAGATCCAAGGCAATGAAGCATTAGAACTACTACCACATCTAAATTGAGAAACGAACCAAATGCACTGACAAACCATAGGGATCAGTCTAAAGTAAGAATTGAATCATATTAAATTATTGGACAATTTAAAAGCTTAAGCTAATAGGTTGAAATCAATTTAGTTTAGTTATATAACCAATATTCCCCTCACCACTTGAAAATTTAAAAATGCCCAACAAATGGAAATCAATATCAGTTGGGAATTAAACGAAACGACTTGACAAAGATTTGAACACATGCCTCTAATATCTAAGAAGCATGGACACGGACACGTAGACACACCATTATTTAAAAATGTAGGACACGGATACGTCAAGGACACGTGATTTATTATTATTTTTCATAATATACTATTAAAAGATGAAATCCAAAATATTTTAGTTAGTTATAAACCTACTCATAATAATCTCTAAATATTTTAGTTTTTATCTCATTTTCCTTCCCTCCATTTTATTTTCTCTCTTTCTTTCCTTTTTTCATTTTAGTCAATCTATCTTTGATAGACATCGTCATCGACGGCCTCCACCAACACTATCCGTTGTCATGTCATCCACCATTGGAAACAATTAAGTCTTAATTGAGGTGTCCATGAAGTGTCCAAAATTGAAATTAATAATAATGAAAGGAGGACACGAAATTTTGAGTGTCGGACACGTGTCTGACAAGTGTCCAGAAGTATCGGTGTCGGACACGAGTATGACACGGATACGTTGTCAAAATAGAAGTGTCCATACTTTCTAGTCTAATACCATGTTGAATCATATTAAATCATCAATCAACCCAAAAATTTAAGTTAATAGATTGGCCATTGGCGTAAATTATATCAACCACACTTCCCTCACTTGTGGACTTCAAAATGACCAATAAGTAGAAATAAATATTAATTGGGGATGAAACAACAGACATTTGAACATATGACCTCTTATCAGGTTGAATCATGCTACATCACCATCAATCTAGAATTCCTAAACTAAACTAAAGAGAATGACAGAACTCTTCCCAGGTGAATCACAGACCCAGACCAGCAGTTTCAATCTTCAAATCTTTACATCAACATCAATGTGAAGATAAGGTGATTATGAATAAGGGAGTTAGGAGAAAAAGTACCTGGCTAATATCCTCAAGCAGAAACCACTCTGATTCTCCAGACAGCAAATTTGGCTTGACTTCTACAAACTTAACCATCCACTGTAGAGCACAAAAATCAGAGCATATGACTTTCAAGAACCGAGAAAAACACTAAGGGTGTGTTTGGGCCCCCGTTTATGTAAACCTATGTGCCCATTTATCTAAACCTTACATATATTACTTTTTGTTACATAACCAATCCCTCAAACACCGTTTATCATAATTCCTGTTATAATAGCTTGCTCCTCAAACACTACTTATAATGACCCACCGTTTATTATAAACTTGCGTCTATCATAACCAAACCGGTGCTCCAAACACACCCTAAGACTTGAAGGTGTTTGAATTGAAGAGAATGATAATAGGGAGAGTGAGACTTTACTCACGTTCAGGCCACAGAAAATCATTCTCCTCAATCCTCCTTATCTCATTTATCTATAAACACTTTTTTTAGATTACAACAATTGGGGGTGGGGGATTTGAACCATGACCTCATAGTCAATGGGCGTACCTCGACTATTGTCACGGAGCATACCGCCCGACCCTACAACATTTGGATGTCAGGGAAACTCGTAGGAAATTAATTCTTACCATAGGGATTGAATCCATCACTTTATGCATCCCAAGGCTCTCTTTGACCAATTGAGCCACCCCATGATGGTTCACTATAATTATTATCTCAACCCCAAATACAAGTAACAGCTCTTCCAATAATTATTCTCTTCGTCCCAAACTAAAATAATCATTCTTTCCATAATTATTCTCCTCAATACATAATCATTCTTATTCTTTTCACCCGAAACACACCCTATACCTTTTTTTGAAAACCGGGAAATCAGAGTTTTGCTCCCCTATACCCGGAGCACCACTGTCCCGTCCCTAGACTGTGGCACCAGGATACTTCGAAGGGTATTCTAGCTTAAGCGCTTGAACTAGAGATTTCTCAAAAAAACATGTCTTGAAGTCTTGAGCCTGAACCCTTGGGGCCCACCCTATACTTGAAAACATACAATACAGGCTACAGCTACAACTAGAACAGTGTCACTTACAGAAGCTGCATCAATCCAGAGCTGCGAGATGAAACCCAAGCTAAGCGCAGTTTCACAGCTAATCACTTGCTTCGCCAACATACTCGATCTCCTCAGAACCTGCCTCCGTTTCCGCAATGCTACCTTCCCAATCTCCATTTCTGCATCCTTATCCTCAACCGGAACCAAATCCCTTTCTCCTTCTAAGCTTCTCCCCCGATTCAACCCCCTCTTCTTCTTACCCTGATCCAGAAATTCCGACCCAGATGAAGCTTCAACGCCACCGCCCAGTCCTTCATCGGAATCATTCCCGTCGATATCGTCTAAATTTGCAACAACGCTCCGAATTGGTTCGTCGCCAAATAGATCTTCGCCTTTTCCCTTCAATCCGAACTCGTCTTTGAACCGGTTTCTCTTTGATGCAAACGCTATCAAGCTTTTGGTGGATTTTGTCCTTGAAGGGAAGATGAGGCAGCCATTTTTAACGGTTGATGAAGCAGAATTGAAGCGATTTGAGAGAAGAGGAGAATGGGATTCGAATTGGGTGAACCCTAATCGTTGAAATTTGGTGGGAGATGAGAAGGGGAGTGAAGGAACTGAATCGCACATTGTTAAACCTCGATTGTCGGCTTTGAACAGCCGACGCCGGTGAAGCTTATCGCCGTTGAGAAATTTTCACTTTTGGGCTTGAAATTTGGGCTTGTGGTGACGTGGGCCAATTATTTAGGCCCACTTGTGAACACATATATATATTGAGACGTAAATTGTTGCACAAGTGTGCTTAGTTCGTACCTCACAAGAATCGGCCAATATTATTGACAACAATTTACTAAAAAAATAGCATCTACACACAAATATTGATAAAAAAAAACTAATAAATAGCATCTAAAAGATCATGACATTTCAACCAGCATAAAACAAAATAAAATGAACATATATGATTTTCATCGATCATTATTAGGAGTTAGTCTAATAGTTAAAGATAGTTTTGGATAAATTAAATTTGATTTGATAACTATTTTATTTTTGAAATTTAAACAAATAACAACTATTTTACCATATGATTTTCTTTGTTTATATATCTACATCTTACTTATATTTATAGAAATCATACTAAAATTTAGAAACAAAAAAAAGTAACTTCCAAAAGATTGTTTTTATTTTTTAAATTTGGTTAGCATTCACTATTTAAAAAAAGAAAAAAAAAAAAAGATACATGATTGTAAGGATGGAATCCATTATAGTAAATTTAAGTAAAAATAAGTCTAAATTTCAAAAATCAAATGATTATCAAACATGGTCTTACAGATTATGAATTCAAATATAATTTGACTTGGACATATCATATATTTTATCATATAAAAAAAAACTTACTTCCACGTATTTAAATAGTTTATCTCAAAAAGATTAATAATTTAAGGATGTAAGTGTATTTATAAATCAAGAAGTCATATGTTTCAATCCCCCACTTTTATTTGCTTCAAGAAGTGGCTTCATTGCGCAATGTATGCTCCTCTTAAATTCAAAACTCACAAATAAACTTAATTGTATTATTTTTTTTGTTGTCTTTCATAAATAGACTTTAGGATGGATGAAATGTTTTGAGTATAGTGAAGCGAAACTCAGATACCTAATTATATATATATAAATTGATGATCCTTAAATAAAAATGGTTCCCAAAAGGAGACGCAATTGTTAAGTGCGTGAATTCTATGGGTATACTCTTTCTAAGATTTTTGTTCGAACTCAATGTAGAAGTTTTACATTCAGCCTTACGATGAATTCGAGTACAATAATTTAAGAATGAACCAGTGATACAGTAGAAACGGGAACGGGACCCACTTAATCTCATCTCAGCTTTAAAGAATTAGGAACTTCAGAAAAGGATAAACAAAGATAAAGCCACGCGGCCTTCGTCCAGCCACTGCTCTTCGCCACTCTCACCAATCTGTAAACACAATGCGACGCAAAACCCTCCAAGTCCGACACCCATTTTCTCCACAACCTCAACAATGGCTTCTCTCTTCTGCCCATTCACAATTTCCCTCCAACAAACCCGCTTCTCTCCTCTAAAACCCGCAGAAACCCCCCTCTTGGCCGGAGCTTTCAGGCCCAAGCCGCCGCCGCCGGGGAAGTGCCGAGCGACGTCGTTCTTCGGCGACATCTCCGATCGTGTCATCGACAGCTTGGAAACCCCTTTTCGGGTTGATGAGCTTCCGGTTTTGCAATCTGGGTATGTTCAATTTCAGCGATTTTCTGGGGGATTGAGCGATTTGGAGAAATGGGGTTTCTTCGTTTTTGCTGGGTTTGTTTGGGTTTATCTCACTGCCCGACCTGGGGTTCTGTTTGGAGCTGTTGATACGTATGTTCTGGCTCCCCTGCAGCTGGGGTTGGATAGTTTGTTGGGGAGAAGAGGCTTGAAGAGCTCTGATTTTGTGATTGGGGGGAAATTGGGAGAGGGGTCGTTTGGAATTGTGTATTCGGGTGCATTTCTTCCCAAGAATGGGAAGGTTGAAGAGCGAATGAGTAGAGGTTTGGAGTTGGATGGGAAGGACAAAGTGATTCTTAAAAAGGTAACTTCCCTCTCTCTTTCTCTCAATGCCATGCGTTTGGATGGATGTTTCAAACATCCTTTTAAAGGAGTGTTTGATGGTTTTTAGCAAGAGTAGTATAGATTTATAAGTAGTTTTGTTAGAAGTGTTTGATAGGATAGCGCATGGATAGTACTGGGTTGGCCATTGAATAACTAAGAAGTGATGAGTCCAATCCGTTAGTGATCTCACATTCCAAACGTGAGAACATATTTGTAAGATAGATGAACTATTTCATTCATTGCCAATTGGTTTTGAGATGCAACCTCATGCTATTTAATACAATCCTTGGTGGTTGTCTATCTAAGAATTCATTTCTTATAGGTTTCTTGACAATCAAATGTTGAATATAGTTGAGTTCTGCGTAAGTTAGCATAGATACTTACGGATATGAAAAAAATATAGTGCTTTGATAGGACTACCAATCTTATTCGATAATTGCATGGCTACATTTGGTTGCAAGGAAACGTATAAGATATGATCATTATGATTGAACTCATTTCCTCTAAGTCCTACGGGATATGCTTGACTCTTATTAGGAAAGAAATATTATCAAACTATTAAGAGCCTATTAGTTATTAGCAAATAAATTCGGTGAGAAGGACTTGTTAGAAATAGAGTAGGTGAGAAAATATGAAGTTAGGCAAGGAGGTTATTCAAGACTTGTTTAAAGCTTTTCAAATACAAGGGGTTAGATTCTACCTCTTTTATCTTTTATCTTTTGTATTTAAATACTATTCTAGTTCTATTGGGCTTTATCATGCATTTTATTTTAGGAAACAAAAACATTTTCATTGATAAGATAAAAAGTGTTATAAGGTTTTGGGCAGGTTTTGAGCCATTTTACAATAAGGTTTTGGGCTGGGTTCTATCATGCTTCTAGAATAAACATTTGGTTTTATACTCTCCTAGTGCTTTTTCACAATTCTTTTTTTGAAATAATTTTAACTTCGTTGAAAAACACTCTTCATGCTATATTTTGAGGGTGGAGTGCTTTTGGGCATGGAAAAATAATTTTGAATATTTCCAAATGCACCTTCTAGATATCAAAAGAACAAATGAAGATGCCCTTTGTTTTGCTTTTTTGGTGATGATTTGCAGATTAAGGTGGGGGTTAAAGGAGCTGAAAAGTTTGGGGAATATGAAGAGTGGTTTAACTACAGACTTTCAAGAGCAGCGCCTGAAACTTGTGCTGAGTTTCTTGGTAGTTTTGTAGCTGATAGAGAAAGCAAGCAATTCTCTGCTGGAGGAAAATGGCTTGTTTGGAAATTTGAGGTAACTAATAAGTTCCATTGTTTTTTAATACTAAGTAATTTTGATCTTATTAGAATTACTTTTGGAACGATTGATATATACAAATAGTTCTGAAAAGCGACACATCGTAAATTATATAATTAAATGTTACTATATTTTAATTTAGGTTAAATTATACGAGATGCCTCTGAACATTCAAAAGTTCAAATTCTACTAAAAAAATTGAACTTGGAATTATTCTATTGAATGTCTTTTTACATTAAAAGAATGAAAATTGACGTGGTAGCTATCAGTGTTTCAAAAAGCCCCAAAAAGCGCGCCTTAGACTCAAAAAATCCCCAGGCTCAATGTTGGCGCCTCTTATTAGAATTACTTTCCAGGCACGCGCCTTTTCTTAAAGCCCTCAGGCGCGCAAGTTGCTCATCTTGAGGACTTTTTTATTTATTTAAAATCTAAACCAAACGGTAATGTTTTACTCATTTTTCTCTTTTTTTTTTACAATTTCAAATTCAATCAACAACTACTTCAAAGCTTTATTTTTAAAAAACAATTAAAACCTAATCGTCAACCATATGGGGTGACTATGTAAAAAACTCTATATTGAAAGAGATTAATATAATGTTTTGTGTATGTATACATGTATGTGCCTTTAGTAAAAACCCGCGCCTTTTAGTGCGCCTTGCACCTCAGGCGCCAAAAGGCCAATGCGCCGTAGTGCGCCTTCAGCTTTTTAAAACACTGGTAGCTATTGTGTAAAGTTAGATGTCGTAAGCGATATACAACTATATAGAAAATTAAGATCATTTTTGTTACCATGTCTTTCGTCTCAAAAAAATGTCATTAAAATAATTTACATCAATGTATGTGAATGATGATGTAAATGAATGAAGATGCATGGGTAGGAGGTAGGCTACTAAAAAATAGTATCTTAAGGGTGAGATTAACCAAATCAAATATGCAAAGAGAGTAATTAGAACAGGAGTACGTGTCATGAAATAAAAAACACCTAATAAAGCACATGCTCATTGTTCTTGAAAAGTACCTCTAAATGGTTGACTTTTTATGAAATGCCTTCTAAATCAAAGTCCAACATAAATATTTGGCTTATAAAATACTTTAACAAACCGGCATTATAGTTTTTTAAACTTGAGATCTCACTGATAACATTTTAAATTAACACTAAACAAATAAAGCTTAAGTTATTAGGCTAGGGAAATTATCAAAATGAGTTGAAGGCAACTTCCAAAACCGTTCTGTTAATCTCAAGGATGGTGAACATGACAGGGAGATCGGACTCTTGGTGATTACATGAAAGACAGAAGCTTCCCTGTAAACTTGGAAGCTCTTATGTTCGGACGGGTCTTACAAGGCGTGGACTCAATCAAAAGAAATGCATTGATAATCAAGCAAATCCTGCGCCAAATCATCACATCATTGAAGAAGATCCATGACACAGGCATCGTTCACAGGGATGTAAAGCCAGCAAACTTAGTAGTAACTCAAAAAGGACAGATAAAGATTATAGATTTTGGGGCTGCTACTGACCTCCGAATCGGCAAGAACTATGTACCGAATCTTGCCTTGCTGGACCCCGACTACTGTCCTCCCGAACTGTACGTGATGCCCGAAGAAACACCTAGCCCTCCTTCAGCTCCCATTGCAGCACTTTTTTCTCCTGTGCTCTGGCAGGTATGCTCATCTCCATAGATCTTTTACTTGAAGCTGAAAGTTTGGGAATTCTGATGCTTACGAGCTATGATGTCTTTGTTATATGTTTAAATTGCTAATTTATTCTCTTAACTTTCATATTTGCGTCTAGTTAGTAATTAGTCCCTAAATGACAGTTTTATGTCTAATTTTTCTTTGAAGTTAGGGACTTCGAAAAATGTCAAATAATTTCTATTCGTTATTTAAAAAAAAAAAAAAACTTGAAAGTTCTCAAAAACTTATTAGACACATGTAAGGATGGATTAGAAAATTCTTACTCTGAATGCATTGAATCTGTCATCTATATTCTATAACTATACAGCCAAGTTTTGGAGCCATCATCTCTCTTCTATTCATAATTATAGTTTATATTTTGAAGGCTTGGCTTTGAAGATGTACTCTCCTCAAAGGTATTAGGTTTGAGATTCACTTGTGACATTAGTTTGTTGACACCTCCCGTGTTTTTATTTCTTTGAGGTCTCCTGGTGCCTGGCCTAAGAACGGGCGTGGTTACTTTGGATATAGTGGACCAGAACTCCAATTCCCTAAAAACAAAATATCACTTATGATAATTTTTTCACTCATGAATGAAAATACTTCGTTTTTAAAAAAAAACTTTGTGTTAGATATTTTGTTTCTTATTAAAAACAATTATTACACTTTTTGTAAATTAAGAAACCTATTAGACACAAAATAGAAAGTTTAGGATTTTTAAAAAAAATGAAAGATTAGGGACTTATTATATGCTTTTTAAAGTTCAGGCATCTATTTAACATGAATCTAAAAGTTCATGGATTAAATTTATAATTTATGGGTACCCTATTTATACATATTATCCATGCTTGTAAAAGGCTGATGTGGACTTCCATTGCATATTTTTGAAGCATTCCAATTTGGAACCTGTTTTGTTATTGCAGCTGAACAGCCCTGATTTGTTTGACATGTATTCTGCTGGCATTGTGCTTATGCAAATGGCAGTCCCAAACTTGAGGAGCAGTGCTGGGTTGAAGAATTTCAACATGGAACTTAAGAACTATGGATATGACTTGAATAAATGGAGGGAGAAAACAAGAACAAAGCCTGATTTGACGGTACTCGATCTCGACTCAGGGAGAGGATGGGATCTCGCAACGAAGCTCGTTTCGGAGAGAGGTTTCCTTAGAAGGGGACGTTTATCGGCTTCAGCCGCTTTGAGGCATCCCTATTTCTTGTTGGGGGCTGATCAGGCAGCTGCAGTTATTTCAAAACTAAGCTTGGTCAAGAAATGAGGTTATTATATAGGAGGGAAAGGAATGTAAGTAGAAATTTATATGTTCATTTTTTATCATGGTCTGGTTTTTCTTATTCAATTTCATGGAACATTGATGGTCCATTCAATGCTAACTTTTGGCTTTGAGACAAAATTTCAATGCAAAAGTAACATGATTAGGTAAACAGTCTATCATATATAGCTACTAGTTGCCTAGTTATCATTATGTGCCATGGAAGTGTTATCAATGTTTTAAAATAATCTATGGTTGTATGCTTTTAGTGAAATAAAGAATAAAATAGAAAAAGAAACAAAATTAGGGAATTGCATTTGTCTAGTGACATAGGGGACTTAGAAGTTATAAAGTGCTTAGAACCATGAAGGATTGGTCTATGGTCAAAATTAAATAAACACCTCCAAAATTAAATAGGTTATGAGTTTAACTTACGGGGGACGTGCTACCAATCTAGGAATTAATTTTCTAAAATTGCATGGTACTACATTTTTCGAATATTAAAAAATAAAGTTTAAAAAGTTATAAAGTGCTATAGGGACATGTTCAAATCACTATGTGACCAAATAACTAGGTTTCAAAAAAAAAAGTTCAATTTTTTAGGTTTTTTAATAATTTTGTTTTTAATTTTTGAAATTTGTACGAACTTTCTTTTAATAATTTTGTTTTTAATTTTCAATCTTCTTACAAAAAAAATAATAATAATTAATAAAAAAAACTTTAGTCAAATTTCAAAATAAATAAATGAATAATAAACTTTTTTTAGTTTAAAAAAATGGCTTAATTTTTGAAAACTGAGGTAAAAAGCAAGTTAAAAAAATATTAAGAATGCAAATAGTATTTATTAGCTTAGAAAAAAGTTAATATTGAGACTTCAAGTCAAATGGAAGATAACTCTAATATTGACTATGATCGGACATATAAGAAGTTATAGATAAGAGTATACAAAAAAAATTGACAATTTAAATAATCAAAATTACCAATTCAAATCGTAAGAGTTGTGTTGAGTTATAATTTTCTTTAGGTTAGATTGAGGTTGTAGTCTTATAATTTTCGTTGAACTTGATCGATTATTGGGTTGACTAAAGTTTGACTCATTCAACCCAACTCAATCCCGAATTAAGAATAATTAATATATATATATATATATATATATATATACACACATACATAGGCGTGTAAGATTAATTAGTGATTTTTTTTTTCTGAAAAGAGTGAGATATTTTCGTAGTATATTAATAAAGAACATATACGGGCAAGATATATAACATATGTTTCAATAAATATATATATATATATATATATATATATAATGTATTTTTTTTTCTTACATATTTACAAGTGATGAGATGAATTTTAGAGTAAAAAAATGAGATTAAATATAACTCAAGAACTCAACTCAATTTAATCTCTAATATATGAGTTGAGTTGATATAATATATAACTTGGAAGAGTTGTGATAGACCAACCTAAAAAGTTGGATTGATAAAAAAAAAAACTCTCTATCCCAAATCAAGTTAACTTGTCCCATGTTCAATTAAATAAAAATTGAGGCCAAGATGAAGATATTAGATGAAAGATGCATTTCTTGCGCTAATTTTTTTGGTAACTGAATGGGTCGGTGGATGATTGATTCTCTAGTTTGGTGTTAATTTATTTTTAGTCACAGTATATGTAATCCCTCTTCGATATATTTAAAGCCTGGTTTTTAAATAACAATAACAATAATAATAAGTGATATAAAAAATTATTATTATTATAATGATGATGAGATTCCATATCAACCTGCGCCTTGCTTAGATATATATTTTGTTCTTTAAAAAAACAAACAAAGAGATACATATTTTGTTTCTTAGGTGGTTAAAATTAGAGATATAAATAAGTTGAGTTTGTCATGGATAGTTATTTTCGTTGTTTTTAATTCGGAGTATATATTTTTTACTTTTATGTAAACTAATATAATAACTTTCAAATTTTAATTTAACAACTAAATTCATAAAAAAATTATTTATTTAAATTTAATTCGACTTAAATAAATTGATAGCTCATTTGACTATATTTTGGGGTGGTCGAGTTTTTTGAACACATGTAATTTTTTATTTTTTATTTTTGGAATTCGAGGGCACCCTAGTTTAAGTCACTACATTTCCACATTTGTTTTATTGAAAAAAAGGTGAGAATTTGATCACAATCCCACATCTATTACAACTTTCAATAGCTCCTATTTTTATGAGAAAGTTGTTGAGTGTGCTTTTTGCCCACTAGTGCACCCTATTCATCACGAGTGTTGTTCACCATGAAAACTTTTAAGTGGAATGCTCGAGAGTTGGGCATCCAAAAATAATGTGGAAGTGTTATCTTCACTTTCAAGATTTATTTCAATGTTTTTATCTATTTTTATCGTACAAGTCTTAGTCTGTTGTGTCTTTCTTCTTCTGTTGTTACAAAAGGAGTTGAATGATAAATGAATATCTAAATTGGTGACGGATGAGCGTTTCCTTCGAAAGAGTCTTCGTTCCTCTACGATTTGGAAGCTCTTCACTCTTTTTTTGGAGGGTTCTTGTTCCTCAATAGTCAACATGTCGATTAGGTTAACCCCCAAAACTCTCTTAATGTCAACCACAGTGTAGTGTTCACTATTTGTTGCTTGCCTTTTAAGTTGGGTTCTATCATTGATTTATGTAAAAGGTTTGTTCGAAAGGTGTCTTATATCCTTTTAGAAGTTCTAGGTTCTCAACTTTTCTTCTGTTATCTGGCGTTGGTCCAAGATGTTGATCGAACTTGTGGTTTTTGTTGAGTTTTTTTTTTTATTGTTTCATTTTGATTTTTCTCTGTTGGAATTTTCTTTGTAGTATTTTGATATTATTTAATGAAGTTATTTGTTCTAAAAAAAAAACAAGACGTAAGATTGGCCTAAGAGGAAAATGATCCTGCCCCAATATATTCCAAAGTCTCTTTAATAACGTCTTTTTTTTTTCTTTTTAAAATTTTTGTTTTTCATTGTTTAAGAAACAAATTGGTTTAATAATCGTTCTTTGTTTATGCATTTTTATTTATTTTTAAAAAAAATAAACAAAAAATGTTCTAAAATAAAAACCAAAATTTGAAAACTACAAAAATTAGGTTATATTTGAAAATTTTTTGTTTTGTTTTTTTAAATTTTAAAAGTAAAGTTTCCCCCTCTCAACATCTACAATCAATTTCAACTCTTTCACTAAAATATTTAAATTCTTAATCAAATCCTTAAAAAAAATATTTGGTTAATTTTCAAAATATAACTATATATATAGATTTTTTTTTTTAGTACATATCAATAACTATATATAGATATAAATATATAATTGATAACAAAACATAAATAGTGATAAATGGATCAAGTAGTATTTATTAGACTAACATTTGAAAAACAAAATCTAAAATCTAACCCCTATTTGAAATTATTTGATTTTTTGTTTTAAATTTTTGAAATTTAAATTTATTTTTACTTTAATTTTCTAGAATATATACTATTTGAAAAAAATGGGTGCTGAGTGTCAACTAAATTTTAAAAACAAAAACAAGTTAATAGATTTTCTTTTTCTAAAATTTGATTTAGTTTCTAAAAATATAAGTAAAATGTAAATATCCAAATAAAAAATAAAAAATTTCAAAAATAAAAAATGAAATAGTTATCAAATGAGACATAAATAATTATCATATACATCGGTAATTTTTTAAACCATATTTTGTTAACAAAAATTGGAGAAAACAAGCTTAGGTATAACATATATGTTTTCTTTAAAAAGACACATATAAACTAACAAGAAGGACTGTAAAAAAAAATCTAAGAAGAAGGAATATCAATATTTTAAGATGAATTCACAATTCATCAAAAACTTTGACTTTAGTTACATTATCATGTTTTTTTAGTAGGAGTAGGAGATATCTAATATATCATTTAAAAATAAATATTAAAAAAGAAAGAATTCACTTTAGCATCATGTATAATCAATAATTTAAAGTTTGTGAGTAGGAATCTAAATATTAATTTTAGTTGATTTTTTTTAGAGTAGAATTTTAGTTGAATTTATATACATATCGATGGAGACAAAAAATTACTATAGGTAAACAATTTTTAATTCCACCATTTTAATTATAACATTTAAAAAAAAAGTTTCATCTATAACAAATTTTTTTGCATTTTTCATATTTTAAAATTGTCAGTTTTTGAATCAAACTGAGTTAATTACTTTAGTTAGTTGAATAAATTGCTTTCAATTTTACTTTCAATAAATTTACTTAATTTATTTGTTTTTTGTTTTTTTAAATTTTTGTTACGAAAGTCAAAAAAGAGAGAAAAATAGTGGACCCCACCCACGTTGGCGAAGTTTATAAAAATAATGTATAAATAAAAAAGTCGAATAAGTGAATTACAGTTGGCGCCAAATGGGCACCACGCCGACGATAACCCAACTAATCAAAACGCGTCTTCATACTCTTTTTTATCTTTCCCTTCAAAATAATTTATACAAATTTTAAGTTAAATTATCAAATTTGATATTATAACAAAACGAAATTTTAAAATATTATTGGGGTATTTTTAGAAGTAGGCAAAATATTGAATGAGTGAGTGTCGATTTCATTGTTTGGTTGTAAATAAGTTTAACACCAGCGTCATGTTTCTCAAAAAAAAAAAAAAAAAAAAACACCAGCGTCACAAGTTCGATCCCGAATTTAATTACATCGTATATGACTATGTATGCAAACAAATTTAAATTCATCTTGATTTGTAATTATTTTGTAAAATTGGACTATTAAGCTCAATTTCCCAATATTATTTAGGTATGATATTTTATTTTATTTTTTAAAATTTGAATTTAAACAAAAAATTTATGCATGTAGATTTTAAATTACTTTTTTTACTTTAAAAATATATTTATATCTTGTATTTTTTTAGAACATAGTGGAGGAAGGAGACCAACAAACCCTACATAGAGGCAGAACTACTCACAAATAATATGAAATCTAAATACTGGGCAAACTTGTGACCGTAGAGTTGAAATAGATTAACACCGGACTCAAATAATATCTTGTCATTTAGTAGTACCGTAATTATTAACATTATCGAATTAATTAAAAAAACTTTAAATTATAATAGATACCAATTTTGAGTTTTATTTTTTGAAAATATATCAAAACAAATACATGTACCGATTTCAAAAAAAAAAAATACATAAACCAAATGATATGAATTAAGAAAATACCCAATAAAAAAAAGAAAATGTAAAAAGAACATTTTAATTTAAAAAAGTATAATTAATTTTTTGTGATTTTAAAAGTAATAATATAATATTTATAATTAGATTAAACTTAATAAATAAATATATATATACACATATTTTATTCTAAAAAAAAAAATATTTTTTTAATTCAGTAACTCAGTTACAATCAAAATAAGCAGACGTAATAAATAGTCTCTGTCTTTAAAAATTTCTAAAAATAAGCTACTTAACTCATTATGTCAATATTCTTTTTGTAAAAATATTAATTATGTAAAAAAAATAAAAAAAAAGATTGCTTAATTTAAATGCAACATATTTTCTTCTTCTAAAAAAAAAAACCAACATATTTAATTGGCAGGTAATTAATCTAAAAAAAAAACGCGTAACTAGGCAAACAAAGTATTTAATTTATTCAACAAATATTTTTATATTAGTATTATTTTAAGTTTCTGAAAGCCTTCTGACCGTCCGATTAAATACCCCACCACATCCACCGTCCACGGAGTCATAAATAACAATCTCAATCTTACATTAATGACAGATGGCATTCATACTAACGACAGGACGAATAATATACTCGTCGCCGCTACTTTGATTATTTTTGTTTTTGACTAAGACGTGATCTATTTCAATAATTAAAAAAAAAAAAGACGTGATCATTTGTTTTAATTCCTAAATGCCAAATAATTATAAATAGAGATAAACTTGAATGGAATTTATCTTTGGGTTTTGTATTATATTTGCACTATAATTTTAAAAATAATTCGTCTATAACATACGATAGCGATAGAATAAATCTACCACCTATTAAATTTTATCATTGGCTAGTATTGTATTTGTAACATAATTCATTTATAGTATATAACTTTTCATGAGTGATAGAACTCAATTAGTGATAGAATAAGTCTACCACTTATTGAATTCTATCACTCATAAAATTCAACGAGCGATGGAATTCAATTTGGATTTGTGTTGTAAATGAATTCATTTTTGTCCTTTTTTATTATACATACAAAATCCTCAAATTTGAAAGTAAGTTACTACTACATTTTTAATATTGTATTATAAATATTCAGCGATACAATATTATAAAAAATATGTAATAGTACTCATTATTTCTAATAAATATATTTATTAATATCTTTTTATTAAAAAATAACTATATTTATAAATATTTTTTAAATTTGATTAATCTCGTAAGTTTCCGATCTATACAAAATATTGGTGAGGGTTAGAGAAGATCTCTAGCTCTCACAAGAGAAAGTGAAAGAGTTTTTCCATTTGTGAAGTTTCAAGTACTCATTTTCTGGATTAAATCTATGACTATGAATTAGATCATGAGAATCTACCAACTCACTAACCCTTTCAATATTTTCTTTATATATTTACTTTTAAAAAAACTATCATATGACAAAGAAATAATAATAATAATAATCCTCTTTCAAAATCCAATTTTTTTTTCTTCTTAAACCACTCAAAAAAGGAATGTTGGCAGGCTGTTTGTATATGGAGTAATTATAAATCACTTAGGGGTCGTTCACTTTGAGATAATCCAAGATTCACATGGAATGTGCATCTCAATTAACAAGTTTCTTTCGTAGTAATTTAAGAATGTCGGATATTTTGACATTTCCGGACATTGTAGAATTCCCATATGAAGGGCATCCCACAAAATTTGAATCTCCTTTTAATTGATGGATTTCCAAGATTTCTATGATGAGAGTACCATTTATTGATAATTTTACCCTTCATTTTTTAAATATATATTTATATTTATCATTTAAATATATATATATATATGAAAATTTTATTTAAATTATTATTATATATATTAGTTGAAATTTGAAGTATTTTTTATTTTACTTTTCACATCCCGTTACATTTATTTTTAAAAAATTGATACTATTTATTTCAAAATTTTATTTATTTTGATTATGATCAATATATATATCTATATAAATAAAGTTATTAAAAAGTATAGTTAACTATACAATTATCTTGCTCATAAAATAAAACTATAACAATTAACTTTTAAAAATTTATAATTTGTTATACTCATGAAATTAAATTTTAATATAAACAATTGCGTTATATCATTTTTTTTATGCAAAATTATATGATTTGTATGGACATTCTTGGAATATTAGGTAATTTACATCATATCAAGTACGATTTCTACAAAAGAAACATAATTATTTAAATATGACCAAATATTCATAAAAAATATTTCTACAAAACAAACAAAGTCATTCTGTGATTCCGAGCACATGAGATTTCGGACATTTTTAAATTCCAGTCATCTCGATTACCTCAAAGTAAACGGCCTCTTAAAATTTTTCTTAGTCATGACTTTCTTATCCTCCAAAGTTATCTCATTTAAATATGGTACAATTCACTCATGTATTCCTCCAATAGTTTCATTTCATAGACTATTTTCGGAATTTATTTAAATGCTATAGTTACCATAGTGGCTCGTGAAGTTACATGACTTTAGAGCTTGAAGTTAATTCCCAATTTTGTTTATGTTAAGGAGTAGATTAAAAATACTTAGATGAGTGAAATCATATTTGAATTTATGTGTTAGCCATTAAGTAATGTTAAAGTTAATTTGTTACACAAGTAGGTGCCTAGGTGGTGTGAGTAAATTTAAATAAACTTGAGTTTCATATAATAAGAGAAAACTGCACATTAACACAAGTTTTAAAATGGAAAAGTTTCAACTTAAGTCTTTATAGGGGAAAAATTAAAACTTTTTAGGACTCATTTAATAACTATTTAATATTTTTTATTTTTAAAACTCAAGTTTATTTTCACTTAAATACTTTCTACAAAAAGTTTCATCTTCTCTCCAAAAAGTAAATGAATTATAAAAAAAATTAAAAACCAATACAAGTTTCCAAATTTTTGTTTGTTTTTAGAACATAGGTAAGATGTACACATCAAAAATAGAAAAATCATAGAGAATTTATTCTCCATAGCATATTTTTTACTCTTCATTATAATTATAGCACATTTTAAAAATAATTTCATTCATAACACATTTTTTTTAAATAATTCCATCCATAGCACATTTTGCCCAAAATTACTATTCTAACATCATCAGACTTCTATCAGTTCAACTGATAGACTTCAATCGATTTTGAGTGATTGAACAATGCAAATTGATAGATTTCAATCATTTTTGTGCTACAAATGAATAAGTTTGGGAATTGTACTATACATGGATAATTATTTTATTTTTTTTAATATACATGTAAAATCCTCTTATAATAATACTTTGAGAATTTATCTTCCATAGTATATTTTTAGCTCTTCATTACAATTGTAGCCCATTTTTTAAAATAACTTCATTCATAGTACATTTTCCCCAAAATTCCTATTTAGACTTCTATCAATTTAACTTATGGATTTTAGATTTCTATCGGTTCAACTGATAGACTTTAGACTTCTATCAGTTAACTAATAGACTTCTATCAGTTCAACTGATAGACTTCAACCACTTTTGTATCACAAATGAATAAGTTTGGAAATTGTGTTATACATGAAATTATTTTGCTTTTTTTAATATACATGCAAAAACCCCAAAATCATAAGAATTAATTTTTGTAGACTTAAATTAAAAAAAATAACAAAATAATTATCAAACAAAACTTTATGACTTGCATGTAGGGGTGATATTGGTTTAGTTTTACATCAAATCAAGAATCGGACTCAACCAATGTGACAAAAAGAAGAACCGAATTAATGTTCAATAAAATGCAAAACCATTAGTTCAAACTTTCTCGGTTTTTAGGTCAAATCAAGAAGCGATCCGATTCAATTAATTTGACAAAAAGAAGAACCGAACTAATGTCCAATATAGGACAAAATCATTGGCTCGATTTGGTTTTTACTATTTTTTTTTCTATTTTACTTATAACCCCTATTTGAATGTTCTTCTTCCTAATTTTTTTTTCAAATTTTATAATTAAACAAAACAAAAATGATGAGTCATTACCAATAAAAAGTTAAACTAAGATATAAAATATCGAATAACTTTTAATTTTCTCCAAATAAAATCAATGTGTTCAATACTATGTAAAAAATCCAAACCAATCTAATGGATCGATTTGGTTCGATTTTATCGGGTTTCAGTTAAAAAGGAAATGTGGTATGATATATGTTTAAAAATTACCCATTGTTATTTAGGGTAAAAAAAGCCTTCCCCCAACCTCATATTCCAATCCTTTAACTCAATTTCCTCCTCAAAAGATTTGTTTCCAAAAATATTTTTTTGGTTAAGTTCATATTCAAATTAACATTTTTCTAGATTTTCACCTTATAATTGAAATCACGAGTTTGAATCCTCCCATTTCAAATATAATAAAACTAAAAAAAACACTCATTCAAAATACTTTTATGCAAACATAGTTTAACGTAATTTTTGAGAAATTTAAGCCCTATTTGATAACTATTTTGTTTTTTGTTTATGAAATTTAAACTTATTTCTATTCAAAATTTCTACTGTATGCTTCTCTTTCCTACAATGTATCTATCTTTTCTTAAAATAATAGGAGAATACTAACCAAATTTAAAAAACATAAACAAATTTTTGAAAGCTACTTTTTTTTGTTGACAAATTTTGGTTTTGTTTATAGGTAAAATGTAGATATCCAAATAAGAAAAAATGTATAGTAAGGTAATAGTTGTTATTGGCTTAAATTTCATAAACAAAAAACGAAAAATAAAATAGTTATCAAACAGAGCCTTAATAACTTGTTTCTTGAACTATGGTAATAAAACGCGCAATTAACACCAATTAAAATAACCAACCATCCTCTTATCAATCGCCATTTCATTCTCAAAAAAATAATTAAAAAAAAAGTCGCCATTTCCCTCCTTATTTTTAATTGAGAAAGATTAAATGAACCAAAAACGAAACTCAAATGGAACGCATAAAAGCGGTAGTGGCAACAAAGGTAATAAACCGAAAAACCAATGGCAATTATAGAACAAGTGGAAAGCTGGTAGATACAAGCTGCTTGCACCGAAATCTTGGCTGGCACATTTCTTCTCCATTTCTTCTGGCTTCGGTTTCTGGTTCTTCAAGGATCGAGCACATTCCGCCATTTTTGCACACTCAATTTCTCTGCTCCTCAATCTCCTCTCTCAAGGTAAGCGTCATTTTTCAAGATCTAACATCTGTTCTTCCTTTGCCTGGATCCGATGTAATTTCGTGGATCTAAACTCATAATCCGATTCGTTTTTTGCTTTCTGATTCGAGTATGTAGTTATTTACTTCTTGCACTGTCGATTTCTGTGTAGGAAACTTTGGATTCTTTTGAAGTTTTGCTGTTGTTGTTCATGTTGTTCTGATCTAGTTGAAGGCGTTATCGATGAACGGAATTCGCGATTTCCGTTTCGTGTTTGCATTTGCATCGGTTTTTGTTTTCGTTTGCTTGTTCTTCGATGTTCGTGTTGTTTTAGCGAAAAATTACATCCCTAGGGATTTCATTCTCCTCAATTGTGGAGGACCGACGACTGCGAACGACATCGATAACCGGAAATGGATGTCCGATGACAGATCTATGTTTGTTCCGGCGACTGGAGATAGCACCCCGTCGAAAGCGGCAACTCAGGATCCTTCAGTTCCTGAAACTCCGTTCATGTCGGCTAGGGTTTTTCACTCGAATTTCACCTACAGCTTTCCTGTGGCTCCTAGTCGCGTGTTTGTTCGTTTGTACTTTTATCCTTCTTCTTATAGTGGCCTTGATGCTTCTGATGCTCGTTTCTCTGTTTCAACTCAGACTTATACTCTTCTTTCAAACTTCAGCGCTCAACAAACTGCTGAGGCTTTGAATTTTGTGTATATTGTTAAGGAATTTTCGATTAATGTTGTCGATGGGAGGTTGAACTTGACTTTTGTTCCGTCTTCGCGTCATCCGAAGGCGTATGCGTTTGTGAATGGGATTGAGATTGTGTCTATGCCGGATATTTACAGTGAAACTTCTGGGACTGCTATTATTGTTGGTCAATCTAGTCCTTTTACCATCGATAACGCCACTGCTCTTGAGAACGTGTATCGGTTGAATGTTGGGGGGAATGATCTTTCCCCTTCTGCTGATACGGGGATGTATCGGTCTTGGTTTGATGATAGTTCATATTTGTTTGGTGCAGCAATGGGAGTGACGATGAGTACTGATCAGAACACGACGATTAATTATCCGCCGAACATGCCTACTTATGTTGCGCCACTTGATGTCTACTCTACTGCTAGAGCAATGGGACCTGATAGCCATGTTAATCTGAATTATAATTTGACCTGGATTTTCTCTGTTGACTCTGGGTTCTTTTACCTTGTTAGGCTCCATTTCTGTGAGATTGCTGCAAGTATTACTAAAGTTAACCAAAGAGTGTTTGACATATTCATCTTTAATCAAACTGCTATGCCTGGTGCTGATGTGATTGCCTGGGCTGATGGAAGTAATGACACTCCTGTGTACCATGATTATGTGGTTATGGTTCCAGGTGGTGGAAGTCCACAGAAGGATTTGTGGCTCGAACTGCATCCAGACAAGTCTTCGTTGCCCAATTACTATGATGCAATCTTGAATGGAGTGGAGATATTTAAAATTAACAGTTCGGATGGTAATCTTGCTGGGCCGAACCCTATTCCTGCGCCGAAACAGGAAATTATTGATCCGTCATTAGCTAAGCCATCTTCTCATGGTAAATCGGAGAATAAGACGGGGGTTGTTGCTGGTGTTGTTTGTGGTGCAGTTGTGTTAGCTCTGATCATTGGTTTCTTTGTTGTTAAGCGTCGCCGTGGGCGTGGGAAAGATTCTAGTAGTCTTGAAGGACCATCAGGGTGGCTCCCTCTTTCTCTCTATGGAAATTCTCATTCGGCTGGATCTGCCAAAACAAACACAACTGGAAGCTATACATCCTCCCTGCCTTCCAACCTTTGCCGCCACTTCTCATTTTCTGAGATAAAGGCTGCCACAAAGGACTTCGATGAATCTTTGATACTTGGAGTGGGTGGTTTTGGAAAAGTTTACAAGGGAGAAATTGATGGTGGGACTACAAAAGTTGCGATCAAGCGCGGGAACCCTCTCTCCGACCAAGGTGTGAATGAATTTCAAACTGAGATTGAAATGCTCTCCAAGCTTCGTCATCGCCATCTTGTTTCGTTGATTGGATACTGTGAAGAGAATTGTGAAATGATCCTGGTTTATGATTACATGGCTCATGGGACACTTCGAGAACATCTATACAAGACCCAAAAGCCACCATTGTCTTGGAGGCAAAGGCTCGAGATTTGCATCGGAGCTGCGCGTGGTCTGCATTATCTTCATACTGGTGCCAAGTACACAATTATTCACCGAGATGTGAAAACAACCAATATCCTTTTGGACGAAAAGTGGGTGGCAAAGGTATCCGATTTTGGGTTGTCAAAAACTGGTCCTACATTGGATCACACACATGTTAGCACTGTGGTGAAAGGTAGTTTTGGATACTTGGATCCTGAATACTTCAGACGGCAGCAATTGACTGACAAATCAGATGTTTACTCCTTTGGTGTCGTTCTCTTTGAGGTCCTATGCGCTCGGCCAGCCTTGAACCCAACACTTGCTAAGGAGCAAGTGAGTTTAGCCGAATGGGCTGCACATTGCTACAACAAAGGCACTTTAGATCAGATAATTGACACATTCCTAAAAGGGAAGATTGCATCAGAGTGTCTCAAGAAGTTTGCGGAGACAGCAATGAAATGTGTGTCTGATCAGGGGATTGACAGGCCATCAATGGGCGACGTTCTCTGGAATCTAGAGTTTGCATTGCAGCTGCAAGAGAGTGCAGAAGAGAGCGGCAAGCTAGGCAGCGGGATGGAAATGGAAGATGGTCAGCTCGATGTTGTTTACAAAGGAAAGAAGGATCCTGATGCTTCCTCTGGCATGGATGGAAACATAACCGACTCAAGGAGCACCGGAATCAGTATGAGCATCGGAAGCCGAAGCCTTGCCAGTGAAGATTCCGACGGGTTGACGCCAAGTGCTGTCTTCTCACAGATCATGAACCCAAAAGGTCGTTAACATCACAAGGAGAGGCTGAACTCACTCAATTCAGTAAGGCCATATACTTTTATATTTTTTATTGATCATAACTGCAATCTTTGGCTCATTTATTTTGTTCAATTATTACAGATCTTTCCCAATTTATGTTTGAAGCATCTAATGTTTCAATCTAAAGCAAAAGCTCATCTGTTATTCTGCCTAGTAGTATGATTTGTATGTATAAATTATCGACCGAGATATGGATACATTCAAACATATCTTCTCCATATCACTTTCATGTGTGTATTGAATTTTAATTCCTTGCTATGTTTTTATTTTGTACTTACTCTATAATATGCTTTTCAGGTTCAATTTCATCTCTTTTTTTTGGCTATGTAAGGTAAAATATAGGTTCTAAGTCTTGTGTAGTTGATAGATTTTTTTATTCTTACATAAACAGCCTCGTTTTGAAAACATTGTTTTCATAGCATTTTTCAGTACCTTCCCAGCTGGGATCGTCTCATTCTCTTTCTTCGAACCACCGGCTGGCTGAATCTCGATCGAAACATTGATGAATCCGAGCCAGGAAACTTTCATTCTGCATTTTCTATTGAGAAATTACCCAACTTTTCAATCGAGCTAAAATAAAACAAGTTTGGTTGTGAATGGTGGTGAAGGCTTACCATTGTTTTGTTGACAGGAAACAAATTAAAGCATTTCCTGATTTATTCACAAATCAGTTTTTTTTTTTAGTCCCCTCTTGATTTTCTTAAACTGCAGCATAGGGAAAATCTTCTCCACAGCCTCATCTTCTACACAACCATTCTCTTCTCTTTTTTTTTTTTTACTCATGGTTTCATTATATTTTCTTCAGTTTCAAGGTTGTGGCCTTTTTTAACTCATGGTTTGGCTCTGAATTTATCGACATTGTTGTTTTCAAACACGGACTCTAGGCGTCATCAGCCTTGGATATTTCGTCAAAGGCCATCTTTATCTTTCTCTATAAAGTACAAGTTTTGTCAATATATACTGTGAAATTAGTTTTCTTCGTTTTTTCTAGACAATGAAATGTTGTAGAGTCTCTTTTAAGTGGAGTCTTTTTTTTTCTTAATATTCGTAATTGTTTTGGTCAGATTGCGTGTACCTTGGCTATTATTACGAGACATACCGTCTAACTCTACAATATTTGAAAGTCAAGGAAATTTGTAGAGGAAATTATGAATTTCTTAGGTAGGTGTATACTTAGTGACTTGAAGGCGTATGTATTTCATAATGTATTTTTTAAATTTATTTTCTTTTAAAAATTAAATTCACGTGAAAATAATCACTTTATCAATATATTAAAATTTAATATTAATCTAATTATCATTTTAGTTAACATTACATTTTATAGTTTGTTATTGAAATATTAGGGCTAAAAGTATTTCTCCAATTAAAACTAGACCATTAATTTAAAAACTAAAATAGATATTTTTCCTACCTTTCTAAATGCCTCTTCTCAAACAAATTGTACCGTCTTCATCTTGTTGACCATATCTTCTGAAGTATCCAAGTTCTTATCGGATTAGCAATGAAGAAGTTGAAATAGATTTGCATTTTTTAGCTTTAATTCGGAAGTAAACAAATAATAGACGGATTGGTTATTTTGATATAAGATTTTGAGTGGCATACTCGAAGTGGAGTCGAGTGCATAGGAGGACAAAGAACAATTTTATTTTTTTCATCTAAACTCAAACTTTTAACTTACATATTTGTTTCTTTTTTGATATCTAGGATTGTCCGGGTCAATTTGCGTACATCTCGACTATTGTCGTGGAAAATACTCCCTGAAAAATTCATAAAAAATTAATTTTTATGTAGTTGGTCACCATGAACTCATTATTTCGTAGTTGTTCAAGATTCTCTTAATCACTAGTTATTTCAAATTATGATATAAATTTTAGCTAGTTAAAACTCAGATTAACTTTTTTTTTAGATTAAAATATTATTTTAGTTCCTAATCTTTGAAGTTTATTTTATTATGGTCTCTAGATGTTTAAGGGCCTGTTTGGAGGAGGGATTAAGTTAATTCAAATTAATTTAATCCCCCAAAATTATGTTTGGTGGACAGTTTAGCAGGAAGTGAAATCTGGATTAACTTAAGTCGGATGTGAATAGTCAAAACTGTTCAAAATCCGAACTAATTCCCGACTTTTCTCTCGGATTTGTCCTCTCTCATGCTTTTTTTTTTTTTCTTTTCGATTTAGTTCTCTCCTCTTTCAATCGTTCCTATCTTCTTCCTCTTGCTTCTAATTATTGTTAGATTTCTCGAATTAGATTCGTGTGTTGATTTCATGTTTAATGAGTTCCGTTTTGAGTAAGATCTCATCGATTTTGGAGGATTGAAGGGATAATAGTTAGGATTTGAGAGGCTTTCATTGGTAAAAATGATATACAATTTGGGTTTCATACGTAATCAGCATCGACGGAGAAATAGTTGAGAGGTTAGAAGTGGAGTGTATGGAGAACAAATTGAAACTCATTTTATCATCAATTTTGGAAAAATTAGGCCCAAACAAGAGAGAAATATAGAAAGGGGAAAAGAAAGAAAGTTAAATGGGTTTGGAAGAAGAAGGTATTGAACGCCGAATAATGATGGAGAATTTATTTCTCCGAGTAATTTTCGATTTGCCTTATGAATGGGTTTTGAAAGAGTTTTTTTTTTTTTTTTTGAAGATACCCCCACCGAAAGCAAAGAGAAAGACGGTAAATGAAATGTGAAAAAGGAAAGATGGAGTGATGAGGAAGAAGATGAGTTGACTATTTGGATTTTTTATTATTATTTTGTTGTGTCATCTCATCAAATTTGTAATCATGGTGAGCTTTTTTATTTTTTTAATTTTAAAGGTTATTTTTAAGCTTTTTGTCAAAGTTGAGGGATGAAAATTAGATTTTGGAAAGTTAAAAGATTAAAATGGAACAAAAATAATAATTGAAATATCAAAATTTGACTTTTGAAAGTTTAGGGACCAAAATGAAAAATAATGATAGTTAAGAGAACCAAAATGATATTTTAAATTATTTTATTGTTCAATTATTCTCAAGATCGAACTTGCAACGCTAGTGTTAAAATAGTTTACAACAACAATGAAACCATTCCGCCACTGTCTCATTTGATATTCAACTAGTTTAATCTTATTTAGTACTCTACTTCAAGTTAGGCAAATTTTTAAAATGAATGAAATGTTAGTATTGTATTTCAAAATGAATGAAATGTATTTTTGTTATTTTTTTTTGTTGCCTATAATTTTAATTGTAATGATAATAAACCTATCTGCTAATAATTTAGATAAAATCAAGAATTTTTTATTAAATATATGATTTGATAACAACATTTAAAAAAACATATATCAATTTATTGTAAAAGATCTAAATTGATAATAATTTTAAATATTTTCTTTAAAAAAAAACTTAAATATTTATTTTTTTGAGAACTTAAATATTTAAATTTATCATTATAGAATTTGGTTTTAATAGTTAATTAATTACCATTTAAATCCAACTATAAATCTTAACAACTATAAACAAAAAATTATTATATTATAATTTAGGGTGTGCTAAAAAATATTAAACTTATACTAATCTTATAATTAAGTAATTAAATTAAAATAATTTTGATTTAGGGGTTTAGGTTTTAAATTAAAATCAAGAATTTTTTTTGAAAGATATGATTTTGGAAAACAAATTGAATAGTAGACATTTAAAAAATAATAAATAAAAACTCAGCTTAAGTTAATCCATGCACCAAACAACAGTCATGTTAACTTAATCCAGCTTAATTTAATATGTCCACCAAACACAGATTAAGTTAGTCCTTCAACTTAACTTAATACTCAGATTAACTTAATATCGACTAACTTAATTCTAATCTCTGCACCAAACATGCCATAAAGGTTTAATTTTAGTTATTGAAATTTGCTCAATTTTACACCAAAATCTAGCATAAGTTATGGTTTGTTTCCTTGGTTTTTTGTACTAACCTTAAAAAAAAAAAGTTCAAAATTAGTTGCTCAAAAACCTCCCCCTACATGAATTCGTTCCTCTTTTCTGTTTTGATTCATTCAACCTTTTTTTCTCGATTTTTGTTTCGTTGTTGTAGGAACAGAGTTCATATTGACCTAAGCATCGGAGCCTTAATATACAAATTTTACCGTAGTTGTCACACAAAATAATGAGTATCTTTCTATCCAAATTGGAGGGAGAGGGACCAACAAATCTTACGTAAAGGATACAATTGCTCTCAAACAATATAAGAGTCAAATACAGTTTTTCGAGTTTGAACTCGTGACCATAGAATTAAAATGGATGAACACCAAATAAGATAATCAATTACACCACCGACCCACTCGGTTTGAATATTATTTGAGTTAGAACTAAAAAGAAAAAATGACCAGATTTCAAAAAAAAAAAAAAGACCAAAAACTTTTTTAACACAACTCTTGAATTATGAATGTCACGAGTCTATTTTTAGTTCACATGTCATGTTTGTTAGCTCATCTTTCAACAATATCTTTCATGTGGACGAGTTTTTTTTTTTTTTTTTTTTTTTTGGTATTATTATTCGCTATTTTATTATAATTATAGTTTTTTTTAGAATTTATTATAATTATAGTTGAGCAAATTAATTAAGGATAAATTATAAATATGATATTTATAGTTTGAAGAAAAATTAAAATTTAGTCCATATGATTTCAAAATTTATTATTGAGTCCATTAATATAAACAAAATTAGAGGTGTATTTAAAAAAAGTTAGAGTTGAGGTTTTTTTTTTTTTTTTGAGAAGCTGAGTTATTTTGATTTTAAAAGTTAGAATTTAGTATGATGGGTGTGAATTAAAATCTAAAATTTAGTCCCTTTGGTATGGTCTATTTTTTATGCTTTCTCAAACAATGGGGGAGCTAAATTTGTCTTTTTAAAATCATAGACATTAACTTCTAACTTTTATGATTAAATTTTAAACTTTTTTTTAGTGAAATACTAAAGTCCCTCAAATTATGCTCTTATGGTCCTTAAGGGATAGCCTAGCAGTTAAGGTAAAAGACTTCAAAATATGTTTCTTTGAAAGATCTTCAGTTCGAGACCACTAGAAAACGCACTTAAACTAGAAAATTCTTTGAAATATCTCGGTACCACAGTCTAGAGAAGGACGAGTAGTGCCCGGATATAAGAGAGCAAAGTTTCTATTTTTCGATTTTCAAAAAAAAACAAAAAAGCTCTTTTGGCATGCGAGTGAAATTGCTAACAATTAATTGACTAAAATAATTATTTTACAAAACTTAACTAAAATAATTATCTTTAGTGTTTTCAATCAATTTCACTCAATTGAACCATCAATTTAACTTGATTAAATTACTATTGAATTATTTTCTAAATTTTTTACAACCATAGATTTTTTTCCTTTTTTATTATTCATAAAAAAATCCCAAAGCTCGAAAGAAAATCCACATGCTTAGAACTCAAACAATTTTTTTTTTTTTTTTAATTCATCAACAATGGGGAATGATGGGTATAAAACTCATGGCTTCTTACCAAAATGAGCAAAGCTCAATTAGTGTCTTGTTGTACCAACGATCACAAGGTTAGAAGTTCGATTCCCTTACCTCAAATATTGTTTTTAGAAAAAGGACCTATTAGTGATGGACACATACACCTATTTCGGTTGAACTATTTCTCTGGTCAGAAACTCGAACACATTTGTTCAACCTCTAAAACACATGTTAGATAAGGTGGTAGAAAATGATCCACAAGCTCCCTCCATTGGTTTTTTCATGCAAAGGGAAAATAATTTAGGTTCCTGCCTTCAATCAATTTCTTTTTTCTTGCAAAAGAACAATTATTCAAAAGCCTACAGCTTAAAGAAGTCTCAATAATTTCAAAATAAAATGGTCAACCTCACAGTGTCTACACAGAAAAGGGGAAGCATTATACAGAGGAGGAAAAAGAAAACATACATCCACAATACAAGGAAGAGACTCAATGGCTTCAAAATGGTATTTACCAGAAGTCAATTCCGATTAGGTCCCTGAGAATCCGCAATTGCGATAACTTTCCGCTGTAGTTCGGTTTTGTTCGCGCCAACGAGCTTGTCGACTTCCTTGCCTTCTTTGAGGAAGAAAAATGTAGGAGTAGCTTTGATATCCCAAGAAGCACTGAAGTCCTGTAAGAGACCAAACCAAACTGAATCTATTCTATTGCACATAAAAGTAAATCAAAATGAGAATGGAAAGACTGTGAATTAGATCAAAATGACAAGCAAAGGACAAGCTTCATCAATTTCAATTCAATAAAGTTCTCAGAGGGAATTTTGTAGCAGTGGAATAAAGTTATCGAACACATAATCTTTTGCCCTTTATATCGCGAACCTCATGATCGTTTTTATAATCTTTAAATATTTGGATCAGCTTATACACGCACCTAGACTATTTTAACAGAACAACCAGACCGTACTATATTTAGTTGTCAAGGTAATTCGTAAAATATTAATTTCTAAGTAGTTGACTACCATAAATTGAACTTGTAATTTTTAAGCATTTTATGATTGACAAAAGCTCTTATTCAACCAGTAGACCAACCCATGATTTACAAAACTCTTATTTGACTATGATTTACAAGGCCTTTATTGAACCTCCTGGTCTTGGTTTAGCAAAAGCATGTTGATCTCATAGAAAAACTAGCTACTTATTACATGTAAGATCCCCAAATTATCAGGAATGATTTAGAAGGGCAATTCAAGAAAGTAATTAATGGGTGGTTATTTTGGTGACTATTTTGTGGGTCTAAATAGGTATGAGAAAGGGAGAGGATGGTCTTATTTTGGAGGCTAAGTCATAGGACCTGAAGGAGAGGTTCTGATGCTCTCGAATTCACCGGTTAGCTTGTCGTTTATCTTTTCATTTCTTATCTTGTATTGCTTTTGTTATTTTCATTTAGTTAGGTTGAAAGTTGAATTCCCATCTTACAAATTGCAATGGTACAAAAAAAAACCTTCACTGTTCTAAATCAGTTAAATGCTAAGTTAACCGATAATCGATCGAATATCAAAGATAATTTTAGTTCGACCTCTAAACAGTTGGGTAAATAAGTAAAAACAGTGAACATGGATTTTCCATAAATGATATTGAACTTGATTACTCACAGTTAATTCATCAACATCAACTACAAGGAACATCAAAGACGGGTAATTAACCGACAATTCGCAGAAGAATGGAGCAAGCATCTTGCAAGGACCACACCATGTTGCACTGAAGTTCGCAATCACCTGTCAGATGAATATAATCTCAATTATGAAAGAATTAAATCCATTGTCTATAAATAAATATACTGAAAGTAGGTTAAGGGACACAAACAGGACTTGAATGAGAGGACAAGATAAATTTTTTTGATAGAAAGTTTGCATTACCAAAAGCAGGGGAGGATCATGGATGTTTCCATTGCTTAGAACTGAGCAATAAAATGAAGGCATAGCACAAAATAAAGTATTTATTGATTTATAAAAGAATGTAAAATTAGAATTTTCTCCAGAGAGTAATCAAATGATTAAAACAAAAGAAAGTTAATTATACTGCTCTTTGTTGGTTTAAGGATCTGAATGGAAATACCAAATCACAAAGATTATCAGGAGAAGAGATCTTTAACGGTCACGGTGTCAGTGTCGGTGTAGGTGGGCATGATGGTAGAAGGTCTAAATGTATAGTTTTTATAACTAATCTTTTCTCAACTTCAAATGTTAATTTAATCCATAAAGCCAACCCAATACCATTCAACTCGTCATCATCAAAGGTTTTTTTTAGATAACCGTGAGTGTCCGGATCAGCTTAAGCACACAATTATTCTCCCAAGATAATCGCTTGATACTATTCTATTTGGTTATTAAGGTAACTCGTAAAGAATTAATTCATAGATATACGAACAACCATAGATTGAACTCATTCCTTTTCAGCAATCTATGATTCTCAAGGTTCTTATTTAACTACTAGGAACTATTTGGGGTAAGATATAGCTATCTGAAGTAGGCTAGACCAATAAGCAACATCCAACTCATCTGAAGCATTGTATGATTAACTAAGAGGATGGAGGAAGAACAATATAATTTATTTTGAAGCATTAGACTCTTTTATTAAATGACGGAAAGTTTGTTTCTTGTTTATATATATATATAGACATGAAAAAACAAGGTCAAGCATTAAAACAAGTACATGATGTTTTTTTTTGTAAGAACTGAGAGGTAAGTATTTCACGCCAAAACCGAGAGAAAATCCTAAGGGCGGGCATGGAACACAAGCTTTTTCTCCTAGTATATCAGTTTCTGAAAAACAAGCCTGATTATTATCAAAAAAGGAAAAAAAAAAAAAAAAAAAAAAAAGAAAAGAAAAGAAAAACAAGCCTGATTAATCTTTGAGCATCACAACAATCAGAAACAGCAAAATAACTTAGGAACTAAATAGTTTAATTTGATCAATTGATCAAACTAACTAAATGGAAATGAAGTGGCCTATCTATAACTCAAACAAAAACTATTGAAAATCTTACAACTTTGCCATCCGCACGAGCTTCTTCCAACTTTCGATCCCAATCTTCTTTGGTTTGGACAATGTGCACATTTCCAGCACCAAACTCAACATGATGGTCGTCATCATCCATGGTTTCGGGCTAGAAATAGTGAACATAATAGCTTCCCAGTTAGATGATTATTAATGAATGCATAAAACGTGCATCAAGACAAAATATCAGAATATAATCTTTTTTAGGCAATCATCACCAAGTTTCTCGACATAGTTCTTATTTCATGAGTATTTTTTTTCTAGATTAGAGCCTTATAGATTGCCCACTTTGTTCGGGCTGTTTTTTTTGTATGCCCTTTGGATTATTCTTTCTTTTTGGTCAATAGAAGTTTGGTTCATTCTAGAACAAAAAAAAACAGTTTTTCTTTCATAGAATTATCATAAACACAAAGCTTATAAAGAGGAAAAAGAAAACCAGAAGCTGCAAAACTGATGGAAGCTCATGTGGAAGAAAGTTTGGAGGGCATTGATAATCATATTTTCTACCATTACACATGTTGTCCTGAAAATTCAATAGTACTTCTACCATGATCTAATGCTTATGATGATCAAGCACCATCTTCAATAATATCCATATATAATTGAGATAATAAAGGTAACAAACATCGCCTTTAACGCGACAAAGAAAAGCCTCTAGAATGATATCCCCAATGACCCAATATTCTTATTAACATATGAAAACAGATAGATCTAGTTTACAAACCAAATACTCCAATTTACAGGACAGTAAAACATATCCAGTCCTCTTTTGAATCCTGCATATCTTCCATTGTAGTCGACAGTTAATCATTTCTCTTTAATCATCAATGTTCAAATTCACAACCTTGCCCTTGATTCACATTCTATAAATGTTTCACAATTGATTCAAAGAAATTCAAGCCTCAGATACCAACCCAACACAGAAATCACAAACCATCAAAAAATACTCTCCTACTTACATCATTAAATTAAAAATCACAGCACAACTCCTACCTTACTAGAGCAAAGTCCCATTTGATGGTCTAAGTGCAGATTTTCGAAGTGTTATAGGTTTCGCAAGTTGGCCTGAAATAAGGAAAAATTATCAGTATAACCATCTGCTATTAAGGGAAGAAAACCTAACATACAATAAAATTTTAGATATTTTAAAAGGCTTTAGGCAGCCTCAAGACTTTCCTTCTTGAAAAGGTGAGGTGCATGTCTCGAGGCAATATAAGGCATAAGCCTCAAATTTTAAATATAAATACTATACAACTCCAAAATTTATGTAAAGCTAAATGTTGAATTATGTTAAACGCCACAACCAATCCAAAAGCCTAAGCTAATAGATTGGAATAAATTTAATTATATCAACCAACACTCCCCCTCACTTGTGGGCTTTGATATTTGAGAAGTGGAATTTAATTTTAATTGGAGAAGAAACGACTTGGCAGGGATTCGAACTCACGATCTTCTGCTCTGAACCATGTTGAATTATGTTAAACCACCAATCAATCCAAAAGCCTAAGTTGATGGATTGAGATAAATTTAATTATATCAATCAACCCTAAACATAATACTTATATAAAAGTATAAAAAACCACTCGCACAATTACCACTTAAACAAAATTTCTAGAAAGATATCTTATAATCACTACTATTATCTTTTTTTGGATAAGAAACAATATAATCACTACTATTATCATTGAATTATTCTATAAATTTTTGTCTTGGCATAAAACTCTTATATTTTTTTAAGAATGGAGGAAAGCAATACTATTTTTTATTTTTTTCTAATCAATACGAGGCATAGAGACTTCAAGCTTCAATGAATTTTCATAGAGGCGAAAATCCCGAGGCTATCAATAGCTTAATAGCAAGAATTTAAAACCTGGGAAAGAGACATCAAAGAAAGACTTGGTCTGCTTTTAAATCGTTGACAAACTGCAACGACCTCACTCCTGTCCTGTCAGTTTCAAAGTTGGTTAATCAACTAACAAATAGACAAGCCTCCTTAGCAGATGCTTGTATTCTTCGAGGTATGCTCGCTTGAATTTCTCAAGCCTAAAATTAAGGACATGCGTAGTAACCCTTCTTTCAAAAAAAAAAAATTTCGAGCCTAAAAATCACGAGAGAGCTTAATCGTAAAATCTCTAATTGTCTTATGGGTTCGAGCCTTAAAATGGGCCCGGGTGTTCGTGGCATGTAGTGGGACAAAACTTCAATTCCCGATTGTAAAAAAAGAAAAAAAAAAGGGGGATCAATGAACATATGACCGAGCCATGAAAACTCATTTGGGTCCATTGGCAAAGCAAGAAACAAGATTCCCTAAGGAAAAAAAAAACAAAAACAACAGCAGAAAGGAATCGAATGAAATCATGGGCAGAAACGAAATCCAATTGAAACAAACGCAGAAACCCATCAAATCAGATTCACAAACAAACAGCAAGAGAATAAATTAAAACAGAAACAAAGCAGAAACCCATTAAAGAAACAGAAAATTACCCTAAAAAAGAACCCCCAAATTGGAGCCTCGGATTGAAATCAATAATCGAATCCAGAAATCGTGGAAAACCCACACGGGGTTCGAGGAAGATTGATGTTTGTGGGAATCGATTTGAAGAAAAAACAATGGGGAAAAGGGTCAAATCGAAGGGGATAAGATGAACAAAAAGACGAATCAAATCGGTTACCAAATGGGAAAAACTTTGAGGGATTTGTGTCTCTGTTTTTCTCTCTCTATCTCTCTCTCTCTAGGTTTTGGTTTTGGTTTTGATTTCGAATTTTGGATTTTGGATTTTGGATTTTGATTTTCTCCTCCAAGGTCGAAGCCGCGTTGCTGTGGTAAAAATGGGAACTTGGAATTTTCATACGAAAAAAACATATATTATTTTTAAGCATGTTTTTCCATCTGATATTTTTTTGGTCGTTTAGGATTTTGTTGTGCAAAGCAAATGAGATTTTTGACGGTTGAAGATTTTGGTCGTTCATTATTATTATTATTAGCTTTTTTTTTTTTTTTTTAATATTTGAAGGGTGTTTCGAAGCGTGCCAAGGGCAGTTGGATGAGTAGTTGCATCAATAATTTTATTGAGCGATTAGGATGAAGAGTTATAATAAATTTAGATTTTTGTAGAGAAGTTACGGTCAATAATTCATTTAGATGTAAATTTTTTTATAGAAGAGTTGCGGTTGTTGATTTTGCAGAGATAATGTATAAATGAATGATTACAAGTAGATGATTTTGAAATGAAAAGCTATTTTGAATGATTATAAACAAATAATTATTTTTAAGTGATTACGATAGTTTCATAATGGATTAAGATGTGACAAACATTCTTAATTTTGCATAAGAAGTTAATTTCTTTTTATTTGACCAAATACATATTTGAACAATAAAGACATATTAGACCACATATAATTTCACCTAAAAATTAATTAACTATCAAGAAATTAGTACGCATCTTTTTATAAAGGATATAAAGTCTCCCCCCACGTAATTTCTAATGTGGAATCAATATGACTATTATTATAATATTAACACTATGAAAATTGATGGTATAAATTAATACCTTAGACTTAGTTTATATGGAATTTTACATATAGAAGAAAAAAAAGAAGAGAATACTATAAATAGCATTTTAAAAAAATAATTAAGTATGAAGAAAAGTGAGACGGTTCCTATAAAATGACTAAAAATATTTACATTTCAATCAATTTTCAATAAATTTTAAAAACTTTCAATCACAAATGATGGTTTCAATTAGTTCCTGATAGTTTTTAATCAATTTAATTAGTGCTTAATATGGAAATGGTAAAATTGAAAAATTAAAAATAAAACTCAAACCTTCCATACATGTAATATTTTACAAAAAAGAAAATGTTATATAACTAAAATACAATGCCCAAAAATTGCTATTAAGAGTCAATTTCCTAGCTTACAACTTCAAATATATCCCTAAACTAAAAAATAAAAAATAAAATCAAAATACTCTTATAGTTAACTTTAAAAAATATGCCCAAACTTAAAAAATATTTTTAAAATGCCATTAAAATTAAAATGTTTTATTATATATATAAAAATTAGATATCCATTTATAGTCACCTCATTACCCACTACCCACTAAATTAGATATCCATATATATATAATTAAAACGTAGTTACTATCCACCATAATCTCCCCCCACTTTTTTTATTATTATTATTAACATACTTTACAGCATTACAAATATAGATAGGTAGGCATTGGAATGATATACTATTAAACAATAACTCTCTCAATTTCTCTTGATATTTTTTCTCTCATATCGAAAAAGTTGGTGACATGTTGGTTTCATTTTTTTTTTTTTTTTTTTGTGGTAGTTCAATTTAATATCACAATCACACGTTCAGTTTGAACATTTAACTCTCATTTATTTGAGAGCAATACTCCCTCAAAATTAAGTTCATATTATTTGATAAAATCTAAAAAATAAGCTTCGCATAGTAGTTGAAAAATTAAGTACGTAAAAGTTAGTCATTCGTGTATCAATAATAACAATATGAGTTAAAGAAATTGATTGGATAAAAAAAATTACAATATTTACAAATGTATAGCTAAGTGTCATGTATTTAATTTGACAACAACTACTAATTACAATGATTTAGATTTTATCAAACTATAGAGATTAACTTCTAGCTTTTAAAATTATATGGGCTAAACATTTTTCAAATCATAACGA
The DNA here is from genome assembly GCA_036507275.1 of Sicyos edulis. Taxonomy (NCBI): domain Eukaryota; kingdom Viridiplantae; phylum Streptophyta; class Magnoliopsida; order Cucurbitales; family Cucurbitaceae; genus Sicyos; species Sicyos edulis. The sequence goes on along the minus strand of CM071859.1, from coordinate 5,669,060 downwards.
CTAAATTTATAATTATTCAAAATATTCCTCCATGAAAATTAATGAGAAAGAAGAGATTTATTTTAAATGTCATAATAACAACTTAATTGCGGATGAAAAAATGTATTTTTAAATCCATTATTATAATCCTTCCTTGTAACCAAATGGGTCAATGGTACACTAATTTTCATTGTTGTCCCCCTTCCCTAACATGTACAAAATCGTGTAACTTTTTAAATGCAAAAAGATGCTAAGAAAAGGTTAATTAAGTTGATACAAATTTGGTTTTATGTCATCACCTAAAATTAAAAAGAGACCTCATACTGATTAAGATTATTATTCTCCCTTTTAAACTCATGGTCTTTCCCTTTTATTTCTAAGTATCACTGGTTCCTTTAAGTAATCATAAAAAATTAAAGTCTTGTTTAATAACAGTTTCGTTTTTTGTTTTTGTTTTTTTTATAGTTTTTCATTTTTTATTTTTTATTTTTAAAAATAGTATATGTTTGATAAGATTTTTGTTTCAAGCATCATATTTTATTTTAATTTTTTTAATACTTTACTATTTATTCTTGATTTGTTCATGCTTTTTTAGAAATAAAAACATGTGTTTAAAAGCTATTTTTTTTAGCTTTTAGAATTCCTTTAATATTTTAAAATTTTGAAAATCAAAATCAAAATTGATTGTCCAACAAACCTATTTTAAAAATATTAAAAACAACTGAGAAACCAAAAACAAAATCAAAATAGTTATTGGATAAGTTATTTATTCATAGGCAAATCATTACTATGTAAATTAAGTGACTATTTACAAAAAAAAAACTATGTAAATTAAGTGACTATTTACAAAAAAAAAAAAAAAAAAAAAAAAAAAAACCATTCGCACATAAATAATTACCTCTTCATGCCAATGATTATTGATTACCACCATTTTTAAATAATTAAATTATATATGAACCAAATTTATTATAACTGGAAAAAAATGAAGAAACCTTTAGATGGGGAAAGCTGTGGTAACAATGTTTTCACAATGAAGCTATTTATGTAGGACAAATAATTTTTTGCTATTTTAGCAATTAACCAGGAGATTTTTTATTTTTAAGGGATGATTAGGTACAAAAAATTCCTTAAAAAAGAAAGAAAGAAAGAAAGGTCAAATAACTGCTAGCATTTAAACCCCATAAAGAGGAATGTTGAATCCAGTTAATTTGATAACCTTACACAACAACCTGCTTGCATCTTTCACTCATAAATTTCACTTTACCACAAGAGTTCCTTTTTTTTTGGTTTTAAATACCTACACAGCCCAAATTATAACAAGAAGAAACCAGGAAATACAACAGGCAGCTATTGCCCAAGGAACCACAAGCATCATCCATCATTAATGGCAAGCTACAAAAACATCTCAACCCATTGCATACTTCTGAGTCCAGCTCCGTGCGCTCGTTTCATACTTGGCTCGATCGGTCTTGTACATGTGTGCAATCTCAGGTACGAGCGGGTCGTCTGGGTTTGGATCGGTCAGCAATGAGCATATGGAGAGCAGGACCTGTTCCATGTAAACACCATTAATGTTTTAAGAACTGATTTCTTAACACTTATGCCCCAAAGCTACCCTTAGGAGGATGGCAAAATCATTCTCAAAATACGTAACTGCATAAGATTGTATACCTGGGCACTGGACCTAGAAGACAATGAGGAATTTTACAATTAAGCTTATTCATGGGCTCAAACCTGAGACCTCAAAGAGGCGTGCCTTGAAAACTCCGAACCTCAACCAACGAGGCTACCCCTCGGGGACAAAAAAAATAACAGAAGTTTAAAAATGATGTCCATTAATGACCATAAAACTGAGGTGGAGAATCTGGTACGAGTATTCTTTAGATTCTCCATCAAATAGGGAAACTTCAGAAGAGTAGGCATCTGATAGGCAAGGAGTCATTGTTGATGGCCCTACAAAGAATGACGAAACTTGCAAATGACAATCAGGATGTGCAATTGGAGGTTGATGAGTGTGCGTACCTCAAATTACGACCGTACCGCCAGTCTCATTGTCCAAATATAAATATTTGAAGCTTGCACCACAATTTATAGGCCCGTTCTAGATCAATGGAAAGGAGAGAAAGGTGGCTTATAAGGTAGAATTACCTCCTGGAACAAGTGTCCACCCTGGTTTTCATGTTTCTGATTGAAGGCTAACGGGTAAATTTTTTTTTTTTAACTGGAAAATTGGTGCTTCGTTCACTATAACCGAAGCCACCTGCACTTGTCCCAAGGCAAAGCTTGGATTCGAGAGACAACAAGCAATTCTACAATTAAGCTAACTCGTGGAACTCGAACTTGAGACCTCCAAAGAAGGATGCCTTGAAAGCTACAAGACTCAACCAAGAAAGCTGCCCCTAGGGAATGCTAACAGGTAAATTATACCAATGTTCCCCATTCAAGTCAATCTTGTCAAATAGTTGATGTTGCAAAAGGCTACTGAGAATACTAGTGGACTAGAGGCTTTGATTCAGTAGGAAAATACTATCAAGGAGGATGCTACCTGGAAACTTGCTACTGCAACTTTTTTTTTTAAACCGAGAAATCGGAGCTTTGCCCCACTATACCCAAGGTAACCGCGCTCGTCCCTTAGTCAGGCACCGGAACATCGAAGGAATGGAGACACGGGAGGTGTTTACAAATTAATGTCACAAGTGAGTTTCAAACTTGAGACCTTGAGGGGAGCACACCTTCAAAGCCCAAGTTTTCAACCACCGTACCCCTTGAGGACACCCTGCTACTGCAATTAAAGAACAATACTCAGACTTCCGGCTCTTAGGGGATGGGTAATAATAGGCCCCCAACTACAAAAGTTTATACCCATACAAGAGGCAGAAGGGAGAGGGGGTGTGAGAAGATTTTTCTGTACGTACGAGTACGACCCAAGGAAATTGAGTTAGTTAGAAAGGGCTGATGAGAGATAGTTTTAATGGTTATATGGGGGTTGCTGTGTGAGAGAAGGGATCTTCTGATATTTTCAGAGTTTAGTTCTCTATGAGATTGGGAGAGGTTGGGAGCTCTTAAAACTTCCCTTGGGCCTGGCTTATGTTACTTAGTTCATAAATAAAATTAATGAACAAAGACCTATCAATATCCATTACAAATAACTTTATTATAGTAGAAACACATAGATCTCAAACATCAGAAAAGTAGTCCTATTTATGCAACCTCCACAATCACAAGCAAGAGTTATAAACCAATTGATAAATTGTGAGTGAATCCAGAAATGAAAAGGCTAAGCAAACCTTGGAAATCGTAAGCGCAGGGCTCCACTGTTCTTTAAGGATGTCAAGACAAATGCTTCCATTGCTATTGATATTTGGGTGAAACACTTTGGTCCTAAAAGCAACCTGAACAACAACAAAACACAATCATCAAGTCTCGCGGTTCTATTCTATTCGGAAAGAAGATGACAAACAATCATATTGCACAGATCATTCACCTTGGGGGGCTTGAAAGGATAATCTGGAGGGAAATGAATATTGACAAGAAAAACACCTCCTGAATAAGGACTATCAGATGGTCCCATAATGGTCGCTTGCCAATGGAACATGTCTTCAGCTACAGGACCTATCCTCAAAAACAAAAGAGTTTCAAACAAACGTCCCAATCTCACAACTTGAAACAAAACAAAACAAAAAACTTTTTCTTTTGACAATCGTGACTGACTGACCAACTTGCGTGCACCTCAATTCAACTATTATCGTGGGGCATACGTCTGACCCTACGACATTTAAATGGCAAGGAAACATAGTAAATTAATTTCTAGAAAAGTGGTCATCATAGATTGAATACATCGACTCTTAGTTCCCCAAAACTCTCTTTACCACTAGGCCATTCCTCAAAAACAAAAGAAATTCAAACAAACTTCCCAATCTCACAACTCGAAACAAAACAAAAAACTTATTATTTTTTTATTTTGAAACCAGCAATCCGCTAATCCAAGGCACCCCCACCTGTCAGGGTTCGGACTTGGGACACAATAAAAGATTTTACAATTAAGCTCACTCCTGAGGCTTGAACTTAGGAGCAAGCCTTGAAAGTTCCGAGCCTCAACCAACTAGGCTGGCCGTTGCGGACAAAAGAAAAAACACGTTCGCATCAAGACAGATCAAAAGGTCAACAACAAAATCACACCATCTGCTAAGGAAAACCCCATTACAACTCAATGATTAAAGCATATATACTTGACTAAGAGGTCAGAAATTCAAATCCAACACACCCCAGAAACCAATTCCTTCATTCATTCATACCCATCAACGAAACAAAACAAAGAAAAGGCTCAAACTAAGCTACCAAACCGAGAGATCGAGGCATAAAAACATACCAGCGCTGCAAGACGTGGGCGGATCCTTCTGTAAATCCTTGAGTTCCTTCAAAATACGCTTCGAAGCCATGATCTAAACACATAAACGATACAAAAACGAGAAGATTCCAAAAACCCATCAAGCTAAGGATAGAGCAAACAAAGAGACATGCGATTAACAGAGAGAATCAACCAAAAAAGGGCTAAATCGAAGGAAAAATAGAGAAATACCTTCAGAAATCAAAAGGGTTTGAGATCGAGAAGGTGATGAAGATAAGAATCAACGAAATAGGCTTCAAATCAGATCGACGGCGGCCCCCAGGAACCGCTGCTTGTTCGTCGCTCTATTTACCCTCTGAATATATATATATATATATATATATATATAAATTTTTTAATAAATTATTTTTTGGTGGTATTTGACAAAAGAGACCAAAAAACTTTGCTGATTTTCAAGCAAATGATTTTGGACAAAATATATATGGCAAAAGATTTATCTTTTTTAAAAAAAAAAAATTGCCAACAATATTGGATTTGAACTTAAGATGTTTTTATTTGAAGAGAGATGTCAATCATTAATGATCAAGTCTGTTTTGATATGTATTCTAATCTAAATTCATTCTTCTGTTTTACATATGTAGGAAGTTTGTTTGTATTTTGATGGTTTTGTGATTGTATTCCATTATTTAGTTTTATAGTGATTCTTAAAAACTCGAATCATAAATCTCGTGATTTAATATATTTGTATGCCAGTTTGAGTTATACTCCATTTAACTATTATTATTATAGTTCAGTCTATTTGATTAGAACAATGAATATAATTCTAACTCGAGATCTAAAAGGAAACACATTTTCAAAATTCAAATCTTCAAACCTTTGGAGACTTTTGGTTTTCAATAATTAAATTATGAGTTCTCAAATATATATCCATTTAGTTTTTCAACTTTTAAATTTGTACGGGATAGTTCTTTAAAATTTTAGTTGTGTCAAAAATCCATTCGACATCATTACGAGGCACAAAACTATAGTGTAAATCTAATATCCTAAATAAGAAATTTCAGTGTTCAACATGAAATTGATGTCAAAATTAATAACTAATGATTGAAATTTAAATATAAGATAAAGACTAATTTATAATGAATACAACATTGACATGGTTATTACAAGAGAAAGTGCAGACAAACAATCGAACATATAACAAGAACATCCACCAAATGTAAAGAATACACCAAACAGAGACAATAACTCACTACAAGGTCTGAATATTCAAGTCATTGTCCCTGTCCCCGTCCCCGGCTTTGTTATCTTCTGATGATGGTCGAGTTCCCGAGTCGGGTGTTCGGATGTCCTCGATCATCCTCACGACTTCCACCATCGTTGGTCTCATATCGGGCACTTGAGACACGCATGCCATTGCTATTTGAAGCATTTGAACCAACTCTTCTTCAATGTTCTCATACTTCATTAGCTCTACATCAAACACCTCTGATGTCCATTCCTCTCTTACCACGGACTGAACCCATCTCGGAAGGTCCGCTACATCATCACGGCTTGGTGACTGGGCTGGCGCCTTCCCAGTCAACATCTCGAGCAAAACAACTCCAAAACTGTAAACATCAGACTTTTGAGTGGATTTCCGAGTCTCGATCACCTCGGGAGCTCGATATCCTGTGCTTCTAGAGGGAATGGGAGGGGAGTTCATTAAAGGAGTCAGGCCAAAGTCTGCAACACAACCATTCAGGTCTTGTGTGAGAAGAATGTTAGAGGACTTGATGTTTCCATGGATGAGCTTTCCTCCACTTGCTGAATGGATGTGGGAGAGGCCTTTGGCACTCCCCAGTGAAACCTTCACTCTCATTTCCCAGTCGGGAGGCGCTCGTCCACTTTCTCGACTTCCTGCGGAATGTGATGAAAGTGAAACTTAAGAGCAAAAAATACATAAAAGCAAGAATGGTGATGAGAGATTTAATAGAGCATACCACGGAGTAATGCCGAAAAGCTTCCAGCAATGGCGTAATCATAAACTAAGAGCTTCTCGTCTTTTGAATAGTAATAGGCTCGGAGAGGCACGATGTTTGGATGCTGCTCCATCCTCCCAACAATCTCCATCTGTTGATCAAATTCTTTTTTCCCAGCTACCACTTCTTTCAACCTCTTCACCACCACTGTTGTTCCTTCCTCTAAGATTGCCTTGTAAGTAGTCCCATAACTTCCTTTTCCGAGCACTTCGGCCGAGGCCCTTAACAAGTCCTCAAGATCAAAATTGTAAGAACTTCCTTCAAAGAAAACCAGCTTATTTTTCTCAGGCTCTTGTACCCCGCTTCCGAAATCCTCCCTCGGTCGCTCACCGCTTTTACCCTTTCCTTTTGCTACAGCAGTAGCAGTACTACTACCTTCACCATCTTTTTTCTTTATACAGCAAACAATAATCATTATCACCAGGAGGAAGAGCACTGCAAAACCACCTAGGGCAATGGCAACGATCGCACCGATATTTACTCTCTTTTCACTCTTTTTCTTTGGCGGGGTCGAACCAGGGGGAGACAGAGATGGTAAGGGGGCAACATCAAGGGAGCAATTTTTCAGAGGAGAGCCACAAAGCAGTAAGTTCCCTTCAAAGGAAGAAGGAGGAAATGATTGCAGAGAAGCAGGAATGGAACCACTAAGATGGTTGTAGCTCAAGTTCAATTGCTTAAGCTTTAGGTGACCTATATCAGGAATGGATCCAGTCAGGGAGTTATTTTGGAGGTTGATGTTAGTGAGACGTGTTAAATTTTGAATCGATGTCGGAATGTTTCCATTGAGAGAGTTCAAGGACAGATCAAGAAAGGTAAGGCTAGGAGACAGTGAAGAAGGAATTTTACCAGAAAAGTTATTGTGTTGAAGATATATAAACTTTAGGGAGGGAAGGGATAGCACATCTGATGGAATGTTCCCATTAAGATTATTAGACCGAAGACTCAAAGTTCTAAGCGCGTCTAACTTTCCAAGTGTATTGGACGGGATTGGACCGTATAGTCCGACAGCCGGAAGCCTGAGAGCAAGCACATTTGAAAGGTCTGAAGTGCATGTGATGCCAACCCATGTAGTGCAGACAGGGGTAGAAGAATCCCAGTTAATTTTTCGACCATGGGGAACTGTTGAAATAAACTCGAGAAGAGCTTGCTTGTCAGAGTTCAGATCAGCCGCAATGAAGGAGAGAAAGTATATGCGTACGAGTAAAGATGATGCTGTAAAAAGGGATTGAAGCCTCATGGAGGAATTCTAGCGGATGGCAGCAAGAAATCTGGATGTAATCTCAACAATTTATCTTCCCTGCAGAGTAACAAACATTATCAGGAATTGTTGCACTTGCTGTCTATAACGAACTCGAAAACAATCTGAATCAGCCAAACACACTAGAAATCGTCTCAATACAAAGAAAGAAGCACATGAGAAACCAATGCAAAAAAAAAAGTAACAACCTTCTATCACAGGCATGATTATATATTGCAGAAGTGAAACATGAGAAATGATCAAAACAATAATAACAGAAAGAAGTTTGTCTAGAGGCCAATACCGATGTACAAGAACAGAAAGAGGAGGGCAGGGAGATTTATTAGGATGTCGGCACGGCAATTGTAATGATACATTTCCGAAACAGTAATCGAGGCAGCGTAATCATTACAACTACTTTCATAAAAAGGAGATACAACTACCCATTTCTCAAGAGATGTAAATTGTAATGAGCGTTTTCCTTGTTAATCAAGTCTGATGGATTAACTAATAGGAGAAGCACATCCAAAACAAAGGCTAAACCTTCCAAATCTTGACAAAGCCATATCTTCATCTCAATTGCTTGCCTTAACACTTGAGCACTAATAAAGATTCAGATTTCAAAGTAAAAAGTGAAAAGAAGCCAAATGAAGATCTACCAGTCATGTGGTATGGATATGGGGATGGAGAAGAAGGAATGAAATAAAAGGACAAAAGCATAATCCTTTTTTGCAAAAGAAAAGGGCATTAAAGTGAGCAGCAAAAGAAATTATTGGAGAATCCCAATTTCACTTTTCTTATCTAAACATCCTTTTGCATTCCCCAAATTATTCTATAATCACAGAAACAATGTAAAATCATGCACGAGAACGAAGAGTAACTGCCCTAAAATCAAAACAACCATCGAAGTTAAGACAAAAAAAATGTGAAACTTTGGGAAACAAAAAGAAAAAGAATGACAGCAAATTTTGTTTCTTTAAGCTTAATGGAATTAAAAATAGTCAACAAGGGCAATAGTTGAGAGGCATAGTGTACACCCAATTATTGTAGAACTAAAAAAATGGAGCAAAAAAACAGAGATTATGGAAAGAAAAAGAAAAAAGAAGCAAGAATTCTACTTTAAATGTCCAATAGGAAAGTCCAGCTAAGCTTTAACTTTATCAACTTTGATAATGGGATTAAAATCTACCATCTAAGTGCAAAGAAGAAACACTAGATAATGGAGGCACATATCAAAGCTAAAGGCAAGGCTAAAGGGAGAAGAAGATCAATTATACAAGGGAGGAAGGGTCCAACCTTTTTCACAAACAACACTAAAGTCAGCCATGACAGAACAACAAAAAAAAAACAGCACTCTAACTGCAATCAAAGATGTACAGAACTCAAAATATTGATGCAATCAAGATTCAGTAACTTAATATCCATTGATGAGGATGAGAGAGAGACTTTTAGGGGCAGAGTACACAGAAGAAAAACTTGTTAAAACATTCGAATTGCAAACCACTTCAAGTGAAAAGGCATTCTCTCAGTCACATAAATAGGCAAAAGTGGGGCTTCATTCTAACACACAGAGAGTACAAATTTATTTTAACTCTTTTCCAAACCTAACCCAAAACAAAATCTCCATAGAAAAATTTGGGTAAGGGTTTGGTCAGAGACACTTCATTGGAATGAAAATGATTTTCCCAATCGACATTCTTAGAAACCTAACAACTAGAAGTGATAAATCACCCATCAATCCAAAAGCTTAAGACCAACACTCACCTAACTTGTGGGCTTGAAAATTTGATAATGTCCATGAAATGAAAATCAATATTAAGCTAAAGTGTTGGGTCAAATTTAATTATAAATTGTAGAAACCATATCTTCAAATACTCCAAAACCCATTTCTTAGATCCAAAACCCCAATTAAAAAACCTACATTACATAAAACCCAACAACAAGAAAAGAGCAACTTCAGCACCACAGAAACCATTTCCTCAAACACTCCAAACCCCATTTCTTAGATCCAAAAACCCAAATACAAAACCTACATTACACAAAACCCAACAACAAGAAAAGGGCAATTTCAGCACCACAGAACCCATTTCTTAGACTCAAAACCCCAATTAGAAAACCCACATTACACAAAACCAAACAACAAGAAAAGGGAAATTTCAGAAGTGCAACATGGAAACAGAGAAAGAAACCAAACCTAAAAAACCATGAGCAGCATTGAACAGTAGCATTGCATTGCAGGGAAATGGAGCTGAAATAAGAAAGAAAAAGAAGAAGCAAGTAAAGATATATATAGAGAGAAGAGTAACCTTTAACGGCAATCCTTGAAGATGAAGACGCCATTGCAATAGATAGAGTGAAAGAAAGTGAGTAAATTAAAGTAGTTGGGGATTTATTCCATTGTTCTCTTTCTTCCTTAAATTCTCCCTTTCTTTTAATCTTTCTCTCTTTCCCTTTTTCCCCCACTGGATGGATGAATCTACCGTTGGGATCAACCTTCACCGTGAAGCCACCGCCGCCGTCTACTGTTCCGTCGCCGCATTTTCCCCTCTGCAGTCGCCGCCGGCCCGAGTCTCAATTCTGCACAACGCTTTATTTTGAATGATTAGAATGTATAGTTTATGTTAACCGATTGAGAGGGGTTTGGATGAGGTATTGAAAGATGGGTTCGTTTGAAAAGCAAGAAATTGACGATAAAAAATGATAAATTATTTTGAATAGTTATAAATGAATTATTAAAAACGAGTGATTAAAAATAAATAGTTATTTTGAATTGTTACAAAAAAAAAAAATTAGGATGTAATTTTCAATGAAGAATTAATAAATCATCAATTTAAATCTTCCTTAAATATGACAAACAAACACTCTTTGAGGCGATAGACAATAGCTAGTGGTTATTTTTTTTGAATAATTACTGTCAATAACTTGTTTGAATGTAAATTTTGGAGAAAAGTCGAAAAAGTGAATAATTTTGAAATGAAATGGTATTTTGATCGATTAAAACTGAATAGCTATTCTGAGTGACTACAATGATTCATTTGAATATAATTTTTGAATAAGTTATAAATGTCATTCTGTAATTTCTCAAGACAACCAAAATCAAACACCCCATTCTATTACTGCATAAACATAGAATAATCTTTCTCTCATCGCCATTTAGCTCTAAGAATATTTTTACAGCACACACACCTGGTTATTTAATTAATTAAATTGTAAACGATTTTTTTTTTAATCTTTGTAGTTTTAACTTATTGATATTTTTTTGTCAATATTAATGGTTATTTAATTAATTAAATTGTTAGTAAATTAATTTCTTAACATATTTCTCTAATCATTGATCATTTTATCTTTGTTTTTAGATGCATAAAATTATTAAAAGGTCATTAAATGTTAGTTTAACCAACTAATATTTTATTCTTTGTTGCAACGTGCTTGAAATTTTCAAATTTAATGTTATATATATTTGCAATTGATAATAAGAAACTAAGAAGTTTAAATAAATTATAAAATTTTAAATGAGTTATAAATTTTAGTTGTAATAATAAACAATAAATCTCAATTTGAAAGTCTTTATGAGAATTTCTTGTTTATACGGCCAAAATTTGACACATTAAATTCAAATATTTGGAAAGTTAAATTATTTAAAATTTATGTTTTTTTTAAGACTAAGGGTGTTTTTGAAACTTTTGAAAGTTCAGGGGTATTTTTGAAAAAAAATCTAAACGGTTTCCATCCAAAACTAACAATAAGGGTATTTTTGAAACGTTTTGTAAAGTTTAGGGGTACTTTTGAAACTTTTGAACGTTCAGGGGTAAGTTTGACAAAAATGTGATAGTTTAGGGACATGTTTGATACTTTAGCCTATTTACTAGGTAAATTAATTGACTAATTGGATAAAAAAGGTGACATCTACACCTATTTTTATTCATCAATAATTAAGAATGGCATAGATAATTTTTTAACTTTTATCAAATCATATAAATTAAATTATAATTTTATGAATGTCTTTTTTTATATATCGTGACTGTTGGGTCAATGGCACCTGACCTACAATATTTGAACATAAATAAACAGGTGTAGATGTTTAAATAAATGAGACGTATGTATTGATTATAATAAACAGTGTTAGGTACTGATTATAATAAATGGTAGGGTAAATATGAGTTGAGTTATTACAACCAACCCAATCAGTTACATAAACGGGCCCAAACACGCCCTTCGGGTCGTTTGACCACTATATCACTATACAACAATAATTAATTTTGTTAGAATTATGTAATAATTACTCTATTCATGACTTAAAGTTCTCGGCCAATAGGATCATAAAAAGTTCATAGGTCAAACCGACACAATCAAAATTTATCGGCTAACCTTATAATTTAGCCAAAACTAAATAGTTAAATATGTAATTTAAATAACAACGTTTTAATATGTAAGCTAGTTTAAACACATTATTAAAGAAAAGATTGACATATTTATCACTACTAGAAAAAGCACATTTCATGACTCTAATTTATAGTCATGAACACCTTCCATGACTAAAATCAAGAGTCATTGTATCCGTTGTCACGGAATGTTCAACTATGACACTATAGTAAAAGTGTCATAGTAGAATCAATTATGACACTATATCATAGTCATAGATGAACCATTAATTACACATATATAAAGTCATTGATGAAGTAATAACAACAATTTACAAGTATCATCGCCAGTTATGAAATTTTATTATAATCACAATTGATCCATTAATGACACATACATATAGTCATGATTGAACTATTTATGACATTTTATTTTAGTCGTGGTTGAACCATTAATGACACACATATATAGTCATTGAAGGAGTATTAACGACATGTTAATATTGTCATTATAGCTTATATATTGACACTTTTTTATAGGCATCAATTTATGTAATATGACTATTTATTTATGTCAATTTATTAGTTTTTATGACACTTTTTTATGCCTATTTACTGCCTATTTTGTTTGTGTCTTTACCTGTCAAGAAAGATTTATAATATGTATCTCACAAATCTTATTCAACAAGTATTATTTCATATATGACTAAATAATTTGTACATTACACTTGAACAAAAAAAAATCACATTAATAAACTTATAATTCTTAAAATGTCTACAAGGGGTTTGAAAACTATAAAGTTTTCAATATAACAAAGAAGCATGGTCTGCTATCCCTTGTGCAAAGTATACGTGGATTCAAAATTTTCACGATAACTGTAGATGCAAGCGATTCCTCACTTTGAACAAAGTACCTGCACACTATATAATAAAGATTTGAATTAGAAGCTACACAAGAGGATATAAATACTCATAATATAAACATCACGAGTCACTATTTGGTGTATGATTTACCAGGGGTACCTACAGTCCACTCAATTGGTCCATATTCATTCTCAATCTACAACCCAAAACATTAAAAATGAAAATAAATAACTAAGGCCCCGTTTGATAACCATTTTGTTTTTTGTTTTTTGTTTATGAAAATTAAGCCTATTTATATTCAAATTTCCTACCACGTGCTCCATCTTTCTTACAATGTATCCATCTTTCCTTAAGAAGTAGGAGAATACTAACCAAATTTCAAAAACATAAACAAGTTTTTGGAAGCTACGTTTTATTTTTTACAAATTTTGGTTTTTTTTATTAAAATATAGGTAAGATGTAAATATCCAAATAAGGAAAAAGCTATAGTAAGGTAGTTGTTGTAGGCTTAAATTTCATAAACGAAAAACGAAATGATTATCAAACGGGGCCTAAACAAAACCTTTAAAACATCACTGTAAACTTGTTTAAACCAAATGGTCATCAATATGCAAGAAACTCAGTTTTGAATCAAAGAAAAGCCTCTTGTTTATATGTTTGTTGGAATTTTACCTGAGACAAAATAATGGGTCCTCCCCTGGTTTTGATATAACTTCTCCCCCTTCATCATACTGACAATCTTTTCAGTGAATTTTTGCATAGCAGCCTTTATTAAAAACAATTAAATCCATTACTTAAACAAATCATAAAATCATTTACTTCAAAAGAGAAATATCCATGGAGATTTCAGAATTTTTTTTTCTACCTTGAAAGGACCATTGTCTGTCCTAAAAGAAATCCCAGGAACGTACTTTAACCAAACAGGAAATCCACTGAAAATAAAATAATCAGAAAAAACCAAATGAAGACAAATTATCAGGAAGATTCTAGTAATCATCATTTTAAGTTTTTACCCAAAATTCCATTAAGCATAAACATAAGGACCAATCCTTAGATGAACAAACAAGCCTGCTTGTTGAACCAACTTCACAAATCTCACCAAATCATATCTATCCTCAAAATAAAACTGAAAAAAATTGCAACACAACACAAAAATTCAGTAAAATCCAAACCCCAGAAAAACCCAAATGGCAAAAACAAAATCATTCTCCATTTTACTGTCTAGGAGAAGGCTCATGGCCATTCCAAAACACATATGTTTCAATAACATCCAACCCTCCATCTTTGGCCTTCTATATAAGGTCAGGCCACATCTATAACAAAAAAAAAGTGATTAAAAAGGGATATAGAAATAGACCCATGATTCACATTGAAGGATTCAAACCTGGGGTGTGCTTCTTGGATAATGAGTAGAACCAGAAATCAAGATTCTCCTTCGGTCATCGATGATTAAGGCTTTGTGGTCATAAGTAACAGAGGCCATTATTCCTGAAGAACAAATACACATAGAGCTCAACATTTGTACAAAATTGGTTACATTGTTGGGTGGAAATAGCAAAGTGCAAAGGTAGACGAAAGACACCTAAATTGGATACGAGAAATTTACACCTACATGACTCATTTCGTGTCCAAGTTGCCTAGATCTGCATATGTCAATTATAGAGACCTTGATGTTGGATCCAACAAAAAAAATGGAACCGCAACCTACAACCAAGCAATGATTTGGGGTTTGAAATATTTTGTTAACAATTTTAACAGGTTGTTACTTGTTAAAACTAAGGCTGGTCCTCATAATTTCTTTAGGCATGAACAAAGCATACCCACCCTTGCACCAGCCTACAATTTACCATAATACCAAATAGTTGAATAATTTGGTACTATTTTAATGTGTGTATTTAAAATATGTCATAAGCACCTATATATATATATATTACTATGTCAACTAAATAAGGGGGCTTTAAACCTTTGAAAACCTCTGGCACTACTAAAACAAAGCATCCAAACTGAATAGAAAAATATCATTCAAAACTTTAAACACTGTTAAGAAGTGTGGAATTTTCAAGTGAAAAGAAAAGCCTAGATAAAACTTGTGGTATTATGTGAGAAAAGTCTCAAGCTAAACTTCTTTATTCTTTTTAACATTATGGCAAAATTTCATAAAGAAGTTGAAATTGAGGTTTCTTTATGAGTGTTGAAATTGTGGCATTATGTAAAAAGATTCTTAAGCTAAAATTATTTTGACACTATTATGGTTTCTTTAATTTTACAATAGATTTATTTTATAGTTGTTTAACTTTCAATGTGTTCTCATAACCAAAAGATCATGGATTCATTAATGTGTTCTCATGACCAAAAGGTCATGGATTCGAATCTATGTTTTCTAAATGTAGTTGAACTACAAAATGAGAGATGGAGAATGCAGCATCGTCAATGCATTTGTCTTCCTCTACAAGGCCCAAAAAAAAAACACAAACGAATTTCCATTTCCCCAATCAACATGTCAGACCCACACTAGTGAGAGTCTTACGAGCCTTACAACTTCACTACAACAAAATGGACGACGAAACAAAACAACTAATCATTGGCTTCACAACACTTAGAAATAATTTCTTTCAATTCCATCACAAAATTCTCTCCGGCATTTTCACAAACAGTTAGTGCTCATTCCACAACTATTTCATAATTTATCCCTTTTTGTCTCTATTCCATCAGGTTGATTCTATTTTTCATCTACAAAATGAATTTATGTTTGATTTTATGAAAAGAAATGACAGCTAGAATGATAATAGAAACACATACCATTAAAAAATGGCAAATTCTAGAAAGAAAAAAAAAACTCTAAAAGTAACTGGTGAAGATGAAAGATGCTTGAATAATTGCTATAAACAAAAATCACAAAGAATAGCATCACAAAACTCAAAGAAACCCATAAGACGAAGATGGAATCAAAGAAAACAAGTAATATCTTCAATACCCACTATGGGAAAGATGAAACAACATAATACCCATGAGATAAAACCAGAGACAAAGGCTCGAAGCTGAAAATCAGAGAGATAAAGAACAAGAATACCTCAAGCGAGCGTTGAACACTAGTGACGACAATGGTTGCAACGACGAGTACAAATTGACGAGTGCGATTGACGGTGGTGGTGATAAATAAGTGAAGATTGACGAGCGCGACACTAGTGAAGATTGACAACAAATACAGAGAAAGGAAGCTTGAAGTTCTGGCCGATGTTCTGGTCTAAACAGAAGCCAACGACGCAGTTGAGATTCTTCCGTGTGTTCAGGGAGAAGAAAGGCGAGAGTTTCGTTGGGTTCCAAGATGTCAGATACAAGTTTCTTCACGATGCTAGGGCAAAGTGCGCTCTTTTTATTTTTTAAGTTTTCTATTACTATTTAAAAAATACAGTTTTTTTTAATAAAATCGCTATAGTCCAAGCTCGAACACAAGACCTTTTGTGATGGTATTTTATTTATGACTCTAAATTTTAATCACAAGTAGTTAAAAATTGGTATGTTAGGCCCCCTCCGGTTTTACCCCATTAATGACACTTATTTTCTATTTTTCTCAAATTTTGCTTTAGCATAAGAGTCATGGAATCCCACTTTTCTGGTAGTGTATAGATTTCATTGTTTGGTTATAATCTAATTCAATACCACCATCGTTGTGAATTCAATTCTAAAAATCAATATTTGACTCATGTAGAATTTGTAGTTCCCTCCTTCCATCTGTACTAAAAAAAAATAGCTATCTACCTACTTAAAAAAACATTACAATTTATTTTAAAAAGATCAGTATAAAACAAAATCATTTTATAAAATTGTTACATGAACTAAATTATTGAACTTTTAAACATTTCAAAGTACAAGACTTAAAAAAACACAAGGGATGCCACTTTATCCCAAAACAAATTCTTTAGGATAAACAAAAATACTTAAAGTGCACATACCAGATCTACCAAGGAAACTAACAAACTAAATTTTCTTCAGAAATCACATACAAATTTCTCCATACTTTTATCTTCTCCCATTTGAGTTTTCACTGCAATTGGGCAGATTCCATCATTTTCAAAACCAAAATGATGCAAATAATAATAATAATCATAATGATGGTAATAATATATTTTTAAAAAATGAAATAAAAATACAATACAAACCCCATCATCATCTTAGATGTTATAAGAGGCCAAAAGGCTCAGGCAGAGCTTCAAATCCATTATCCAAAATGGAAGCTAAATCGGTTTTATCATCTGCACTGAGCAGCCAATTCGTGTTTTTCAAGTCCTCTTTCAGCAATATTGCATCATAACGAGAGCTTTCATAGATGTCCAAATGATTCAAGCTTGCATAATATCTTCCATTCTCCCCTCCTCCGTCGGGACCGTTGGTTGCTGACGGTCTACGAAAATAGTTTCCTCGCTCCATGTTGTTATTACTGCTCGTTTGGAAGTCGGTATCGATGGTCTCAGAGTTGCTTGATGCAATGGACTGAGTTTTAGAACTGGCTGATCGGATGCTGTGGGGAAATAGCGTGTTTCCTGAACCTGACCGCGCGCTCCCAGTGCCATTTCTTATATCCTGCAACACATGAACAGATTGGATTCTTTACATTCATTAAAAACGACGTAAACGGATATCGAAAGAGAATTGAAGTTCAAATAATCAGCAGCATGAAGATCAAGTCTAATCATACCATATTTCTGATGGCTACATCAAGAGATTTCTTTGAAATGGACCTCCCAAATCCATTGGTTTCTGCTGTAGTTGTGGAAGCCTTCACAGGTCTCCTTCCACTCAAATCAGAAGAAATTGAAAGTCTCCTAGTTTCAGGACTGTCACTGAGATGTCCATTGGTATTCATCCGACCCCTTCCAGGGGTGTCGGTTAGTCTTCCCCTTGAGACGGTAGGTGATACTGCTCTTCTAGGCATGGTAATAGTCGATGTAGGCTCTGGACTCCCTCTAACCGATGCAGCAGGCGTCGGGCGGGATCTACCAGCAGAAATTGGCCTGTCTGGCAATGTTGTTCTTAGGTTTGGAGGGGTATCAAGAGGAAAATCAGATGGGACAATTGGCTGAGGTGCAGCTCGAACCCGAGGACTAGGTGAACTTGGTCGAGAAGTTGATGTTGAGCTGCGTCCATTTGTTGACAGAGCACGTCCTGTAGGAGATGGAGTGCCAACCACAGAAGAGAGCGAAGGAGCAGAATTTCGTCGAGTAGGTGTAGATGGACGGGAGTTCGACCGGGCTGCAGGAGAACTCAAATTTGCAGGAATTTGAGGCCTAGATCTAGGAGAGGAGGGCCTTGAACTTTGTATTTGCCTTGGTTTTTCAATGGATAAGCTGGTGGGGGATGGACGGGCCCTTGAAGGAGTTGAGGACCTCGATGGCGTCGAGCGTGAAGATGGAGTAGAAGGTCTTGCAGTAGACGAATTGCGTGTACTTGGGGAGGAAGACCTAATGTAAGAGGAAACCGAAGCCGAGCTTGTATTAAGAATTGATGAAGCCCTGTTGTTGGAATAACTACTATACTGTGAAGTGGAGACAGAAGACCGAGACACAGAACTGCTCCTAGCTGGCCTTGAAGGATTATTGCTTTCTGATTGCGAAACTGAAAGCTGAAACAAATATGAGAAACAATTAAAAACACCCTAGATCCTACAACTAAAGAGGGGTCCTCAATATCCCCACTCAACAAACGCTTTTATATGGTAACATTAACAAGTACTTTCGAGTTACAATCCGTAAAATCAAAAGAAGCACAAAAATAGAAGAAATAAAACTCAAGTGAAGATACTGGATCACTCTATATTATGCAACTCAGGAAGATCAAGGTAGTAAAGAAGGCAGAAGAATACCCTTGAAGCTTTTGTTGTCGAAGATGATCGTGCTAACGTGCTTCTTCTCGGAGCTGCTACCGTTGATTGAACTTCACTTTCTGAGGATGAAGGGCAAAGAGGAGTTCCAGGAGGTGTGAGAAGCCTGTATCCCAAAGGTTAACCAGAGAAGAACCATATTTCAGAACACATTGTACATCCCAATCAGACAGCTACACATTGAGCTTAAAATTTCCAAACACCATTCAAAATCTACATCATTTCCCCCCCTTCTCTAAAAAGGAAAAAAGCTCAAGCATTTATCTGTTAAAAGAAATATCAGAATAACTGGTAAATAATTCACTAAATCATTATAACCCCTCACCATGCAGCAGTATTCAAAACTTCAACAAATTATTGACATGTACTTCAAACTTTCTAATTACAATACTTTAAAGTATGCACAAGGGCCCCGCTCACAAACGCAAAGCTAGATCAAGTAAATGTATACAGTCTAGGAAAATTAATTAATTGGTCCATGTCAGGTAGAATTTAGAAATGTTGACATGCTTTCAACTCCTCCACCATCTACATAATTGATAATCCAACAAAAATACTTTTCACATAGAAGAGATCTTGGTAGTTTAGGGACTACTTCAATGATAATTGATGAATAGAGCGTCAAAATCAGTAGTTCCAGAACAAGAAAAACGCATAGAAATCATTGAATTTGATACGAATTCGCCAAGAAGTTACCAGTCGTAATCGTGTTTTCCTCCCTCGGCCGATAGCAGATCATCGATCCCACTCTTAGCCAATTTCACTGATCCAACTGAAAGCCTCCCCAATTTCACCGTCGCTAACACCAAAATCAGATCAGACAATTCAATAACCAAACTCGCCGGAAAACAAACAACAACTCAAATCAAAACCAATCCAAGAAGAACAACAAAAGGATTCCAAATCCATAACTACACTAGTTGAATCCTAAAAACCATGAGATTCAGCACTGCTACAAAAACATTCTCATCAAATCACCACAGATTCCATAAACCACACAAAAACAAAAACAAAAGCAACTCAAATCAAAAGCAATCCAAGAAGAACAACATAAGGATCCGAAATTCATAACAACACACAGTGGAATCCTAAGAACCATGAGATTCAGCACACTACAACAACAACAACAACATTCTCATTAGGTCACCACAGATTCCACAACGCAACAAGCACAAATCCAGCGACATTACACCAATCAGCTGACGAGAGAAACAAACAACACCAACACAAAGTGAACGAGAAACGAGAGTTACCGTCGGAGGAGCCGTCGGAGGCAGGAACGGAGAGCGTCCGGCGATTCTTGGAGAAGAGATCGAGATTCTCGTCGGAATCTCTGGAGATTCCGGCGATGCTATGGCCACGGCGGTGCTGCGAGAAGATAGGCGGATTCCGGGCACCGGCAAGCGGCTCCCTCCAGTTCCGGTTCATGGCGGCGAGGATTTGAAGTTTCCGATCAGAAAAACAACAAAAATGGTTGCGTAGAGAAGAAGATTGAGTGATCGGAAATGGAGAAATTCAACCACAAAGAGAACAAAAAAGAGAGAGAAAATGAAGAATCAGAATCAAAGAAACAGATCCATTATTTTGGTGAAGGCTTGATCTGAAAATAGTTCAGTGAAGATTCATAGTTCTTATTTCTATTTTTAAAATATCATACATAGATCTAGTTTGATTGGGAGTGGTTTTTTAACCTGTTTATTTTATTTTAAAATAAAATTACAACATGATTGAATGGTTGAGAAGAATCGAAAGAGTTGGTAGAGTGTTAACTTCTTTACTAGAAATTCAATTTAACTATACGGCTATGAATTCGTTCCTGAAAATCAGTATTCGAGTCTAATCTTATTTGAGATCATTAATACTCTTTTCACGTAAGGTTTGTGATTTCATTTCTCGGTTTAAACTAAAAAATGATTGGTTAATAAGAAGTTTAATCTACTGGGAAAATATAAAAACAAGTTGGAATTCGTCTCTAATCTTATAGCAAATTAATTTTTAGGAATTGAATTTACAACTTGTTAGGTCTATCAATACCTTTTAACTACTCAATTTAACTACTAGATGAATTTATACTTTTTTTTTTAAAGTTTTTAGTAAAATTACTTAGATAACAATATTACTTTGTTGTTTAGACGTTTTTCATTCATGGTTCTTAGATAACAAAATACATTATGCCTAAACTAAAATGTTTCTTAAATATATGAAAGTGAAACTAAAAACGTTTTTGTTTTGTTTTTTTAGCTCAACAAGTTGGAATATTGTGGTGAATAACTTTGTTATTCTCGTTCGTTGAAACCATCGATTGGAATTTTTATGGTACTCTCTTATTTGTTCTAGTGATTTTTTTTAAAGACCATGAGAGATTGGAATATTTAATTTTCAGTTAAGGTTAACAATAACTTCGAATACATTTATTTTTGTGAGATATTAGAGTTTTAAAGGTTAAAACATTGTTGACATCTTTCTACATTTTGCGTTAGAATCTCTCTTTATATTTAAAAATATGCATTAAAAAGAATACATATAATAGCATTTCACTAAAAAGGTGTAACTTGACTTAAAAATAATTTATCCAATAACATTTAGGCAGAAATTTCTAAATTGTAATTTTTAAGTTATATAAAATATCACTCGAACTATGTTTTTGTTCATATATATATATTAGTGTAATTAGACTATAATTATTTGTAAAATAAAATAATATATTAAATGAGTATATTTGTCTTTAAATTGTAGCACATTTCCAACTTAGTAAATGTTGGCCTATCATAACCATAATTAATTATATCCATCATTGTTAGTTTGTGATTTGGTAACAAACTTAGATCCATTATGGTTTAAAATAGATGTCATAATTAATCATGGATTACTTTATTTTATTTTATTTTATCTCTTTCTTTTTAAATTATATTCTTCAATGATTAAGTGAAAACTAAAAGCAATTTTTTTAATTAATAAAAGTTAAAAAAAAAATCACAACCTTTTTTTCTCTAGAGAAATTATATAGTGTGGCTCAATGTCCTTATTTAATTAATTGCTTTTTAAAATAACCAACAAACAAAGTCAAACACTGAAATGTTATTTTTCTTGTCTTTTTTTTTTCTTTCAATGGAAATTGTAAATATCCTTTTTTCTTTCCTTTTTTTTTCTTTCATTGGAAATTGTAAATATCTTTCTTCTTTCCTTTGTGTGTGGATTTTGAAGCTTCAAAGAAAACGTGATGCATAATTAAAATATTGAGCTGTTATTTTAATAATTACATTCACCGACTTATATAATTGAGGCAAATAATTAGCTTCCCCTTTCCTTTCATTTTGGTTACTATTCCATCAACCTTTAAATTTTAATTTATTGTGAGCAAAATCTAAAACACACACAGTTAAATTCAAACTAAATAATAATAATAAATCAGAAAACTTTTTGTTTTAGACAAAATACTAATAAATCTGTTGGTCGTTATGTTAATGTGTGTTTTTCTTAATCCTTATTTTTTCAGAATATCTTTTGTTGAGAAAAATATTCTTTTTTAGCTCAAAAGTGAACTCTCCAAATTTGAAAAATCGGTATCTTGTCTGGTGTTAATCCATTTTAACTCTATGGTCATGAGTTCGAACTCGAAAATCGGTATTTGACTTTCATATTATTTGAGAGCAGTTGTTCCCTCTATGTAGGGTTTGTTGGTCCCCCTCCCCCACTATGTACTGAAAAAAAAAATTGGAAAATTTTATTTACTTTCACCAATTTGTTTTTAACTTTATCTAACTTAATTTTGGATTCAAATGTATTACAATTATATTTGATCATTTTTTTATTCAATAATAATCAAAATTTAAAAGATTTAAATCATAAACACATATTTATGTTGATTAAGATATTGCTCTTGTTAATATTATAATTAATTATTTCCGTCATTAATAATTTTAGCAATACATATATATATATATATATAATATCTATTAAAAGTTCAATCTTTGTACTTTTTTTTTTGTTTTTTGAAAATCGGAAAATTAAAGTTTTGCTTCTTTATACCTTAGGTATCACTAGTTCGTTCCTAGACTGTCGCACTGATATACTCCAAAGAATATATCTTAAAGTCTTTTACCTCAACCATTAAGTTGTCCGTTGGAGACAATCTTTGTACATTTTTTTGGTTCGAAAGCTTTTTTACACTAATTTATGCAAAAGTCTAACTTTAATAATCATATTTCTTTTAATTTCTATAAAATTTGTACCGTGGCTATATTTTCATTACGAACTTTAAATGTATACCTACAAGAAGTTGAAAAATAAAACTTTTACGTTAAAACACCACTTGGTCCTAAAAACGTGGGGTTGTTTGTTTGACATATTTATGTAGTATTTGGGTTAAGGAGTTATATTGAGTAGTTAAAAAGTGAGAGTTGTGTAAAAACTTGTTTGGAAGTAGTTTTTGTGTAGAGGAGTTAGAAGTAAAAACCTTTTTTTGATGTAGATTTAAAAATGAGTATTTATTCTTACTAGTTAAAAAAGAAATGATTAAAAATGAATGGTTAAAATTGAGTTATTTTGATTGATTTGAAATGAATGACTAAAAATAAGTGGTTAGAAACGATTGATTAGATGATTAAAAACGAATGGTTAGAAATGAGAATTATTTTTAAACATAAAAATGAAGAATAATTAATAAAAACTCGTATGAATGTAGATTTTTTAAGATAAATTAATAAATCTTAAAACTAAATCTTACTTAAGTATGCCAAACAAATACCCTCCTTATGTTTGATTTTAGTCATATTTCGAATATATACAATTATATTTGAACAAAAAAGAAGTTATAAACAAAAAAAAATTTTAGATATATTGGGAGAGGCAGGACGAATACCTATTCTTGGACTCGAACCTGCGATGTTGGTGTTGAACTGATTTACAATCAAACAATGAAACCATTGCGTCACTGACCCATTTGATATAACCAAAGTTTTTAAAAAACTCACAAATCTTAAATTTTAATATAATTCTTTGTTTTTAACCCACATTAAATGTAGAGTTAAATATATATATACATATATATTAATCTTAAAATCATATTCTAAGATATATCTAAAGACTACATGTTTTCCCAAAATGTCACAAAACTTCATGGATGTTTACTAGTCAAGTAAGAGCATTAAAAATTAAGTTATAACTTCAATTTATAATAATTCGCTATTTAAAAATTAATTTCTTACCTTTATCTTTAAAAAAACCAAATAGAGAAAATTGATTAATTTGTCTTTAGGGAAAAATATATAAATCATCTATAAATTATGGTGTTTGTAACAAATTTAATCAATGTTACAATTAACTCGCTAAATTTTCAATTTTTCATAAAACAAATTTCGACATTGAGTTGTTCGGATTCAAGTTGCGTAGGCTATGTTTTTTAGCTTCTCCAAAAGGATTATATCTATGAAAATAGTTGTCATCATTTATATATTTATAATATTCTCATTATTTAACTAATGTAGGATATTTTGTTTGTATCCAAACAAAAAAATTTATATGATAATAATTTATTTAAAAATTTAATTTTTAAATTTTTTTTTTAATATCTAAATATTATAAGATAAGATGGTACGAGTCATAATATAGCCGTGGTTTGTGTCATCCAAAATCCAAAATATTATCAAATCCGACAGCACGTGTCTACCTAACAAACCAGACACGTCTCATTATTGACCCATCCATTTCAATTTCTTATCTTCTGATCTATAACTTTTTTTCTCACTTTTAATTTAGGGTTTTTTTTTTTGTTTTCTTTCTGTTAGGGCCTATCATAATTTATATGTAGAGCAATAATTATGAATAATCGTTGATATTAAAAAATTGTCTAATTATTAATTAACCAGTGATATATAGTGTTCGGGTATAATATTTGAATTCATATGTTTTCTATACTAATTATGTGGATATGACTTAGAGTATAGAACTATGATTGAAGTGATCAATTTTTATCATTTTATAAATATATCTTTGTTGAGGGTTTATAAAATTTTCTTTACATTTAGTTGAATATATTACTGTCTTGGCTTGTATATTTAATTAGTTTGGTAAGTCAATTTTGATATTTTTATTGTTAATTATTTTTTGAAAATATGAAGTAAATAATCAATGAGAAAAATAGATTGGTTAATTAATGTTTTAATGATATGGAGAGACGGTTTAAAAAATGATGTTAATTTTTGTTATTAAAGGACTATATAATATATAAATGGCATTTATGTAATTCTTTCATATTTTTGGTTATAAAGGGTATTTACACCCCTTTTCTGTCCTCATCAATAATGCACATGTGGCATTTATTTAAGTCTTATTTCTTTTCTCTCCCTCTTTACTCTCAGATAAAGAACCATATTTGTACACAAATCTGCATGCAGCACATTCATCAATAATTAATGCATTATATAATATATACACACACATATACATATACATATACATATACATATACATATATATTCAAAATTATTAGAAATTCAACTTTTGGATGTTTATTTAAATTATACCATTGTTTTAGAAATATTTCATTTCCAACAAAATTTTGGACGTTTTCAGTAATATTCAGTTTTACCTTTTATTTTAATTGAAAATTATTTGTTAAAGTGATTGAAGGTTATTTATGACAATTGTAAAAATTATATTGATTGAATATTGTATGTGGTTACTAATTGAAGTTTATTTGTGATATTAATAGAATATTATATGTGAATTAAATGAAAATTATCTGTTATATTAATTGAAACTATCAAGGTATAGACTTTTTCATCTTTTTATTAGGTTCGTCTCAATTTTCTAATATACACAAACTTTTTCTAAAGAGTAATATTTTTAGAAAATTTTTATTTTATTATACATGAAAAACTCTTAATTAATACACATTAATTCATTACCCACATCTATCTCCTAGTTACATTTGCACACAATATAATACATATGACATTAAATTTGATGGAGAGAGTGCTTCAAATTTTATAGAGATCATGATAAGTATAATACTCATAAAATATTGAATACTTACTCCTTCCATCTATTATTCGACATGCATGTTTTGTCCTATTAGTACTATTGAAAATATAATATTGAATGGGTCAATGACGCAATAGTTTGATTATTTGATTGTAAACCAGTAGATATTTGCTACATCACCAATAGTAGAGTTCTAGAGATATTTTATATAACTTAATAGTTAAGCGATTATATATTCAAATTTCCCTAATTCAAATATTATTAAATTAAGAAGGAAGTGAAGAAATATCATGTAACATTGAACATTTATCGAAAGATAGAGAAGAAAGAGAAAACCCTTAAACAAGTGTTTATGGTAAAGAGAATGAGAATCATTGTTGGTAGGTAATAGTGATCGATGAGTAATAATTGTTAGTAGGTAATCATTGTCTGTATTTGAAATGCAAAACAATATCTATATTTTTAGTTTAGATAATAGTTAGAAACTAACCATTTGTTTGTGTTTGAAATGAAGACAATGATTAAGCAAAGATAAAAGTTAAGTGATGATCGATATTTAACACTACGAAATAGTTATTTGATATTACGATAATATAGTTATTGGTCAGAACGATAACGATTAAAACAATTGAAATTAATATAGTAATTACTATTCATTACTTGGAGGTTCACATAAAAAGAAACTAACCATTACTCTTCTTCTGTATTTGATGTTTTTTTAGTACATATTGGAGGAGGAGAGACAAATATTGATTCTCGAAATTAAACGTGAGAGGCTAATTTTGAACTGGTTTACAACCAAATGATAAAATCATTGCTCACTAACTCATTTGATTATTCCGTATTTGATGTTGAAACTTCAAATGACCCTAAATTTTATACAAATGGACGAGAAAATGACCATTTTACGATTTTGGTAGAGAGAGAGAGAGAGAAAAAAGACATTAAAATAGTGAATGTGAGAGAGAATAATTGAAGTGTTTGGTTGCTATAGTTAGGTTGCTTTCAAGAGTCAGGTGACTTGGGACTAATCACCCTACAAAATTAGGGGTGGTCCTTGAATATTTCTCACTATTTTGGAGCCATTCTTAGCCAATCTAACGCACAACAAAACCATTTCTTATACTTTTTTCATGTTCTATTGCTTTTAAAAAATTATTAATTCCATAGGGTTCGTGTATATTTGATAATTATCAAATATTCATTTTGGTTAAATACTTTTGATTTCAAAACACTAAAGTCCAAAAAGTGAACAAATCCAATTTATAAACTTTCCCATTAAGCACTATAGAATGTCATAAACCATTTATAAATAAATAAAAGTTGTTTTTGCATGTATAACAAAAAAAAGTCAAAATATTTTCATCTATAGTATAAAATCAAAGCTAATTCATTTATAGTAGAAAATTCAAATTGAATTCTATCACTGGTTGAGTTCTATTAATGATAGAATTCAATCAATGAAAGAATCATTCTATCACTGCTTAAATTTTTTATCAGCGATAGAATTTTAAATTGAGTTCTATCACTAATAGAAATTAATGTGCTATAGATGAATTTATTTTAGAAATTGTGCTGCAAATGTAAGACAAGAGGTAGAATGTGTTGTTGATAGTAAATTCTCATTAATTGACTTCAAATGGAACTCTTGATCATCATTCATGACAAAAGTCCCTTTCATCAACTAACATTAACCACAATATCGGACCGAATGGGTCTGTGGCTCAATGGTTTCTAGGGGTGAACATGGGTTGGGTTGAGTTGGGTTAGAGAGTTTTCAACCCAACCCAAAATTTTGGGTTGGTCATTTTTCCAACCCAACCCAACCCAATTAAAGAGACAACCCAACCTAACCCAACCCTTATATTTTTGGGTTGGATTGGGTTGGGTCATCGGGTTCACTAATAAATTATAATTATAAATATTTTTAATCAAATTAGTCATACATTATATATAAAAAAAATATAATTTTCAATCAAGGTAATGAAATGAATATAAATATACAATCATGGTTTATATAGAAGATTCCAATTATAAAACATAAAACAAATAGATAATTAAAACAACAAAAATAGATGACATAATTCAACTTCTATAAAATAAATATATAATTAAAACCAACAAAGATGTTTTACACTATATATTTATCATGATATATAAATTATAAAGATTTGAAAAAATATTAAAAATTATGGTAAATAAAAAAGTCTAACAATAATAATTAAATAAATAAATATTTACACATAAATAATTATGTTATAGTAAAAAAATATATATATTTTTAAACTAAATAATAATTTCGGGTTGTTCGGGTTGAGTTGGGTTAATTTTAGGTCAACTCTTAACCCAACCCAACCCATGAATATTTCATGATTTAAAACCCAACCCAACCCAAAAATATATTTAACCCAACCCAACCCGTCAATTTGGGTTGGGTTGGTTCGGGTTGTTTGAACACCCCTAATGGTTTCATTGTTTGGTTGTAAACTAGTTCAACACTGGTGTCACAGGTTCGAACCTCAAGAGTCGGTATTTGTCCCCCTCCTCCAATATGTACTCAAAAAAAAAAAAAATCACATCGAATGAGAATAAAGATAAACATAATTAAGTTTAAGAATGCATATTTAATTTAAAAAAAAAAAGTCATGCTAATTTTTTTCGTATTTGTAAATTACAATAATTTTCATCCTTACATCTAAATAAATAAAGAAATTCATAGTGATAAACTCAATTTCATAATCATTTGATTTTTAAAAATTGTGTTTGTTTTTTCATTATATTCCTACCGATAATTCCATTTTATTGAAAATCATGAATTACACGAGTTTTTGAAAATAATTATTTTTAATTTTCAAAATTTGGCTAAGTTTTTTTAAAATATAAATAAAATGTAAGATGATAAAACCAAAAAATATATATATAAATTAGAAGTAGAAATGGATAATGGATAATGGATAATTTTCAAAAACTAAATAGTTATACCTTCTCTAATATGAGCTTATAAAAGGGTATGTATGTGTGGTTGAGATGTCCTTAGGGACCCCACCCACATGAAAACTTTGTGCATAATTTGGCATTTTTCTCTCACAATCTCCAAATTTTGGCCTTTTAATTTGCCTCTCTTCTTTCACATGCATCTCCATCAAAGCCTCCCCACATGCACATCCAACCTCCTTTTTTATTTAAATGGAAGGAAAAACCACAAATCTTATAATAAGATATCTACTTTAAAATAAAATGAGAGACAAATATCAATTTTCAAGATTCAATATGCATGTATTCAAAAAAAAAAATCAATCTGCATGACTATAGAGTTGAATTATACTACAACCAATCAACTAAATCAGCACGTCACTAACCCTTTCGATCAATTGCAACCTATTTATTCTATGTAAATGATAAGTTTAGTGATCTCAAAGTTTCTGATTTGTGTTTAATAGGTATCTAAAATTTAAAAAAGTATTTAGCCCAAACTTAAGCTTTCTACTTTATATTTTATAGGTCTTTTAATATTAAAATTAATTTACTGAATGATATCCGAACTTGATGGTTAAGAGGATGAACTCCATTTCAATTTTGTTCATTTGACTCAAACTCAATTCCAAATAGGTATATTAAAAAAATAATAAAATAGTTTCAATCGAATGACCAACTCATTTTTTGAAAATTTTATGAATGTATTAATGGAAGAATTGAAAGTTTGAAGATCATATTAAACACAAAATTAAATTATAAACCTAATGCATTTATTCGATTTTAAAAGAAAGAAAGGAAAATTGTCCCTAAGTTTATCTTTGATTAAAAATAATATAAAATGATGTTAAAAGTCTTTTCTCTCCCTCGATTTTACAAATTTATAAAAATATGTCAAACTTTTTTGAAATTTTATTAGATACAAAATTGAAAATTGAGGGAGAGAAAAGACTTTTAACATGATTTTAAATTCTTTTTAATCTAAGACAAACTTAGGTGCAATTTCCCTTCTTTCTTGCTGCCTTGCTTGTGCCTATACACATGTGACATGTGTGGTAGGGTAGTAAATGGACCCAAAAGAAGAAAAAGAAAAATCATGTGGATCAAGAATTTTGTTGTCTAACATATTAAAAAAATGACATTTGAGTAAAGTAGTTTATTATTAAACTAGCCTGATTTAGTTCTTAAATTTTCAAATTTGTCTATTTAGTTCTTAAAATTTTAAAATTGTATAGTATTGATTTTTTTAACACATTTGAAATTTATAAAAATAAATGGTTTTGTTTTTAATTTTATATCTAATTAGATCTTTTTTAAAATAAATGCTCAATTGATTAAAAGTCACTTAATGTTATAAATAGAATTAAAAATAATAAGACTTAATATAGGACATAAAATTAAAAGGTTAATAACTTATTTAAGATGTTTAAAAGTTAAGAACCAAACTGCTAACTTAAAAGTTTATGAAGACTTATTAGACAATTTTTAAAATCTATATTAGGATAAAAACTTAGAAACTTATAATTTGACTAGATTCTCTTAACTACCTTTATATATTAAACTTTAGTGACAGCATTAATTTGCTACAAAAAGTTAAACATGATATCATGAAGATGATAGGGTATCTCAAGGAAAAAGAGTACCTCCATGTGCAATTCAATCCTAAGTTACATAATCTTTTTGTGTAGTAAAATCATGTCAATCATAATGAATTTGATTAACTCTGCAAGTCCCTCTTCCTTGATGGTAGATATGGTACACAAGATTAATAAAATCGTCGAACAAAGTTTCTCTGACAATTTTCTTCTATCAATCATGATTCATCGGTATAGTCCATGTTGACGATTTTATATATTTTGTCAATAAAAATCAATTTCAGCAATTAGAACTATATATATATGCAATCTCAACTGTTCTATCTGTTGTATGTATAATAATTTTTTTATTATTATTATACATATTTATAATTATTTTAAAGAAT
Source organism: Sicyos edulis (assembly GCA_036507275.1). Classification (NCBI taxonomy): domain Eukaryota; kingdom Viridiplantae; phylum Streptophyta; class Magnoliopsida; order Cucurbitales; family Cucurbitaceae; genus Sicyos; species Sicyos edulis. Next base: position 5,638,437 of record CM071859.1, on the reverse strand, counting down.
AATCCAATATACTTTTCTTTTGTTCCATATTCTTTGAGAATTAAAAGAGGACAAAGAGTTTAATTCAAATAATTTTTGGTGACCCATTTGTGGGATGCATGTTTTGTTGTGGTTGTGATGCCTCTTTCATGGCTACCCACCATCCCTATTAGTAAGAGAGAGGATTTTTATATATATATATATATATAAATAGAAAATTGTCATTTGTTCCTTAAAAAGTTTGAGAGAGAGAAGCCAAATTTGTAGGTTAATTGTTTTGCATATATTACTCCAATCATGTTTACAGATTCTTGGTGGGGGAGGAGAACCAATTCTTAACTAAAAAAATGTGTTCAGGTTTTCATAACCTCAAGAAATTATAATAAGTTCACTAACTTTTATTTTTATAGTTATGTTGACTAAGTCTATGAGATGTTCAAAATGATTGAATTTATTAGACAACAACTTTAAAATTGGTGTATAATAAAATATTTAACTTTCAAATATGATAGGTTAATGACTTATTAAAAAACTAAATTCTTTAACATTTTAGAAACCAAAAATTGAAAGTAAAGTTTTATTAGATATAAATTTAAAAATATTAGAACTGAGTTTTGTTCTTCAAAACTATCATTTGTGTAGAAATGTAATGAGAGAAAGTTATAGGAAGATTTTTTTTTTATATACCAATATAAATGAATGAATAATCGAAATTGTAACCTCATAATTATTAAATGGTACAAGATATAGTTGACTGAAGAAGAAATTATTATTTGTTATAATCTGCTATACTAATGTTGTGTTTCAAATATTCTATCGTACATGAATCAAAATAGTTTTAACTTATCTTTTAAAAAAAAGTTTTTAACCTTTACCTTTTCAACCTTTGAGCACATTAAATGTCATTTTACTTTGAATGACAAATAAACATAAATAAATGAATAAATAAGAGTAAAAAAATGTCATTTTATTTCGGCCCATGAACCATGGGCCTCTTCATTTTATTCTCAAGGCCCATTAAAATGAAAGATACCCAAGAAGAAAATGATGCCTTTACCACCAAACAGGTACTGAAAATTAAAAAAAAAAAAAGAAGAAAAAAAAAAGAGAGCTTTAAGAAAACTATCAGGTGTCCCCATTGTATATCATGTATTTTAATTTTTCTTTTGTCAAATTACTGATCTTTAGGCTTCAAAATTTAAATTTTGGGAAGAATACTTTTTTAGACCTTAAGTTTATGACTATTGAAGTGTTTTTTTAAGTACAAATCGAGGGAGAGAGACCACAAACCCTACAAAAAGAACCAAATATCAATTTTCGGGATCGTACTCATAATCATAGTATTGAATTGAATTATCACAATTATAATTTTTTTTTTTTGAGACAAACATTATAATTTTTTTTTTAGTACAATAATAATATTTGGAGGTTATAGAATTGAATCTAAAGTCAAGGATAGGTGCCTATCGAAGAATATTAGAGTGATAAAATTAAATTATTATAATTGAGTTATAATGATCAAATTGGATATTTTATTTATTTATAGTTATTTTTATTTTGATATCTAAATTTGTTACGAGGACAATCGTTTAAAATGTATAGATTTAAGGGTGAGATTATTTTACTCCAAATTATTTTACTAAAATAAATAAAATTGATATCGAATAGGTCAGTGGCCAAATGATTTCATTATTTGGTTGTAAACCAATTCAACACTAGCGTTCGATACCGAAAATCGATATTTGTTCCCTCTTCCCCAATACATATTAAAAAAAAAACAATTTGATCATAACTCATAAGAAATTAATTCTTAAGTAAACATCATAAATTGAACTCATCATATCTTAACTTTTCAAAATCATCTTAAACACTGAGTCATCGTTTGATAATCATTTGATTAACGTGGATATCCTAGTAAAAAGAATATATGGTAAAATAATTGTTGTAGGCTTAAGCTTCAAAAATAAAAATCTAAAAGTAAAATAATTATCAAACAGAGCCTAAACTACTTCATCATGATTTAACCATCATACATTAGTTACTGGGCTCTCTATTTTTCTCTCTAAGCGGTGAGAAAATAGAAGCAGATTCAGGCAATCTGGTGTTGCTTTTTGGGGAGATTTTTTCTTCAGAATAGGTTTTGCTCTGTGTGGTGAAAGTTAGCCATGGAAGATTTTGAGAAACAACTAGAAAGAATGAGGATTACAGAGGAAGAAAGGGCATGTCGTGTGGAGATTGGGGATGACGATGTAGAGGAGGCAGACAAAGATCTTAAAAAATCGGCCTACTGTAAGTTGTTAATTAATAATAGGTCCTCCAATGCAGATTCATTCAGAAGATTAATGCCAAAAATTTGGGGCTTGGGCCACAGAGTGGAAATTGAGTCGCAGGGGAGGAATTTGTTTCAATGCCACTTTGTGGAGTTAGAGGACAAAATAAATATTTTGGAAGGGGGTCCGAGTTTTGATAATGGTCTGGTAGTGTTTGAAGATTCATATGGGAAGGCTCTTCCAGAAGAATTAAGTTTCAAATTCGCGTGCTTCTGGGTCCATGTGAAGAAACTTCTGTCTATTTGCCTCTCAAGTAGGTGGGCGAAAGCGATTGGGAACATGATTGGGGAGTTTTTAGATGTCGATATGATGAGAATAATAGATGTAGGGGCCGCACACTTCGAATTAAGGTGAGAATCGACATTTCGAAATCTTTGAAGAGAGGGGTGTATGTGAAGGTGGGTTCCATGGCAGAGGACCGCTGGTTCTGTCTAGCGTATGGAAAGCTACCAGAGTTTTGTTTTGGCTGTGGTAGAATCGGTCATGGTACTAAAGATTGCAAATCAGTGGAGGAAAAAGGGGCGGGTTCTCTAGTTTACGGTGGTTGGTTGAGAGCTGAGGCTAGCAATCCAGGAGTTCGAAGTTCATTGAATCAGGGAAAGGAAGGAGCAACTCGGAACAAGGAGGATTCTAAGAGGGAGAAAGAAAGATCTGAGAGAAGATGAGAGGATCACGAGATAGGGAGGAATGAAGAAACGAGGGGCTTGAGAGCCAGGTTTGGGAGAGGGAGGGGGCAGGTGGGAATGGGCCCAATGAGTGGTTGGGGGAAAAACTCGAGGGATGAATATGAGGGGTGGGGAATCTCAGAGCAGAAAACCTCCAGAGAAAGGGAAGAAGAGGGAGATAATTCAGAAGCTCGGAGTGTCGATCATCTAGAATGTGTTCATGAGCAGTCGGTGATCTATAAAACAGGAAATGGAGGAGCTCAACAGAATTTAGGTGATCGGAAGGGGAAATCGGTGGTCGGAGAGGAAGAGGTCGAATCACAACGGTCAACAGCTAGGAAGGCGGCTCAGTCGAGGCTGCAGAATCGTACGATGGGGAGTGATAAGGATCTGAAATCTGACTTTGCTGCAGGGTTTCGGGATGAAAGGTCAGGGAAAGGAAAGAAGCAGGTGGTGAACTCAGGCCTAGGAGAGAGGTTGGGCTTTGTTGAGTCAGAGGTGTTTCTTGGGCTAGAGGCGTTGGATCAAATCAAAAAAGAAAAGGAAAGGGGTTTTGGGCTGGTATCTCGGCCTGGACAAGCTGATGAGGTGGAGGTAGGAGTAGAATTCCAATTTGAGGCTAACAGTGAATTTCCAAAGGAAATGGGCCTGATGCTGGGCCAAGTTGGGTTGAATAAATAAGAAAATTCCTTCAATTTGGGGCAGGAGTATTGGAAAAATTCTGGGATTAAAATTCCAGCCCCCATTAGTTTGGTTGAAAAAGGAAAAAATCTAGCTGAAGGATTAAGTGAAAATATTACAGGGCTAAAGGGCAATATCAAAGGTGATTTTCAGAACATTATTAAGGTGGGAAGGCCTAATGATCTGGAGGAAAAGATGGTAGGTAAGGTGGTAAAATGGAAGAGAAGAGCTAGAGGTGAGTCAAAAAGAGCAACATCAGAAAATGAAATGGACGAGGATGTAAATATAGAGGCTCAGTTTATTGGTAAAAAGCATGAGTTGGAAAAGAGAGATGGAGAAAATGTATCGAAAAAAATATGTAGTAGCTACGTTAGCAAGGCTGACGGGATATCGGTGGAGGCTGTAGAACATCCCTGCCGGATGCAATGAAACTCTTGTGTTGGAACGTTCGGGGGCTGGGGAGCTCCCGAGCTGTTCGGGCACTTTGTCATGAAGTGCAAAAGGCGACTCCCCTTTTAATCTTCCTTGTCGAATCTAAAGGCGGGGAGATTCTTGCAAGTAAAGTTAAAGCTGCTATTAAGTATGACAATTGCTTCTGTGTCCCTAGCATTGGACTCAGTGGAGGCTTAATGCTATTATGGAATGATATGACTGATGTTCGAGTGACTTCTTTCTCACTCGGGCATATTGATGTTATGATACAAGATGTTGGAGGATTGTGGCGGTTTACAGGTTTTTATGGTAATCCCGAGGCAGGGAAAAGGAAAGATTCGTGGGTTCTCCTGAGAAGATTACACAAGATGACGAATATTCCTTGGATCATTGGGGGAGATTTCAATGAAATTTTGGATGAGTCTGAATATGTTAATGGTCATATACGAAATGCTCAGGGGATTTGTAGGTTCCAAGAAGCAGTCAATGACTGCTCGCTTGTTGACCTGGGGCACTCGGGTGATATTTTTACTTGGAGCAGGAACAGGAACTCCCCTTCGGCTACAAAGGTGCGACTCGACAGGTTCTTGGTTTCTTATTCTCTAATTTCGAAAGTTGACAAAATTATTGTAAAGCATTTGAATTATCATTACTCTGACCATAGACCAATTTTGGCTTCTTTTAACTGGTATTCTCTTAATAGGAGTTTGTCTAGAGCTAAACATAAAATTCTGCGTTTTGAAAATTATTGGACTAACTTTGATGATTGTAGGATGATTATTAAAGATAGTTGGGATTCGGTTAAGGGATCCCCTACATCTACTTTTCAGTTTAAAGTCAATGTGAAAAATAGTCTTCTCGGGCTATCCAGCTGGAATAAAAGAAGGTTGAAAAGTTCTATAAGAGAGGCCATTACCAGAAAGGAGGCGGAATTGTCAAAGTTAAAGGCTAGCAGTTATGACAACTATTTAAGTGATATAAGAGCTCTTGAGCGTCAAATTGATTCTCTTCTTGAGGAAGAAGAAGTTTACTGGAAGCAAAGATCTAGGGAGGATTGGTTGAGGTGGGGCGACCGAAACACAAAATGGTTTCATATGCAGGCCTCCCAACGAAAAAAACGGAACATGATTGACAAGTTAAAAAACAAGGATGGCATATGGGTTGAGGATGAGGTTGGTATTTGCAAGGTAGTTCAAGACTATTTTTCTAATCTTTTTAAGAGCAAGCCAACCTCGGAGGAAGACATCAAGCTAGTTCTGGAAGGGGTGAAAAAGGTGGTGTCAGACCAGGATAATGTTCTTCTTACGCGGCCTTTTTCTAAGGCCGAGGTGGAAAGCGCTTTAAAAAGCATGAATCCTTCCAAGGCTCCGGGCCCTGATGGGACTAATGCAATGTACTATAAAAAAAATATTGGGTCGAGTTGGGCGAGGAAGTGGTTAAGATTTGCTTGAAAGTTCTTAATGAAAATTTTGATATTGCTCCTTTAAATAACACTTTCATAGCCCTTATTCCGAAGATCAAAATGCCAGGTAGAATGGAGGACTTTCGGCCAATCAGTCTATGCAATGTAATTTACAAAATTATCGCTAAAATGTTAGCCAATAGGCTGAAATCAGTGCTTAACAAGGTTATTTCTCATAATCAAGCTGCTTTTATCTCAGATAGACAAATTTCATATAATATTGTTTTGGGATTCGAGTGTATCCATTCCATCAATCAAAAGCGAAAGGGGAAGGAAGGGTTGGTGGCCCTTAAATTGGATATGAGCAAGGCCTATGATCGTGTCAGTTGGGAGTTCATTATAAAGATGATGGAAAAGTTGGGCTTTTGTGACCCTTGGATTCAAAAGATTCGGGCTTGTATTTCTTCTGTTCGATTTGCAGCTTTAGTCAACGGTTACCCATACAAGGACTTTTCTCCTGAAAGAGGTCTGAGGCAAGGAGATCCGCTCTCTCCGTACCTGTTTCTCATCTGTGCCGAAGGATTGACGACGTTACTCAATAGGGGGGAATCTCTGAACCATTTCAAAGGACTAAAGATTAATAAGTATTGCCCATCTATTTCACATTTATTTTTTGCTGATGACAGTCTTCTTTTTTTCAGGGCCTCCGAGTCTGATTGTGTGCAAATCAAAAAAATCCTTAAGGTGTATGAAAGAGCGTCTGGTCAAATTGTCAACTTGGAAAAATCTACTATGCTCTTTAGTAAGAATGTTAAAAAAGAAGCCAGGATCAGGTTAAGTAAACTCATTGGTGTTAGAATGGACAAGAATTTGGGAACTTATCTTGGTATGCCTTCTCAAAATAATAGAAGCAAGAACGCTCTCTTTGGTTCTGTGTTGTCAAGAGTTAAAAAGTGCCTTCATAACTGGAAGGGGAACCTGTTGTCGAAAGGGGGTAAAGAAATCCTCATAAAAGCTGTGGCTCAAGCTATTCCAACTTATACTATGTCCTGTTTTTGTCTCCCAAAAGGGATCTGTGAGAAGGCTAACAAGGCTTGTGCTGATTTCTGGTGGGGCTTTGACAAAGATAAGAAAAGGCAGCACTGGCCAAGCTGGTCAAAGTTAGGAAAGAGTAAGGATAGAGGCGGGTTGGGTTTTCGGAGTTTGAGCTTGTTCAACCAGGCGATGCTGGCCAAGCAAAGCTGGAGAATTATCCGTAATCCCGATACTTTACTTTTTAAGATTCTTAAGGGCAAGTATTTCAGGGATGGTGATTATATGAAAGCGCATCTCGGTAACTCCCCTTCCCTTGCCTGGCGAAGTATTTTATGGGGGCGAGATCTTTTTCAGAAGTGGTATAGATGGAAAGTTGGGAATGGAAAAAGAATTGTCATATGTAGAGACCCTTGGTTGGGAAAAGAGAATTACTCTTTAGCCATCACCGTTAAGGATCCTTGGAAAGAGTGGAAAGTAGCCAGTATTATTCATGAAGGAAATAAGTGGGATACAAATTTGATTAAGGCGATTTTCTCGAAAGAAGAGGCGGATGCTATTTGTGGTATCCTGTTGGGGTCAATGGATAGGCATGATGAAATTATCTGGAATGCAAATTCAAACAGGGTGTTTAGTGTGAAAAGTGCCTACCACTTAGATATGAACTTATCTAGAGTTGGAGAGGCTTCTACCTCTGATAATTCGATGTCAACAAAGTTGTGGAATTCTTTCTGGAAGGTTGAGGCAGTTCCCAAGATTAAGTTGGGTGCTTGGAATATTCTGAAAAATATGATCCCGACAAGGGCCAACATTCAGTCGAAGGGAATTGATATTCGTAACTGTTGTACGTTATGTGGGATGCTGAATGAAACAAATTTGCATGTGATTAAGGATTGCAAGTTTGCAGTCCATGTGTGGATGTCTATTTTTCCTGCATTAACTGACTTTATTTCTTTTTTCAGGAATGCCGACTCGGGGGAATTATTTTGGCAAGGGATTTGTGTTAAGATCCCTATCGAGGATCGGCCAAAAGCCTTAATTATAATTTGGCAACTTTGGAACTTTCGAAACTCTGTGTTGCATAGCAATTCTAAGGCTAAAAAAGAGAGTATTATGACTGTCATTTTAGATTCTCTTAATTCTTATGGGTTGAATATGGTTTCAGGATCCCAGATTTCAAAGACTGTAATTAAGAGTCGTGATAGCATCGGTTGGAGCCCACCTAATCAAGATTGTATTAAGCTCAATGTGGATGGCTCATGGATGGAAAATCGAGGCGAAGGAGGCATGGGTTGGATGGCTCGTGATAGTGAGGGTAAGGTGATGTTGTGGGGCTCTAAAGGCGGTTTCAAAACGTCTTCAGCAATTGTCATGGAAGGAGTGGCTGTTCGGGAAGGTCTCAGGCATATGTTGGATAGTGGCCTAGACCTCATCCCTCCTATCTTGGTGGAATCTGATTCTAAATGGCTTGTTAGTCTTATTAATGGCATTTCCCAAGATGTAACCGAAATCAGCAATGTCGTGGCTGATATTTGGGCTATGATCCCGTTGTTTAGGGATATTTCCTTTTCTTTTTGTGGGAGAGATTGTAATCGAGTGGCTGATATGCTTGCAAAGCTCTCCCCTTCCCAGGCTTTACTAGGTAGTTATTTTCTGGACGTTTCTGCTGTTCAGGACATTGATTATTTTTTGGATCGGGGGAATCTCCCCCCGGCGATTGCTGTTAAAGTTGTTCAGGAGCAAGTTTGCTCGGATTTGGCAGGAGATTGATGAATATATTGTTCTTTTCAAAACAAAAAAAAAAACCATCATACATTAGTCCCTTTTTTTTAGTACATATTGGGGGAGGGGGACAAATGCCTAAACTACTTCATCATGATTTAACCATCATACATTAATTTTTTTTTAGTACATATTGGGGGAGGGGGACAAATACCAATTCGGAATCGAACCTATAACATTGGTGTTGAACTGGTTTACAACTAAACAATGAAATCATTGCGCCACTGACCCATTTGATATCATACGTTAGTTTAATGATAAAGAGATTATTAGAACTAAAAAAATATAGTTTAGTTCAAGTTGCCACCTACCTAAAAAAACAAATTTTAACCTATTTCTTTAATAACTAAATGTTGTTACGAAAATATTCAAGGTGTACATGTAATAATAGTAATAAATAAATAGAGGATTTTTTTTTATACCAATCGAGGAGTTTAATTATTTAACCATAGAAGCAAGGTCCCTTTCATCATTTTCTTAAAAAATAAAGAAAAGGCCACTTTCATAATTATTTGTCCAAAGATATGATTAACATGAGATTTGAACTTTTTAAGAAAAGTTTATCATTTTTTAAGGTTCTTTATTCAGAAGGATATCATATATGATCTTAATTCATATTTTCGTGTACTGCAAACATTTGCCTCTTTTTTATCATAAAATCATTTTCCTTAAAAAAACAATAAAATATGATATACGACCATGAAAAAAGAAAAAAGAAAAAAGAAAAAAGTAATTTCACCCGTTAAGACAAACTTTTGTCTTAAAAATGCTAAAAAGTAATGCGACTTTTAAAAAATATATGTGCAGCCTTTTTAATTTTGTTATAGATTTAATGAAAAATAAAAAATAAAAAAGTTCAATAGATGGTGTCCACATAAACATAATTGAACAAAAGGAGAGATGGTGGGCTATGACATTGTCTCCACAAATACAAAGATTTGATATTAAAATATTTTAATCTTGAATTTTTTTTTTTTTTTTTGAAAGAATCTTGAAAATTAATATTTATACTAAAAAAACATTAATAGTCTAATTTTCATTAAAAAGTCTATATTATATGAGTGTAACAATGGTTAGTTCATGCTTTCAAAAAAAAAAAAAAACAATGGTTAGTTCATATCATTTATATTTCCATTAATCCATTTATGAGGTTATATTTATCTTAAGTTAGTTATGAGGTTAAGTCAGAACTGTGTAATATTAAACTAGCATATAAAATTTCTTTCAGTTTTTTCTTCTTTTAAGAAAGAGAAATCCTAGTCACCATTTGAGTTTTTGAATTTCCTTCGGTGACAATTATGAATTAGAGATCTCTTTTACATTTTGAACAGTGGAGTAGGTAAGTCTGAACCAATTTATATTCGTGTGCCATCTCTTCTCATTTGCCTTATTTTACCTTAGGTTGATTTTCATCATTTGCACATTAGATTTGGGTTAGATGTTGAAATTTTGCTTAACAACAATGAATCAATAAATTAAGAAACTGAATTAAACCAATCCATTATATTAGTTCGATTTAGTCTCTAAAAGAATAAAATTTTAAAAGCTAGAGTTTTATATAAGTTCATATGGTCAATTTTTTTTTATAATTTAGTCCATATCATTTAAAATATTATAATTTAGTTTATGTAGTTTGATCAATACTAAACTATAATATATGTCATTCGTAATCGCCAGTGAATTGAGTACGTGAAGGTAATTTATATATGTAAATAATGTGATTTTTTTATTCAATCATATACTAAATTAACACATGATTAACTAATTTTTAGAGAGTTAATTCGTCAATGTTAACTAACGATAATGACTATTTTTTATACTTTATTAAATTATGTAGATTAAGTTCTAACTTATCTTATAGTAAATATATATATTTTTTGAATCTATAGTCGATATGTGAATATGGGATGATATTAAATATGCCTATTTTTTATATATTTTTTGAATCTATAGTCGATATGTGAATATGGGATGATATTAAATATGCCTATTTTTTTGGATTCGAATTCCCACTTAGATGGAAATGTGGGAATGAATAGAGAGAGAAAAAATATTTCAAGCTAAACGAGAACAATGTACCGTTTATATTTGAGAATTTGTGCTAAGCAGCAAATTCTATCTTTTGTATTAATTTTGGAGCACAATTTTTAAAATAATTGAATATATAGCACATTAAACATCTATCAATAATTAGTGGTAGAACTCAATTAGTGATAGACATCTATCACTAATAAGTGATTGACATCTATCACTAATGAGTGATAGTACTCAATTTGAATTTTTTTACTACAAATGAATTAGTTTTGATTTTATGCTATACGTGCAATATTTTGTCATTTTTTACTATACATGCAAAATCTCCTTTATATTTTTTTTTTTTTTGTAAGCAAATTACTTTTTTGTCCTTTTTATACCAATTTAATATTTAGATTAAAAAAATTGTTTTAGAAATATTTATTTAAATGAAGATTTTTTTTCAATAATTAATTATGTAATTTAAAATTAATATAAATTTTCAATGAAAAATAACTATTTAAAAATATTATAATGTTATGAAAATGATAATCAACAATCTAATCAAAGTTAAAGAGAACAAGAGAAGAAAAAAATAACACAGAAATTTACGTGGTTCATCAACGTTGTGTTAGTTAGTCCACGGACATAGAGCGAAAACAAATATATTAAGGAGGGGGTGAATTACACATAATTAAGGTTTAGTTTGAGTTTATATATGCACTCTAATTAAACACTAATATACATATAAAAAAAAAGGTTCATTGCATAAATGGTCTTAATGTAGAATCAGAATGTGTCCTGGAGTGCGATTAGCGGATGGAGAATGGTGAATGCGAGACGTGTTCACTGCTACGAAATGTGAGATGTGTTTCCGTATCGGAATGCGTCCACACAACAAAATGTGGAAGTTGCGTCGCCTGGCCTACTGACTAGGTAGGAAAATCCCCGACTAACTAGGACATTATAAAATATATATATATATATATATATATATAGTTAATTTTGTGAAAACGGAGATTACATTTGATATTGGAGACGAAGACGGAGAAGTTATTTCCCGGCACCATTCCTGGTAATGAACATCTCTAGATGATTTCTTTAATATCCAAATTAATATTATATTGGTGGGTACAAAGAGGAATGGGAACCACCCAATTAAAATTGCCTTTCCATTTTGCTATCTGACGCCACCTCCACTTAGTTCTCAATTTTCAATATTCTCCATCCACACCCACCCATTTTTAGTCTATAAATTGTTTTATATTATTTTTAGTTTACTTTTCAGCATTAATTATTTCAATCCACTATTTGGATATAAATAATGTTATTCATGTGCATTTAAATCCTATTGTGGACTCTACACTTGGTAACAATTATGTTGTGTTTTTAGTTTGTGAATGTTGCTTCAAACTTATTCATTTCTCTACCTTTATTTTATTTTATTAATTGAGTACATTGCATTTTGACCCTTGTTCTAGATGTTTGGTCAATCAATTGTTTTTAAATATTTCTTTCCATCATCATGCTTTATCCAAATTATTTAATTGATTTTTTTTCTCATTTTATATTGTTGGTCTATAATTTACAATAATAGTTTATTTCTATAATTATGTTTTCTTTCTAACTTGTCATTACATTTTTTTTAGAGATGATTAGATATTGGATAAAAATATGCTATATTTATATCAAAACTCGAGCCATTGAATTTGGTAATTAAAATTAAGCCTGCCAACGATCACGAATGACAATTCGAACATCAACACAAACCGTAACGAAATTCTTGATTCTTCCACATCTTCACTATTCTTAACTTAAATGGTATGTGTTTTCTAAAAGAGAAGGCCAGATATAGGGAGCAAATAAATTTGAAGAAAAATTTAAGAGTTTCTATGTAAATTTGAAGAAAAATTTAAGAGTTTCTATGTAAATTTTTCATTTAGTTTTTTGTGTTGTATGATGAAAAAGTTCTTAATTAACTTAGTATCATTAAAAGAATTAATTAATTAACTATAAAAAATGGTTCCTAAAATAATGGAGGGGAAGTTATTCAAAATGTCTAGACTACTTAATTCAACGTCCGATTATTAAAATAAAAATAAAAGAAAAAAATAATTAAATAAAATAAATCCCAACATCCTCCCACTTAGTCTATAAAAACAAAACAGATGAATTATGGCAACAAATTTTTTAAATGAGAATATTATTTTTCATATATCACAATGACATATGGAATTGTTTGTATCTAAATTTATAACTCACTCCTAATTCATTAGTTTAGTTTCTGTGAAAATAATAAACATTCAAATATTAAGTTTTGTGTTAGTCACATTAATTAGTGGGAGTTCAAACCCGTGACTTCTAGATTTTTTTTTTCTTTTTCTGTGATTTTTTTTTACTTTTAAGTCCTTAGGTATACATTGATGTTTTTTTTTTTGAAAAGGATATTGATGTTGTTGAAACTCTTGTTGGCAAATATTAAGTTAATTAATACTTAAATTTGGTTATTCCAATATTTAATATGGAGGTGAGTTTAGCTTAGCAATAATTAATATGTATTTTTTATTAAAAAGCCTAGGTTTCAAATCCACATTCTAAAAATTAGTTGTATTTAAAAAAAAAAAACTACTTTTTAGTTTTTTTTATTTTTATTTTTTTTTACCTTTTCAATTTAATACCATCGTTTAAAGAATTTAATTCAACTTCAAAATAATAATAATAATTCGTTATCTAGTATTTTTTTTTTTTTGAAAAGGTTATCTAGTATTTGAACTTTGTTTCAATTAGCATATGACAAGTTTGAATAAATTTGAAGAAATTAGGTCACTTGATAAAAAAGTCCAAATTTTTGCTAACTTTCTAAGAAAATTCGAGGAAATAAATTCTTTACTATATTTCAAGTAGCCTTTTTTTTTTGTTTAATGAGTGGCCTAATTCCTCCACTATATTTGGAAAGGAGATAATTAATCATCACCAAACCATTCGGTAATTAGTTATATATTTAAGTTGGCCTAAGATATATAAATGTTCATAATCTAACCCCATGTAAATTTATGTCATCCTAATGACAAATTAAAAGTTTTTGTTAATAAAAACAAGTAATAACTTAATCGACATAAGTATGTGTTCATGACTAATAAATCATGTATTCGAATTTCCATCCTATTATTGTTGAACTAATATATATATAGTAGAAAACTTGTATGAACGTAATTTCAAGGTAGGTGACCAGCATGAATTGAACTATCACCTTAAACAGTCAATGACATCTTTGACCATTTGAATCACTACACGATGGTTTTCTTTTGAGCTTTACTCAAAATGTTTTGGAAATTAAAGATATAATCCTTATTTGTATTTTAAAATCTTAACTTTTCATTCATATAAAAATATATTCATAATGAATTCACATCTAAATTAATTAAAGTATGTTCAACCTAAATATAAAATATTTAAATTTAGTATTTGACTCTCATATTATTTAAAATCAAATATGCTATTCGATCTTCAAATTATTTACTTTATATATGGAATATGAATCCAGTTGTCTTGTCCCATTGGAGTTGAAAAATACTTTCCTTTCATAGCCTTATAATTGGCTGACACAAATTAAACCTCTTTAGGTTTTCTTCCTTTTTTCTTCTCTTACATTTTCCTCATGTCTTGTGTGTCATTCTTGTCCAACCTACAAGAATCTTCCCCAAAATAGACAAACTTAAAGTCATTTTCTTTAAATCAATGATTCTTCGAGGAGCTTGCATGCATTTTAAATTATTATCATGAAAAATCGCGTTTGAATTTACAATATTTGAATGTTAAAAAAAATTAATTTATAGATAAATGATTATATTGCGTTGAACTTATCATTTCTTAGTTCTTCACAACTTTTTTGACTACCAGGTAATGCCGTTCATGAAAAATCGCATTTCAGTTTACAACATTTGAATGTTAAAGAAAATTAATTTATAGGTAAATGATTATATTGTGTTGAACTTATCATTTCTTATTCTTTCACAACTTTTTTTACTACCAGGTAAAGCCGTTTGATGACATTTTTATCTACCATTTTGTCGGTAGATTATTCTTTGGTTCATTTAGGTAGCTGATCAAATTAGGCAATTTTGTATATATTCCTCACAATGGATTGGCATGTTATGGACTAGTTATTTAGTGACTAAATATAAATTATATTAAAAAAAAAAAAAAAAAAAAAAAAAAAAAAAAAGTGGTGCAAGTTTTTTTTTTTTTTTTCTATTGGGTTAGACATCACTTAAGGTGGATTAGTAACTATTTTTTATCTGAAGTTTAAATTTTTTTAATTTAAATCTTTAACCTTTATTTTGTGTTTATTAAATCTTTAAATTTTAAAATGGTCTAATAAGCATAAAAAATATAAGTTCTCCAATTCACTTCTTTTTTTAAAACAAAAAAAAAAAATCATAAATATTGACCAAAAAAAATTACAATTTTAGATTTTGGATAAGAATTAAATATTATACTATATACTCTTTAAATTTCGAAAATCCTTACTAAAAAGGTTGATCTTCATTATTTTGTGAAAATAGCATTCTTCTATTTTTATATTTGATTCTCAATTATTTTGAAAGTTTTTTTTTAGTACATAGTGGGGGAAGGGGAACAACAAACCCTACATAGAGGGCATAATTACTCTAAAATAATATGAGAGTCAAATACCGATTTTCGAGCTCGAATTCGTGACGGTGGAATTGAAATGGATTAACAGATAACCAACCGCGCTACTGACCCTCGGTTCAATTATTTTGAAAGTAGTTATACTATATTCGTAAATTTTGTGGTTCCCTCTCTTAAGTTTGTACTAAAAAATCGAAAATCCTTCAATCACAAAACTTAAAAATAGCGCAATCAAAAAAAGACAAAACAAAACTTGAAAATAGCTAAAGTAAGTTTGTAAATCGAGTTAATCGTAATTGATAAGTATTTTTTATAAATAGTAAAACTATTGTTTATATATATATATAATACAATTTTGGTCGGTGGATTTTAAAATTTATTTTTTTTAAGCCATAAACTTTTAAAATCTAATTTAATCTCTTAATTTTGAAGTTGGTTTCATTGTAATCTTAAAAGCAGTGTTTTGGAAGATTTCAAATGTATATTTACTAATTACTATTCAAAATTTTACATACCAATTATTGTAACTATTCAAACAACTTTTCATTGATATTATTAAAAATAACTTCCTTACAAATTATTAAAAAAAACTCATTTTTAACCCATACATTTTTAATCATTTTTTAACTACTTAAAATAGCTATTCGTTTCAAATTTACACAAATATATTATTGTCTCTTTAATTCTTCAATAAAAAAAACTACATCCAAACAAATTTACATGCCTAACTACTCAAAATAATTTTTCAAACTAATTCCTCATCTAAAATTTCATTTAAATTTTTAAAAATCAAAATTTAATATTTCTACTTTTTATAAAAATAAAAATAAGATTGATTTATTTAATAAATTTAAAACTAATATTAATTTTTAAAAAATGATAAAGACAAAATGTTAACTTAATTTTAAAATTGATAAAGACTCAAATGGATAAGTTAGAATTGAGATACCAAAGGTTTTCTTTTCTCTCTATATATATATTGAACATTTGGGCTTTGGTGGACAATAAATTAAAAAAAAAAAAAAAAAAAACAGCGGCGGCGGCCGGAGTGAGGACACATGATCCTGATCGGAGAAATGATCCGGCGAGCAAGAGAGATGGTAGCGATAATATTGTTAGGCGTGTTTTCGAGCGCGGCGGCGCTGAGGCCGCCGTACTGGACTCGGGGCGGCGGAGCGAGCTGCCGGCAGTGCCTGAGCTGGCGGCTGGCGGTGGAGGCCAACAATGTGGAGCCGTGGAGGACGGTGCCGGCGGCGTGCTTCAGCTGCGTCGGCGCCTACATCACCGACGGCCAGTACCAGCACGATCTCCGCTTCGTCGTGGACCAGATCGCGACGTATGCCGACGGAATTCCGGTCGCCGGCGATGGGTTTGATGCGTGGGTTCTTGATGTGGATGATACTTGCATCTCTAATGTTGATTATTACAAAATCAAGCGATATGGGTATGAATTTTTCATCAGTTTTATTTTAGTTTATAAATTTTTAAAAGTATAATTTTAATGTTATATTTAAAAATTTAAAAATTGATTTTTTTTAAGATTACAATAATTAGGGGTAAGGAAGAACGTAAGACCAATAAAAATATCAAAATTAAAATTACGCTTTTAATAATTTGAAGTCAATATTATTAATTAAAATTGATTTAATAATGTAAATGATTTTAGTATAATCAAAGGCAACTAATTAAAGAAAATGATTTTAATATTGGTCTAACCAAGTTCAACTAATTAAAGAAAATGTCAAATTGAATGGCATAAATATAATATATTGACCAGTTGTTACAGTTCGAGTACGAAATATGATTAATTTTTTTAAAAAAATGTCAATTAAGAAAATAATTAATTAAAAGGTAAAATATATATATATATATATATATTAAAAGAGGTAAGATATAAATCCAGTTGGAAAGAAAAAGTAAAATTTAGTTTATATAATTTTGTTTTTTTGAGAATATTTAGTTTTTATAACTTTTTTTTTTTTATTCATTAGTTTTTATAACTTTAGAATTATAATTTAGTGGTAACAATTATTAATAGCAATGACTATTTTCTGGGTTTAAATTAATAAAAAAAGTCAATTTTATTTAATGGGAATCGATGACATTATTTTTTTTCGAATTAAAGGAGCGAATTTTCTTTGTGAGTCGTTTTTTTTTTTTTGAGAATATTTTCTTTGTGAGTTGTTAATAAATTATGTGAAATGTTATACTAATTACTCGGAGTGCATGAATGTATTTATTTGAATAGATTTTTTTAAAAAAAATTATAATAATTGAAGGAGGAGGATTTCAATTCATGAGTTTGATCATTTAGTCTACACATACGGCTAAATTATGCTTTTATACCTTATGTAACAATTAAATATTTAAGTAAACTAAAAAAACCAATTAAATATTTAAGTACAATAAGATAAATATTTGTTGGTAGTATTTGTTATATAGGTTAATTAAACAAAAATTGAATGGCTAATTTTCAAGAAAAAAAATCAAGGATTAAAGTCTTCTTCTCACTTTTCTATTCAATAGTGCAAAATAATGAATAAATAGATTTTAGGTACTTTTTCTTCAACTATTTATCAACAAAGAAATAAAAAAAAAGTCATATACTGTTATAAAAAAAATGGTTATATACCTATTTCCAAATATAGTTGAATTAAAAAATATATGAATATTGGACAATTAGAAACTATTTTATTTTGTTATGAGTTTGAATCTCCATCCTCTAGGGGTGTTTACAATTTATCCGAAAATCGAACCGACCGACCAAAACCGACCGAATCAAGGTCGGTCGGTCGGAGAATTTTCTAAAAAAATTAAGTTATAAAAGTAACATCCATGGTGTCCCAATGAAAAATATTTAGATTTAAAAAAGAAAAAAGAAAAAAAAAAGTCTTAACCGACCGACCGACCGTCGGTCGGAATTCTTGATTCAAATTTTTTTCGGTTTTTATTATTAGAAAACCGATATGTCTTTTATCGATGTTGGTTTTCTCCAAAAAATGACCTCGACCGGCCGACGAACACCTCTACCATCCTCAACCTCACTCTCTCATGAAACAGATGTGAGCCATACGATCCAGCAGCATTTAGGTCATGGGCAATGGAAGGAGCATGTCCGACGATCCTATCAGTGGCTGAACTTTTCATCAAACTCATCGAAAGTGGCTTCAAAGTGTTTCTCATCACTGGTCGAGACGATGAAACCCTAGGCCAAGTCACAGTTGACAATCTTCGGCGCGAGGGCTTTGTTGGCTACGAACGCATAATGTTAAGGTACACAATCAAATCAGAATTCTCCGTTCAATAACCATTTAATTTTTTGTTTTTGAAATTTAAGCTTACTATCTAACTTTCCTGAAGAAAGTATATAAATGCTAACCAAATTTCAAAACACAAAAACAAACTTTTTTTTGTTTTCAAATTTTAGTTTACTTTCTACAAATATAGATAAGATGTAGATATTTATGTAGGTCTCGAGCATACAAGGGGTGGAGTGCGGTGGAGTTCAAGACGGAGATGCGACGACAATTGGTGGCAGAAGGGTATCGAATTTGGGGAAATGTTGGAGATCAGTGGAGTGATCTTCAAGGGAAGTTTGTGGGAAATCGTACTTTTAAGCTTCCTAATCCTATGTATTTCGTTCCTTAATTTTATTTGTCAAGTAATTGTGGGTGGCAATGTAGACCATATTTAATGATACAAATTACAAAATATATACCATTCAAGTGTGGATAAATATACTCTGGCTGACTTATAAAAGATTCTCTTGCAAGTTATGTAGTTTCTATTGTCAAAGTTCACAACATATTTTAGATAGAGTTGTAGAACCATTCACATTTGCTAGAAACTCATAATGCACTACTATAATTTCAGTTTTCTATGACAATTTTTAATTGTCATAATTGACTTATTATGACAATTATATCTAAATTTCTGTTCCATCAAGGTATCCTCAATTATGATATGTCTTTTATAATACATAATAGCAATGTCATAAAATATCTATTACGTCATTTTATAATTGTCATAATAAAAAAATTCACGACAATTAAAAACTGTCATGAATCGATGAAAATAGGGTTTATGAACTTTATTTATGACATTTTATAATTGTCATAAATTAAGTTATTTTTACAATTTCATCTTTAATTACCATGACAGTTTTAAAATATTATAAAATAAAATTATTTTTTCATATAAAATTAAATCACAAACTATCATGAATTCACATTTCATGACAATTGTGATAGTCATAGTTTCTATTTCTTGATAGCTTAAAAATGTCATAAAAGATATAATATGATATTTTTTGTAATATAAAATTTACTATATTATATTTATTTATTTATATATTTATTTCATATTAAAATACATTCAGACATGGCAATTCAAAAATGACCAATGTAAATTTAAAATTAATTATGCATTTCCAAGATAATGTCACAATCTACATAGATGTCAAACTTTCTTCATTGATCACAATTCAAATAAAGTGTTATACAAAATAATCAATTTATAATATCAATATATACAATTATAAATTACAATTAATGTTTCATGAAGCCAAGAAAAAGAATCAATACTTTGGCAACTTGATAACGGTAGACGCAAACGATCACCTTGAACAAAGTACCTACAAATTTAATAGTAAAATTTTGAATTAGAAATTATAGAAGTTCATCCACTATGATTTTGATAAGAACCTCGTATCGGGGTCTATCCAATTTCTAATCATATTGGCAAGTTGACAACGCACATTATAGTTTCAAATCAAAACAACATAGTCAAGATTTAAATTATTTATAACGTATTAAGTCAATATAGCTTTTGATGCTAACACATTATATATAACATATCCAGTCACTACATCAAGAAAAAATGAATGACATAAAAGTCAAACTTACTGGATAGTGGAGAAAGAATCTTCACTCTTTAGTTCTTCATAAACTCAACTCTTGAAAACACGAGTTTCATCACCATCACTGTCATTTAGTAATTTTTATTGGAATATTTAGCATCTACATAACAAAATAGATACTTTGGTTAGAGGTTACAACTTTTATTGAAATGTATGGGTAAGGTAAAAAAAAAAATAACAAGGCTAGTTGCAACATACATTTGAACATAGTTGATTCCACCAACAGATTGCAAGTCTTTGAATCTTCTACATCAAACAAAAATAAAAAATATATATATTTAGAGAATGACATAAAAGATATTGGTAAATGAGAAAAATCATGAAACACATCTTAACACAATTCATTTACTTAGTTCTAGGAAAGTATAAATAATACAACACTTTATTCTACTGCAAAACATATAAATATTAGGAAGAAAATTACGAAAGTTACTGAAAATTTTAACAATAAAATTAGAAATGAAGATTTTGACACTGTCATTTGAAACTGAAAGTGATATTTGAGCTACCTACAAAAAAAAAAAAGCAATCTTATTAGATACATATCATTCTTAATGAGTTGTTTGAAATTCAAAAACGAAAAGCTCGAGAAGATCTACATATTATAATCGAGAGCAGGAAAAAACTAAGATGAAGAATATGTAAATGAATAGTGTCAGCTCTAACATCATGTTTTAGAAGCTATAAAGTGGGTTTGGGAGATAGAAGGCCAGTGACAATAACGATGGCAAGGCAACATATTTCAACTTAAATCAATCTATGTTGTAAATTATGCAACTGTTTAAGAACAACCTTTAAAATACCCACCAAACACATTCCAAAGTTCGAGTAATTTCTCTAGAAATCATGTTTTCTCTTTTCTTTCTTCAAAACAAGCCGACACATATGTAAGAAACAAGCTAAACTAATTGAAAAGCATAGAAATTTATTGAGGGAAAGAAAAACATCATTTACAAAGGAAGAACACAATGAAATTGAATCTTTAATGAATACCTTTTTCAAATAAAGGTCAGGGACTTGAGATACTCTCGTTATTAGAAGTATCGACTGGTTCTGTAAGGACCCGACCCATCCGGGGTCCAACCCAAGTCCTTAACACTAAATGCATGAAAAACGACATATAGTTGGACATGCAAAGTTTAAAACCAAACCTGAAGTCAAGTCTAATCATAATAAAAGGTCCAGCGAAAATCCAGGAATCATAAAAACAGTAATAGTGGGTACCCCTAAGTTCAAAAACATAACACAAGTTATGGTAAAAGTAAATCGTAGCATGCCCCTAAAATCCGTGCGAAATAAATAACTAAGAAAACTCAAAACACAATGCAGCAGGTCCCATGGTCATCTCCAGCTCGTCCGATCCTCCATCTCAGTACGATCTCGCAGTACCTGTGGTATTCCACAGTGGAAAGGGTGAGTTTTGCAACTCAGTAAGGATTCCCCACCTCGGGGTAAAGACATGCATCAGGTCAAAAGCATCACGAACATGCAAGATAGCAACATAATCAAGGGGTCCACAAAACCCGAGCTCCTGGGCGAAAAAGGGTTAGGAACCATGTCCAAGATCCACGCCACGCAGAGCGATCTGAGACCACAAACCAAAGACCTAAAGGCCAATAGAGACCACAAATCTCTAAGGCAATCTGGGTTACCTGCTCCAGGCCGAGGGATCCTGCGAGTAGAGAATTCTGGTAGCTAAGGGACCACAAATCCCACAAGTCTCATACTCACGGTGAGGGTGGATCCAACACGCTCACCAAAGTGCCACAAACCCAACCACATACCTGGAGAGCACCCTAGGCTACTAGTAAAATGCCGACGGTGGCCGTGAGCCCGTGGGCCAACCATCCACGGAACCCGACGGGCGAGGGACCACAAATCCCCATCGAGAACGTGCCGCCACACAAACCATGCACATCCGCTTACTAGTATCCTCTATCCGGTCTCCGTGTCTCGTTTGCGTCCAAACGAAGCACCAAGCCGTGCATCAAACATCATGCAAGCCCCCAACGGGACATAAGGACTGTCATGCAATACCGACTCTATCAATCAACATACAATGGTTTATGCATATCCATATCATCAACATAATCTACATACTTGCCTTAACATGATATCAATCATATATTGCATGCTCTCAATATAATCAATACAAACACAAACAACATAGATTATGCCACATCAAACACGTAAGTGAATACAGTCAATCCAGCACATGTAATAGCCACGGGCCTCGAGAAGGGGGTAACGGGTCCTTTACCTCGGCTGAACCTCCCAAACAACACTTTAGAATAAACTAGAAGCCCTCAAAAGTCAAAACACAACTCCGAGCCCTGAAACAAGCAAACCGGTCAAAACTAACACCTTAAACCATTAAAAATGGATCCAGAAGGTCAAATTTAGTAAATAGTGAAGAACCTCGAAAAACGTGTCTCGGCGCCCTCTCGAACTCAGCTCGAAGAACGAGGAATATCTTCGGTCAACTCTGGTCAACATAAAGGTCAAACTTGTCAATACTTGCAATTTACCCAAACAAACACTATTGCACCTAATTCCAAACAACCTCTAATTCCAACACTCCATAAACCCATAACCAAACACTAATTAATCCTAACTTGAACATCCAAGGGCCAACAGCCAAACAGTCCTTAATCATCAATTAAATAACTTCAACCCCTTAACCAAACAAGTCTAAACCGTCATTAAAACAAGCTTGAACCTGAACCAAACAACCCCCTATTTCTAATTTAAATAGCTTGAACCCCAGCCAAACAACCTTTTTTCCACCTTAGAATAGCCTTATCCCAACTTAAATAACAAAACCCAACTTCCAAACACCCACCTTCTTCTTCATTTGGCCACCATTTTCACTCTAACTCAAAAATAAGAGAAAGAAATAAGGGAGAGAGAACCTTACCCACACTACCTGCGACGACCGCGACGGCTGACCCGCGACGACACGCGAACCACGCAGCTGCACACACACGCCCGCGACCGGCAGTAGCTCCCGACCTGCTCGCGCACTACCCAGCCGCACACACGCACGCGACCGACAGCCCAAGCCGCACACGACCGCGCGAGGACCTCTGCTCCACGCGAGCTGCAACCTCGCCGACCAACCCGCAACACGCCCGCACGCGAAGCTCCTCGGCTGCACACACGCACGCACTCTGGTGACCACGAACCGAGCTCGCCGGCATGGTGATCGGAAAATCGGGATGAGAGGGGAAGGGGTGCGGATGTCGAGAGTGAACAGTGAAGTGGCAGCCCTAAGGATCCAAAATGCATTTAAATATCATACATAAAGACCATTTTGCCCCTTTTTATTCTCAAAACTACCAAAAGACCATTATTTATTTTAAATAAACCCACTAAAGGGGAGGTTATTACAGGTTCATACTAACCTTGCCCCTAGGTTAAATGGTTCAAATAAACTCTTCTTGCAATTCAAATGCTTTTGATGTGATTGAATGACTTGAAGTAATTGAGTGACTTAAAAAGATACATAAAAACATGTTCTCTAATCCAAATGGAAGAATAAGAAAAGTCGGGCAATGAACTCTCGAACATCATGTCTCACACATCTAATTCTCTCAAGACTTGGAATTTTTGCTATGCATAAGTTCAAGCCCTATAGTAGAAAATTGTAAATTTTAACTTCTTATTATCATTTCTCAAGAAGAAATAGAATCTAAACCTTTTACCTCTAAGTCCTAAAAGTTGTGCAGATCTTGTTATGCAAATCTTATGATTGAACCTTTTTTTTTTCTTTTGCATATAACTAATGTTTGAAACAATCAAATTGAAGATAGCCCTTAAGAGGGCTTGTTGTTAGATGCATAAATCTCTATAAAAAGTGACCAAGAGAAGACCACCACAATAAAGAGAAAATGGAAAAGGACATTCTAGCAACGATGGCAATGAAAAAATGGAAAAATATACACTTATTACCTAGAACTTCTAACATTTTATAATAACTAAATCCTACAAAAAAAAAAAAATTATCAATCCTTTCTAATATACGTCATTAAGCCAACAAGATCAGTAACTCAAACCGCATAAGTATATTTCAATTAAACTCAATCACGAATCATATTTGTAATGAATTTAACATGAACAAAAGACTCATAAGGAAACTACGTTGCAAAACAGTCGACGAAGAAAATTGAGTGAAAAAAAAAAGCTTAAGAACTTACCTTCTTGATCACCATTAGAACACTCACATTCTTCGTTCAACAACCAACAGAAATGAAAACTTTCAAGAAACAAACTCATTACAACAAATCTATAAACTCAAAAATCATGCTAACCTTATCCATGACAATCAAATAAACATAAGCCAAAATCATTACAAACCCAACTGAGTTTTATATAAAAGTTCAAACACCGAATGAGTTCAAAACATCAAATTGGACACAACAACGAAATGGGAAAATATAAAAAAAGTAAGTAGGTGAAAAAAGCTTAATAATCCTCGAAAGCTAAAGCAAACCAACCAACCACACCAAAGAAACTTGAAAGCAAAATACATTAGAATACAACCGGAAGCACTTATTTACTATTTTCTAACAAAAATATCCCCAAAAAAAGAAGAAAATTAGGGTTTGAAAAGGGAAAAAAAGAAAACAACGCACTCACACTATTTTGATGAGCTTCCATGTCCAATAGATCAACTGCTCGTTCCTTCAGGCATTGAGTTCGAAAGAAGGGATGAGGAGAAGAAGAGATATGTTTTTCGAAAGCCTCACCTTTCTACCTCACTCCCTCGTTGCTTGCCAAGAAAAAAAAAACAGAGAACTCCACAACTTGCACAAGGAGAGGCGCAACTCGCGGGGAAACTCCACACCAACACGCACAGAGATTGGCCGGAGGAGTCACCGACGAGGTGAAGGCTGAACGGGGCGATCGCTGAACATTGGGTTCGATTGGCAAAGAGGGAGAAGAAAATTTTTGAAGGAAAGTGGCATTTTTTGGCTTAGGGATGAGATTAGGGCTTCCATTGTTGAAGTAGCAAAAGTCGTAAATTGAACCCCATGCCTTCCCAACTTAAACTCTTTTCAAGAATTCAAAGATAAATGAAATAGGTTTTCCCCCTTTTTTTTCCCTTTTCTAAATATTAATTTTTTAAAAAGAAATAAATATTTTTTTTATGACAATTGTAAAGTTGTCATAATTTAATGGAAGCTAAAAAATAAATTTTAAAAAAACATCTATGACAATTATTAACCATCATGGATTTAAAAACCCAAATCTTATCAATCTTCAAATTCAAAACGTGTATTTTTTATTTTTATGACAGTTTTTCAAATTCCTGCACTCCTCTATTGTTGATTAATTGTCATGAAAAGCTAAATTTGTAGTAGTGATGGATTATTTGCCTTTTTGTTGATTCAATCCCTTAATCGAGTAAATTCTTGAAAGGAAGTTTTAATCATTTGTTATCTTGTCCCCAAGGAGCAGCTCAACGGTTGAAGCTAAGAACTTCAAGGCATGCTACTTTGAGAGGTCACCAGTACCATAGTCTAGGGGCAGATCAGTGGTGCCCCGAGTATAGGAGAGGCGAAGTTTCGATTTCCCGATTTTTTTAAAAAAAATCATTTGCTATCTTAATAGTAGTAAATGACTACTTTTAGAAAAATAAATAAGAAAATGGCTACACTTTATAAGACTTTAAATGAGTGTCTAAATTAGAAATTGGTGAGGAGAGATAGTTAAAACATTCCCATAATATCCCCCAATTTAATTTCTTTTTTAAAATGTATTTATTAATTACAAAACCTAATTAATTGTCCTTTTATCCATGTGTTTCTCCACCCTATGCACAGAACGAAAAATCGCCAACCTCTCTCAACAAGAAACGCACCAAATTGCGAACTCACGTACTCCCTAATCACCCACTCAATTCCATCTATAAATTATTTCTCATTCCCAATTGGCTCGATCATAATTCTCAAGAAGATCGTTACCCACACCACTGCAATCAAGTGATCGTTATAATGCTTTTGCAATTCAACATTCACGGTAGGATTTCATCCATCAAAATTTTCATTATACAAGCTATCGATCCAAAATTTATATCGATAAATTTGGGTAAAAGTGCTTCTCTTCTATGCAAATATGGAAAAAGGGTTCCCTTAAATTGCTTTTATGTGGTCTTTTTTAGCATTGGTTGGGAGGTTGTTAATGACTCTACCAAAAAAGAGAAAATTGAGATTTTTTTAGCTTAGAGTGTCTTTTGAGTGAAATTTACCAATTGAGGTGGCACAAAAAGATTGAAAGATGAAGAGATCTTAAGCTGTCAAAGTTTGAAGATGTAGGGAACTGAACCATCAAAGTTTGAATATATAGAGAGTCGAACTGTCAAAATTTGAAGATGTAGAGAGTCGAACTGTCACAGCTTGAAGATGTAGAGAGCCGAACTGTCACAATTTGAAGATGTAGATAGTCGAACTGTCACAGTTTGAAGATGTAGAGAGCTGAATTGTTTGAAGATAACGAGAATTATTCGAATATTAAGCACAAACCACCCACTACAAGTCGCATGTTGGAGAGTTCATTGAAATCTGATCTGACGGTATGTATGAGTTTGAGAATGAATATAATTTTAATAATGATATTTTATAATTGTTTATATAAGATTGATGATGATATTTGTAAAATTGTTGTTCTTTAGATTTTTTAGAATGAAAAAATCGTTTTGATATGTCTTGGCCGGTTTTGATTTTTTTTTTTTTTAGTTATAGTTAATTTAGAATAAAATGAATTAATAAATAAAAATTTAATAAATTAGAAAGGGTATAATGGTCAATTACAATATAATTAATTAATTAATTAATTCCATATTTTTAAGATTTAGACAATAATTTAAATCCCCCAAAGTGTAGACATGATAAATATTTTCTTTAAAAGTAGCTATTTTCCTAATTGACCCTTATTCTTTTCTTGTTTATTAACCAACAAAGTAAATATCGCCTTGCTACAATCTCAAAAAAAAAAAAATCGCCTTGCTACTTCACTATTAGGGGAAGGAAAGTTTGCTTGACAATATTCAACTCCTCGATCAACCCGTAGAAAATCTCTATGATTTCAAATGTAATATTTAGCTTCTATAGTCTCCTAGTGCTTAATAAATAGTCAACAAATTAAGGACATGACAATTAAGTATTATGGATAAGTAAGATGTCTTTGTTGACACGGTGTTAAATAATTGATTTGGTTCAACATTTGAGTTGGAATTACAAAAAATGAGTATACTTTTTTATTTTTTTGTTGGGCAAACAAATTCTCGTATTACTAAGTTGTGGAAGATCTCTAGTATATAAGGAGACAACACATCTATTGATATAAA